>LR812525.1:12972017-13222017 GCA_903798195.1 Danio kyathit
ATATATATATATATATATATGGCGCAGTGGGCGGCGCGATCGTCTCACAGCAAGAAGGTCGCTGGTTCAAGCCTCGGCTGGGTCAGTTGGCGTTTCTGTGTGGAGTTTGCATGTTCTCCACGGGTGGGTTTCCTCCGGGTGCTCCGATTTCCCCCACAGTTCAAAGACATGTGGTATATGTGAATTGGGTAGGCTAAATTGACTAGTGAATGGGAGTGTATGGGTGTTTCCCAGTGATGGGTTGCAGCTTGAAGATAATCCGCTGCATAAAACATATGCTGGATAAGTTGGCGGTTCATTCCACTGTGGCGACCCCAGCATAATAAAGGGACTAAGCAGGAAAAGAAAATGAATGAACAAATGATATTAGTTGAAGCGAATTCTGAAGAAATGACTCAATGAAAGTCACTTGCTGCCACCTCCTGGCATATCACTGCATTGTTTTGTAAAAAAAAATGTAAACACTAAGCCCATAACATTTTATGTAATATTACAATCTCATTCATGCTACAGTAAATGGTCTGTTAAAAAAATCAAATTGTTATTTCTGCCTCTTCTGTAGTTTAAATATAGAATGTATTATTTATTCATGTTTCCTGTGCCATACATATAAGTATTAATTCTATTTATTTATACATGAAAGATTTCATTCAATTAGCATTTTTGTTAGAAAAAAAGTTGTCCTTAATCAGGGTTTCTGCAGGTTTCAGTTAAATTTAAGATTTTTTAAAGACATTTTTAAGACCATTATCAATGACATTTTAGACTTATACAGGGCTAAGGAATTTCTTTTTTAAATAACCCAGTTAGAAAAGATTTTCACTTGCCCTATCAAAAAACAATTATTAAAATGTAATACATTTAATAATACATTCATTCATTAATTCATTTTCTTTTCGGCTTAGTCTCTTTATTAATCCGGGGTCGCCACATCGGAATGAACCGCCAACTTATCCAGCACGTTTTTACACAGCGGATGCCCTTCTAGCCGCAACCCATCTCTGGGAAACATCCCCAAAAACTCATTTACACTTATACACTACGGACAATTCAGCCTACCCAATTCACCTGTACCGCATGTCTTTGTACTGTGGGGGAAACCGGAGCACCCGGAGGAAACCGACGCAAACGCAGGGAGAACATGCAAACTCCATACAGAAACGCCAACTGACCCAGCCGAGGCTCGAACCAGTGACCTTCTTGCTGTGAGGCGACAGCACTACCTACTGTGCCACTGCGTCGCCACATTTTAAATACAATAATAATAATTTTGTTTGAATATTTTTTTTATTAAACATATTATTTCACCTATAACCCTTACCAAGCATATAACAAAACATAGCTGTCAATTACTAGTCTACAATAATAATAATTTAATAATAAAATAATTAAGGTCAGGTGAGTATCCTCAGCAGTAAATAAATGGAGAATTTTTTTAAGCAAATGTTACTGTAAGGTAAGTAATTAAATGCTGTTTTTAAATAAAAAGTGAAAATTAACGTTAAAATTCAACATTGCACCTGTACACTTTTGTAAAGACAAGATTTGTCATGTCTTATTACTTTTTTTTTCATTTTATTATTTACTATATATTTATTATGGTTTAGTGCCCTTACACAAATTGCAACAAACAAACAAACAAATACATAAATGAAAACCATCGAACCAACTAATGTTATGTTAAAATTCAACATTACACTTGTACATTTTTGTCATGTCAAGATTTATCATGTCTTATCATGTCATATCATTACATTTTTTCTATTTTTGTCTTTCATTTTATTATGGTTTTCGGATTTATTATGGTATAGCAGCCTTATACAAATTGCAATGAACCAAACAAAAATGTCATAAAAATGTCATGGCACCACACAAATGCAGAGATCCTTTATGCAAGTACAAAAATGGGAAAAGCTTGTCCGATTAGTTGATCGATTAATAAAATAATTGATAACCGCAGTCCTAATTTGCACCTAAATGTCAAGATTTATCATGTTTTATTTTTATTTGTCATGTTACATTTTTCTGTTTTGTTTTATTAGGTTTTCATATTAGTTATAGCTAGGGCCAGACGGAATCTGCGGACATTTTTTGCTATTTCTGCACAAAATTGTGTTAAAAATCTGCCGATTTATGCGGAATGATTTTGGGAGTATCATAACTAAAACCTTAATAAATGAAATAAAAAGTAATACATTTTTAACTTTTACTTAATGTTTACAATGCAAATCTAATTAGATCCACATTATTTGGTAAACAAAGCAAGTGTCTCATATAATATATCTACTAAAAGACAGAAAACATTACTTTACAAACTGTATTGTAAATAAATCATATGAATATTTTCATATTAGTCAACAATATTATTGTAATTAATTTAAAAAGTGAATAAATATAAATTTACACACATTTACACAAGTAAATAAACAAAATCAATGATGGGCTAAAGATCTGTGGAAATCTGCAGAATTCTGCACGCGCAGATTCCGTGTGGGTCTAGTTATGACATAGTGCCCTTATACAAATCGAAACAAACCAATAAATAAATAAATAAACAAAAACTAGCAAACCAACTTATGTTAAAATAATTTGTAACGTTAAAATTCAACATTACACCTGTACACTTTTGTCAAGACAAGATTTGTCATGTCTTATTACTTTTTTATTTTATTATTTATTATATATTTATTATGGTATAGTGCCCTTATACAAATTGCAAAAAACTGATAGATAGATAAATAAATAAATAAATAAATAAATAAATAAATAAATAAATAAATAAATAAATAAATAAATAAACAAAAACTATTGAACCAACTATCGTTACAGTAAATTCTAACGTTAAAATTCAACATTACATCTGTACACTTTTGACAAAACAAGATTTGTCATGTCTTATTACTTTTTTATTATATTATTTATTATATATTTATTATGGTATAGTGCCCTTATACAAATTGCAAAAAACAAACAAACAAATAAATAAATAAGTAAATAAATGAATAAAAACTATCGAACCAACTAACGTTACCGTTACAGTAATTTGTAACGTTAAAATTCAACACACCTGTACATTTTTGTCACGTTAAGATTTGTCATGTTATTACTTTTTTTAGTTCATTTCATTATTTATTACATATTTATTATGGTATAGTGCCTGTACACAAATTGCAACAAACAAACAAACAAACAAATAAATAAATAAATCTAACGTTATCGAACCAACAGCTATTTGCAACGTACAAATTCAAAATTAACGTTACACTTCAAATTCAAATAAAATAACGGCACAAATGCTGCGATCCTAACTTCAAGTACGATTGTCCAATACAAGGACACTGACCTCTTTTTTTTCTCCTAATCTTACACTTATCACTGACTTATTACTTATTGCCTTTTTGACTTAAGACTTTTTACCTTTTGTGAAACAACTCGAGACTGTCTGAGTTTCTCCTGGTCGCCGACTGCAGCCACTCGACTTTTGATTTCTCTTCTCAAAGCTTGTTTTGCTGCACGCAGAGCTGCCATGATGGATCTGAACACTGTTAAATGCACTCAGACAGTAAACAGAGACATTATACAACATTAAACAGCAGCTCGGTTAAATGTTAACTCGTGAGAAAGCGATAACGTGCGGTTGATCATCTGTCAGTGGAGGATAGATCCGTTTTCCTGAGTGGGTGGAGTCAGGGTGACGATAGATTAGTCGTCCTGAGTGGGAGGAGTCAGCATTTTACCCGTTCATTATCTACGAGGAAAAGGAGACATGCAAAGGAAAAGACTTAAAGATGTATAACTTAGTTCACACTAAACGTAAAATTCTGTCCTTATTTACTCAATTTTCACTTGTTCAGAAATGTTTTAAGTTAGCTTTTTTTCTGTTGAAGATAAAAACAGATATGTTGAAGAATGTTAAACCTGTAACCATTGACTTCCATAGTATTTGCTTTTCCTATTAGTTAGTTAGTTAGTTAGTTAGTTAGTTAGTTAGTTAGTTAGTTAGTTAGTTAGTTAGTTAGTTAACTTGTCCCCACAGTGAAATTTCATTTGCAGCATAGGGGAGAGCAGGGCACAAAGTAACACTTTTTGGTTTTGGTCAAATAATAAACAAAGTAATAGGGTTAGACAAACCATATATTTTTTATCAACAACACACAAGCCTCTCCTACAAATGAGCACTGGAATTATGATCGCCGGGCTTATGGTTTCGGTGCAGTATTGCCAAAAGTGCCAGGAGTATAAATGTTACTATTTACCCCACCTGCGGGGCAAGTTATAACAGACAGGGGGTTAGTTGTAACACATGCTTATAAAAAACAGATTTCACACAATTAATTTAAATTCAGTTTACTTTAAATAGTAGCTATATTTCCTCAGTAATTGGCATATTTCTTTTTTATTCTACATAGCACAGTATGTTTATTTATTTATTTGTTTATTGGATAAACACATTTGAATCTATTTGCATTATTATCCATTTATCCATTATTATTCAATGCATTTATTTGCATTATTATCAATAAATAAAAAAAATTCTATTAAAACAATATTTTCTATTAAAAAACATTTTTATTTAAAAAGTTCTCAACATTACACTCAAAATTCAAAAAAATATTTTTTTAGTTTAATTGGTGTCCAACAGTGTGTGGCCTAATTGTAACACCCTGTTACAACTAACCCCGCTGTGTCATGTTTTACTCAAAACAGTCTAGCAGTCTCTGTGTGTTTTATACGTCTTTCAAAATGGTTTCATCTTTTAGCCTAGAAGACGGTGATCACAACAATATAAGATTTTACTGACATACTTTCACATATTTCTTTTTAAATAAAAATATATCAACTGTAATAAAAAATACTTTTATGCTGCAAAAATGGTTTCTCCTGTGTTTCTCATCCAAATTTCACCAAAAATTTTCAATAATTGGCAGGTAGACGTCTGCCGACATTGTGGTGAAAACCTCAGAAGCATGCCATGGTCAACCCTGAGCAAATACCTTAAAACTCCGTGTTACATTTAACCCCGCGTTACTTTGTGCCCGCGCTCCCCTACATTCACAGAGACATAGACATTTCACATTTGGCATTTATATAAATAAATCATATAAAAACATGGTACCACTACTCATAGCCGGCCTTCCCTATAAGCAAACTAAGGGACTGCTTAGGGCCCCGCCGTCCCAATGGGGCCCCCACAACCCACTAGTGGTGCGAGCCGTTTCCTTGCTGAAATTATTTTATTTGCATTTTACAAATTATCTTCATTGACGATGCTTTAGTACTTAAATATTTATACATTTCCACTGAAAAGAAAAAAAATCACAGTTTTATTAAAGTTGAAATTGTTTTCGTGTGAAGGTCATGTGATCACCAGGAAGCTCGCAGCATCTCATTTCTCATATGTGTTCTGTGTGACAAGCACAAAATAATTTTTAGCATCGATTATTGCACAATAATCGAAAACAGGCAATTACAAATTAATAAACGTCGTCTATATGAAATATTGAATTTTTTCCTGGTTTTACAGACCTGTTTTTTTAATCTAAAATGCATTTTACTGAAATGCAATACTGACGTGTCTTTCACTGATATATTTTGCACACTGGTAATATTTGTTCCTGAGACATATTTATAAAAGTTATGTCCTAATTGAATTAATCATAGTTTAATATAAGCTCTGGACCCTGCATCTCAAATGTCAGGAACAGGGAAGGAGACTGAAGGGAGTAATTTATTTGTGTTTGGGTATTTACATTAAGCCACTATTTGTTGCTTCCCTTTTTCTTATGTTTTTATATTAATATTTTTTCATATTTATATTATTTGCTTATTGATTTTATCATTTATGGATCAATCTTTGCATTAATGCTAATAGTTTTTTTATGAGTTCAGAATGTATATTTTATTATTATAAAGAAATTATAATAGAAAGCAATGCATTTTCACTTTTAGCTAATTATTGTAGAGTGTCGTTTCATTGCAGGAACGTTGGGTTTTGTTTTTGCTTTTGAAATTTAAAAAAAAAAAAACTCTACCTAAAATCTTTTGTAGAATCTTCAATCTGTTTGCCAAATTAATAGAATATGTTTTAAACACTCCAGAAGGACGCAAAGTAGGAATCACTGGTCCCTTTATTAAAGATTGTTTAATTCATTTTTGAAGCTGCTAGTTGACAGAAACAGTGCTGTTTTAAAATGTCCAAATCATTCGGACAGATATGAAGTAGAAGAAATCACGTTTTACTTTTCTGTTTGATTGATTGTATTTAATAAGCAATATAATCATTGTTGGCCGGTTTGCAATGGCAATACTCCACTATATAGAGCAAGGTAGGGCCACAAAATTATTCTG
This sequence comes from Danio kyathit, assembly GCA_903798195.1. Lineage (NCBI taxonomy): Eukaryota > Metazoa > Chordata > Actinopteri > Cypriniformes > Danionidae > Danio > Danio kyathit. Next base: position 12,978,366 of record LR812525.1, read on the forward strand.
CTTAGGGCCCCCAAATGTACAGGGCCGGCCCTGCCCCTGCTCTAAATAAATATCCAGTCTACTGGCCGTCAACTGCTTCTGAAAGAGGAGGAATTAAAAAACTTAATCGCTTGGGTAAATGATAATTTTTTCCTATTTCTTACACATCTGGGAACACAATATCGACGACCTGATGGTAACAATTGGAAGGTGTTTGATAAAGCATATCTCTCATCATTGACAATTATGATGAGCCTTATTTAGTACTCTTTCTTTGTATATACTATCAATGCTCTTTAGTTTTATTCCCATCAACATACAGACTGTTGTTACCACCATCCCCAGTGACCTCTTCTGGGCCTCAGAAGCATTTCCATACCAGCAAACCACACAAAATGTTGCAATACTTTCAATAAAGGCACTATAACACATGATCAACAATGTGTTGTCAACATTAAAAGACAATATTCATTCATTTTTTTTTCAGCTTAGTCCCTTTATTAATCAGGGGTCGTCACAGCGGAATAAACCGCCAACTTATCCAGCACATGTTTTACGCAGAGGATGCCCTTCCAGCTGCAACCCATCACTACTCATTCACACACACACACACACACACACACACACACACACACACACACACACACACACACACACACGTAGCACCCTGAGGAAACCCACGCGAACATGAGGAGAACATGCAAACTCCGCACAGAAACGCCAACTGACACAGCCGGGGCTCGAACCAGCGACCTTCTTGCTATGAGGTGATTTTGCTACCCACTGCGCCACTGTGCTGCCCCTAAAAGACAATATTTTTTTTAAAAAGTACATTCTCTGTTGAAGCTTTTTCCTTACACAGTCAGTCTGTACATCCCACTTAAGTTTATTCTCCAACATCACACCTAAATATTTATAATTTGTTACTAACTGAATTTGCTCCCCATTAATTAATGTGGGATGAGTTTTGCTTTGTGCTCTCTCTCTCTCTAAAATCAATAACCATCTACTTAGTTTTAGAAATATTTAGTATGACTTACTATGGAAATCAATGGTTACAGGTTTTCAAAATGTCTTATTTTGTGTGTTCACCTGAATAAAGAAACTCAATCAGGCTGAAAAGTGAGTAAATAGTGAGTAAATTTTACATTTTAAATGAACTATGCCTTTAAAATTGTTGTCCACAAAGTACAATATTGTCACAAACAAAAATTCTCAAATTCTCAGCACTTCTTTTTCACATTTTTAAATTGAAATTGATGCATTTGCTTAATCTTTTTGATTGGTTAAAAACAGAAAAGTATAGATTTTTGGATTATTAAAATAATTATTTTGAAAATGCCACTGATACACAAGTCTGTCATTGTTTATCTTATGTTTATTTTTCCTCTTTTCAGTTTTTCATTATTATATTATTTTATATGTATTTGTATTAGAATATAATCTGCTCTGTTAAGTTTCTATCGTAATTGTTAATATGATTATCATTTTTAGGTTCAGTATCTGTATGTTTGTTACTCACATTAATAAAAAAGCAAAAAAACAACAACATTTTTTTATTATTATTAAATTTTTATTTAGATTTTTTTTTTTTTTTTTTTTGGATGAACTGTTAATGTTGGCATTAAAAAAACAACTCAGAAATGCTGACCGACTTTTATTTGGTGGACACAAAATGTGATTCAGCGCGTGACGCGTCCAAACAGAAGAATTCACCAAAGCACATTTTTTGGGGTGACTCGTTGTTATATTGTCATATGGGTTCAGATAGTATGAGAATATTTACATTTTCCTTTTAATATTTTTTTCTATTTCATTTAATGGCAGAATTCATAAATACAATACAAAGCAATTTTCATGCTGCTTAGTATGAAAAATAGAAACAATAATGAAGAACATAAAACGCTTTTTAAAAAAGATTTTCTGTTTTTACAACTTTCTTATATATAAAAAAAAAAAACTCAAATGACTCATAAATACAATACAAATGTGCAGTGCAATCTGAGCTGCATCCAATGCTTTTTAATGCGCTCACCTAACCCTACCCCTCACAGTGACGTCACTAGCTCCATTAAGTGCATTGTGTCTGATATGAGCGATGCAATTTGATCTTGCATCATAAAGGCTGCATCCAGATACTATTGATACAAATAGAGTTTTATATCTTCAAGAAAAGGTTAAAGAGAAACTTAATTTTAAAAAATGTACATTTGTGTATAAAACATTTAGCCATAAAAATACAATATTTCACGAATAATTAAAAAAACACCTGTGTACTCTCTAATCAAATAAATTTCAGTGAGATGCCAGGAATTATAACACACTCAGAAATGTCAACAGATTTTTTAAATTAAAGACAACAACAACAAATATAGACTTATATCAAGACTTCCAAATAAAAATGCATAAAATAAAAATAAATATCAGGTTTTACATATAAAACACAAAACTATTCAGCATCAGTATACTTTACAATGGCAGTGCATGTAATATATTACATATTATATATCCTATAGACAGCAATTTGACTATTCAATGAATTCATTATCTATACAATCATTCATTCATTCATTCATTCATTTTCTTTTTCGGCTGCTTAGTTCCTTTATTAATCAGGGGTCACCACAGCCGAGTGAACCGCCAATTTATCCAGCATATGTTTTATGCAGCGGATGCCCTTCCAGCTGCAACCCAACACTGGGAAACACCCAAACACTTTTGCATTCACTCACATACACTACGGCCAATTTAGCTTATTTAATTGACCTGTATGTCTTTGGACTGTGGGGGAAACCGGAGCACCCGGAGGAAACCCACACCAACACGGGGAGAACATGCAAACTCCACACAGAAATGCCAACTGACCCAGCCGGGGCTCGAACCAGCGACCTTCTTGCTGTGAGGTGATTGTCCTACCCACTGCGCCACCGTGACGCCCAATACAATAATTGTATCTTGACATTTCTTACTATTAATACACTGAAGAGCTACAGTTGAAGTCAGAATTATTAGCCCCCCTGAATTATTAGCCCCCCTGTTTATTTTTTTCCCCAATTTCTTTTTATTTCTAATCATAATAGTTTTAATAACTTATTTCTAATAACTGATTTATTTTATCTTTACCATGATGACAGTAAATAATATATTACTAGATATTTTTCAAGACACTTCTATACAGCTTAAAGTGACATTTAAAGGTTTAACTAGGTTAATTAGGCTAACTAGGCAGGTTAGGGTAATTAGGCAAGTTATTGTATGATGATGGTTTGTTCTGTGGACTATGGGGGAAAAAAATTGCTTAAAGGGGCTGATATTTTGACCTTAAAATGGTGTTTAAAAAATTAAAACTGCTTTTATTCTAGCCGAAATAAAACAAATAAGACTTTCTCCAGAAGAAAAAATATTATCAGACATACTGTGAAAGTTTCTTTGCTCTGTTAAACATCATTTGGGAAATATTTAACAAAGAAAAAAATTTCAAAAGGGGGTTGAATAATTCTGACTTCAACTGCATATACGCTGAATAATGATAACGAATACCGATAATACACTGAAGAGTCCATATGTAGCTAAACAAATCAACTATAAAAACCTTTAAACAAGGTTTAGAATAATTTATTGTACATTTATTAATATGAAATTTACCAAACAAAGTCATAAGATTCATTATACATTCCAGAGATACACTTTTTTTGAGTAAAAAATAAATAAACAATTGCTAAGCAAAGATTAAATGTGATTAATCATATACAAAGTAAAGGTTTGTTTTGACAATGAAACATGTCTCTCTGTGTGTTATATTATATATTTTTATGTACATGTAATACATACGCAGTTGAAGTTGAATTTTCTTTTCTTTTTTAAATATTTCCCAAATGATGTTTAACAGAGCAAGGACATTCACAGTATGTCTGATAATATTTTTTCTTCTGGAGGAAGTCTTATTTGTTTTATTTCGGCTAGAATAAAAGCAGTTTTTAATTTTTTAAACACCATTTTAAGGTCAAAATTATTAGCCCCTTTAAGCTATATTTTTTCCGATAGTCTGCAGAACAAACCATCATTATACAATAACTTGCTTACCCTAACCTGCCTAGTTAACCTAATTAACCTAGTTAAGCCTTTAAATGTCACTTTAAGCTGTATAGAAGTGTCTTGAAAAATATCTAGTCAAATATTATTTACTGTCATCATGACAAAGACAAAATAAATCAGTTATTAGAAATGAGTTATTAAAACTATTATGATTAGAAATGTGTTGAAATAATATTCTCTCTGTTAACCAGAAATTGCAGAATTAATAAATGGGGGCTAATAATTCAGGGGGTTCAATAATTCTGACTTCAACTGTACATAAAAACCAAACTATACAAAAAAAGTTACATAGATATTTATATTTATATATAATTTATATATCATACACACATATATGTTATATCTAAATATAAATATATAAATAGATACATGCCTGTGTGTATTTATATACAGTGAACAGTAAACCTATGCACAATTATACAAAGTACACACACTTAAATTATTGTCAAAACAGACTTTTGTTTTGAATGCGAATAATCTTTCATTTTAATACACTTTATTTTTTGCTCAACGCTAAAATTAAAACATCTTTTGAGTTCAAGTTAAAACGTCAACACAGGAAAACTTAAAGTCCCTTCCTCGTGACGTCACCGGGTAGGTTAAAGTGGGGGCTGGAGTGTCAAAACTAACAAACAGGCAGTTTTCTCGGTGGGGGAAGGGACGCTGGTCAACGCCGAAAACACTTAGCAAACATTTTAATAGTGCTGGACTACAAAAGTAAACTCTATTAACCCCGTTTGACATCGATATATCCATCGTCGGGAGTCCGGAGGTGAGTTTATAACGTATGCCACCGCCGCCGCTATGAACTGAACCAGTGAAACAGCTGCGGCGCTTTGAGACCTGTTAGCTAATTTGACAAGAGCTAACGTTAAACCGGCTGTTGTTAACTATACTTAATGATTAGGCATTTGTTTTGTTTGTTAGATATCATCTATTAGCGTTAACAACGTGTAGCTTTGTAACTAGCAAGCTAATAGCGAAGTTATAAAAAGGGAACATTAGTGGATTTGTAACTTGTACGTTGTCAGTTTGCTAAAATGTATCATTGAATCCGCATTAGATTGCAAGGTCTGTTCAAAACTAGCTAAAGAACTATACACGCCAGCTGTTTAACTTCTGATGGTGTCTTTAGGGAAGTATATGTGATTAACTTCTGATATATCCTGCTTCTAATAATCCTCAAAAGTGTACGTTACACGCCATTAATCAAGGCTTTGGTGATTACATCTTTAATTTAATACCTTTTTAAAATAAAGAAAATAGCGATTGATTCGGAAGGGAATCGTTCTTTTTCGTCTGAATCTTTGATCATTCATAAGACGGTTTGACTCTAAACTGCACTGTTCAAACGAACCGACTCGCATCAATGATTCAGACTATTCATCACTAGAAGGCTTGTGTGATGTTCAAGGGCGTGGCTTATGCTCAACAGCCAATAGAATGTTAATGGGCGTGTCCTTAACGCTTTCTATTATTACTCAATGTATTTTACGATGTCAAGCTTTCATTTAAACAGCAAGCGACGTTGAGTGGAAGATAAACAGAGGCGCTCATTATAAACCATTAACCAGGTAAGAAACGCGAACGTACGGATATACAAGCGAGATATTACGACGAAATCTGCTTGTAGATGGTGTTGTCATCGCTAGTATATGATTACTTAAACAAAGGGCAGTGTAAATAGTGCAAGTAACCGTTGAAACCCGATTATCTCTGTGTTCCGAAGCAACTGCTTCAAGTATACGAGTTTCAGTCAGTCTGTTAAATTGATAATGTAACCCTCATTGTGATTTAGGACGACTGTGGGTTTACTTTACTTGTGTTTGCTTTGTCCTAAACGGCGATCCCATAAATAGAAACATGCTACTGAAGTTAGCTTTTAGCAGACTTGTAATCGTCAAGGATAGCAGCCTGGGAACTGTTAACACAATTATACACGCGTCTTTTTGTTTTATTCACCCCCATTGTGATTGTATTGAATGACATCTCCATCAGTTGTTGACGCTGTCAGTCTCTACAGCTGTGTCATATAAAGCAATTGTTTACATTTCCAAATGGTTGTAGATATTGGAACCATTTAAGATGAAACGGGAAGAGTGCTTTAACTTCTGATCACATTTTTCATTAGTTTTGCTTTTAAAATGCATACCTATTTAGGAAGATTGATGATTATATAGATACATATGAGCGTGTTATATCAGTAAACATGTTGAGGTTTATATTCACTCATTCATCATTGGTAAGAGTTAAGCTGAGTTGACTTTATTGGTACCCATAGGTAGATTCTTTTTGCAGCAAAGTTTGGCATTTGATACAAACAAATAAATCACACATATCCACATGTACACATACAAAAGTACCTTATAAAATATTACTATTTATTCAGAGCGACAATAGATGGGGCCAAACATAATCTGCGGACATTTTTTGCTATTTCTGCCGAAAATCTTGTGAAAAATCTGTGGATTTATGCGGAATGATTTTGGGAGTATCTAAAAACTAAAAACTTTGAAATAAAAAAACTGAAATAAAAAATAATACCTTTTAAACTTGTATTTAATGTTTACAATGCAAATCCAATTAGATCCACTTATTTGGTTAACAAAGCAAGTCTCTCATATAATATATGTACTAAAAGACAGAAAATATTACGTTACAAACTGTATTGTAAATAAATCTTATGAACATTTTCATATTAGTCAATAATTATACTGAAATAATTTAAAAACTGAATAAATATAAATTTACACAAGTAAATAAATAGACCCAATGATGGGCTAAAAATCTGCCCAGATGATGGGACAAAGCTATTCCTGTAACTTTTTGTCCTACTAAAAGCATCTGAAAACTTTGACCCGAAGGGAGTATAAACTCCTCAGACAGCATCACAGAGCTACAGCTACTAATGTTCTGGGCAATCTGTAAAAGCTGCCTACTATACAGGGATTCAATAGAGTGGAGGAAATATGACGTCACATTGTAGGCCAATCGGCTGCTAGCATAAAACTGGTTCCCTCGATAAAATCCCCATAGTATTTTCCCATAGGCTTTTCGAAGATTGCAAATAATAAGCTCTGTGTTCAAACACTGTTCATTACACTTACACGTTTTGTTCAGCCGGATAATCCTCACACGAAAATACAACTTTGAGCACTTTTGGATCTTGAATGCAAACGCAAGAACTGAAAAGCTAACATTAGGCTATAAACGGACTACAGCGCCTGGGGCGCTCGCCTGTGACGTCAGCACCACCCTGCTACAGACAACTCTTCAAGCTTATTTTTTTTAGAAATATGGTCCATGACAAAGATTTACTCTCTCGGTTTATTATATTATAATGCACGTTAAATATTATAAACACATGAATACACAAAAACACATATACCTACGTGCCTTTTGGATAGTTTTTTTTTACGTGGGAAGTGCATTTTGTTTTGTTTGACGGTTGTTGTAAAAGTTTTAAAACTGTACATATAAATGTGCTGACATAGCATTATCATAAGACATGTTTAAATAAGTGTATCGCTCGCGTGCATACAGCCCGCTTAGTAACAGACTACAGAAATGAGGCGTGAGGGACAAGTCTATCAAATACCTGCCATCATGGACACAGAAAAACATTCAATATTCTTTTTTTTTTGTCACGAAGTACAGCGAAAAGCAGCCCATACAGTCACATATGCTATACATTTTAAGGAGTGTAAATATTGCCGTTATGACAGAGTTAAACGTGTTCAGATGAAATAAAAACTCAAATGATCAAATTTGATCAAATGACAGTTAATATGCATGTATATTTTTACACATTTATTCACACGTTTGCATCACTGAGAGCAGGAAAGAGACAGACTGCACTGATAAGCAGTATCCCCATAATATCGTTTAATTAAAATAAATGATCAACAAATGAATCTGTCTTGAGAGTCTTTACAAGTGAAGGCATTATCTACACAATATCCCGCTTAGAAAAATATTACAAACAATAAAATACTATTCATGAAAATACTTAAATAACAGACAAATCCAGATACCCAACACAAGCGAGCTGCGCTCCAGACCAGTTCAGCTCGATGACGTACAATATCTCCGACACCGGCTGTAGTCCCGATTAGCAACTTGATAGCAACCGTCTTTTTAAAGAAGTATAACCGATTTTAAAAATTAAGAGTGTGATGTAACTGATGTGTTTTATGTCGTAGAATAAAACGTGAAAGTATTTTGAGTTTGTGTTAGCCACGAACCTTATTTAAGCGATTTAACTGAAATCCCATTCAAAAAACCCATTGACTTTGGGACACGGGAACCGGAAGTGCTAAAATGCTAACTCGCTTCCGGGTTTTTGCATACAAATTGACGTCATAGTTCCTTCACTCTATACTCAGCTGTGATTCACCAATCAACCTGCTAGACCGCTTAATAACCTGGCTCAGTCTATCCCTGTTTTTAAGGGACAGACCTCCAAACCATGCCACCAGAGCAAAGGATAGAATAGACACAAAAAGCATGATAGAAAAGAGTAAGCATATTGGGGGCAATGTGAAAACATGATGGTTTCCTGAGACCAAAAGTGCGCTGATGCCCTTTCTTGCACACAGCATCACAGTTTGCCTCAAAGTTTAAAAAACGGTCAATAATGGTACTCAAATATTTGTAGTTCTCCACACATTCTACTTTTTGACCCCTGATATTAGTCACCTCAGCTGCTGTATGATTCCTTCTAAAATCAATAATCATGTCCTTAGTTTTTGTTGCATTAAGTTTTAGATTTGACTCCTCACACCACTGAACAAAATGATCCACCATGGGACCACTATTTTAATCTCCTTGGAGGAGGCTTACAATCACAGTGTTGTCTGCATATTTCAAAATAAAATGATTTTCAAATTTAAAAGTGGGGATAACACACACCCCTGAACATGCTTTCTGAACCATTTATTCACGATCTTTGTGTTCTATTGGTTAAAAGTCTAAAATCCAGCCAACAAGATAGTTACTTAGTTGAAAGTGATCTAAACGTCTCTGGATTAAAGTATGAGGATAAATTGTATTCATATGATTTCAGAGAAGTATTCTTTGCAAATTCGGAATAATGAAATCATATTAGCAGCCAATGACTGTCAAAGTAGGCTACAACATGGTTCACTGTCAAATAAATGGTGCTAATGTTGTTTTAAAGTCATATTTACATGTGATTTCAGACCGAATATTCAAAGTACCATGGTAAACTATATTGGAAGCATGTCACAAGTTGTCACTGAATGAATGTAAAACCAGCTTTAGCTCAATCACTAAATGCAGTATTTACATTCTGTAAACATTCATTTAGTTCAGACTGCAAACATAATACATTTAAATCGTCTCTCTAAATATTGACAGCGATGTGTGTTGTTTCCTGGCCTTATTTACTGTTAATTGTTTGCACTTTTGTTTCATAGGAAATTGCTTTCTTGGGAATTTAGCCTTTTCCTCCAGGGGAGCTACAGTGTGGGTTTTATCTCCATCACAAGACTCTTATTTCTAGCATTTCATTTTTCTTGAAATACTGGAACAATTTTCTAGAAGGACTTGTGCTTTTGCAGTCACGTCTGTTTTTTTAAACTTGGACTGTAGTAGAGCCCTTAATCAGTATTCTGAGTTATTCATATTCCTGGCTTTTATTGAGATTGGTTGTGACATTATTGTAATGGTTGAAATGTTTTTTTTTTTTTTTAAGATTAATTGTTTTGATGCGTATTGGTCAGTTACAGTATCAAATGCAGTATAAAGATTCAAAAAGACATCAGTTGTTCCAATCTGTCAGCAGAAATTAAATTTAGTTAACATTTTTTTTCCTTTCTGAATCAAACAGTACAATTATAAGTTCATAAAAGTATAAGTTATAATTATAAGTTCGTTATAAGTAAAATAACATCATAAATAAAACTAACACATACTGGGCCATAACGGCAATACAGAAAAATATTTAAATATGGAAAAGTAAAAAATAAAATTAATTAAATTAAAAAAAAAGGGAAGAAAGAAAAACATATTTTCTCTGTGCTCTCAGAAATATAATTTTTTTTAAAATGAGTATTGTTTGTTTTTTGACATTGTAAATGACAACATTTGATATATATTTACATAGTCTATAATATCTATAGTGATACAGATTAGGGATGCACGATATTGGAAATACTTAGTTGAAGTCAGAATTATTAGCCCCCCAGTTTATGTTTTTCCCCAATTTCTGTTTGACGGAGAGAAGATTTTTTTCAACACATTTAACATAATAGTTTTAATTACTCATTTCTAATAACTGATTTATTTTATCTCTGCCATGATGGCAGTACATAATATTTGACTAGATATTTTTCCAAGACGCTTCTATACAGCTTAAAGTGTCATTTAAAGTCTTAATTAAGTTAATTAGGTTAACTAGGCAGGTTATGGTAATTGGGCAAGTTATTGTGTATAACGATGGTTTGTTCTGTAGACTATCGAAAAAAAAAAAATAGCTTAAAGGGGCTAATAATTTTAACCTTAATGTTTTTAAAAAAATTAAAAACTGCTTTATTCTAGCCGAAATAAAACAATTAAGACTTTCTTCAGAAGAAAAAAATATTATCAGACATACTGTGAAAATTTCCTTGCTCTGTTAAACATCATTTTAAGGAATGTTTAAAAAAAGAAAATTCAAAGGGGGGGCGAATAATTCTGACTTCAACTGTATTTAAGTTACATTATATTTATATTTCACTCCCTACAAAATCATCCCAATCAATCTAAAGTAATGACTTGAGCTTAAGTCATCCGGTAAAATTGCATTTATATCGCAATATATATCGCAGAGAAAAAATATCCCAATGTCAAATTTTTCCAATATCGTGCAGCCCTACTTCAAACCCCTTTAGAATTACTTTTTGTGACCAGAACCATTTATTTACGTACCTAAAATGTAATAAATGTATTAGTATGATCACTCACTCTGTGTATTTTGTGGTAGTTTCATTTTTAAATAAATACATCTTTTACGCTGAATAACAATGTTATTATTTCACCCATTTTCTTTCTGTTATTTAGAAGATATTGAAAATATTCAAGTAGACATTATGCAATTTAAGTTTATATAATATCACTTGTTTTGCAGATGCGCACATCAAAATTGAATGTATTTGTTATTCATTTGATTCATTTACATCATTTCAATGATTAAATATGTTAGTTGTGTCACTAATACTACTGAGTAAAATATAATTTGCACAAAAGACTTTTGCTGCTTGTTTAAACTAATTTAATTAATTATTGAGTTTAAAGAACACAATTCTTAAGTTGTTTTTTTTTGGTCAATAGTTTTATGTTCAGTCCACTTAAATTTGTCAAAACGATCACGGTAAATTAATCAATTTGTGTTGGGGCAACATGAAGAAATTGTGTGGAACCCAGCATTTTTTACAGTGTAGACTTGTCATAGCATTATATATTGCAACTCTCTGATGATTTGAAGTGCTTCTTTTATCCTCACTTGTAAGTCGCTTTGGATAAAAACCTCTGTATGTAAACTTCTGGTTTCATATTAATTTAGCACTCTAAAAAAGGAATATAATCAGTTTTTAAAAATGTCTGATGGTAAATCATACTAAACGTTTACTATTTTAGGTCCATAAGGATTGCCTAAATGATTTACATTTGCTAAATGCCAGAATAATGAGAGAATTTATTTTGAGAATTTTTTTTTATTAATTTCTAGACAGTCAAAAGTTTACATACATTTCCTTGGTATTTTTTTAGCTTTGCTTTTAAACTGTATAACTTTGGTCAAATGTTTTGGGTATCCTTCAAACTATTGTGAGAAGCTTGTGGAAGGAATTTTGGCCCATTCCTCCTGACAGAATTGGTGTAACTGAGTCAGATTTGTAGGCTTTCTTGCTCGCACAAGCTTTTTCAACTCTGCCTACACATTTACTATAGGATTGAGTTCAGGGCTTTGTGATGGCCACTCCAAAACATTCACTCTGTTGTCCTTAAAGCACATTTTAACTAATTTGGCAGTATGCTTAGGGTCATGGTCTGTTTGGAAGACCCATTTGTGGCCAATTTTAATTTCCTGGCTGATGTCTTGAGATGTTGCTTCAGTATTTCTACATAATGTTCTTTCTTCATGATGCCATCGATGCTGTGAAGTGGACCAGTCCCTCCTGCAGCAAAACAGCCCCACAACATGATGCTGCCGCCCCCATACTGCAAAGTTGGGATGGTGTTCCTAAGCTTGTAAGCTTCCCCTTTGTTAATTAACTCAAATGTTTAATTAGCCAATCAGAAACTTCCAAAACCTTGACACCATCATCTGAGCTTTTTCAGAGGCATAATAATCTTATTGTATGTAAACTTGACTTTCAAGAAAAGTTATGACAATTTCTCTAAAAATATCTCTCATTATTCTGCTATTAAGCATAACAGAAACAAATGTGATAATCCTAACTTACCTAAAAGAGAAAAAGTTTAGTCACATTAACATCTGACTTTTTTAAAATGTTATGTGCCTTTTTATACAGTGTATGTAAACTTCTGGTTTCAACTGTTTACAGTTGAAATCAGAATTATTAGCCCCCCTTTGAATTTTATTTTATTTTTTAAATATTTCCCAAATGATGTTTAACAGAGCAAGGAAATTTTCACAATATGTCTGATAATATTTTTTTCTTTTGGAAAAAGTTTTATTTGTTTTATTTCAGCTAGAATAATAATAATAGCTTAATAATTCAGGTGGGCTAATAATTCTGACTTCAGCTGTATATATTTCCAGTATTTTAGTTGTTTTAGAATTCAGTTTTGTGCTTTTTGTGCTGCTGAATGTAGTTACACACCTTATTTAGTAAATGTTATTGAGTTGTAGCACGTGCTCATGTGCTTCAGTGATCTTGGAGCTGGAGAGTCTTTATCTAACCTGTTGATCTAGTGTCAGGACATATCTCCTAATAACCTTGTCACAGGGCAACACATGTGAGCACACTGGCTTACTGTAGGCTACATTAGCCAGACACTGTAGCTTTGCCTGCACATCCTTTTTGAGGGGTATTGATTAATTCAGTTTCTGAAACGACTCTTGATTGTTTGGTGGTTTTAGTGTTAAACATTTACAACATAATTAAGGTCTTTTAAGGCTTTTATCAGCAGTGTGTTTAACTAAAACCAGTTCGACGGTTGATTTTAAAGCCGATGTTTGGCTTAAACATTGACAAAGTAAAGTGATTTGTTGAAGCATTGTTTGGTTTCACTCTAAAAACCTCTTGAATGTTTGTGTAATGCTAAAGTCAACATGTGAGACCTATTGACTGTATTTTTCTTTTTTAATGAATGTTCCTGGTGTTTTTGTGCATTAATATTGAGATTTAGTGATATTAAAGGAACATAAACATTACAAAGTTAAAAAATAGGCTTGTTTTACATCTCCTCTAGTGCTTAATAGTTGAGTTTTACCATTTTTGAATCCATTCAGGCGATGTCCAAATCTGGAGGGAGTACTTTTAGCTTAGCATAGATGATTGAATCAAATTAGACCATTAGCAATTCGCTCATAAATAACCAAAGAGGTTTGATCATTTTCCTATTTAAAGTTTGACTGTTCTGTAGATGGTAAAATTTGGTACAAAATAAACTAAACTAAATAAAATAAATTAACTCCTAGATGAGCCTGTTTTCTTTGAATGTTTGTGTAATGCTGAAGTCAACATGTGAGCCCTATTGACTGGATTTCCTTTTTTTTTTTTTTTTTACGAATGTTCCTGGTGTTTTTGTGCATTAATATTGAGATTTAGTGATATTAAAGCAACATAAGCGCAATAAAGATGATAAAATAGGATCATTTTACAATCACTTAGTGTTTACTAGTTGAGTTTTACCATTTTTTTAACCCATTCAGGTGATTTCCATGTCTGGCAGGAGTACTTTTTTTAGGGTTAGCTTAGCATAGATAATTGAATCGAATTAGACCATTAGCATCTCACTCAAAAATATCTAGAGTTTCTTTAATTTTTGACTGTTCTGTAGTTGGTATAAACTGTTTAACTCCTAGAAGAGCTTTTTTTTTTCTTGAACGTTTGTGTTATGCTAGTCTACATATAAGCCCCGTTGACTTTTTTCTTTTAATAAATGTTACTGCTGTTTTTGTGCATTAATATTGAGATTTACTGATATTAAAGGAACATAAACATAATAAAGAAAAAAAAAAAAAAGCAAATTTAATTTTTTAATTTTTTTATTTATTTTTCTCCTCTCCAACTCGCCTTGAGTTCAGTAGTTGAGTTTTACCATTTTTTAATCCATTCAGGGGATTTCCAGGTCTGGCAGGAGCACTTTTAGCTTAGCTCAGCATAGATTATTGAATTGAATTAGACCATTAGCATCTCACTCAAATATCTAGAGTTGCAATTTTCCTATTTAAATCTTGACTGTTCTGTAGTTGGTAAATAAATAAACTTTTTATCTCCTAGATGAGCCTATTTTCTTAAACGTTTGTGTAATGCTAGTCTACATACATATAAGCCCCGTTGACTATTTTTCTTTTAATAAATGTTACTGCTGTTTTTGTGCATTAATATTGAGATTTACTGATATTAAAGGAACATAAACATAATAAAGATTAATTAATTTAACTAATTTTTCATCTCACCTTGAGTTGAGTAGTTCAGTTTTACCATTTTTTTAATTCATTCAGCTGATTTCCAGGTCTGGCAGGAGCACTTTTAGCTTAGCTTAGCATAGATAATTGAATTGAATTAGACAATTAGCATCTCACTCAATAAGTTTCAATAATTTTCCTATTTAAAGCTTGACTGTTCTGTAGTTGGTAAAATTGGTAAAAAAATAAACTGTTAAACTCCTAGAGGAGCCTATTTTCTTGTGAAAATATGTGAGCCCTATTAACTTTATTATCCTTTTTTTTTTTAATGAATGCTCCTGGCATTTTTGTGCGTTAATATTGAGATTTGCTGATATTAAAGGAACATAAACACAAAGACTGTTAGCTTAGCTTAGCATAGATCATTGAATTGGACCATTAGCATCTTTTCCTGTTAACATTACAATGGTAAAACTAAACTCTATGGGGGGGAGAAAAAAAAGTTTCTTTAAACTAATTTCTCTCTCGTTTGATCTGATCTCAAGTGGTCAGTCGAAACCTTACAGTAATTAACCTCTTAATTTCACACCACATTTTGAGTTCACACTTCATACTTGAATAAACTATACTTGTACAGTGAAGTCAGAATTATTAGCCCCCCTGTTTATTTTTCCCCCAATTTCTGTTTAACGGAGGGAAGATTTTTTTCAACACATTTCTAAACATAATAGTTTTAATAGCTCATTTCTAATAACTGATTTATTTCACCTTTGCCATGATGACAGTAAATAATATTTGACTAGATATTTTTCAAGACACTTTTATACAGCTTAAAGTGACATTTTAAAGGCTTAATTAGGTTAACTAGGCAGTTTAGGGTAATTAGGCAAGGTATTGTAACAGTGGTTTGTTATGTAGACTATCGAAGAAATATATTGCTTAAAGAGGCTAATAATTGTGACCTAAAAATGTTTCATAAAAAATTTAAAACTGCTTTTATTCTAGCTGAAATAAAACAAATAGGAGTCTCTCCGGAATAAAAAACATTATCAGACATACTGTGAAAATTTCCTTGCTCTGTTAAACATCATTTGGGAAATATTTAAAAAAGAAAAAAAATTCAAAGGGGGGCTAATAATTCTGGATTCAACTGTATACCTATATACTTATTAAGGATGCTCTGATCAGGAATTTTGCAGCCGGTACAGAATACCAATTCCCTGTCATGGTGATTGGCCGATAATGCTTTATACCGCATTAAGCACATTTTCCCTCTAAATATGGTACTTAAGTGGAGATCTCTCCTTACCTAAGAAAATAAATTAAAGGATGCTGCATATAATACCTTAAACGTGCCTCTTATAACCATTTAGTGTGAACATACCATGGCCAGAAGCAGCTTTACAGAAAATAATAGATAGCACAGATTAAAAAAAATGGTAAGAAAAGTTACAAACAATGCAATTTGGAAACATTGCAAATGACGAAAGATGAATTCAACATCTCAATCAAGAAAAAGTTTGGAGCGCATATTTGATGCATAAGAAGTTAAAATGCACACCTATAAATCTAATTACTAAAAGGAATGGGCTAATGAACGACTTTTTATTGCAGTGAGTATATAACAAGAAGTTAAATGATTAAATATTCATATTAAAATATGTATTTTTACTTTTTGCTTAACTTGTATTATTGTAAAAAGCGCTATACAAAAAAGCTTGAATTGAATTTATAGGTGATTTGCATATTATATATAGTTTGTCAAGCTAAGTTCATGTTTAGAGCAACATGAAACACCCACCTGTGGAAAACAAAGTTAAAATGTTAATAAGCATGATACATATTACATTTATAATACAGGGAATGCAGAATTATTAGGGAAGTTGTATTTTTGAGGATTAATTTTATTATTGAACAACAACCATGTTCTCAATGAACCCAAAAAACTCATTAATATCAAAGCTGAATATTTTTGGAAGTAGTTTTTAGTTTGTTTTTAGTTTGAGCTATTTTAGGAGGATATCTGTGTGTGCAGGAGACTATTACTGTGCATAATTATTAGGCAACTTAACAAAAAACTAATATATACCCATTTCAATGATTTATTTTCACCAGTGAAACCAATATAACATCTCAACATTCACAAATATACATTTCTGACAATCAAAAACAAAACAAAAACAAATCAGTGACCAATATAGCCACCTTTCTTTGCAAGGACACTCAAAAGCCTGCCATCCATGGATTCTGTTAGTGTTTTGATCTGTTCACCATCAACATTGCGTGCAGCAGCAACCACAGCCTCCCAGACACTGTTCAGAGAGGTGTACTGTTTTCACTCCTTGTAAATCTCACATTTGATGATGGACCACAGGTTCTCTATGGGGTTCAGATCAGGTCAACAAGGAGGCCATGTCATTAGTTTTTCTTCTTTTAGACCCTTTCTTGCCAGCCACGCTGTGGAGTACTTGGACGCGTGTGATGGAGCATTATCCTGCATGAAAATCATGTTTTTCTTGAAGGATGCAGACTTCTTCCTGTACCACTGCTTGAAGAAGGTGTCTTCCAGAAACTGGCAGTAGGACTGGGAGTTGAGCTTGACTCCATCCTCAACCCGAAAAGGCCCCACAAGCTCATCTTTGATGATACCAGTCCATAAAACCTTAGAAAAATCAGTCTTGAGATATTTCTTGGCCCAGTCTTGACGTTTCAGCTTGTGTGTCTTGTTCAGTGGTGGTCATTTTTCAGCCTTTCTTACCTTGGCCATGTCTCTGAGTATTGCACACCTTGTGCTTTTGGGCACTCCAGTGATGTTGCAGCTCTGAAATATGGCAAAACTGGTGGCAAGTGGCATCTTGGCAGCTGCACGCTTGACTTTTCTCAGTTCATGGTTCAGTTCTCAGTTTATTTTGCGCCTTGGTTTTTCCACACGCTTCTTGCGACCCTGTTGACTATTTTGAATGAATCGCTTGATTGTTCGATGATCACGCTTCAGAAGCTTGGCAATTTTAAGAGTGCTGCATCCCTCTGCAAGATATCTCACTATTTTTGACTTTTCGGAGCCTGTCAAGTCCTTCTTTTGACCCATTTTGCCAAAGGAAAGAAAGTTTCCTAATAATTATGCACACCTGATATAGGGTGTTGATGTCATTAGACCACACCCCTTCTCATTACAGAGATGCACATCATCTAATATGCTTAATTGGTAGTAGGCTTTCGAGCCTATACAGCTTGGAGTAAGACAACATGCATAAAGAGGATGATGTGGTCAAAATACTCATTTGCCTAATAATTCTGCACTCCTTGTAATTTTGAATGCATTTTACAAATTAATCATTTGTAATATTTTTCTGTTTGCTTGTTGTTTTGACTAATAATCTGCTGTCCTGCCTCCATCTTTGACTGTTTACTTGTCTATCCATAAAGCTATTGTTGACATTTTCACCCGATTTTCAGCACAGCGTGGACTTTTCCTGTACAGTATGAGAGTGAGACAGCTGAACAGGTAGTCTGAGAGACAGACAAGTGCAGGGAGACAGTTAGATCATGTCAGAGGAAGATCAGATAAGTGTCTTATTCACTCCAACATCTGCACAAAGCTTAATTCAGCCATACACTCAGTATTCAAAGCACTGATTGTAGACTCAGACGGAAGCACACCATTGATTTCTTATGCATTTTTGCCTGTTTTTTTATGTCCTACAAAATGATAAATTCATGAATTCTGGATTATTAACTTAAGTAGATGTTACTTCAGTGACAACTCGGTGGTGAAAATTGTGATTTTTTTTGTAATAGTATTCTCTCTGTTCTCTCCACAGGAGAGGGATATGGCTCAGGAAACCAATCAGACCCAAGTGCTGTGTTCGAATGGTTGTGGGTTTTATGGGAACCCGCGTAATAACGGCATGTGCTCTGTTTGCTATAAAGATTCTTTACAACGTCAGAACAACAGTGGCAGATCCAGCGATCCAGGTGAGTCAGGTGTTTCACAAAAAGACACATTAAAAAGTACTGTTTTAAGTTTTACACCCAGTGTTGAGTTGTCAGTTCAATGGAAAGTGGATAGTGCTAAATGAATGAATGAATTTGAATGAATGAATTTATTTATTTAGCAGGGGCAATGCACAAAAATTACATTAACCTCAAAGAGGAAAGATGCATTGTGCCAGGTTGTAGCAAGATTGCTATTTTCCACCTGCAGTCCCTGGACAGGTAAAAATTAAAACAATAATATCCAATTAACTAAAAAGTCAGTTTAAAAAGTACGGTGCGCTTTTTTTTTTTTTTTTTTTTTTTTTTTTTTTTTTTTTTTTTATGGCCGTTTCCACTGTCAAAAGGTACTAAAAAGCTAACCATACCAGTTTTTGGGTACCCTTTCAAAAGGTACCTAACACAACAAAATGGTACCAAACGGCGGAGTGAGACGCACAACTGATCGCTATTGGTTTACAGAGATAAGTCACTAATACGTGCACAAGCCAGGAGAATGAAAACGAAGGAAGCGACATTTTCAAATACACTGCCGAGACATTACAACATAATAATATTTACATATAATAACGAGCCATGGTCGACCCGAGCTTAAACAAACCTTGTTGTCATCTTGATAAACAGCCACAGGGGCAAGAAGAGCACAATCTACCTTGTGCACTGTAGTTTTTTTTACAAGGTCGTCTAAAGCGCAAGCAGTTTCACTTTCTCTTGTGCGCTCGCTGCACGTATATAGGCTATTTGAAATAAAGAACTTGAGCTCAAGATAATAATGTGCACATGATTATTGAAGTGCTTCTGACATCAAATCCTTTCAGGATGCGCGATGTGAAACACGAAAACACAAAGGACTATTTTACTATTATCATCACCTTTTGGACTATTATGAACTCTGAATGACGGAATTACTCGGAATGATGTCGACTGAAACTTTGTTGTCCACCACGCCCATCATTGGTACCCTTTTGGCAGTGGAAATGCAAGCCTGATGAAGGTGACCCGTACCATACTGTACTGTACCACACAGTGGAAATGGGCCATAAAAGTGCGTTCATTGTAATTGCCCTGTAACTCTATCCAGCCATAATCAAAAAAATGTAGAAAACGCTGCATAAATTTTTTTTTTTATTGCATTATGCATAGGCCTGTTTGTTACTGTGTCGAACCAAATCTCAAAGCACAAAAGCAGATGGACTGTGTCTACCATGGTCACAACACAAGTTTTTGTTGGTACAACTAGTAGCTGGGATTTCATCATCCTGTTTAATTGCACATTTTGTGTAAAAAAAAAAAAAGTATCGCATGAGAAGAAAGTGATTTAAAATGGCAAATTTCTAATAAAAATCACTTCATTTGCAAAAAAAGGAAATGCATTTGAGGAATAAACTCTGTGGTAGTGAACATTACACCCATTTGACTAATCCTCTCATTTATGCTTGCTTGTTTACAGTTGGTTACTAGGTTACCAATACTACAGTCAACCTCTCTAAAACATGATGGAAATGCACATTATTCACATGTTGAACTGGAAATCATTATCCAGCTAGTGACTCATTTGCTTGGTTCCCTTTTGTTATTTTGTGCCACGTGCCTACAATGAAATATAATTATTCAAAACCCAGCTTATCCACATTGAAGTGTTTTTGCTGAGCTGTAATTTAAATATCTACAGTGTTTATTCCAAAATGGTCCACTGCTGGAAACATCTCCTGAAACAAACCCTCACTTCTCTTTTACTGATATAAGCATCTGAAAAATAAGGAGAACTTAAAATGGGTGTTGACATTTGGGGTTTCCTGCTTTCTTATTGCTTGCAGTGTCTTCCAGCTTAAGCAGTAAAGGAGAATCTATGACTGTACAATCGACGTCACAGCATGAACAAAACAGGTACAACATCTTCCTCTTTAATACCCACTCCTACATCATTTGTCATAACGGTTGCATAAGCCGTTTCAATTGCATGGATGGAGTTTATTTCAATAGTGCATGACCACTTGTTTTCTGTGTTATGACCCCGTCTGTGTGACACTCAAACCTGTTTTAAGAATGGGTATAGGTATACTGTAGAAATACAATAGATTCTGCTGGAGCATTTATATAATCAAAGATATATTTATATAGTTATCAGTGGGCATTGGTAGAGTTTTTAATTTACCTTTTGATATATACTTATGCTTAAGGCTGGGCCGATAAACGATATTATATCGAATCGTGATAAAATTTGTCAATAACAGTGATAAGCTCTGGACTTTTTTACTCCGTATTGATCTAAAAGCCAATCACACAGCAGAAATGTCCAGCAATGGGGATCTAAAAGTGTGATGTACTGAATTTTCGGCCACCAAAAAATGTATCGGCCAAAAATATTTTATGCCATTTAATAATTTTCACATTTTTTTGGCTTCAGTCGTTGTTGGGGTACTCTTAAATCTGGAAGCCTTAACAACGTATATCAAAATGTGTATCATTCAATATGGAAAATAATTATCAACATAGCATTTTTTGCCATATTGCCCAGCCCTACTTATGCTAGACTTAAGTAACTTGTTCATTACATATTCTATTAAATCAGGGGTCACCAAACTTGTTCCTGGAGGGCCGGTGTCTTGCAGAGTTTAGCTTCAACTCTAATCAAACACACCTGAACAAGCTAATCAAGGTCTTACTAGGCATACTTGAAACACCCAGGCAGGTGTGTTGAGGCAAGTTGGAGCTAAACCCTGCAGGGGAACTGGCCCTCCAGGACCGAGATTGGTGACCCCTGTATTAAATTATAATTATATTTACAACATTTGTTAAATGAGTAACCATGTATTTGTAATGCATTTAAGTCAGTGAAATGTCCACAAATAAGCATTACAGCACGGAAATATTATACTCTTTTTGTTTGTTTATATACTGCCCCTTTAGATTACATCAAAAGCAATTTTTCAAAAATTTTTCATATATGGCAGCATCAGCTCTTTTCTAAGGCCCTGTCCACACAAACATGCTTTTTAAATTCATTCATTTTCCTTCGGCTTAGTTTCTTTATTCATCAGAGGTCGCCTACAGCAGAATGAACCGCCAACTTATCCAGCTTATGTTTTACACAGCGGATGCCCTTCCAGCTGCAACCCAGTACTGGGAAACATCCATACACGCTTATTCACACACACACTCATACACTACAGCCAGTTTAGTTCATCCAATTCACCTATAGCATGTCTTTGGACTGTAGGGGAAACCAGAGCACCCGGAGGAAACCCACGCCAACACGGGGAGAATATGCAAACTCCGCACAGAAATGCCAACTGGTTTAGCCAGGCCTCGAACTAGCAACCTTCTTGCTGTGAGGTGTCAGTGCTAGCCACTTAACCACCGTGTCACCTTTTTTTGAATTAAAAAAATAATAATTCCAAAAAAAAAACACCCCTTTATTTATTTATTTATTTTTTTTAAAGGCAGTCTCGCTGTTTGTCCACATGAAATCGCAGTCTCAGGTGACTGAAACTGAAACTTTCCAAAAACTCCGGCCAAGGTGAAGATTTTCCAAGTACAGTGTGGTCTTATGGCAACTACAGCTGGAGTTTTAGCCTCATGACGTCAGCGTGCACACTGTTTTCTCCTTTCTGATTGGCCAACACGGCTGTGTTCACACTAAACACTGAAGATGCAAATGAGGCAAAACTCCTCACATTCGCACAAACGCATATTTTGTAGCGTTCGTCCAAGGGACGGTAATCTACGTCTACATACTATCAATGCAAACGTGAGAACAATTTACCTATGCAAATACTTAATTACCTGTTTGGTGTGAACCCTTGCAAAAAAAGTGTCATTATCGCAACCTGTTGGTTCGACATGGCCTTAACATGCATCACAGTGGGTTTTTGCGTTTTCATGTGGACAGTGCCAAATTTTGTAAACTCACTTTAATATCTTGGAGAAAAATATTAAAGGTGCTGTATTTAAGTTTTCGACTCTTCTAAAGCATAAAAATACCATAATATGTTTGCAGATGTTTAACAAACATGCTAAGTGAACATTCTTGTTTATATGGAAAACAATGCTGAAGCCAGTTAGTCTGCTTTGAAAATGTCTGTTACGTACTGGAACGGCTCTCTTTGTTTTGGTTCTTTTAACCCACCTTCTGCCAGTTTAGCCAATTGACCCTTCGCTAAGCCCAACCCTCCTTAGTTACTGTTGCTACACCTGTCAAGCTTTCGTGCCTGGCACGTCTATTACAATGTGTATGCGCTGTTGTCAGACATTGCCAGGGATATAATTAGTCATTTTTGGCAAACAGGTGAGATATTCGAGAAAGCCAGACAAAAAAGGACTGCAGTATGCATTACATGGGTATATTCATGACATAATAGGCAACGGATTAGAAAATAATTGAATCAAAATTGAAGCTAGGTTAGCCTAGCCGCCTCGAACACTGACCATTCAACAGCTTAGTTCATGCACAGCAGGAGAGGTGAAATTTAAAAATAATCTAATAATAACAAATTAAACCGTGATTTCTCTTTTTTAGCCAAAAAGCCTGATAGATTAATTGTTGTGCAATGAAATACAGCGTTACTAACTGACGAGGAAACACGCATGGACAGTGATCTACATAATTCATTCACTGAAAGAGCAGCCAGAAAGGGGAAATTGATGGATTTGTGCCGAATATTAGCATCATTGACCCATAACAATGTACAGTACCTATTACTGTCTGTATGTTTGTGCGCTCTTTATACCATTCATTCATTCATTCAATTTCTTTTCGGCTTAGTCCCTTTTATTAATTCGGGGTCGCCACAGCGGAATGAACCGCCAATTTATCCAGCACGATTTTACGCAGCGAATGCCCTTCCAGCCGCAACCCATCTCTGGGAACATCCACACACACTCATTCACACACATACACTACGGACAATTTAGCCTACCCAATTCACCTGTACCGCATGTCTTTGGACTGTGGAGGAAACCCACGCGAATGCAGGGAGAATATGCAAACTCCACACAGAAACGCCAACTGACCCAGCCCAGCCGAGGTTCGAACCTGCGACCCAGCGACGTTCTTGCTGGGAGGCGACAGCACTACCTACTGCGCCACTGCATCGCCATCTCTTTATACCATTTCTATTCTAATTTGCAGTTAAGTGGAAGAAATAAATAAATTGAAAAGCAAATCAAAGTATAAATAGCAGAAGTGAACGAATAGATTTTTTCCTACCTGTAAAAATGAATTAGACACCAAATATAAAAGCACACACTAACCCAGTATAACGTCGTCACCAATGACTAAATCTCCAAAAGACAGACGAAAACATCAGTGATTTGTAGCTCTGACATGGGCACGAGGCTTATAAATTACTCAAAAACAGCTGCGGATGAAGCATATTATTTGCAAGTGCTCAGTTTGTGATCACATATCAGTTTTGTTCTGTTGATGTGTAATTTCAAATATTCGTAGCTTGAAACGGATGGAAATATGATTGCTATTAGTATGACTACTATGGCGAGTGCTTAAATGAAGCAGTGCTCATAATATCGAGCGGAGAAAAAAAAAAATGAAAGAAAAAGACAGCTGGGAAACAGAACCTGCTTTGTATTATTGTAGGAAACAGTTTAGATCTTTTTAGGGTAAGAGGTGTGTGAGTTAGTGCTGTCTATCACTGAATATGTCAGGAATATCAAAACAAAACCAACTTAACTCCACTCCTTTAGCGCCCCTCACACAGCTTGATCCGCACTGGCATTTCTCCCCTTGGGTTTTAGGTTTTGAAAAGGGAAAAAAATTCCACCACCCCGTCTAAACTTTTAGGATACCGGTATTAGATTTGCACAATGCTTTGACCTGTTTCCCTCGCTCTGAAAGCTTGACAGAGCTCCAGCGCGTAGCTACGGTTGCTAAGCCACGATTAGTGGGTGGCGGTTTTTGGGTGTGGCTTAGCGAAGGGTCAATTATATTTCAGCACCCCGGGTTGCCTTGGTGGAAAACGGCATATTTAATTAATTAATTCATTCAGAAAGGCTCTCAAAGCATGCGCCCGTGACCGAAATGCGACCTCCGGTGGACGGTAGCAGACTCCAAAATGAGATGCAGATTCAGATTTCCATATGAGGTTATAAATTAGCAAATAATATAAATATTATGAACGTAAACATTAGGTGAGCAGGTTACATTGTAACCGTGTGTCCTAACAACACGTTACGTGATGAGATTTGCAGTGATAAGCAATTTGGCTGTTTGCACCAGACGAAATAGGACAGAAATTTAAATGCAGCCATTCAGAAGCACAGAATATGCACTCCCTCACGAAATGGTAAAGTTTATAATCTAATTAATACATATTAACCCTCTTTAACATTATTAAATGTAGATGCTGAATCACTGATACAGTATATGTTGGTTTGCATAATTTCACGGTTCTAAAGTTTAATTTCAAACTGTTTATTTTATTTTCACGATCTGAGGTGAACTATCTGCTGCTGCTTTCAGTACTATGACAATAAATGGCATGTGAAATGGCATTCAAACTCGCATTGTTAGCATTTAACACTGAATAAAGCACATGAGGTGTACCTGAGGTGATCATTGTCATTTATCCTGTTGTTCACCTGTGAGAAATAGAAGCCGTTACGAAATATATAAATTTGAGGTGTTGGTTGGGACAAAAACTCCTTTTAATATGGAAAATATTCCTTCTTATGCGTGCTGTTGCTTTTAGTTAGAACACAATTTAAATCAGCCTTTAGGCTCGAGACTTGACGTTAATGTCGTCAATCTGGCAACCTGTGCTTGCCTTTATTTTGATCCAGTAATGCAATACCTGGTTCAACAACTGGGTGTCAAACTTACCTTTAAATCAAATTTTATTAAATGGGTAAAATTAAGAGAAACAAAAAAATAAAATTGCTAATTTCGTAGAATGTATTTTTTATTTATTTATTTAAATTTTTTTTGCAATTACTCATTTGAATTTATTTATTTTTTCTATTCCTAAAGATGTTAGATAACCAAACTTAAAGCTTTGAAGTTTTAATAAAGCGTTTTGTTTAAATGCACCAAAATAATTTGGCTATATTCACAATATGTATGGATAAAACTATTTATTTTCATAAGGGGGTGTACTCATTTATGCTGAGCATTGTATGGTTAGTTCAGAATAACTTTTTTATTTTACAGAATATTACAGAATATTTTTTTTTTTTTTTTGTAAATTTGCAACACAATAACTATTTATCTGCACTTGGGTCACAAAAATAATAAAAAGGGCATGCAAGTTCTATTCTGAGATGTAATATATATTACTCATACTGTGATATAAGGTTTTGGTCATGGTGCCTACTCCTGCATTTAACTGGCCATGACCACGGTGCGTTTTCACTTATATAACTTAACAATCTCTTCTCGTCATCCTTTCCTCCAGTCAGCGTTTCTTAACATCAACACCAGCAGCAGTTACACATAAAGACGGTGCTTCAGTAGCGGCTCCATCAGGCCAGAAAACACCAGGTACGTCCTCTTTTTCACTCTGACCCATTTATTATGTCATCCACTGCCCCAAACTCAGACACTGAGCAGATTGCCGTGACACAGAAAACTACAAAAGTCCTGCCAAACTCCATAGAAACAGCCAGACATCATCTTGCAAACGCATCTGATTGTTTGCTTTGAGACCATGCCAGAATGTGTTTAAAGTTCACTTGTTAAAAGCCCTTTTATCCAGAGCTAAACAGGCTTACAATTTATTTGTGTGTTGGTTTTACTTACCGTAGTGAACATTGCTGGAATCTTACAAGAAAATTAAAAAAAAAAAAAAAGATTTCTAATATTTAATAGATGATAAAATCTATCTAATTTATGTATTCATTTGTTTGGGTTGTGTTTTTTTTTTTTTTTTTTTTTTTATATATGTATCAATTATATGTTTTTGCTATGAAAAGTAATTTCATTCATTTTCTTTTCGGCTTTGTCCCTTTATTAATCTGGAGTTGCCACAACGTAATGAACCGCCAACTTATCCAGCATATGTTTTACGCAGTGGATGCCCTTCCAGCTGCAACCCATCACTGGGAAACAACCATACATACTAATTCACACACATACACTACAGACAATTTAGCCTACCTAATTCACCTGTACTGCATGTCTTTGGACTTGTGGGGGAAACAAGTGGGGAACATGCGAAATCCACACAGAAACGCCAACTGACCCAGCCGAGGCTCGAACCAGCGACCTTCTTGCTGTGAGGCGAATGTGCTACCCACTGCGCCACCGTGCAGCCTATTTATATATAACAATAATTGTTTATTAGTGAAATATATGATAAGAATAATAACTATTACAAATGTTGATTGACACTACGTCACGCTCACATGTGGCATCAAAAAACATCTATGCATCAGCTAACGTGAGATTGCCAACAGTGCAGACCAATAACAAATATCGCAAATTAGAATAGGTCGCTCTGTTAAATTATGCTACTGTAGGTAACGTTTGTTTAGGAATAAATCTCCAGTAGTGATGGCAGATGTGTCAACGTCAGAGCTGATTGATACTTTGGTCTTTTATAATTTAGGACTGTAAGGTTAAAAAAAAAAGCTAAAAATAATTGTATGTAAAAAGAATTGTTTATTAATTAGATTTATTATAAGAATAATAACAATTACAAATGTTGGTTGAAAACCAGAGGCCTGTTGCACAAAGCAAGTTGAACAAACAACCCGGTTGACAAATCCAAAGAAATGTAAACTGGTTAAGATCAGATTAAAACGTTTCACAACACTTGATATAAATGTTCTCTTTCAACTCAGTTTAATTCAGGGTTAGTGATTAGGTGCGTTCAACTTGCATCGCTGTGCAGATCAATCGAAATCTGTCTTGAATTGGTGCATATTGGTTAGCAATTCTGTCCAGACTGCACCGACACTACGTCACTGTCACATGTGGCATCAAAAAACATCTATGCATCAGCATAGCAGCATTTCTAACATGAGATTGCCAACCGTGCAGACCAATAACAAATATCGCAAATTAGAAGGTTAGGTTGCTCAGTTAAATTATGCTACTGTAGGTAACCTTTGTTTAAGAATAAATCTCCAGTAATGATGGCAGAACCGTCAACGTCAGAGCTTATCGATACTTCGGTCTTTTATAATTTAGGACTGTAATGATAATGTACCAAGTTTCAGTACCCATCCCTACCAGGGAATGCTTTGAATTTTCAATCTTTGAAATTTTCTTCATTTACAAGTTTGTGCTGGATAAAGCAACTATTTAAACACGTTTTGTGGAAGTTTTTGACTCTTTGTAGATTTGCTCAGGGATCTGACTGTCTTGTGTTTTGTATTGCAGAAGTGCAGTGCAGTAAATTGATGAGAAGTAGTCTGGAGTCCAGCACAGAAAAGCAGCTCACAGCCAGAAGCCCATCGCTGGAGGAAAGCACATCGAGAGGAAAGAGGAAACTCGATGAAACTTGTCAACCTGTAGAAACAGTATCTGGTGAGTGTTAGGATGAGAAAGTGGATCTTTGGCTAATGATTGCCACATTTTCTTAGCTATGAGAGCACAGGTTACTTGAACCGGATTCTGACCAAAAACTACTGATGTGGGATGTTTTTATTGACCATATTCTTTACATGCGTGCCATTGGAATCCTTTTGGCTCAAGGCTTACGTGCTCATTTACTTGCATTGATTTCTAGAAGTTAATAGCAGCTCGTTCTACACCTTGATGTTGCAAATTGACGTTTTCTTATTGTGATATTCTACTTTTTATGTATAGTCGTGAACACGCTTGTTTGTAGAGCAAATTGTTTAGACGCCCATAGTTTTTCGTGATTCAGTGATCGATGTATTCAAAGTAAAATCCACAAAAGTCGCACATTTTTGCGGTCCTGCAAAATTCTTAATTTAAACGCAAAATAATCGCAAAAAATGTAAATAATCTCATAAAACATCCAATTCCAATCCATATAATCAAAATATATTTATTTCAGTTTGCAACGAATTGTTTTACATGACTTATCGATGTTGAATACGCAGCACACGTGATTTATTTAAGTGTCTCTCGAAAAATGATGTCTTACCAGTGCTCTCACATCCATTACATTACATGAGAGTGAAGGGATTGTTTTGCAGCCCGTGCAGTAAGCAGACGCAGATGAAGCTCGAGTGATTTACCTGTGAAGTCAATGCAAAGATTGGATTAGGCATCCTGTGGTGCGAATTGGCCGTTTTGTGCATTTGACGCGCGTCAGACTGCGAAAGAAAGTGTGAGCAAACATCTATCAAACGGAGCAATGGAACAGACAGTACAGCAAGCAGCAAGTATGGCTGGTTTTATGTGTGCGTCAAATCGATAAATTATTTCGTTTAAACCCGTTTCCCTGCAGTTAACGAGAGAAAACGCTTCCCTGCCATTGACGAGTTTTACGGCAATCTGTGCTTTAGGTGTATTACGGTAGGGGAAGCCCTAACGCATGTCCTGAGTGAGGTACCTGATGTCAGATTCTCCGAGGAGTGAAATCTGAGAGAAACTAAGATCGTGGATAAAAATAAGAGTTGTATAACCTTCCTCTGGCTTAATCACTAATTACTACCACAAAATTAGTCATTTTTATCATAAAATATCACAAAAAAAAAAATAATGAAAAACTAGGGAGTCTGGTTGTTTGATTGTTTTCTGCCATTTATTATTCCTAGTAATTTCTCCCATAGGCAGCTGAATTAGAAGTTCTAAAACAATCGAAAACACACCGCAGAATAAGGTCAATAGTCTGAGACTTATTTCGGTATGTTGATGTACCCGAAAAATGATGTCTTACCTGTGCTCTCACAACCATTACATTACATGAGAGTGAAGGGATTGTTTTGCAGCCCGTGCAGTAAGCAGACGCAGATGAAGCTCGAGTGATTTACCTGTGAAGTCAATGCAAAGATTGGATTAGGCTTCCTGTGGTGCGAATTGGCCGTTTTGTGCATTTGACGCGCGTCAGACTGCGAAAGAAAGTGTGAGCAAACATCTATCAAACGGAGTAATGGAACAGACAGAACAGCAAGCAGCAAGTATGGCTGGTTTTATGGTGTGCGTCAAATCGATAAATTATTTAGTTTAAACCTGTTTACCCGCTGTTAAGGAGAGAAAACGCTTCCCTGCCATTGACGAGTTTTACGGCAATCTGTGCTTTAGGTGTATTACGGTAGGGGAAGCCCTAACGCATGTCCTGAGTGAGGTACCTGATGTCAGATTCTCCGAGGAGTGAAATCTGAGAGAAACTAAGATCGTGGATAAAAATAAGAGTTGTATAACCTTCCTCTGGCTTAATCACTAATTACTACCACAAAATTAGTCATTTTTATGACAAAATATCACAAAAAAAAATAATGAAAAACTAGGGAGTCTGGTTGTTTGATTGTTTTCTGCCTATTATTATTCCTAGTAATTTCTCCCATAGGTAGCTGAATTAGAAGTTCTAAAACAATCGAAAACACACCGCAGAATAAGGTCAATAGTCTGAGACTTATTTCAGTATGTTGATGTACTTTCGGTCACACTTTATTTTGATGGTCCGTTTGTTGAATTTAGTTACATTGCATCTACATGCCAACTAATTCTCATTAGATTACAAGTAGACTGTTAGGTTGGGGTTATGGCCCATTTCCACTGAGTGGTACGGTACGGTTCGGTACGTTTTGTGGCTGTTTCCACTGTCAAAAGGCGTACCGTACCACTTTTTGGTCACCCTTTGCATAGAGTACCAAGGGTACCAAAAGGCAGAGCTAGATGCGCAGCTGTACGCTATTGGTTTACAGAGATGCGGCATTTGCTCGCTCGACAAGCCAGAATAAAACAAAGGAACCACCATGTTTTAAATACACAGTCGAGACATTACACCATAATAATATATACATCTAATTACGAGCCATGGTCGACCCGAGCTCAAACAAACCTTGTCGTCATCTTGATGAACAGCAGGTTTTGTTCTTCTTGGCTTTGTGGCTGTGCCCTGTTGTTGTTTTATGAGACAGTCTAAAAGTGCGAGCGGTTTCACTTTGTCCAGAGAGCTCACAATTTTGTCTATATTTGAAATAACAAACTTTTTGAGCTCATGTTAATGACGTGCTTTTTATCATTGAAGCACTTTGATATCCGATCCTGTCAGAAAGGCACAAACACGAGAGAAGAACGAAAAAACAAAGGAGAAGCCGGAAAAAACAGCAGCAAATGATGCGCCAGCAACCTGAAACATGAACAAACTGCCATGTTTATCTATTATCATCACCTTTTGGACTATTATAAACTCAGAATGACGGAATTACTTTCTAACAAGAGGCTACACAAGCTGCTGAAGATTAAAGACACAGATGAGAGGTTTGCACTGACTGTGGGCTATGTTTCATGTTGTTTTTGAACCTAAATAAGGACTAAATGTATGCTGTGTGTAGTTTTACTGTAATTGGTAACATATCGGAGACTGTAAGGGTCTGTATGTGTTCTTTTGTTGCATTTATTTATTTTTATATAATTGCATAAGTTACAGTAGGCTATTTCGCACTGTCGTTGATCTGCAGTTATAATCAAATTATGTTCATTGAAAAGTTAGTATTAAGCATATATACATAAGTATTTATGTGTATAAAGCGTCTTTTTTGTGAGAAGTGCTTCTCATATGATATGTGAACGTACAGCATTTTCTTGAGCGAAAGTGACGTTGACTGAAACTTTCTGTCATACACCACGCCCACCAAAATAGTACCATTGGTACCTTTTAGCAATGGAAACGAAAGCCTGATAAAGGTGACCCTTACCGTACTGTACCACTCAGTGGAAATGGGCCATTATGGTTAGGATTAGTGTAAGTTGACATATACTTGCAAAGTTTCTTATAGTCAGTTAAATATCTGTTGAATGAGCAGTATCAACAGACATTAAGCAGACAGTCTACTAATACTCAAATGGACCATCAAAATAAAGTGTTGCCGTACTTTCAACTGAAATGGAATATTGAGTAGGGGGAGTGACTTTCTTTTTGCACGTCTTTCACACATAGCAAATTAACAGTAAAAGGGGCGTGGTTAAGAATATTCCCGTCAAACTGATGTCATCAGAGAAGCACCGTCACTCCAAACATGGAAGCAAAGGCTCAGACTTTGATTGAAGATTATCAAAACGAACAGTATATTTAATTTGCATGGATTAACTGTTGACCTAAAGAATAACAATGTGTACTTGTAAAATAAACACTTTAAATTTTGATTTTACACAGACTTTAATGTTGGCAGCATTTCTAAAGCTTTGACACCTTTGTTAAACTCTTCATAGCCTCAGCATCGAGTGTGTCGGAGCAAACCTCAGATGAACCAGAGCAATCGAAACCCAAGAAAAATCGCTGCTTCACCTGCCGCAAGAAAGTGGGCCTTACTGGTATGTATACATGTTTGTTTTTATATTAATAATTTATTTTTATTTCTTAAAAAATAATAATAAAAAATATGTTTGTTGGTCACTTTATAAGGTACATGTTCAACTGGTTGTTCGTGTGTGTGTTTGTGCAATGCATCAATTATTTTATATATCTGCACACCACTATATACATATCAAGATTGTTTGCACTAAATATTTGATTTAATACTAAAGTTTCTTACAAAGTTACCAAGACATACCAAGTTTTCATTACAAAAATCTGTACCGATTATAGTGTGGATCCTAAAATATTACCAAGCAATCAAGCAATTTTAAGAAGGCAATAAGACAGCAAAGAAGCAACGTTTCAAGAGTTTTTGTTTTCCTGATTTTTCGCCAAAAATGAGATAATGACATTGAGTGAATGCTTTAGGCACATAGTACACCATCAACAAATAGATTTGCTTCTAATCATCAAAATCCCAGCGTCAGCACATACAGAAATAACAGTCTGTAGGCAAAAGCCGCTAAACGCCACTTGCCTTTTGTCAGCAAAAGCTGCTATATCCCGAGAACCAATCAGAAGGCATGAATCAAATCAGATGTTTTCAATGTAACGGTGCGCTGATATGCCGGCTTTTATGGAGAGTGTTTTATTCCGCTCTCGATTTCAATTTTAAAAGACGAAGTTTGATAAACTGCATAAACCTGTCTGACTGTCTGTGAATGGCAAATGAAAACATCCCTCACCTCAAAACTCTGTGCATTACAAGAAAAAGAAAACGCAATGTACAGTCGGAAGTGTAGCATGCATTCATAACGTTTGTTTGCGCAGTGACGCTACTTTGAATGAGTCCGTTTACCATACATTAAACGGCTACTGCATTTCAGAAAAGACTAAGTTAAGATGCCCTTTTTTTATCCCACGTGGATGCTATGAGGATAAACAAGATACCAAGACCTTGAGTATGGTGAGAATGAATGAATGACAGCTTCTAAAATTGTCTGAGAGGCATCCCGTTTTTGCCCAGTAGACCTACCTTGTGTTTTGTTTGCTAATTTAAGCTATTTTTT
Source organism: Danio kyathit (assembly GCA_903798195.1). Taxonomy (NCBI): domain Eukaryota; kingdom Metazoa; phylum Chordata; class Actinopteri; order Cypriniformes; family Danionidae; genus Danio; species Danio kyathit. Next base: position 13,011,494 of record LR812525.1, read on the forward strand.
AAAAGATAAATATAATGTATAAAACTATACATTATTTATATTCATAGTACCTATACGTCTGATAAGCTTTTATATTAATGGACAATGCACAGATATTGATGTTTCACAATGTTTTACACTACGTTATTTCAATCTACCAAGCTTAGCTTACAATGTTTGCAATGTTTACATTATTAATGTGCATTAAATCTAAATCCCAAATACCAGAAATGACAACAGATTAGGATTTAATTAATGTCAGATTTAATGTTATTGATTAATGCACTTAAATGACAGATTTCATTAATTCGTTTTTCTTTTGCTTTTTCCCTGGTTTATCACAGCGGAATGAACCGCCACTTGAAAAATTTATATATCTTTAATTTTAGGTGGATTGTGTAATGTGTTTTATGTTTGGTAAAATAATTTTTAATTGCGTCTTTAGTGATTTTCAACTAGTTACACTGTCTTGTCCCAGTAGGTGGATTTAGAGGTTTTTACAAAAAAGGCAGAGGTGGATTTAGCTGGTTTTGACGCAAAAGAAACCAAGAAATCCCTTGTTAAAAACCAAAGAATTGTCTAAAGTGACATTTTTGAAAAAAAAATTTATTTTATTTACTAGCTAATAACCTTATCATTACATATAAAATGAAACTTCTATTGGATTGAGCTCATGTGACTGTGGAGGCCATTTGAGTACAGTGAACTCATTGTCTCATTCAAAAAACAGTCTGAGATGATTCATGCTTTGACAAGGCGCATTATTATAATAATATATAATAATTATATAATAATATAATAATAATATATATAATTAACGGGATGGACATGGTCAGCAACAATACTCAGGTAGGCTGTGGCAATGACACGATGCTCAATTGCTACTAATGGGCCCAAAGTGTGCCGAGAAAATATCCCCCACACCATTACACCACCACCACCAAACTGAACTATTAAAATAAGGCAGGATGGGTTAAGAGGAACTGCCGCTCACTGGATATTTTCTCTTTTTCATTCTCTGTAAACCCTAGAGATGGTTGTACGTGAAAATCCCAGTAGATCACCAGTTTCTGAAATACTCAGACCAGCCCGTCTGGCACCAACAACCATGCCACATTCAAAGTCACTTAAATCACCTTTCTTCCCCATTCTGGTGCTCGGCTTGAACTGCAGCAGATCATCTTGACCATGTCTACATGCCTAAATGCATCGAGTTGCTGCCATGTGATTGGCTGGTTAGAAATTAGCATTAACGAGCAGTTGGAGAAGTGTACCTAATAAAGTGGCCATGTATTTGAACGTACAGTACATGTCATTTTTTTTCCGTATGAAAGGATATATTGAGCTAATTGATCTTCTATTTCTCTCCGACAGGTTTCGACTGCCGGTGCGGACAATTATTTTGCGGCATTCACCGATACTCCGATGTTCACAGCTGTAGCTTTGATTATAAGGCTGATGCAGCTGAGAAGATAAGGAAAGAAAACCCGCTTATTGTTGGGGAGAAAATCAAGAAGATTTGAGCTAAAGATTGCAAACAATTTTTTTTTTTTTACTCCCTTTTCCACAAACAGGACCTTGAATTGTGCATGCTACAAATGAAACACATACGCAAATTAGTTTTGTCCACTTGTTTCATTTTTACCTCTCAATCTGATTTACTTACAAAGTACCGTGGTGCGCTAACCACTAATTATTTATATAATTGCTTTAATTACTAAATGGCTTTAGTTCAAACTTGGCTGTGCATTTCTGGTAATGAACCAAGCTTGCATGTTTAAAAAAGAAAACATTGCCAGAATGTGTCTTCAGTTTTTATTTTAGTTATTTAATTTCTTTCAATAAGGATTGTAAGCAAGAAAAGGACGACGTCTAACTTAATATAAACTTTTATCAATTACCATATTTGCTCCACCATCATAGGTTTAAAAAAATGAAGAGGTTTATAAGCGATAACCATTTATTATGTGTGTGACTCCAGTCTTTGGTTTATTGCACTTCATTACAGACTGTGATTTACATTTTTGTTTTCTTTTCCTACAGTTCGTTTATTAGAGTGAGTGAAAGTTGCGAGTGGTTTTATTTATGTTTGTGTATTCACTGCGTTCATGTTTAATAAAGTTTTACACGTCACACTGTAGTAAGGGCTCTAGTTGACTCTATGCTTGCTTAAACTATAGACATAACCTAAGACAGACTATCTATACTTTTACAGTAGATAGACAATATTGTGCAAAAGAGGTATTTAAGGATGAAGAAAACAAGTAGTGCAACATGATTGTGTGGTACTCTGATATTGTTTTCCTTATTGAGTCCTTGTAAGATGGAGTTTAAGTAAAGTGTCTGGTGCATATGGAGAGAAGTGTGTTACAGGTGGTAAGGCACACTCTCCATCCATCCGTCCATCCATCCATCCTAGTCTATCCATCCATATATCTGTTTGCATTCATCCATCCATCCATATTAACCAATCTATATCCATCCATTCTTATCTTTCCATTCATCATCCATCTTATCCTTCCTTCCATCCATCTATTCAATAATTTGTATTAACCAATCCGTCCATCCATCCATTCTTATCTTTCCATCCATCCATCCATCCATATCTTTCCATTCTTATCCTTTCATCCATCAATTCAATAATTTGTATTAACCAGTCTATATCCATGCATTCTTGTTTCCCTCCTATTTTATCTTTCCATCCTTCCATATCTTTCCATTCTTATATTTACATCTATCCATTCATTAATTTGTATTAACCAATCTATATCCATCCATCTTTCCATCCATCCTCGTCTTTCCATCCATCTATCCATACATGAATCCATATCTTTCCATTCTTATCTTTGCATCCATCCATTCATTTATTTGTATTATCCAATTTATATCAGTCCATCCATTGTTATCTTTCTATCCATCTTTATATTTCCATCAATCCATCCTTATCTTTCCTTTCATCCATCCATATCTTTCCATTCTTATCTTACCATCTATCCAATTATTAATTTGTATTAACCAATCTATATCCATTCATCCTTCCTTCTATCCATCATCCATCCATATCTTTCCATCCTTATCTTTCCATTCATTCATTCATTCATTTGTATTAATCAATCTACATCATTAGTCCATCCATCTTTTATCTTTCCATCAATCCATATCTTCCCTTTCTTCTATCCATCTTCCATCCATATATTTCCATCAATCCATTCATTAATTTGCATTAGCCAATCTATATCCATCTGTCTTTCCATCCATCCTTATCTTTCCTTCCCTCCATCCTTAGCTTTCCATCCACTCATTAATTTGTTTTAATCAATCTATATCATTAGTCCATTCATCCTTTCTTTCCATCAATCCATATCTTTCCTTTCTTCCATCCATATCTTTGTATCAATCCATTCAAGAATTTGTATTAGCCAATCTATATCCCTCCGTCATTCCATCCATTCCTATCTTTCCATCCATCCTTATCTTTCTTCCCATCCATCCATTTTTATTTTTTCATCCTTATCTTTCCATCCCTTCATCCATGCTTTTCTTTCCATTATCCTTCTTTTTCCATCCATCCATTCTTATCTTTCTACCCATCTGTATCTTTCCTTTTACATCCATCTTTATCTTTCTTTCCATCTTTATCTTTCCTTACATCCATCCATCCTTTTTTTTCCATCCTTATCTTTCCTTCCTTCCATTCTTATCTATCCATCCTTATATTTCCTTCCATTCATCCATCTTTATCTTTTTTTCCATCCATCCATTATGCGTTAACCCATCCGTCCGTCTTTTTTTTTTTTTTTTTTGTCTTTTTAAGACTGTTCAATGGCAACACTGATGAAAAATCTTGTTTAAAGGTGCAAGTAATTTTATTTAGCAACATAAAATCTGTTTTTTTTTTCAAATCATACATAAGACTGTAAATCCCTACTGTCTATAATATCACTGAATAGGTGTACATTTGGAAAAAGTTATAAAGGGGACCTATTATGCAAAAATCACTTTTATAAGGGGTTTAAACACAGTTGTGTGGCAGCAGTGTGTGAATATAACCAGCTTCTAATAGTAAAAAATTATTAATTAAAATTTTTAAAATCACACTTGATAAAAACAGTCTGCAGAAACACTTTGATTGACATTCTCCCTTTGTACGTGACATCAGAGGGGGAAAGCCCCGCCCACTAGTGACCATCTCATCCATTATCTCCCTCAGAGTTAAGCCGCGGTCACACTGGACTTTACTCCCCATAGACTTCCATTCATACGCACGCGAATGCGTCAGACCGGAAACGCAGGGTCATGCGTCGAGTTTTGCAGGTTGCTGCAGTGCAAAGTTCAAGCTTTACTTGATCGCATTACTTGACTGCGTGAGACCAATCCAGGATCAAAACATGACCTCTGTGGACAGAAATTCAAAACATGGAGCAATCGCTCGCTTTTTTTAATGTTTAATCATTTAGTTTAATCCTGCCCCTTTTTGCAGCGCCTTACGACAGAATTTCACAAGCGCAAACTCTAGTGTGACTTCGACTTTAGTCTTGTTTTTGAATCTGCCACTATGCTGACACACAGGCATTTGTAGCTCTGTCCTCTTTTGAAGAGCACAATCTCATTTGAATTTAAAGCGACAGTCACCAATAAAGCACAATTCGGATCAACGCATAAAAGGGTCAGTTTCAAAGAGTTATAAAACATTATCCCCCGGTTTCATAAACAAGGTTTAAGGCTAGTCGTGGATTAAATTGCATGTCTGAGCTGTCTCAACTGAAAATAACTTGCAGTAAGATGTCTTAAAATATGTCAGTGTCATTTTTTTGTCTACAGGTGCACACCAGTAATGTATTTTTCTAAGGCTGTTTTTAAAAATGTGGCTTAAATTGCCTAATTTAACTAAGGTTTAGTCCTGGCTTAAGCTAAGCCCTGTTTGTTAAACTGGGCCTATGTGTGGTATTTTGAGCTGAAACTTCACACACACACACTCTAGGCACATCAGTGAGTTATTTTAGACCTTGTAAAAAGGGGCATAACAGGTCTCCTTTAATACTAGAGAGAAACCAACTCCATGCAGAGCAATTCATTCCTGAAATCCTCCGTAAGCGAATGAATCAAAAACTACAGCTTGGTTATCTGCTGAAACGTGTGAAGTATAGCAATTTATTATGCAACAATTGGCAGTCGAGTGCTGTAAATGATATACTGTATTGTGAGTGTGTGGGATTTTTCACACCACGCTTAGCCCTGGCTTGTATTCAAGAGCTGTTCAGTCTTGTTTACCAAAAATAATGGATACATTGGTTAAAATCATGCAAACCATTGAGCAGAATTTGTATAAATTAATGAAAACTGTGATGGTAAGTCACTTACAATTTGTAGCCTTTTATTGTTTGTAAGAGGAACATTCATTCATTCATTTTCCTTCGGCTTAGTCCCTTTTTTCATCAGGAGTTGCCACAGCGGAATGAACCACCAACTATTCTAGCATATGTTTTATGCAGCGGATGCCTTTCCAGCTGCAACCCTGTACTAGAAAACACCCATACACTCTAATATTCACACACACACACACACACACTATGGCCAGTTTAGCTTACCCAATTCACCTGTAGCGCATGTGTTTGGACTGTGGGGGAAATCGGAGCACCCGGAGGAAACCCATGTGAACACGGGGAGAACATGCAAACTCCACACAGAAATGCTAACTGACCCTGCTGGGACTCAAACCAGCGACCTTCTTACTGTGAGGCGACAGTGCTAGCCACTGTGCCGCCTCCTAAAAGAAAAATGATGTTCGTAATTACCAAGAGTACTTTGGTAACTTATTCTGACTATTGGATTACTTTAAGATTACTTTTGAACTAACTCATCTTTAACATTATTTTTAACATCTGGACTATACATAGTTTTGTTTTTTGCGGGGTAAATATTGCAGATTTTAAAAGGTTTGGGAATCCTTGCATTTATTTATTTATTATATATCTTTTTTATACATCAATTTGTATACTATACATCAATAGTTTTTAGTAACTTGTATAATTATGACTTGTTTTATGTCATCTAATCCCTTAATTTCCCCTAAATTCTGACCCTACCTTCCGAATGTGGCAGCAGAAATGGAGACTCATCAGACCAGGCAATGTTTCTCCAATCTTCTATTGTCCAATTTTGGTGAGCCTGTGTGAATTGTAGCCTCAGTTTCCTGTTCTTATCTGACAGAAGTGGCACCCGGTGTGGGCTTCTGCTGCTGTAGCCCATCTGCCTCAAGGTTTAACGTGTTGTGTGTTCAGAGATGCTCTTCTGCAGACCTCGGTTGTAACGAGTGGTTATTTGAGTTACTGTTGCCTTTCTATCAGCTGGAACCAGTCTGCCCATTCTCCTCTGACCTCTGGCATCAACAAGGCATGTGCGCCCACAGAACTGTCGCTCACTGGATATTTTCTCTTTTTCAGACCAATCTCTGTAAACCCTAGAGATGGTTGTGCGTGAAAATCCCAGTAGATCAGCAGTTTCTGAAATACTCAGATTAGCCCATCTGGCACCAACAACCATGCCACATTCAAAATCACTTAAATCCCCTTTCTTTCCCATTCTGATGCTCGGTTTGAACTGCAGCAGATCATCTTGACCATGTCTACATGCCTAAATGCATTGAGTTGATTAGAAATTTGCGTTAATGAGTAGTTGGATGGGTGTACCTAATAAAGAGGCCGGTGAGTCTATATATGTTTCTAAATATGATCTTTTTCAACAGGTTTTTGACAAGTGAAGGGTGAGGCAATTGACAGAATGTTTAGATTTTATCCCATTAAACACTTTATGGTTGCATAAGCCACGTTAGAAGTTTAGGATTTATTATCTTTCAAGAGTTCACACTTAACTGATGATTCATTATAAAGCAAGTTTGGCATGCTGTCCCGAGAGAGAACCCTGAGCCCAAAAGGTCCTTGAGCCCTGGGCTCCCTCCCATTTGCAGGGCGACGGGAGCTTTGAGCTCAGGTAGATCTCGAGAACTCCCCCCTTTTAGATAAGAGTTGATGACAGAAAATAATTGCTATAAAGAGATCTGCTGATGGATAAAGTTTGACTAGTGCTGAATTTTGATTGATCAATTAACTTATAGTGCATGTTTTTGGAATGTGGGAGGAAACCGGAGAACCCGTGGGAAACCCACGCGAGCACGGGAAGAACATGCTAACTTCGCACAGAAACTACAACCAGTCTGTTAGGGTGCTTTCACACTTGGTTCAATTGCCTGGACCGTACCCAAGTTCGATTGTCCCCCCCTTGCCACCTTCTCGGTTGGTTTGTGTTCACACTGTCTTTTTTTCTTCTGAACCCCGGTACGCTTGCGTCATAGAGCTGCTGTTTTGTTTACGGCTGTTGCTAGGTGACAGTCACGAAAGCAAAGCGCCAAAATGGGAGACTTCCGCACATCGCGGTCGATTTGCTTTTACTGAATCATAAGTTTTGGACATACAGAAAGCGACTCGCATCTGTCTGCTGCAAAAATATAATAAACATTCAGAACATCACACAGTGACTGCAGAAGCTGTTTCTGGAGGAGACAAGCAGACATCACTGTGTATCACTGTGCTCCGCTATTTGGTACGATTGCATTCATACCAGAAGTGAACCGTACCCCAGACCACCTCTTTCAGGCGGATTCGGGTATGGTTCACGGGTGCGCACCCGAGTTCAGAAGACACGTTCACACGAGCTAAACATACCGTACTATGACGTCAAACGAACCCGGGTGCGGACCAAAAGTGCTAGTGTGAAAGCACCCTTAAAGGACTAGAACCAGTGACGTTCTTGCTGTGAGGCAACAGTGCTAATCACTGGGCCACCGTGCCGCCCTATGAAAGGAAAGGTGGAGGAGAAGGGGTGGAAGGGGGGATTCTTCAAATCGAAGATGACTGTAGTAAGAAACCCTGGCTCTTTATAGTGGGTTAGGAATCGTCTGATTGGTTGGTCATACATGGTTAATGCGTAACCAGCCGTGTTCAATCATAATCACGTGATCCTCTCGAAAATAGTTTATAAATAAACTTCACTTAAATGATTTGACTAATATACCTCAGCGTTAAAGTCTGAGGTTTTTGTTTTTCTGCTGTTTTTTTTTTTGGTTAATGCAAATAGAATACAGAGTTGACATGTAAATCATGTTTGTATACAATACAGAAAATATCAATTAGGCTACATAAATTTTAGATTGAAAAAAGGTACAAAGAGAAAGTAATAATAATAAAGAACATGACTATGCACTTGAGGTTAAGACATTTAAGAGTCAATTACAGTTTATACATTAATGTCATCATAGTTCTGCTTGCTTTCTCATTTTAAGATAATTAAATGTAATAAAATGTATCTAAATAATCACTAAAACAAAACAAACCCAGGATAATATGGTTTACTAACGGTATATTTACATTTGTGGTCACAGAATTGATCTTTTCTGCTGAGTCACTTTGAATAGTCGAAGTGTATTTGACGTAGGGAGGATAGAAGAGGGCGTTTCTGATTGGATGTCTGCTTTCCCACGTGAGGCGGTAACTTTCATATGTCTGCAGTACACATCTGGAAGAGGTTACTCGTGCTCTTGTTTACTCTGAAGACGGTTTTAGAGTTTCACTGCAACTTAAAAATGTCTTTCATAAAAACTGAGGAAAAAAGCGACTTTTCTTATCACAACTTGCCGTACGGAGTGTTTTCGACGCCGGATAATGTAAGTAAACGGTTTATTCAAGTCTCAGAATCACGTTACCCTTTGCTTGAGATACATTTAAATACGTTTTATTATGCAATGATGGTGTGTTTAACCTTATGAAATAGCTTAAGTTACTTCGAGTATTTCACTTCAGCTGCAACTCTGTGTGGACACAGTTGGTTTCAAAGGTCAGAGAGCACATTGAAAATCTGCACACAGTATTTATAAATTATCAGTAAAACTGTATTGGTAAGCATATCAACGATTACAGAAACCTATATCATACTTTAAGCAGAAGATAATATATAAAATATACACGTTTGTTATAATTATCATGTAAACTCATTTATTTTCACCGAAACACAAACTGTGTAGCCTAATAATACATAGAAAATTGAAATTCATGCAAAATTATTACGTCATTAACATCAGTTCATTTTTGTTCATATATAACACAGGCCAGGCACAGAATCGGTGTTGCCATTGGAGAACAAATCTTGGACCTCAGTGTCATCAAGCATTTTTTCAAGGGACCGGCTCTGCAGCCACACCAGCATGTGTTTGAACAGGTGAGTTTCATCAGGTTCATCCTTTCCTCAGTCCTGGTTATTTAATTGTTCATTCATTTTTTTATTATTGTAAGAGCTATAAATATTCATCCATCCTTCCTTCCTTCAATTTCTCATTTTTAGTTTCTTTTTTTCTGTCATTTTCTCTCCTTTTTAATTATTTTCTTAATTGTATTTAATATGTATTTTTTTATATAAATTTATAAATTATTATAATAAATGGCTTATTTTTATTTATTTCTTTTCTATTTTATTTTTTTCTATTTTAATTATATTCCTTATTTTTATAAAAAAAAATATTTTCTATTATTTTTGTTCCATTTCTTTCTTTATTAATATTTTCAGTGACTTTCTTTCTTTTTAAATTGTTTTCTCAATTTTATTTAATATATGTATTATTTATTTTAATAAATGTATAAATTATTATATTAAATGACTTATTTTTATTTAGTTTTTCTTTCTTATTTTTATTAAATTCTTAAATTAAATTTAATTACATTTTTTATTTTTGTAATTTTTTTTTCTTATTTAATTTTTTCAAATTTTTATTCTTTTTGTTTTAGTTTTCTTTTATTCTACTCTATTCATTTTATTATATCTTTTTCTTTTGTCATTTTATCTTTTAAATAATTTATTTAATATATGTATTATTTATTATATATGTATTATTATAGTAAATGTAATAAATTATTATAATATGGCTTAATTTTATTCAGTTTTTTCTTTATGCCATTTTCTTTTCGTTCTTCTTTTTATTCTATTTTTTTCTTTTTGATTTTCTTTCCTTAAATTATTTTCTTAATTTTATTTAATATGTGTATTTATTTTAATAAATGTAAAAACTATTTTTTTTACTTTCATATTTTATTGTTTCTTTTTATTTTAATTCTCTTATTTTTGTAATTTTCTTCTTTTTTCTTCTATTTTTTCTTTTTTTCATTTTCTCTTCTTTTATAATTATTTATATAAATATTTGAATATTTATTTAATATATGTATTATTCATTATAATAAATGTAATAAATTATTATAATAAATGGCTTATTATTATTATTTTTTCTTTCTATTCTATTTTTCTTTCTTTTTATTATTTAATTTATTTCAGTTTTTTCTCTACTATAATACATGTATTATTTACTATAATAAATTATTATAATAAGTGACTTATTTTTATTTAAAAAAATTCTATTCTATTTTTTGTTTTTTCTTTTTTCGTTCTTTTTTTATAATTTTTTTTGTTTTCTCTCTTTATAATAATGTTCTTCATATACATGTATATAATATGCATGCGTGTGTGTGTGTGTGTGTGTGTATGTGTGTATGTGTGTGTGTGTGTGTGTGTGTGTATATATATATATATATATATATATATATATATATATATATATATATATATATATATATATATATATATATATATATATATATATATGAATTGTCTTCTTTGACTCACTTATTTTTCTTCCCCTCCATAACCCTTTCCAAATACAAAAAATAAAACGATTTAGAGATGAACATTTAATACCCATAACAATAGCACACCAGCACCTCATAAAATTACATGTACATTTAATCTCAGTTTGTGCTTTTATTTTGTTTTCACATCTTTATCATTAGACCTGCTGTATGTATGCAGAACCATTTTCTCCTACTGTATTTTGTACAGCTTTTTTTTTCTTCTTTTGCTTTGCTTTCACTATTACATATCCTACTTTGTCTTCATTGAAAAACAAATAATATAATAAAAAAAAAAAAGACTTTCATCCGTTTATGTATTATATTATTGGTTCTTCATGTTTACACTTTTTTTTCTCCCTCATCACAGCCCACTCTTAATGCATTTATGTCTCTGGGTTATGAAGCTTGGAGAGAAGTGAGAAAGACCCTCCAGATGCTTCTGTCTGCGAATGAGCCCACGCTGCGGGACGACGTCAGTTTACGAAGCCGGTAAACGTCCCTCCCACATTAGGGTTATCTTCAGTTGTTAGTGTAATTCTCACTGTAGTTTAATAAGTATGCACTACATGTACTACGTATAAGCAGGGCCAGACCGAATCTGCAGACTTTTATTTTGTTATTTCGGCACAGAATTTTGTGTAAAAAATTTCTGGATTTATGCAAAAGGATTTTAAGAGTATACAAGCTAAAAAAATAGTAATAATAAAATAAATAAAAATGATACAAGTATAATAAAAAATAATAATATACATTTATATATACTGTACAGTTGAAGTCAGAATTATTAGCCCCCCTGAATTATTAGCCCCCCTATTTATTTTTTTCCCCAATTTCTGTTAAAATCTAATTTCTAATAACTGATTTATTTCATCTTTGCCATGATGACAGTAAATAATATTTTATTAGATATTTTTCAAGACACTTCTATACAGCTTAAAGTGACATTTAAAGGCTTAACTAGGTTAATTAGGTTAACTAGGCAGGTTAGGGTAATTAGGCAAGTTATTGTATAACGATGGTTTGTTCTGTAGACTATCGGGAAAAAAAAATATAGCTTAAAGGGGCTAATAATTTTGACCTTAAAATGTTTTTAAAAAAAATAAAAACTGCTTTTATTCTAGCCGAAATAAAACAAATAAGACTTTCTCCAGAAGAAAAAATATTATCAGACATACTGTGAAAATTTCCTTGTTCTGTTAAACATCTTTTGGGAAATATTTAAAAAAGAAAAAAAATTCAAAAGGGGGCTAATAATTCTGACTTCAACTGTATATATGTATATGTATGTGTGTATATATATATATATATATATATATATATATATATATATATATATATATATATTTATTTATTTATTTATTTATTTATTTATTTATTTACATACATACAGTTGAAGTCAGAAGTATTAGCCCCCCTTTGAATTTTTATTTCTTTTAAGTATTTATTTTATATTTAAAATATAAATATTATTTACTGTCATCATGGCAAAGATAAAATAAATCAGTTATTAGAGATGAGTTATTAAAACTATTATGTTTAGAGATGTGTTGAATAAATCTTCTCTCCATTGAACAGAAATTTGGGGGAAAAAAAAAACGGGGGGCAATCTGTAAACATATTTTATGTTTTAAATGAAGGAAATAAACATGCGTTATGAATGAGACCAAAAAAGTCTGCAAGTTTATAGAATACAGCATATTTTGTAGAAATTCTGTGAATTAAACTGCCCAACCCTAAAAGAACCGATGGTAATCAAAAGGATAAGAGTTGGCTCTCTATAGAACAAAATCGATTGATTTCATTTTTTTTTTTTTTTACATTTTTGCATTTGTTGAGGAAAAGCGTCGTTATGGATGTGACAGATGTGAAATTGGCACTTGTGTGACTTTGGTAAATCAAATATAATTGTTTGAAATCACTTACAGAGACATTTTAGAATATTTTTGCAGTACTGCAAAATACAAGCCTACACAAAAAACTATTTTGGTGAAAACCATGAAGCAAGGTTCAGAAGTTGTGTTTTAGCAATCGAGAAAAACTGAAAAACTGTTATGTTTAGAAATGTGTTGAAAAATAAAATCTCTCCGTTAAACAGAAATTAAGGAAAATAATTAATTTAACAGGACGGTTAATAATTCTGACTTCAACTGTATATAACAGCCTGAATGTTTGAGATTGTATTTGTATTTTCCAGGGCGTTTGTTCATCAGAGTTTAGCAGTGATGCATCTCCCAGCAGAAATAGGTATGTGTTGCAATAAAACACCAGATATTTCCATATGATAGGTCCATATTTCATCAATAACCTGTTTTTCAGTTTAATTCTGATGCTCAATATAGACCACGAATCAACATGAAATGCCTTTTGCAATAATTTTATTTGCAATATCTGATATACAGTTGAAACCAGAAGTTTACATACACTGTATAAAAAGACACATAACCATTTAAAAAAAAAGTCAGATGTTAATGTGACTAAACTTTTTCTCTTTTAGGCAAGTTAGGATTATCAAGTTTGTTTCTGTTATGCTTAATAGCAGAATAATGAGAGAGAGATTTTTAGAGAAATTGTTATAACTTTTCTTGAAAGTCAAGTTTACATACAATAAGATTATTATGCCTCTGAAAAAGCTCAGATGATGGTGTCAAGGTTTTGGAAGTTTCTGATTAGCTAATTGACAACATTTGAGTTAATTAGAGGCACAACTGTAGAATAGTATTTAAGGAAAACCTCAAACACACTGCTTCCTTGTGTGACAACATGGGAAAATCAACAAGCCAGAATCAACAGAAAAGCCAGATTACAATTTGCTGAATTACACTGGGAAAAAGAATATTGTTTGGAGACATGTCCTGTGGTCTGATGGAACTAAGATTGAACTGTTTGGCCATAATGACCAGTGTTACATTTGAAGGTCAAAGGGGAAAGCTTACTAGTCTAGGAACACCATCCCAACTGTGAAATATGGGGGCGGCAGCATCATGTTGTGGGGCTGTTTTGCTGCAGGAGGGACTGGTCCACTTCACAGCATAGATGGCATCATGAAGAAATACTGAAGCAACATCTCAAGACATCAGCCAGGAAATTAAAACTTGGCCACAAATGGGTCTTCCAAACAGACCATGACCCTAAGCATACTGCCAAATTAGTTAAAATGTGCTTTAAGGACAACAGAGTGAATGTTTTGGAGTGGCCATCACAAAGCCGTGAACTCAATCCTATAGAAAATTTGTGGGCAGAGTTGAAAAAGCTTGTGCGAGCAAGACAGCCTACAAATCTGACTCAGTTACACCAATTCTGTCAGGAGGAATGGGCTAAAATTCCTGCAAACTATTGTGAGAAGCTTGTGGAAGGATACCCAAAACATTTGACCAAAGTTATACAGTTTAAAAGCAAAGCTAAAAAAAATACCAACAAAAATTCTCTCATTATTCTGGCATTTAGCAAATGTAAATGATTTAGGCAATCCTAACGAACCTAAAATAGTAAACGTTTAGTATGATTTACCATCAGACATTTTAAAACAAAATGGTTATGCTCCTTTTTTTAGAGTGTATGTAAACTTTTGGTTTCAACTGTATTTCAGAATCAAACAGGATATGCATCTTGACAGAAATGAAAGACACAAGTTATACATAAAGAGCTGATTGAATTATGAAAAGTGGAGATATTATATCAGAATTAATCCAGAATTTGTGGTTTGAGCAAAGTGTCACCAGTATTACCAGTACATATTAACGTTAAAAATCTTTCCTAGTTCATGCATTCAGTTGTTAGTGTTTTTTAATTGTATAATTATTAGTTAAATATTTTTGCCATGAGAGCAGTCTTTATTGTTGACATGGCTTTAAATATAACTATATATGATATGTGATGGTGACACGGTGGCGCAGTGGGTTGCGCTGTCGCCTCACAGCATAAAGGTCATTGGTTTGAGCCTCGGCTGGGTCAGTTGGCATTTCTGTGTGGAGTTTGCATGTTCTCCCCGTGTTCGCGTGGGTTAATCTGAAAGGATGATTGTGCATGAAATAAAGCATAATCAACACTTTCATGAGGACTTTAAAACAGTCCTGCAGAAGCACAGTTTATGGTTAATTTCCAGAATTACCACTAGAGGTCACTGTTCACTAATTATAATTGTTGGAAGTTTTTCTTGGGATGTTACATCTGCCTGTTTTTGTGTTAATTCTGTGTTTAGTATTTTTATTTTTGCTATTTATTTTTGTATTTGTCAAAATTTCAAGTAATTCATGCTTAATTCTCCCGTGGCATTAATATTCCTTTGTGTGAAAAAGTGTTTGCCCCTCTAATGATTTCCTTTTCTTTTTTTTTAGCATATCACACTTTGTTTTAAATCACTTTCCGCTATGTAGTTTTGGGCTTTGTTCTCCCTTAATAGTAAAAAATATATATTTAAAAACTGCATGATGTGTTTACTTATCTTTGACTAATATTTAAATTAGTTTAATGATCTGAAGCTTTAAAGTGTGACATGCTAGAAATTAGGAAATAATTGAGGGGGCAAACACTTTTTCACACCACTGTAGGTTGATGTGTTATGGAATTTACAGCAATTTCTGAAAGAGAAAAAATTTATAATTACTTGTATATTATATATTATTACTATATATCCAGTTGAAGTCAGAATTATTAGCCCCCATGAATTATTAGCACCCCTGTTTATTTTTCTCCCTAATTTCTGTTTAATGGAGAGAAGATTTTTTCAACACATTTCTAATCATAATAGTCTTAATAACTCATTTCTAATAACTGATTTATTTTATCTTTGTCATGATGACAGTAAATAATATTTGACTAGATATTTTTCAAGACACTTCTATACAGCTTAAAGTGACATTTAAAGGCTTAACTAGGTTAATTAGGTTAACTAGGCATGTTAGGGTAATTAGGCAATTTATTGTATAATGATGGTTTGTTCTGTAGAATATCGAAAAAAAAAAAGTTAGCTTAAAGGGGCTAATAATTTTGTCCTTAAAATGGCTTTTAAAAAATAAAAAACTGCTTCTATTGTAGCCGAAATAAAACAAATAAGACTTTCTTCAGAAGAAAAAATATTATCAGACATACTGTGAAAATTTCCTTGCTCTGTTAAACATCATTTGGGAAATATTAAAAAAAGAAAAAAGTCAAAGGGGGGCTAATAATTCTGACTTCAACTGTATATATATATATATATATATATATATATATATATATATATATATATATATATATATATATATATATATATATATATATATATATATATATATATATATATATATATATATATATATAGTTGAAACCAGAAGTTTACATACACTCTAAAAAAAGAAACATAATCATTTGTTAAAAAATGTCTGATGGTAAATCATATGTTTACTATTTTAGGTCCGTTAGGATTACCTAAATCATTTACATTTGCTAAATGCCAGAATAATGAGAGAATTTTTATTATTATTAATTTCTAGACAGTCAAAAGTTTACATACATTTCCTTGGTATTTTTTTAGCTTTGCTTTTAAACTGTATAACTTTGGTCAAATATTTTGGGTATCCTTCCACAAGCTTCTCACAATAGTTTGCAGGAATTTTGGCCCATTCCTCCTGACAGAATTGGTGTAACTGAGTCAGATTTGTAGGCTGTCTTGCTCGCACAAGCTTTTTCAACTCTGCCCACAAATTTTTTATAGTATTGAGTTCAGGGCTTTGTGATGGCCACTCCAAAACATTCACTCTGTTGTCCTTAAAACACATTTTAACTAATTTGGCAGTATGCTTAGGGTCATGATCTGTTTGGAAGACCCATTTGTGGTCAAGTTTTAATTTCCTGGCTGTTGTCTTGAGAGTTGTTGCTTCAGTATTTCTACATAATGTTCTTTCTTCATGATGCCATCTATGCTGTGAAGTGGACCAGTCCTTCCTGCAGCAAAACTGCCCCACAACATGATGTTGACAGAATTTTCATTTTTTGGATAAAGTATTCCTTTTTTAAGTGACTCTTTTTTTAAATGTATTGCACCCAAACAAGAGCTGAATTCATAAATAGGAGCAGAAAAAAATAAACTAAAACTCAAAAACAGAAGAGTCTAAGAACAAATTGTGACTTTGACGGTTAATCAATACATGTGTTTATTCCTCATTAACCCTCATTTTCTGCTTTTCCTTAATATTCTCTAACAGGTGACTACACAGACTTCTACTCGTCTCGAGATCATGCCACCAACGTTGGAATAATGTTCCGTGGAAAAGAAAACGCCTTAATGCCCAACTGGTACGTGACAGGCTATTAATAATATTCCTCAAGCTCTTAATTCTGTCATCATTTATTCTTGTTCCAAACCTTTATGCATGTCTTTCTTCTGTTGAACACAAAAGAAGATACTTTGAAGAATGTTGGAAACCGATAACCATTGACTCCCATAGTTTTTCCCTACTATAGAAGTCAAAAGTTTCAGGTTTTCATCTATCTTCGAAACATTTTCTTTTGTGTTCAATAGAAGTATGAAACTTATAAAAGAGATATTTAAAAAAATGTTGGAAACCTGTCACCATTGACTTCCATAGTATGTGTTTTTCCTACTATGGAAGTCCATGGTTACAGGTTTTCAGCCTAGTTTAAAATATCTTTTTTTTGTGTTCAACAGAAGAAACTCAAAAAGGAGATATTTTAAAGAATGTTTGAAACCTGTAACCATTGACATCCATAGTCATTTACTCTTGTTCCAAACCTTTATGCCTTTCTTTGTTCTGTTGAACACAAAAGAAGATATTTTGAAGAATATTAGAAACCGGTAACCATTGACTTCCAGTATATTTGTTTTCCCTACTATGGAAGTAAGTGGTTACTGGTTTTTATCTTTAGTCTTTAGTGTTGTCCTGATGTTCTGCTTTTGGGTTTTCCGTTTTTCTGCACTTGTTTATAAATTCAGCTCTTGTTTGGGTGCAATACATTTTAAAAAGTCACTTAAATGGATAGTTCATCCAAAAATGAATCTCTGTCATCATTTACTTTTGTTCCAAACCTTTAAGCGTTTCTTTCTTCTGTTGAAAATCAAAGAGGATATTTTGAAGAATGTTGGAAACCGGTAACCATTGACTCCCATTTATTTTCTCTACTATGGAATGATTTTCAGGTTTTCAGCTTTGTGCAAAATATTATCTTTTGTGTTTAACAGAAGAAAGAAACTCATAAAGGAGATATTTTGAAGAATGTTGGAAATCTGTAACCATTGACTTCCATAGTATTTGTTTTCCTTACAATGAAAGTTAATGGTTACAGGTTTTCAGCTTTGTTCAAAATATCTTCTTTTGTATTCAACAGAAAAAAGAAACTCATAAAGGAGATATTTTAAAAAAAATGTTGGAAACCTGTAACCATTGACTTCCATAGTATTTGTTTTTCCTACTATGGATGCCAATGATTACCATTTTTCAGCTTTGTTCAAAATATCTTCTTTTGTGTTGAACAGAAGAAAGAACCTGATAAAGGAGATATTTTAAAGAATGTTGTAAACCGGTAGCCATTGACTTCCCTACCATGAAAGTTAATGGTTACAGGTATTCAGCTTTGTTCAAAATATCTTCTTTTGTGTTCAACAGAAGAAAGAAACTCATAAAGGAGATATTTTGAAGAATGTTGGAAACCTGTAACCATGGACTTCCATAGTATTTGTTTTCCCTACTATGGATGCTAATGATTACCATTTTTCAGCTTTGTTCAAAATATCATCTTTTGTGTTCAACAGAAGAAGAAAAAAGCCATGATGGAGATATTTTAAAGAATGTTTGAAACCTGTAACCATTGACTTTCATAGTATTTATTTTCCCTGCTATGGAAGTGAATAGTTACAGGTTTTCAGCTTCCTTTAAAATATCTTATTTTGTGTTCAACAGAAGAAAGAACCTGATAAAGGAGATATTTTGAAGAATGTTGTAAACCTGTAACCATTGACTTTCATAGTATTTATTTTCCCTGCTACGGAAGTGAATGGTTACAGGTTTTCAGCTTCCTTTTAAAATATCTTATTTCGTGTTCAACAGAAGAAAGAACCTGATAATCGAGATATTTTAAAGAATGTTGTAAACCTGTAACCATTGACTTTCATAGTATTTATTTTCCCTGCTACGGAAGTGAATGGTTACAGGTTTTCAGCTTTCTTTAAAATATCTCCTTTTGTGTTCAACAGAAGAAGAAAAAAAGCCATGATGGATATATTTTGAAGAATGTTGTAAACCTGTAACCATTGACTTTCATATTATTTATTTTTCCTGCTATGGAAGTGAATGGTTACAGGTTTTCAGCTTCCTTTTAAAATATCTTATTTCGTGTTCAACAGAAGAAAGAACCTGATAATCGAGATATTTTAAAGAATGTTGTAAACCTGTAACCATTGACTTTCATAGTATTTATTTTCCCTGCTATGGAAGTGAATAGTTACAGGTTTTCAGCTTTCTTTAAAATATCTCCTTTTGTATTTAACAGAAAAAAAAGGAACCCATAAAGGTTGAAAGCCACTTGAAGGTTAGTAAATAGTGAACATATTTTTATTTTGGGGTGAACTATCCCTTTAAATACTAACCCCCAAACTGAAGTCGTAAACACAATCACATCATCACCCGCCACAAAAATGCTGACTTCATATTTCAGACTAGTTTTTAAGTTTGCAACTGTATGCGTTGGCGTTTTAAAGACCCCACAAAAGTTCCTGTATGCTATCCCCATAAAAAACTCTCTTTATTCTCTCCAATCGTACGCCTGTCAGGCTAAATAATGCACCTGCACGTTTTCTAGCGCTCTGTGAAAAACGTCTTTAGCAGTAACTCTTTCCTCCAAAACAGAACTGTATTTCTTGTCACATTTTTCGCATTCGTGGCCAAGACAGGGAGTCATTCGCCTGAAGACACAACAAGGACTTGTGTGGAAAATAGAAGAGGGAGTTCAAAAAAAAAAATGAATTTCACCTTTAAGTTCCCCTCGGCTCAGTCAATCTGTCACGCCGGGCTTTTTCCTACACGTGTCACTTCTTCAGGAAAGAAATGAGAGAATTAGTCTGGAGGAAAATCTGTAGTTTAATTTACATGCGGTTTGAAGCCGCTGGGGTTTTGTGCTCCAGGTGAGTTCTGGAGGAGGATTTAAATGTGAAATGTTAAAGAAACGGGTCGCCCAGATGTGTAAATTCAGTCTTGCTGATCATCATGTCTCTCCAAACCTCTCTGTAGTAATTTGTTGTATTAAAGGTAGGAGACCTATTATGCCACTTTTTACAAGATGTAGAATAAGGCCCCGTTTACACTAATGCGTTTTCGTTTTAAAACGGCTTTTTTTATCAAAAACGATCCGTGTCCACACTAGCGTTTCATCTAGCGTTTCTAAACATATCTCCGTCCACACCACTCCACCAAAAACGTATATCATGTGACCATTCGCGCACTCTGGGCATGCGCGTTCAAGTATAAACAGGAAGCATGTGTCTCGCTCGGCATTTGGTTATTGTTAGTCAACAAACGCTGGTTGAACAATGAACGTGAGTGATTAGCGAGTGCTCGAACAATAGCTTGCCTCTTGCGAATATATGCAGCTGCTGTAGTAAAAAAGGCAGAGTTTAACTGCGCAATGGCGCCTGAAACGGACAATAGTGCAAACAACGCTCCCATTTCTGTGTCCATGTTGTTGTTTACAGTGAAGGCTGGTCTGCCGTCTTCCGGTAGCGTTATAGTCATGTGATAGGGGCTTGACAAATAAGGGAAGGATACGCAATGACCCAAAAGCCCCAATCAGGTAGCGAATCTCAGCAGTCACGCCTCCGTTTTCAGACGTCTCCGTTTTTCCCCATCCACACTGAGACGGAGCAGCAGCGTATCAGAATTAAAACGCGCTCTTCAGCGTTTCCAAAACGCTCCGTTTTCGGGGCTCGAAAACTCCGGCGTAGTGTGGACGGATGGCGTAACCGTAGCAAAACTTGTGCGTTTTAAAACGAAAACGCATTAGTGTAAACGGGGCCTAAGTCTCTGATGTCCCTAGTGTGTGTGTGTGTGTGTGTGTGTGTGTGTGTGTGTGTGTGTGTGTGAAGTTTCAGCCCAAAATACCCTACACATTTTTTATAACTCTTTGAAACTGACACTTTTAGGGCAAATTGTGCCATTTTGGTGACTGTCGCTTTAAATTCAAATGAGATTGTGCTCTTTTTAGAAGAGGGCGGGGCTACAAACGCATGTGTGTCAGCATAGTGGCAGATTCAAAAACAAGACTAACATCCTATGCTAATGAGGGATAGATGGTCACTAATGGGAGGGCCTTTCCTTTTTTTAACATTAAAGTACTGATCTCAGAGGCATCTTATTTCAGAAATATGAAATTAATCAATTAGTTGTTTTTTTTCTTATAATTAATCTAATGTAGTGAACATGCTGTAGTACACAACATGATATGCCTGTTGATACCGACTCCCTGATGAATGACCTTTTTCTTAGAACGCAAAATTACCCATTATGCTTTGCTTGTATGCGCAAGGAGAATGCTAAGAACTTCCGGTCGTCAGCTGATGCGTGTAAACAGTCACATTTAGACCGCTTTGAAATGACAGTTTTAATCTATTTTACCTGCTTTTAACATCTGTGAACTAATACTGTTGTCGATCAGCGCCACCTCCTGGAGTGATTATTTAAAAATGCGATCTAATAGAATGGAAAACAACTGCTGAGAGGCATTTTTTCCTCGTTGTCAGACGGCATCTTGTGCAGTTTAAATGAAGCCTCGTCATCGCTAAAGTCAACAGTTTCTCTCTTTTTTCAAATATATAACCAGCCCAAACAAATGTAATTCACTAAAATGTTTGACACACACGTAGCCTGTACTGTCCCACTAACACACTAATTTAATAACGATGACAAAGTGAAAATAAAGTGATGTTTGAAATGACAGAACAACACAAACTGTGGTAAATACAACACACTAAATGAAGCATAAACGGCTCGCGATTAGAATCAACATGCAGATCGGCCAGTAGAGTATCAGTAACAGACTTTTATTGGTCGTTTTTGTAAATTGCATAACTTGCATAACGTTACCTGTTAAGTTTCATGCCAGTAATCTGGTTTGCTCTATGATGCAGTGACGTATTGTGTGTGAGTGCGTGTGCGTGCGTGCGTGTGTGTGTGCGCGTTGGAGAGCCGCTGAGCTAAGAGCTGACAGGCCGGGGAGACACATACACACTGTATTTCTGACGGCAGACACGTGAACTAGGAGAACGTTTTTCTCTCACGCTTGAACCACATCTGACAGATTATAAAGGCTTTAACACACACCTTTCAAAGTTGTGTGTCACAAAAACACTCCGTAATCCACTCAAAATGCTTTTGAACCCCATTTTCGGAGCGCAAATTACCAGTTGTAAACGCTGTAAACAAACGTTCTAAACATTCTACTGGAAGACGCTGGTCGCTATGGCGCCCTCCATGCAGCAGCCAAGAAAAAGGTTTATATAAAGGGCATCAGGAGTATTCTAGTATATATCTATTTTATTTCAGAATTGTCACATTGTACATTAAAATTCAAGTATTATCCCAATTAGAAATATATATATATATATATATATATATATATATATATATATATATATATATATATATATTCAGTTGAAGTCAGAAACATTCGCCCCCCTTTGATTTTTTATTTTGTTTTATTTTATTTTTTTTTTCATTTTTAAATATTTCCCAAATGATGTTTAACAGAGCAAGGAAATTTTCACAGTATGTCTAATAATATTTTTTCTTCTGGCGAAAGTCTTATTTGTTTTATTTTGGCTAAACTAAAAGCAGTTTTTAATTTTTTACAAGCCATTTAAGGTCAATATTATTAGCCCCTTTAAGCTAATTTTTTTCGATAGTCTACAGAAAACCATCATTATACAATAACTTGCCTAATTACCCTAACCTGCCTAGTTAACCTAATTAACCTAGTTAAGCCTTTAAATGTCACTTTAAGCTGTATAGAAGTGTCTTGAAAAATATTTAGTAAAATATTATTTACTGTCATCATGGCAAAGATAAAATAAATCAGTTATTAGAGATGAGTTATTAAAACTATTATGATTAGAAATGTGTTGAAAAAATCTTCTCTCCATTAAACAGAAATTGGGGAAAAAACTAAATGAGAGCGAATAATTCACGGGGGCTAATAATTCTGACTTCAACTATGTGTGTGTGTGTGTGTGTATATATATATATATATATATATATATATATATATATGTATATATATATATATATATATATATATATATATATATATATATGTATATAATCAGGGCTTGACATTAACTTCTTTGATCACCAGCCACTGTGGCTAGTAGATTTCCAACATTACTAGCCACTCGCCATTTTCACTCGCCACAATTTTGTTGTTGAGAAAATATATTTTATATGCATAAATTTGACTTTGGCTTAAATTACTTGATTTAACTTTTCATTCATTTAACTGTTTTTGTGTATGAACTTGCTTAGTGTGCATGAGCAAATGGGTTGTGGTTTCATACTGTAGTGTCGCATTGCAATTTGTTTTTATGCAGGACTTTTCAGGGCTCAACACTAAGGATTTACCAAATTTATCTCTGACCACAGCAAAAATAAATAAATAATTTCTTAGCCACAAATATTAAATAACAGTTCAAAACGTGCAAAATATAACTGTATACATGCTCTTTTTATTCAACAAAACCTTTCTTAAAAAAACTGTTACAGCCTGTCTAAAACTATGCACAGTAGCCTAGTCTGTCCAGGCTAAAGGTCTCTCAGATCTTTAGTTAACTAGAGATACATAGGGAGTTAATCTCCTATTAAAGCAATGTTATTATAAAAATGATAATTAAACCATGAACAAAAATAACCGTAAGCAAAAGAAAGCAGATGAAAACATACTGTGTGTGATATTGAAAGGATGATCTAGCGCACACGGGTAACGTTGGGCCATAATGTGTTCTGTTCAAAGAATAGTTCAAACAAAACCAACTGCTTACAAAGACATATTTTGAAAACATCCGGAGCTTTTAGAAGCAGCAGGATTGTGGGTGCACGAGCATCACTTTTTGTCTATTTCAAAGAGAACCGATCACATCAGTTGCGTTTCCAGGCACAGTTGCTTTGCATCAGGAAACGGGAGCGCACATGCTTTTTAAACAGTCGCGCACATCACATCACATCACATCACCAACGCTATGTTTGTCAGTCATGCTGCTTCTCGATTCTAAGATGATATTTGCACGCATATTGGAAAATATCCATCTTTATTGTTGAACCCTGCTATTAAGAAAACTATCATTTAACAACCAGCCAAAGTGGCTAGTAAGAGTATCTGTCTTACCTGCCACAGCTGAAATCTACCCGCATTTGGTGGGTTGGCTGGTGTTAATGTAAAGCCCTGTATATGTGTGTGTGTGTGTGTATGTATGTATGTAATGTTATGTATGTATGTATGTATGTATGTAATGTAATGTATGAGAATAGATTAACGGCGATTTAATGATTTATTTATATATATATATATATATATATATATATTTTCTTTTTTTTATTTTTTTATTTTTATTTATTTATTTTTTTTTAATCGTCCGATAAGAGTCTCACATTAATGCAGCACGCTAACGCCGATAACGGCCCACCACTAATATATATATATATATATATATATATATATATATATATATATATATATATATATATATATATATATACATATACATACATATATATACATACATATATACATATATACATATATACATATGAGCAATATCACACGAGTAGCAGTGTGATATGGCTTTATATTGGCACTGGTGGGAGTCGTGCAGGCCGAGTGCTTTAGTCTCCCAACAGTGACGATATGCAGCCATATCGCACTGCTACTCATGTGATATTGCGTTTATATAACAGTTCGACGACATAATTGTGTATATAAAAAAGAAAATCAAACACGGAGTCTCAAAACCCTTTTGTATGAGGAACTACTTTCTTCTGCCGTCCATTCACATCTGCAGCTGACGTCAGAACAGCAGAAACCGTTGCTACTTCACCAACGTCACTTTAGAGCTAGTATTTGAATGATTCTCTAGCGTAATGTCTAAAGTGATGACAAAACAGGTGATTTTGCTCACATTTTCAGATTATAAGGCTGAACGGCGTGAAATGCCATCAGTCTACAGAGATTTCCCAGTATTTCTCTGTTGCAATTGGGATACCACAATAATTAACCCTGAAAAAGCCAAAGCAAAGCAAACACTACCAGATTACTGTTGTGTTTGCGATAAGGAAAACGCTAAACACATGCAGGCATTTTTTTTTCTTTTTTTTTACTGAACTAGTGTGCAGGAGCGAAAATAGGAGACTCATTAGAAATAAATGATGGTCAACCAAAAAACTCAGGGTTATACAAAGAGTGGCACAGCACTACAACATACAAAAGAGAGAGATCGACTTAGAAAGTCACTTACCTGTTTAATAATAATTTGAGCAGCTGTAGTTAGAAATTACGCTGTTTTTATCCTCTAAGGGCTTATTATGCGGCCTCTGTCGCCATCTTGTGGATGGACAACATCAACTGTCTTTGCTCAGCTCAATGACAGGCTAATGGCCGCCGATGCGCTGTCTCTTAGAAATTATAAATATTTTAAAATAGGCACTATCCTTATAAATAAACTGCATAGTTGCAATCTAAACAACTACATTCTCGACTAAAAAAGCCTCAAAAGTACATTACATTGTCCAACAGCTGCAATATTTGTCAAACTGTAAAGTGTCCTCTGCTTGTCGCTGTATGTGGGCGGTGTAATACACAAGGGTGAAGGGTTAAGAGGCTGGACGAGTGCTGTTATTCACAGAATATCGTACAGCTATCAGCCAATCA
This sequence comes from Danio kyathit, assembly GCA_903798195.1. Taxonomy (NCBI): domain Eukaryota; kingdom Metazoa; phylum Chordata; class Actinopteri; order Cypriniformes; family Danionidae; genus Danio; species Danio kyathit. The sequence continues at coordinate 13,037,098 of LR812525.1, forward strand.
GATTCAAGAACCAGACAAAACTGTTGTTTATGTTTATATATATATATATATATATATATATATATATATATATATATATATATATATACAATATACTATAATCTTCTATGTGAAGCTGCTTTGACTCAATCAACATTGTAAAAGCGCTATAGAAATAAAGGTGAATTTAATTGAATGTATATATAAATAAACTGTATGTATGTGTGTATTTATAATATTGTGTATACTATATGTAATGTCGATGTATTCTTGAGTTTACATGACTCAGAGATTTCGGTATAGAGAGATATCCAGTGTATAAATGCATTGTTTACCCAAAAAGTTTTATCTATTGCATTTTTTTTGTTTATACAGTGATAATCAGGTGTGTCCACTGTTCCAAAGAAAGTTAACTATAGATTTTCATCGTAGGCATAAAAAATGTCAGACGTGACTTTTTTTTTTTTTTCGGGACGTGAAAATATCCCAATTCAAAGCACTCAGAGAGGGTAATGGTGTGTTTTAATAAAGAAAAAGAGGTGTTATTGTGGTGTCCTGCAGGCTGAGGCTGCCGGTGGGCTATCATGGCAGAGCTTCATCTGTGCTGGTTTCTGGGACGGCGATCAGAAGACCTCAAGGACAGATGAGGCCAGATGCTGGTAAACAAACATGCATAAACTAGTTAATAGGAGTTATTCACCTTATAATTGGCTTAAGGTTTGCTAACTTAAACATTAACATCAACCAAAAATGAACAATTATTCTAAAGTATTTCTTATTCTCTTAAAGGGATAGTTCACCCAAAAATGAAAAAAAAGCTCACTATTTACTCCTCTTTACGTGTTCCAAACCTTTGATTTTCTTTATTCTGTTGAACACCAAAAGAAGATATTTTGAAGAAAGATGAAAACCTGTTAACATTGACTTCAATTCAAGTGTATTTGTATAGCGCTTTTTGCAATAATTATTGTTATAAAAGCAGCTTTAGAAAAGAAGCACATTGATTTCATTACAATTAAATTCAGAAAAGTTAAGGTTATTACTTACCATAACTTTGTTAGCTACTAACAACTTGATTTATTAACTAGTAACTAATAGCTTTTAACAGTTAAATTTATTATATGTAAACACAGTTAACCTGCAGTTATATAGTATATAGGTACACATGTATATGTGTACATGTTATGATTCAAAATACTATGGAAGTCAATGGTTACAGCATTACAACATTTTTCAAAATATCTTCTTTTGTGTTTAACAGAAGATTAAAAACTCAAAAAGATTTAGGAGAAGTAAAAAAAAAATGTAAATGATGGCAGAATTTATTTTTGGATGATTTATTCCTTTAATGTTTTTTCATAAATTTCAAATACAATATTAAAATCAAAGGATCTATCTTAACTAGGGTCTACACGGTGGCTCAGTGGTTAGCACTGTCGCCTCACAGAAAGAAGGTCACTGGTTCGAGTCCCGGCTGGGTCAGTTGGCATGTTTGCATGTTCTCCCTGTGTTTGTGGGGGTTTCCTCCGGGTGCTCCGGTTTCCCCAACAGTCCAAAGACATGCGCTATAGGTGAATTGTGCATAAATAATTACAATGCAAAACGTACTGCACCTACACAGCCCTAAACAACACTGAAAAAAGTTTGTTACAATATGTTAATATCATTTTTATAATAATATCAAACTGTTTTTTATGTTACGGTAATCTTAGAAAAAGTGACAGAGTACACACTTCTATCTATACATGTATGTCTATAAAAAAAAGATATGTAGTGCATAATGTGTATGTATATATGTAGTGTATAATGTGTTTGTGTGTGTGTGTGTGTGTGTGTGTGTGTGTGTGTGTGTATATATATATATATATATATATATATATATATATATATATATATATATATATATATATATATATATATATATATATATGTACGTGTGTGTGTGTGTATACACACACACACACACACACACATGTGCAGTGTTTCCTCTAGGATTTTTTCCAGCTGTGGCGGCAGAACTTTTACACATATGTACCAACTACCTATGGGTGTTATTTCAATGACACATGTTGTGAGCGCATTTATGTAACACGAGCATGCGAATCTCTGCTTGCGCGCTGATTTCCTCTGTTCGTGCACAACTTTACACCCTGAAATATACGCTGCTCAAGTGCGATTTAGTGCGTTTATGTGACGAGTACATCTCCAACATTTATTAGATTTGCTAGGAATATTTATGAATGTCTCCCGTAGACCTACAGAGCGGCATTAATGCATCCTGAAGTAAAGTGAAACAGCTGAAGTAGCTGAACAGTCCTGAAGTAAAGTGAAACCGCTATAAATTCCAGCCAGATAAAGTCATTGTATGCAGAACCATAGACCTTTATCTATACAGTATAATTATGGAAACTGTGTTCATCTTAACTGAAAGCTACGCCGTGTTTGCTGGTCTCGCGTCTCACGTACGCACCTGTCAGTCAGTCAGCATGTCACCGTAAAGGGTTAAACAAATAACGCACAGCACAACTACGGTTAAAGAAAAGTTTTCGCTGTTATAATTCACTTACCTTTTAATACGTTTTGGTGCGATTATAACCTGTGAATGTGTTGAATGGGAAGCTGTAATATAGCCGTGGCGGGATGAATTTTGGTGTGGCGCCCCGCCATGGAAGAATGAATGTAGCGGAAACCATGCATGTGTGGATGTGTATATATATATATATATATATATATATATATATATATATATATATATATATATATATATATATATATATATATATATATACACACACACACACACACACACACAAACACACAAACACACACACACATTATATATGTACTTTATTCATGCATTAATTTTCTTTTCGGCCTAGTCCCTTTATTAATCTGGGGTCGCCGCAGCGGATGCCCATTCACACTCATACACTTCGGACAATTTAGCCTACCCAATTCACCTGTACCGCATGTCTTTGGACTGTGGGGGAAACCGGAGCACCCAGAGGAAACCCACGCGAACGCAGGGAGAACTTCAAACTCCACACAGAAACGCCAACTGACCCAGCCGAGGCTCGAACCAGCGACCTTCTAGCTGTGAGGCGACAGCACTACCTACTGCGCCATTGCGTCGCTATATATATACTTTAGCATTATCTAAATCAATTTTTGCATAGATATAAATATACATTGAAATTAAATAGATTGTTGTGTGTTTTACGATACGCTGTACTAAATTTGAGCATGCATTGTTTTTCTTTTACCATGCATATGTAGACATTGCATGAAACATTAAGTCATGAAAATTTACTTGAAAGTCAAATCATGGAAAAGTCATGAAACCCTGTGTATATATATATGTTTGTTTATATATATATATATATATATATATATATATATATATATATATATATATATATATATATATATATATATATATATATCTCTCTGTATATATACACACACACAGTTGAAGTCAAAATTATTAGCCCCCTTTTGATTTTTTTTTTCTTTTTTAAATATTTCCCAAATGGTGTTTAACAGATTCTGGAAATTTTAACAGTATGTCTGATAATGTTTTTTTTTCTGGAGAAAGTCTTATTTGTTTTATTTTGACTAGAATAAAAGCAGTTTAAAATTTTTTAAAAAACATTTTAGGGTCAAAATTATCAGTCTCCTTAAGCTATAGTTTTTTTCGACTGTCTACAGAACAAACCACTGTTATACAATAACTTGCCTAATTACCCTAACCTGCCTAGTTAACTTAATTAACCTAGTTAAGCCTTTAAATGTCACTTTAAGCTGTATAGAAGTGTCTTGAAAATATCTAGTAAAATATTATTTACTGTCATCATGGCAAAGATAAAATAAATCAGTTATTAGAAATGAGTTATAAAAACTATTATGTTTTGAAATATCTTTCAAAAAGAGTCAACAGAAAATGGGGTAAAAGTAAATGGGGGCTAATAATTCTGACTTCAACTATATATATATATATATATATATATATACACATGTATGTATGTATGTATATGTGTGTGTGTGTGTGTGTGTGTGTGTGTGTATATATATATATATATATATATATATATATATATATATATATATATATATATATATATATATATATATTAATTAAAAAATATATTTATAACATGTTTTTCACGGTATACATTTAATTCTTCAAATTAAATTATTCAGTCAAGGAACTATTATAGATTTCTGCGCCATATTAAGGGCTCTGTGGCATCTCAATGATTGAAAACATTAGCATTAGAGGGATAGTTCACCCAAAAATGAAAATTTACTTACTATGTACTCTCACTCAAGTGGTTTCAAACCTTTAAGAGCTTCCTTCTTCTATTAAACACCAAATAAGATATTTTGAAGAAAGATGAAAACCTGTAACTTCCATGAAAGTCAATGTTTACCGGTTTCCAGCATTCTTCAAAATATCTTTTGTGTTCAACGGAAAAATATTAAACTCATAAAGGTTTGGAACAAAGTATAGGGCGAGTAAATGATGACATAATTTTCAGTTTTGGGTGAACTATCCCTTTATTATATGATGACATTTGCTTTTATGCATAACGGATATCATAGCAGTGATTAATGTCATTGTGATGGGGTCGTTTTGATATTTTCCCTTACAGTAAATGATTGGTCTGCAAACCCACTGTGTTTGTTATTACAGAGCTGATCTGACACGTCTTTAACTGAGGGTTATTAATATTGTGCAAACTCAGCCTGTAATGAAGCCTTTCCATCAAAGCAGCTTTAAATATGTGTTTGTCATAGCTATATTTCTCTGTTTTCCTCTTTCAGCTCAGCCACCCATCTTTGGACCTAGCAAGCAGCTGGATATTGAGTTGGAGATGGTGAGTTTAAATAAAGTTGAAGTCAAAATTATTATGTTTTCTTTTTCAAATATTTGCCAAATAATGTTTAACAGATTACGGGATTTTTTTCAGGATTTCCTATATTTTTTCTTCTGGAGAAAGTCTTATTTGTATTATTTCGGCTAGAATAAAAGCAGTTTTTATTTTATTTAAAACCATTTTAAGGTCAAAATTATTAGCCCCCTTAAGCAATATTTTTTTTCGATTGTCTACAGAACAAACCATTGTTATACAATGGCTAGCTTAATTACCGCATCTTGCCTAATTAACCTAGTTAAGTCTTTAAATGTCACTTTAAGCTGAATACTAGTATCTTGAAAATTATCTAGTCAAATATTCTGTGCTGTCATCATGGCAAAGATAAAAGAAATCAGTTATTGGAAATGAGTTATTAAAACTATTATGTTTAGAAATGTGTTGAAAAAAAAATCTTCTCCGTTAAACAGAAATTGGGGAAAAAAATAAACAGGGGGGCTAATAATTCTTACATCAACTGATCTTACAGTAGGCTATTTCTTCCACATTGTCCCTATAAACGAAGCACATTATGTAGGGAGAAATGTATAGTTTTAAAATAAATGCACTTGACTTGGCTCACTAGAAATGTTTTCTAAACTGCACTCTGTTTTTTTTATGGGTAATTACTATTTATGCAATGACGAAAAAACATTTAGTCGATTAAAATGCCTGTTGTGATCAAATTCTTTACAAAATGTAAAAAATTTATAGTTTACAAAATATTTAATTATTTCAATTCATGTGCAATTATAAAAATTGCTTCGATTACTTGTCTTTTGTTATGTTACCGTCTTCTAAGCATATAGATTCTGGGTGATAAATATTGCATGTTTATTGTGCTATTTGTCTATCAGGCATTCTTCGTGGGTAAGGGGAATAAGTTGGGAGAGCCCATCCCGGTGGAGAAAGCTCATGAACACATCTTCGGCATGGTGCTAATGAATGACTGGAGTGGTGAGATCCAACTTTTCATTCTGTTTTCTGTCCCAATGATCTTCTCTGTTATTATTTATAAGGAATGCACCAACATGGCACCTTTTTTTAAGACCCAGTACGAGTACAGATTTTTTTTTCTTGTACTTGGCAATACCTGTACCTGTCTTTGGGATTTGACAAATAATGACTCTGTGAGACCAAATATTTTAGAACAGCATCTTTGCAAAATTCACAATGCAAATTCATTAATAAATCAGTGCAATAAGGCATAAATAAATCAATGCATAAATAAATGTATATACAAATGCATAAATAAATAAATGTAAATAACCTATTGTGCTGTTTTTTTTTGTTTTTTTGCCCCGAATGATCTTCTGTAATATTATTTATTAGGCACACACTGATACCATTTTTTAAAGACAGAGTAGAAGTACTGATATTTATTTATTTTTGTCTTGTACTTGCCAATACCTAAACCATTCCTTGGGATTTTTCAAGTAATGACTCAGTGAGACTAATTATTTTAGAACAGCTTCTTTTTAAATCTCACAATGCAAATTAAATAATAAATCAATACATTAAATAAATAAATAAATAAATTGGTAAATAAATACATAAATATATAAATCGATGCATAAAATTAAAATTTATAAATAAATAGATGCATAAATAAATAAATTAAGTAAATGCATAAATCAGTGCATTAACAAATAAATGAATCAATGCATAAATAAATAAATAAATAAATGCATTAAGTAAATATATAAATAAATGAATTAATGAATGCATGAATAAATAAGTAAATAAATGCATAAATAAATGCATTAATAAATAAATGCACAAATAACTAAATGAATAAATAAACAAATTAATAAATGCATAAATAAATAAATAATTTGTGAATGCACAAATAAAATATATATATATATATAATTTTTTAGATACATTTTAGCAGTTGTGTAAATAACACATTGTGCGGCACATTTCTGTTATTATGATCTTTTGTCATGTTATATACAGTGACTAAAAGTAAAGAGTGAAGTCCAGATATCTTACAGAATTTTTGCTTTTATTGACCACTCAAGTTGAATTAGACCATATTAATATGAGGAAGATGTTGTGTTGGCAGGAGAAAAACACATTTGGTTAAGGCATTATGACATTATAATACATAAATGACTGTTAAATTACATATAATAATATAATCATGCATTTTTTCAACTATTTATTTCAAGCTACACTTGTTTAAAGCACATTCTTTCAAAACACATCTTCATTTCAAGCTCTGTTAACATTAAACAATCATTTGTTAAATGAGAAACCTTATACAATGCTTTAAAATCAAAATAAGTCAATAAATCAATCTAAAACACACCTAAAATGATCTTCTGTGATATTATTTATTAGGGATGCACCGATACCATTTTTTAAAGACTGAGTACGAGTACTGATATTTTTTTTCTTGTACTTGCCAATACCTATATTTTTCTCAAGGATTTTTCAAGTAATGACTCAGTGAGACCAATTATTTTAGAACAGCTTCTTTGTAAAGCTCACAATGCAAATTAATTAATAAATCAATGCATAAATAAATAAATGCATAATACAATGCATAAATAAATAACCATAAGTAATTAAAAAAATGCATGAATAAATAAATAAATGCATGATTAAATAAGTAAAGAAATAAATAAATGCATGAATAAATAAATAAATAATTGCACAAATAAAAATTAAAAATAAAGAAATATACTTTTTTTTTTTTGCTAAATATACATTTTAGCAGTTGTGTAAATAATAAATTGTGCTTTATCTTATGGAAAAACATTTGGGTAAGGTATTATGACATTAGAATACATAAATGACTGTTAAATTACATATTTTACTATTTCTTTTGCTATTTATTTCAAGTTATACTTGTTTAAAACAAATTCTTTCAAAGTAAATCATCATTTCAAGTTCTGTTAACATGAAGCAATCATTATTTCAAATATATACAATGCTTTTAAATCAAAATCAGCATAAAAAATAAATTCAACGCTCTCCTGTTGATACGTTTTCATTGTCAACAATGTGCTTTATATTTTTAAACACCAGCATATTCCTCAAAAAAGAAATCTCAAAACATATATATATATTTTAAATCTATCTGAAAAGAGTAATGTTTTCCATTTGTCTTTTAGTCTGAAAAAACCCAAACAAACACTGAAATATTGTGAATACTAAACATGCCACTGTGACACTTTCACTTTAAGTGTATATTGTAAACGTTATTTAACAAATCAAAAAAGTCTGGCATTCTGAGTCTGACATGATGTGATTTAGTGGTGTTTCCCGGTCAGGCAAGTGAAGTATTTCTGAGCAGCACCCACTGTTAACTCTTTTTATTATTTCTCTTTCTAAGGCCGCATTGGCTCCTTGCACACTAAACACATTGCATTTTTATGAGCCGTCGAGCAGACTTGAGGAAATGAGGAACACTTTAAGGGCGAGAAAGCAAGGAGGGATGCTTGGTGAAGTCTGTATGCCAGGCTACGTCCATTAATACAAACATCTGCTGTTTCGTTTTTATTAACAGAGTACTGTGTTTTGGAGCAGATTTTTTTGTGCTGTGAAATATTGGCTGAAAAGTATTTCAAAGCCAAAATCATCCAAATTAACAATATTTTTATTTACTTTCCCATATTTATCATTATTTTGCACATGTATCTGTCTCCTCTGTTGCAAAGACTTTGAAACCATGTCATATATATGTCATATATGTCATGTCATATATATATTTATATATATATATATATATATATATATATATATATATATATATATATATATATATATATATATATATATATATATATATATATATATATATATATATATATATATATATATATATATATATATATATATATATATATATATATATATATATATATACACTCACCGGCTACTTTGATAGGTATCTTACAACCTCACCTTACTGGTACGGGTTGTTAGACCCCCTTTTGCCTTCAGAATTGCCTTAATCCTTCGTAGCATAGATGCAACAAGGTACTGGAAATATTCCTCAGAGAGTATTGACATGATAGCATCACGCAGTTGCTGCAGATTTATCGGCGGCACATCCATAGCGCGAATCTCCCGTTCCACCACATCCCAAAGGTGCTCTATTGGATTGTGGTCTGGTGACTTTGGAGGTCATTTGAGTACAGTGAACTCGTTGTCATGTTCAAGAAACCAGTCTGAGATGATTCAAGCTTTATGACATGGTGCGTTATCCTGCTGGAAATAGCCATCAGAAGAAGGGTACACTGTGGTCATAAAGGGATGGACATGGTCAGCAACAATACGTGGCGTTGACATGATGCTCAATTGGTACTAATAAGCCTAAAGTGTGCCAAGAAAATATCCCTCACACCATAACACCACCACCACCAGCCTGAACCGTTGATACAAGGCAGGATGGTTCCATGCTTTCATGTTGTTGATGCCAAGTTTTGACCCTACTATCCAAATGTCGCAGCAGAAATGGAGACTCATCAGACCAGACAATCTTCTATTGTCCAATTTTGGTGAGCCTGTGTGAATTGTAGCCTCAGTTTTCTGTTCTTATCTGACAGGAGTGGCACCTGGTGTGGTGTTCTGCTGCTGTAGCCCATCTGCCTCAAGGTTGGTCGTGTTGTGCATTCAGAGATGCTCTTCTGCAGATCTCAGTTGTAACGAGTGGTTATTTGAGTTACTGTTGCCTTTCTATCAGCTGGAACCAGTCTGGCCATTCTCCTCTGACCTCTGGCATCAACAAGGCGTTTGCGCCCACAGAACTGTCGCTCACTGGATATTTTCTCTTTTTCTGACCATTCTCTGTAAACCCTAGAGATGTTGTGCATGAAAATCCCAGTAGATCAGCAGTTTCTGAAATACTCAGACCAGCCCGTCTGGCACCAACAACCATGCCACGTTCAAAGTCACTTAAATCACCTTTCTTCCCCATTCTGATGCCTGGTTTGAACTGCAGCAGATCGTCTTGACCATGTCTACATGCCTAAATGCATCAAGTTGCTGCCATGTGATTGGCTGATTAGAAATGTGCGTTAACGAGCAGTTGGACAGGTGTACCTAATAAAGTGTATGTGTAAACAGGTGTAGATGTGTACCTGCCTGGTTAACCTAATTAACCTAGTTAAGCCTTTAAAGGTGCAGTATGTAAGTTTGACACCCAGTGGTTGAACTAGGTATTGCAGTCCTGAATCATAATAAAGGTACGCCGGGTTGCCAGTTTGAGGGATTTTAAACTGTGTTCTAAATAAAAGCAACGACACGCGATTGAGGGAATATTCTCCATATTAAAAGGAGTTTTGGTTCTAACCAACACCTCGAATTGATTTATTAGAAGCGGCTTCTATTTCTCACAGCTGAACAACAGAAACCTATGACAGATCACCTCAGGTAAGCCTCGTGTGCTTTATTCAGTGCTAAATGCTAACAATGCGAGTTTGAATGCATTTTACATGACGTGTATTACCATATACTGAAAACAGAAAGTTCACTTCACCTTTAATGATGTTAATACATGTTAACATGTATTAAATAGATTCTAAACCTTACCGTTTTGTGAGTGAGTGCATATTCTGTGCTTCTGAAAGGCTGTATTTAAATTTCTGCCGTGTTTTGTGGTGCAAACAGCCAAATGGCTCATCACTCATAACAATCTCGTCACAGCGTGTTGTTAGGACACGCGATGTAACCTGCTCACGTTCCTAATATTTATGTCATTTGCTAATTAACGTCATGTGGAACTGAATCTGTCTCATTTTGACATCTGATACTTTCCACTACACTGTAGCATTTCGCTCATGGACGCATGCTTTCAGAGTCTTTCTGAATGAATGAATGAATGAATGAATGAATGAATGAATGAATGAATGAATGAATGAAATATGCTGTTTTCCAACAAGGCAACCCGGGGTGCTGAATTATAATTGGTTAAACTGGCATGTGCATGTGAAAATTACCTAAACAAAGACATCGTTCCGGCACGGAAAAAAACACTTTCAAAGCAGAATATCTGACTTCAGCATTGTTTGTCAGTTAAACAAGTATGTTCACTTGGGATGTTTCTTAAATATCTGCACACATATTATTGTATTTTTATGCTTTAGAAGAGTCAAAAACTTACATACAGCACCTTTAAATGTCACTTTAAGCTGTATAGAAGTGTCTTGAAAAATATCTAGTCAAATATTATTTACAGTCATCATGACAAAGATAAAATAAATCAGTTATTAGAAATGAGTTATTAAAACTTATGTTTAGAAATGTGTTGAGAAAATCTTCTCTCCATTAAACAGAAATTCGGGGAAAAAATAAACGGGGCTAATATTAAATTCAATTCAATTCATCTTTATTTGTATAGCGCTTTTACAATGTAGATTGTGTCAAAGCAGCTTCACATAGAAGATTATAGTGAATTGAAACAGTGTCAGTTCAGTTTTCAGTGTTTAAGTTCAGTTCAGTTTAGCTCAGTTCAGTGTGGGTTAATAATCACTACTGAGAGTCCAAACACTGAAGAGCAAATCCATCAATGCGCAGCTCTACAGATCCCGAACCATGCAAGCCAGTGGCGACAGCGGCGAGGAATAAACTTCACCAATTGGCGTAAGTAAAGAATTTAAAAAAACCTCGACAGAAACCAGCCTCAGTTGGGCACGAACATTTCTCCTATGGCCAAACGTCTTGTGCAGAGCTGCAGTCTAGGCGCTGGAGAATGCTGGTCCTCAGCGAAGACTCGTCTGTCCCTGGAGCGTCACAGGAATCAGTCTAATGCTCTCCACTCCTCCATGACCACCACAGCAGCTGCTCAGGATATGGCCTGGTCCAGGATTATGAAAACCTTGGGATCATCTCGTCGCTGGTCTTGGATCGCATCAGTGGTGCTGCCTTGTCTGAGGGCCTCAGGATGAGTACCCCCAGGTGGAAATAGAGAATAAAGAGAATAATTAGCGTAGCTGCTGTTCATAGTGTATATAAACGAGATGCAAAAACCTGCGTGGGACACACTCATGCGTCATACCGCTAAGTGATGCACTGAGTGTATGCTTTGCTAAAAAGATAGGTCTCTAATCTAGTTTTGAAGAGCGAGAGTGTGTCTGAGCCACGAACATTATCAGGAAGGCTATTCCAGAGTTTAGGGGCCATAAATGAGAAGGCTCGACCTCCTTTACTCGACTTTGCTATTCTAGGTACTACCAGAAGCCCTGAGTTTTGAGATCTTAAAGAGCGGGTTGGGTTGTAATTATAAAATAATTATGAAATAATAATAAAATAATTCTGACTTCAACTGTATCTTTCAAAACAGCTTCTGTGCCGTGAAATAGCTGTTGTTTAAAAGTGAAAATGAAAGCCCAGAGACTTGCATGTTCTAGTATCTTAACTGCATATTTATAGGCTGTATTACCAAAAAAGATGATATTTTTAGGGTAATGGTGTCATAAAATATGATGACAGACATTCAAAGCTTAATTTTAATATCTCAATAGAAGCTTTGAATGTAAATATGACGTCTTATATGAGAATGGCCAGAATGAATGTTATGGTAATTCTAATAGTTACAGAACTCTAGTTCCCTGTTATATAGCCTACTCTCGTGTCGGTGTTAACGCAGAATGAAGCGAGTGCATCGATGCCCATTCTTGCCAATCACAGACGTTTCTGTTGAGCTCCTGAGCACACAGCCATTCAGCTCATGCTGATATGCTCTCTCAATGGCTGCAGCTCATCACTACATCTGACCGCACATGGGGTCCAGTCGGCCGACTGTTTATGGAATATTCAGCATGCTAGATATTGGATTTCCTTCTGCGAGGTGTCAGCAATGCATCAGCGAGCCTCTCTGATACGTTGTTCAGTAGTTCACACTTAAATACTGCTGAGCACCTGCAGATTTTTGCCCGATCTGTTAACTTCCAAATCAGGCTCAAAACAGACTTAGAATCCTGTAGTGTGAACTAGGGTTTATAATCGTTGTTCACTCTTTGGATTATCTTTGTATTCCTGCCTGACAACAATAATAAAGCTGCGTTTGGATCCTACCGCCAGTTCATTGCAAAACTAAAGCGTGACTAACATTTTGAATCCAAAGTTCGATCCTCTATAAGTGGAGACTCTCAGTTCTCAGAAACGCAGCGTGACTTTTGGCGAGATTCTGTCAGAGTTGTGCAGAGGTTTAATATCTATATGCGAGATGAGCTATAGAGTATATATATGCTGACTGGAACAGATACCAGAAACTGTCTGCATTTCTGCAGAGCAATGGCATCTTGATGGCATTTATTAGTGTCTCTTTGGCATCGTTTCTAAAGCAGCAAGAAATCCTCTGATGCATCAGTCTGGATAGGCTGTGTCAATTTCAGATACGAAGCCATTGGAAGCACAATGAATAAATAAAGAAATGTGACGGGCAAAGAATATCAATGCTGTGAGGCTGCAGATTTTATGAAAGCTTGCAGTTTTAAATTCAATAATCTCGGCTAATGTGACTGAATTTTTTTGTCCGGATGAATGCTTTATCGGACTTATGTTGGCTCGGAGAATTGATTATATGGCACAGTATGTATTATGGTGAAATGAGAGAATTCTTGCTGTAACAAATAATTCTTACATCAAATTTGGAGAGTAAATGGGCAACATTTTTAGGGTTATTATAAAGTTTTATGCCAACATTAAATCTGTTTTACTGATGGTATTATGGATATACAGGGAGTACAGAATTATTAGGCAAGTTGTATTTTTGAGGATTAATTTTATTATTGAACAACAACCATGTTCTCAATGAACCCAAAAAACTCATTAATATCAAAGCTGAATATTTTTGGAAGTAGTTTTTAGTTTGTTTTTAGTTTGAGCTATTTTAGGAGGATATCTGTGTGTGCAGGTGACTATTACTGTGCAGAATTATTAGGCAACTTAACAAAAAACAAATATATACCCATTTCAATGATTTATTTTCACCAGTGAAACCAATATAACATCTCAACATTCACAAATATACATTTCTGACATTCAAAAACAAATCAGTGACCAATATAGCCACCTTTTTTTGCAAGGACACTCAAAAGCCTGCCATCCATGGATTCTGTCAGTGTTTTGATCTGTTCACCATCAACATTGCGTGCAGCAGCAACCACAGCCTCCCAGACACTGTTCAGAGAGGTGTACTGTTTTCACTCCTTGTAAATCTCACATTTGATGATGGACCACAGGTTCTCTATGGGGTTTAGCTCAGGTGAACAAGGAGGCCATGTCATTAGTTTTTCTTCTTTTAGACCCTTTCTTGCCAGCCACGCTGTGGAGTACTTGGACGCGTGTGATGGAGCATTGTCCTGCGTGAAAATCATGTTTTTCTTGAAGGATGCAGACTTCTTCCTGTACTACTGCTTGAAGGTGTCTTCCAGAAACTGGCAGTAGGACTGGGAGTTGAGCTTGACTCCATCCTCAACCCAAAAAGGCCCCACAAGCTCATCTTTGATGATACCAGCCCAAACCATTACTCCGCCTCCACCTTGCTGGCGTCTGAGTCGAACTGGAGCTCTCTGCCCTTTACCGATCCAGCCATGGGCCCATCAAGACTCACTCTCATTTCATCAGTCCATAAAACCTTAGAAAAATCAGTCTTGAGATAATTCTTGGCCCAGTCTTGACGCTTCAGCTTGTGTGTCTTGTTCAGTGGTGGTCGTTTTTCAGCCTTTCTTACCTTGGCCATGTCTCTGAGTATTGCACACCTTGTGCTTTTGGGCACTCCAGTGATGTTGCTGCTCTGAAATATGGCAAAACTGGTGGCAAGTGGCATCTTGGCAGCTGCACGCTTGACTTTTCTCAGTTCATGGGCAGTTATTTTGCGCCTTGGTTTTTCCACACGCTTCTTGCGACCCTGTTGACTATTTTGAATGAAACGCTTGATTGTTCGATGATCACGCTTCAGAAGCTTGGCAATTTTAAGAGTGCTGCATCCCTCTGCAAGACATCTCACTATTTTTGACTTTTCAGAGCCTGTCAAGTCAAGAATTTGACCCATTTTGCCAAAGCAAATGAAGTTGCCTAATAATTATGCACACCTGATATAGGGTGTTGATGTCATTAGACCACACCCCTTCTCATTACAGAGATGCACATCACCTAATATGCTTAATTGGTAGTAGGCTTTCGAGCCTATACAGCTTGGAGTAAGACAACATGCATAAAGAGGATGATGTGGTCAAAATACTCATTTGCCTAAAAATTCTGCACTCCCTGTATGTGACCATTTACCACCAAACCAGTCATAAGTGTACATTTTGTCATTTTATTTAAATTGAGATTTATACAGGGTTCATCAATTATCTTTCAGTTGATGTAAGGTTTGTTAGGACAGGTGTTAGGTTAGAGTTTGAATTATTTTTTTAATTTTAATTGTTTAATTGTGTAAGACATGTGAAAGACAATGTTGGAGAGAGACTGTTTGTCCTTGTTTGAGCTGCATTTCTACCAATCCTGTTAGCAATATTGTCTGTATTGATAGAATTGTGAATTTTGAATAGTACAGGTTTTAATCCATCATGCCATTCCTTCAGGAAAGGACTACAGTGGTTATAGTTTTCATTTACAGCATGAAAATGATTCACTATTTGCAGTAAAATCTTATTTGGAGAAAGAAAACGGCTGATGAAACATAGACAGTCATGAAATGGCCTCCACGGGGTCCACACTTGAATATTATAGAGGCTGCATAAAACCGCCTGGACATAGAAATATATGATGCTTTAAAGAAGATCTCTGGAAAGTCATAATGATCCGCTCATTGCTTTGAAATACAATTTTGGAGAACGAAAATGGCTGATGAAACAGACAGTCATGAAATGATCTCTACAGGGTCCAGACCTGAATATTATAGAGCAGGGATGTCCAAACTCAGACCTGGAGGGCCGGTGTCCTGCTGAGTTTAGCTCCAACTTCCTTCAACACACCTGCCAGGAAGTTTCTAGTATATCTAGTAAGAGCTTGATTATCTGGATCAGGTGTGTTTAATTAGGGTTGGAGCTAAACACTCCAGGACACCGGCCTTACAGGACCGAGTTTGGACATCCCTGTTATAGAGGCTGCATGAGATCACCTGGACAGAAAAAATATATATGAGATGCTAAACCTAAAGAAGAACTCTGGAAAGTTTTAATTGTCCGCTAATTGCAGTGAAATCCTATTTGGATAACGAAAATGGCTGATGAAACACAGATTGTCATGACATGGCCTCCACTGGGTCCAGATCTGAATATTATAGAGGCTGTATAAGATCACCTGAACAAAAAAGAAAAAATATGAGACTCTAAACCTAAACAAGAACTCTGGAAAGTGATAATGATCTGTTTATTGCAGTGAAATCGTATTCGGAGAAAGAAAACGGCTGATGAAACACAAACAATCATGAAATGGCCTCCACAGGGTCCAGACCTGAATATTATAGAGGCTGCATGAGATCACCTGGACAGAAAAAAAATATATGAGACTCTAAACCTAAAGAAGAACTCTGGAAAGTGATAGTGATCTGCTAATTGCTTTAAAATCCTATTTGGAGAAGGAAAACAGCTGATGAAACAGAGAGTCATGAAATGGCCTCCACAGGGTCCAGACCTGAATATTATAGAGGCTGTATGAGATCACCCGAACAAAAAAGAAAAATATGAGACGCTAAACCTAAAGAAGAACTCTGGAAAGTGATAACAATCTGCTTATTGCAGTGAAATCCTATTTGGAGAAAGAAAACAGCTGATGAAACACAAACAGTCATGAAATGGCCTCCACAGGGTCCAGACTTGATTATTGTAAAGGCTGCATTAGATCAACTGAACTGTAAAAAAAATTACACACATTTGCACATTATTTCAGAAAATGTCAAGACAATTAGAATAAAACAGGAAAGCCACATTAAAAATAGGCAGGTAACAAACTGTTGTAGTGCTTAGGACTTTCACACAGTACTGTAAATATATATTTTATTTAATTCAAAAGCAGTAGAGCATGACTGCGAGGCAAACTGAGAGAAATATTATTTAATATATTACAAATTTAATGGTACATAAACACTGACCAGGAGAACTAGCGTCCAGGAAAGGTGGTCAGATAGAATAATATCTGAATAATATATTTGGGATCTGAAATAGTTCCAGTTTAGGGCTTCACAATGTATCACAAAAGTACTGTTATTGCGATAATAGTTTGGAGCATTCCTATTGCAGACATGTGTGATGCATATACTATTATCGTGAGATTATTTTATTTTAATTTGACCAATCAGATGGGGGCCTTACAATGTTTAGCCCCGCCTCCCCAGCAGTTGCTGTTCTGCTATTGGCTGGAGCGCCCCAAAGGTGAACCCGGAAATATACACTAATGGGCGGAGTCGTGACTAGCGAGGAAAACGACAACAGCTAATCGGAGTCAGAATATCTGCTGAGGTTTTCACTGATTCATAGTGTTTTAAAGACTAAATGTTTACACATTGACACTAAATTAGAATTAATAAGATCTGAAAAAATATCTTTTATTATCATTAAGTAAATGATTTAAAAACACAGCTAATAAAAATAGCATTTTTCAAGGGGAAATGTTATATTGTAAGAAATATTATTATTGCAATACTCAATAATTTTTAAATGTATTTTAATTAATTTTTTAATTTTATTTATTTATTTTATGATTACATTTTTTTTTATTAATGTTCCAGTTATTATTATTATTATTATTATTATTATTATATGTAATATTTAAACAGTAAATTGTATTCTTTTATAAATTATGCAGCCCTATCCCTATGGTTAAACCTGGAGTGATTGTATATTAAATTGGATGTGTCTGCATAATATTTTATTATATTAAATTGTATTATTTGTTTTGTATTATGGAGAGCTTGCTTGCTACGGGTCAGTAAAAGACTATTTACTAAATCTTTTTCTTTTTAAATTTTTTTTAATGTGTTATTAACCTGCCTTTCTAAATGCTGATCTGAAATAAAAATAGTAAAAAATAAATAAAGATAATAATAATAATAATAATCATCATGTAGACATGTATGTATTCTAGAAACTCTTTGACAGGTGGGAACCCAGTAAACCACATTTTTTTGGGACAATTTTCTGATGTGCACTAATTATGTTATCAAACATTTTACATTAAAAAAAATCATAAATATATTAATAATTTGACCTTTTTTTCTGTGCTGTTTTTGACCCCTCATCAGAACGCTCTGTTTGAATGAGCATGGCGGACTGTCGAGGTCGGACTTATCAACCCTATTACATCACAAAGTAAAACATTCCATTTCCTGTCATTTTGGCAGACTGCCTCCAATATAAGCTGTTTTTAGAGTAACAACAAAGGTTTAGAGCTCTGAAAAAACATGATGCTTATATAGTACTGTGTCCTCTTACATGTAAAAAGATCAAGGAAAATTTGTTTTCTCATTTCATGACTCCTTCAAAATTTTGAAAAAGGCCTAAATAGGGTGATAATTATTGTCTTTGTCTTATTACCCATCACTATTTGGAACACAGGCCTGAGAAGTGATTTGTTCGGTGAATAATTGGACATTTTATATGCAGCAGCTAATTGAATTTGGTCAGGGAAGAGGAAATATCCCAGGTAATGATCCATCCATGCACGGCTTCAAAAGCAGAGACGATAAAGTTTAAAGAGAAGACAGTCAGAACTTTGTGTGCCGGATCATTTCACTAGTCTGCTGGGGGAAAAAAATAAAAGTGTGACTGCATCTAATTCTTTAGGACACTCAGATTTAACTCCGGAATAAAACAGAATATGGAATAATCTATTTGTCTTCCTTGTGACATTTTTCTGAGGGAAAAGGCTTCTCAAATTAGAGAAATTTTGGGCAGGACACATGGAATTGATTAGATCATTATGGTTAGCTATTGGTGGATCTCATGTGATTGACAGCTTGACCCCGCCCTCGTGCCTGTAAACACCAATCAGAGATTAGATGCTGTCAATAGAGAGGAAGTTATTTTGATTCAATATTACACAGGGACACATCTATATGAATAAATCATTTTTTATCATAAAATAAAAGTAGGCCAATTGGATTTCGTTTTTTGAAGGATAAAGCATTTATTTTCAATTTCTAAGGGGCTTGTTCACACAGATTTTGTCTTTGCATCTGAAAACCATGAAATCAGGAACAATAATAATAAAACGACAACGCGTCTTGTGATTGGTCCACTGTTTTGAAACTGATATTGATGAGAGATGCTGCATGTAAAAGTTGAAATTCTTTTCATTTGACATGGCATCTTAACCTTTCCTCATGTACACGATCACACCGGTGTGATTAGACTGTCATAACGCACGTCATCAACTGCTCAAATTAAAATCTGACGGCTTTCGCTGAGACACAGAAAGATGTGCGCTTTGCTTGTCATAATTCACAATTTATCCATGTTTTAAAGGGCACCTAGGTTACCACTTTTTCCAGATTTAAGATAAGTCTTTTGTGTCTCCAGAATGTGTCTGTAAAGTTTCAGCTCAAAACACTCATCAGATTATTTATTATACCTTTCATAAGTTACTAATTTGTAGCTTTGAGCAGCAGGTTGCGGTTTTTGTGTACTGCTCCTATAAGGCTAGTCCTTCACACCCACCGTTTCCACGTGCCTGTCAGCGTGCCTTAATCTCCTCCCTCAGCTGCCTCAGACAACAGACAGACATAAAGGAAGAAGATCTCACGTAACGTTTGTGAGAAATAATACAGTAAGACCTTTACCAATGAGTATTTGATGAATTTGACACAATGTCGTTACAAAATTCACGCACACACACACAGCGCAGATACGCACACACACACACAGACAGCGCGCGCGTTTAGCTTTGCATTCTTTTTGCACGCAAATGTGACAGGATACAGGTTTATATCCACTGCTGTATGGATATCTGTTACGTTAATGTACAAAATAAACCTGATTTAACGTCCACAAACCGGGATTGAATCGTCTTTTTTTATAATTGTACTGTCATGCGGCTGAGGTTATGAAGTAAAGCTGAAGTAAATCGCTGTAATTCATTAACATGCACTGTTATAAAAGATTTTAAACTTGTAAAACTCACTCTTGATCACATTTGATGATGATTGATGATCCTAGCCAACTGAACAGATCCTTTATTCCTGGTTGCTTTGCGCACGTCCTGTCTTGTTGATATGATTATAAGCGTTACTACGGAGACATGTTAATCCGCAGCTGTCAATCAATTCGGTGGGCGGGGGAACCGCACTCCTACGTCAAGTTGCGGTCGGTCTCAAAACCGCTCCAATTGGTCCATCGTTTTATGTTGTTATAACATTTATTTTAGGTTACAGACATTCAAATACAAATTACTATTAGCAAACCTTACCGGTAACACTTTATAATAACTACACACTATGAACCATTTATTAATGATTAGCATATAGTGAATTCATTATCTGTTAATCATTAACTTTACATTAACAGACGTTAGTTAGCAGTTTATAACTGCAGCTACAAATGCTCTATTCTTGACTTACAACCACATTTATAATGTGCTTAATACTTGTACTTTCATACTTTGTTAATGATTTATTTTTCATTATTAAATTAAGCATTGCATTATTTACAAACCAGTTATTTAAGCATAGTTGGTGTTTTTTTAATATCATTCAGAATGAGTTAGTAAATGATTATTAAACTATTAAAATTAGCATTTATAAATCTTATTAATCAGGCATTTATTAATAGTTAATTTGTATGTTAATAAATGCTTTATTAACTCAATTTCATCCAGTTTTGTGACCTAATCTAAAGTGAGGACTGTTTATGCTTTATAAATGACAATTAAAGGCTCAGTTAAATTCTAAACAGGAAAAAAGAACACAAACGACATTATTCATTTCTATTCGTTTGAAGATACACAAATAAAACTGTATTAAAAAAAATATATATATTCTTTGCAACCTTATCTAAAATAAAATTACTGTACAGTTTAAACATTGCATCTTATTATATTGTTATATTGTTGTTGTTTTATCCAATTTTATGTCGTATTTTGACACTCCTGTTATTCAGCAATGTTTAAACTTTACAGTAATTTTACTTTTTAGATAAGATTACAAAGATTATTGTTCATACTGAGCCTTTAATTGTCATTTATAAGAGATTTATAAAGCATAAACAGTCCTCACTTTAGATTAGGTCACAAAACTGCATGAAGTTGAGTTAATAAAGCATTTATTAACATACAAATTAACTATTAATATATGCCTGAATAATAAGATATATAAACGTTGATTTCAACAGTTTGTTAATCATTTACTAACTCGTTCTGAATTATCTTAAAAACCATCGACTACTCTTAAATACAACTGGTTTGTTAATAATGCAATACTTAATTTAGTAATGAAAAGTAAATCATTAACAAAGTATAAAAGTACAATTATTAAGCACATTATAAATGTGGTTGTAAGTCAAAAATAGATGATTTGTAGCTGCAGTTATAAACTGCTTACTAACGCTTATTAATGTAGAGTTAATGATTAACAGATAAAGAATTCACTAGATGCTAATGCTTAGTAAATGATTGATAGTGTGTAGTTATTATAAAGTGTTACCAACTTACCATCTAAGGTTTTTAAAATACACAAGGATGTCTATGGAGACGGCAATAGTAATTATTTTTTTATTTAACTGAATAATAAGTTTTATTAAGTAAGATACACACTGTTTATGTTGCTAGAATATTTTCTCTATTCCTCTCCCAGATAAACTGTTAACAGAATGAAATAATGCATTCTGTGTGAATGGTTCCTAATGCAGTACTTTTATTTATTAATTTAAACCTTTATTTTACCAGGAAACCTCTTGAGGTTCGTAATCTCATTTTTAAGAGTGTCCTGGACAAACAGCGATAAACATTGTAAACGACACATCAAAAATAATCGATTCAAAATACAATTAACCCAATACTTAATAGAATTACCACCAAAACATTTACTACATTGCCATTGTTATCTATGTAAACCTATTAAATTCATTTCAATTCACCTTTATTTCTATAGCGCTTTTACAATGTAGATTTTGTCAAGGCAGCTTCACATAGAAGATTATAGTGAATTGAAACAGTGTGGTTCAGTTTTCAGAGTTTTAAGTTCAGTTTAGATTAGTTTAGTTCAGTTCAACGTGTTTTAATATTCACTGCTGAGAGTCCAAACACTGAAGAGTAATTCATCAATGCGCAGCTCTACAAGTCCCGAACAATGCAAGCCAGTGGCAACAGTGGCGAGGGAAAAAAAACTTCACCAATGGGCGAAAGTGAAGGATAAAAAAACCTTGGGAGTAACCAGGCTCAGTTAGCACGACCATTTCTCATATGGCAAAATGTCTTGTGTAGAGATGCAGTCTAGGCGCCGGAGGCTGGAGAACGCAGGAAGTCAGCGAAGACTCGGCGGTCCCTGGAGTCTCACAGGAATCAGTCTCAGGCTCTCCACTCCTCCATGACCACCACAGCAGCTGCTACGGCCTGGTCCGGGAATGTGGAAACCTTGGGATCATCTCTTCACAGGTCTTGGATCACTTCAGTGGCACTGCATAATCTCTGGGGGCCTCAGGATGAGTATCCTCAGGTGGAAATAGAGAATAAAGAGAATAGTTAGCATAGCTGCTGTTCATAATGTATATAAACGAGATGTAAAAACCTGCGTGGAGAACATTCATGCATCATATTGCTAAGTGATGCACTGAGTGTATGCTTTACTAAAAAGATAGGTCTTTAATCTAGTTTTGAACTGCGAGAGTGTGTCTGCGCCTCGGACATTATCAGGAAGGCTATTCCAGAGTTTAGGGGCCATAAATGAGAAGGCTTGACCTCCTTTACTCGACTTTGCTATTCTAGGTACTACCAGAAGCCCTGAGTTTTGAGATCTTAAAGAACGGGTTGGATTGTAGCGAGACAGAAGGTTGGTTCGATAAACAGGAGCTAGATTATTTAAAGCTTTATAGGTAAGAAGCAATAATTTAAAATCAATACGAAACTTAACAGGCAGCCAGTGTAAGGAGGATAAAATTGGGGTGATATGATCATATTTTCTAGACCTGGTTAGAACTCTGGGCAGCTGCATTTTGTTCTAGCTGAAGTTTGTTAATAGAGGATGCTGGGCAGCCTATGCTTGAAGGGTTGTGCATAACTGTTATGCTTTGCATTTTTTTTTTAAATTGTCTCGCATATAAACCATGTGATGTTAAAAGAAAAATTAATAATTTAATGGGTCATTTAATAAATAATATAAATAATTCTTATTATTTACCAACCTCAGCTGTATCCCTTCTAGCAATAACCCATTATCACTCACGCCACTGGCCTCGTACCGCTCAGTCACACAAAATGTGGAATATTCAATTCACCTTTATTTGTATAGCACGTATACAATGTAGATTGTGTCAAAGCAGCTTCACATTCAAGATAATAGTAAATTGAAACAGTGTCAGTTCATTTTTCAGAGTTTAAGTTCAGTTCAGTGCAGTTTAGCTCAGTTCAGTGTGGGTTAATAATCACTACTGAGAGTCCAAACACTGAAGAGCAATTCCATCGATGCGCAGCTCTAGAGATCCCGAACCATGCAAGCCAGTGGCGACAAGGAATAAGGTATTTGCGTGAGTAAGTTACATGCAAAGTCAATGCAAACCCAGGAAATTGCGTGATTTACAGCTGCAAATTATTGTGGCGTGGCGTGAATGACTCTGAATGCGCAACACGTTTGCAGCTAATGTGCAGATTTCTCCTCAATTGCATTTACAACACAAGTTAAAATAATTGAGTTCAAGCTAAAAAATCATGTGAGGGGGAAACTCATCCTGTGAGTAAACTAGAGCCAGTGACGCAGTGTGAACCCAGTATAAGGATACTGTTGGCAGTGGAAATGCAAGGTGACCCGTACCCAATCGTACTGTACTATACTAACTCGCTTTCATTTCCTTCAGCATAGTCCCTGATTTATCAGGGGTCACCACAGTGAAATGAACCGCCAATTACTCATGTTTTTTATGCCCTTCCAGCCACATACTAGACTAATCTCTACTGTAAATTTCAGTGGAAATGAGGCATAAGAGTGCATGTTCTCTACAGTTTACTTGCTGTACTTTGTCTTTGTTGCAGCTCGGGACATTCAGGCTTGGGAATATGTCCCATTAGGTCCATTCCTGGGCAAGAATTTTGGGACCACCATCTCACCCTGGGTCGTTCCCATGGAGGCCCTGATGCCCTTTGTTGAGCCCAATCCTGTACAGGTAAACTAGGGTGATTCTGAGTGACTTTAAGTGTAAGAGATTGAATATTTTGGAAAATTAATGACAATGTAGATCAAGAAACTCATTTGCTACTGCAATTCTTCAGTGGGTTAAATTTAACTTGTAAAGTTTTTGTTATTAAATGTATCAGTAGCTGCCTATACTGGATATTTTGTTCTTACCGGCTTACCCTAAGACAGGGCTATTCAATTGGTGGCCCGAACCCGGCACCCGACGCAATTTGTTCCGGCCCTCCAAATAGTGTGACCAAGACATCAAAAATAGATTTAGTTCAGTCGAAAAACGGCCGATATAGTTATGAAGTGACCTGCGTCTGTTCAATACAGCACGAGCTGCAGTTGAAGGCTGCGCGGAGAGCGAGTCAAGTGACATTAAGCGAGTGGCGCGAGTAGCTGAAAACATTTGGATATGTTTGTAGAAAAGGCCTTATGTACAATGCACTGATATTGTTATTAGGGATGCAACGATTAGCCGATTTCACTATTAACACTTTAATTCATTACTGTTAATTAATCATAAGGGCTTCTCATCACCGCGTTTCTGTTGCACGGAACATAACTGCAGCAACTAAACAAAGTTATGCCAACTGTGTGCTTTTTTAAAGTTCCGAGCTTATACCGAGAGCAGGCCGTTTACATATAGCGTCTTTTCTGCGCGCAAGTTCAATATTTCCAAGGGAGACGTGCGCATATTGGGAGCGGTGCACGGGTGGGGGGTCGAGAAGTACTTTAGTACTTTACAGAGGTTGGAAAACCTAAAAGTGGTGGTGGTGGGGGGTGTATCTGTGTCCAGCATTCAGAGGCTTAACAGAGGCTGGAAATTCCAAAAAGTGGAGGGGTGCCTGGTCTGCCATCGGAATAGTCGGCGATCCGGGCATGTTATAGATTCTACCAAGCACCTGAGGACTGGGGGAAGGGGGTGAAATTCCGGGAGTTTTCCAGGAGAAATGACAAAACAGGACTCCCGGGAAAAACGGGAGTGTTGGCAGGTATGCGTTAGACGAATAATTACAAATTAATAAAATGATTATGGTTGTATGAACGCAGATAATAACAACAGTTTATTTAAATTCTTACCTAATATAAAGCTTAAATTAACATTAGACAAATACTATTTATTATTTATTTTTACTTTTATGTAGTTATTCATTGTTCGGTCATTTATTTTCATTGTAAAATTATCACTAATATTTAAATCATTTCATCAATTTAAGTCCAAAGAGAGAAATGAACTATTGTTTTTTAATCAATATTTTGTGCTGTATTTAATTACTGAGCAGCAATAAACAACACTTTAAAATATAAGCAGTTTTCTTGTGATTTTCTAAACTAGTAGTGTTTTGAATTTAATAAATGCATAATAATCATGATAACCGTGAAACCATGATTATTCTTCAGACTGTAATCGTACAGCCAAAATCTATAATTGTTGCATCCCTAATTGTTATGCAGTTCAAAACATAACATAACTTATGAACGTGTCTGAATGTAGAAGAAGCCTACTTAAGCAAAGCACTGATTTTGTTGTGCTTTGAAATACAACATTTGAATGTTTGTAAAAAAAAAAACAAAACAAAACTATTGTACAATGCACTGATATCATGTAGTTTCAAAATACAATATATTAACGTTTTAATGTAGACATCACTCATATTGCAAGTCATATTTCTCTGGCCCCTCATTTGGGATGCTTTTCATGAACTTACCCCCATGACAATCTAATTGAATAGCCCTGCCCTAAGATGATATTTTAGCACCTGTGTAATTTTTCACTTTAGTTTTTTTTTGTGCATTTTTAAAACTAGTTTAAATAATTGATTTCATTGAAATGTATACATTTTCATTAATTACAATCTTATTTATTTCAATTTTACAAATTTAGTACATCATGTAAAAGTAAATGAAAATGAGATATTGATTACAAAAATGTAATGAATGTGTATATATATGTATGTATGTATGTATGTATGTATGTATGTATGTATGTATATGTGTATATATATATATGTATATGTGTATATATATATATATATATATATATATATATATATATATATATATATATATATATATATATATATATATATATATATATTTATATATATATATATATACATATATATATATATATATATATATATATATTTATATATATATATATATGTGTGTGTGTGTGTGTGTGTGTGTGTGTGTGTGTGTGTGTGTGTGTGTGTATATATAGGTCCTTTTACAGCATCAATAATGTAGATTTATATTTAGTTTAACAACAAAACATCAGTAAATAGCGCTATTCCGCTTAGCCTGCTTTACTGAGCTGAAGTTAGTTTTATATTCACATTGGTTCATTTTTGAACAATCACAGCCTGTGATGTGTCCCTATATTGTTTACCGCTACTCTGAATATTCAGTCTGAAATAGCATGCAAGTATGGCTTAGTAATAAGTGTAATGCCTGCACAACGCTGGCCAACCACTAAGCATACAGTAGTTGCTAGGACAAAGTGTGAGAGAGTGAGACCAGCGATCCTTGCATGCATGAAATATTGCACATTATGACAAGTTTTGCTTGCTACACAACTGAAAACGTGCTAGATATAATACAATTTTTGTTGGGAATTGTAGTGTAATAAAGTACTATAAAGTTTTCTAACTGGCGAATGACATGATCTAGTGGGTCATCTTTAATGTGCGTTCGCGATTTCAGGAGGCGTGGCTTTGGACGGCAGGGGTGGGATTGTGTTTCAAAGGTATTATGCTAACCGGTTAGCATTTTGGCAGATCACCTACTGCACTTTTAAGGTTAAAGAAGTGTTATTTTACATAAAAGCTATTCTTGAAAATTATAATCCTGAAAAAAATGATCACAGTTTCCACCAAAAGAAAACAAAGCAAACAGTGATGATGATGATAATAATAATAAAATATTCAGCATCAAATTGGCATATTTGTCTGATTTCTAAAGGATCACTTATAAGTCTGATGCTGAAAATTCAGCTTTGCATTACGGAAATACTAGTTTTATATTTTTCACTTGCATTGGCTTCCTGTTCTTTATTGTGTGCAATATAAAATTCTTCTGTTAACTTACAAAGCTCTTCACAACCTGGCACCCGATTACCTCTCTGATCTTCTTCACTGGTACACTCCTCGGCGCACTGAGATCTTCTGCGGCTGAACTGTTATCAGTTCCAAATTTTAAGATGAAATCATTTGGTGGCAGGGCTATTAGCTGCATAGCACCACAGTTATGGAATTCCCTGCCATTAGATATTCGTCAGGTGGACTCTATTTCCAATTTTAAATCCCAGGTTAAAACCTTTCTGTTCAGGATTGCTTTTAATGATTTTCTGGTTAATATTATGTTTATTATTCTTCTGTCTTGTATTTTATGATGTGCCTGTGACATATTGTAAGGTGTCCTTGAGTGCTTTGATAGGCGCCTATAAATAAAAGATATTATTATTATTATTATTATTAGGGCGATGCAGTGGTGCAGTAGGTAGTGCTGTCGTCTCACAGCAAGAAGGTCGCTGGTTCGAGCCTCGGCTGGGTCAGTTGATGTTTCTGTGTGGAGTTTGCATGTTCTCCCTGCGTTCGCGTGGGTTTCCTCTGGGTGCGTCTGTTTCCCCCACAGTCCAAAACATGCGGTACAGGGGAATTGGGTAGGCTAAATTGTCTGTAGTGTATGAGTGTGAATGAGTGTGTTTGGATGTCTCCCAGAGATGGGTTGCGGCTGGAAGGGCATCCGCTGCGTAAAAACGTGCTGGATAAGTTGGCAGTTCATTCCGCTGTGGCGACCCCAGTAGGGTTGGGCGATGTTGACCAATTTAGCATTGTACGATGTCTAATGTGAAACATTGCGATGGACGATGGCATCGTCTTCAAAGGGGAGGTTAATTAATTATTTATGAATAATTAATTAATTCATAAGGACTTAATTATTTGTAGCCTACCGTTTCAACTACCTGGTCTTTGTTTTACCAATAACCAAATCATAAATAAATAAAGAGAAGTTACACACAAATTACCACCTGTCAATCACTTTTTCCGCAGGACTCTGGCATGAGTAGGCAGAGTGATCCGTGTCAGTCATTTGTTTGGTGCGGTGGATGGTGGAGGGGTGTCGCGGACGAAAGTGAGCGGTGCAGGGGTCTCGCAGACCAAAGTGAGCGGCGCTGAGGTGTCGCGGATGAAAGTGAAGATGGTCGGACAGTTGCGGAAGAATGTGAAAATTAACAGTGGATAGGGGAGGAGGGCGGTTGAGGAGGGAGATCGGTAAAATGAGGTGCCGGATCAGATTTCAGAGGTTCCGGATCCGGCGTGTTCTGGCACAAATTAAGCCCTGGATAGAGACAAGATTCATTAAATATCATGTTTAACAACTACTGTATAGTGAGACACAATCCAGCGGTACATCCTTGATCAACTGTTCGACGTGCACTGTTCTCTGGAGCTCAGACGAGCGCATGACAGTGTGTGTGTTTGTGGCTGTGTTTGTGGCTGTGTGTGTGTGCGTTTTTAGTGGATGGAGGGCTTTTCAGAAATGCTAGATGAATCACCAGTGTGGACGTGGGTCATTTTCGTTCTAAAATGCTATTTTAATACTAAGCTGTATTAGTGTAAACGGGGCCTGAGTGTGTATTTTTCACGAGCGAGTTTGCGACGGGGGCGGGGCGGAGGATCGGCGATGCCGGCTCAGCATCGTGATGTCTATCGGCCATCGGCGATGGACGATTGCATCGTCTATCGGCCCAACCCTAGACCCCAGATTAATAAAGGGACTAAGCCGAAAAGAAAATGAATGAATGAATTATTATTATTAGTTCAGAATATATTAAAAAATAAAATTGTACAAATATGTGACCCTTTCTACAGTAATGTGATCAAATAATAACATTTAAGGTGAGCAAAAGAGAATCATCTCAAAAACATTAAAAACTCTCACCGACCATGAACTTTTAACACTTGTGTGCTGTTGGGGATGTTTTCAACCACTCTGGGGGGGATTTCGAGTCTTAATTTGGCCACAATTTTCTCTGTGTTCCAGCAAACAGAAAGATTTTTGGTAATAAATCTTATTTTGACACATATTTTGGGAAAACGCTTTGACATTTAAAAAAAATTCAGCAATACACTTGTCAAATTGACTACCCTTTTATTATGTTGGGGGCTGTTTTTGCCCCATTGACTTCCATTATAATGACATTTTTTGATTGCAAAGCCATGACACCATATAATCATGCATTCTTGATTTTTACTTGTTTTCCCTGTTGGGAAGAGGTCAAATTTTTACTGTTGATCATCAGTTGCAGTGCAAAAAAGCTTCATTTCTGGCTTAAAATTATATGGTTATACAGAGTATAATGTGTGTGTGTGAGACAGAGCGAGAGATAGAGAGACCTTTGTGCACTTGCCTTGATAAGCAGCACAGCTCTCAGATCACAGTAAACATAGTAAGGCCCAATCCCATTTCTATTTTTGTACCCCTACCCCTTCCCTTTGGCCCTTAAAAATAAGTGTGAAGGGGAAGCGCATCAATATCTACCCCTAAGAATGGAACAGCACTACAGCACCTGCACACGTCATCATATGTCATCGCAATCCCTTGCTTCATATGAGATCAGATGATGGCGACTGCTGTAGTTATTCCAGTTGTGTTATTTATTGGTATTTATGTTCAGGAGATCACTGAAGGCATATATTATGTTATCATAACAATCTAATGTGGCAATAAGATCGTAACTATACTGTGTATTTACACAGTGGCCATATTCATCAATGTAAACACACCAAAAGCAACATTAACATTATAGCAGACACTGTAAAACGCTTCTTCTCAGCCACTAGTCTGTCATAGAGTGTCAATGTTGTGGGACTGCTGTACAGGAGTTATTATTAGGGGTTATAGGTCGCGAAATTTAGCGTTTTTTTTTATAAAAGCATGACGGTAAAACATGAACGCGGTCATGAATATATTAAAACATGTGTTTGTTTGTTGTAAAAATTCGTAATAATGACAAAAAATATTAATTTGTGGCTCTCCTTACTTCTGGGTGCAGTGAAACTGCCGCTGTAGGTGGTGTATTCTGGGAAATTTTCTTACCCCTTGGTTTCGAGTGTGGTCCTGAAAAATCTTTGTTCGAAGGGGTGTATCCTCCTTCCCCTTAGCCCTACGCCTTCAAGCTAAAGAAAATTGGGACACCACTACCCCTTCACATGAACGCGCAAAACGAGGGGTAGGGGGGAAGGGGAAGGGGAAGGGCTAAGGGGTAGAATTGGAATTGGGCCTAAGTGTATTTATGCACACACACAATATAATTTGTTGTTTTACTCCATAGAAGTTCATATACAAGTCTGGAACTTTTTATCACAGGCCTATCTAAAGTGTTAATTGTGTAAACTGATGATTGACTGTAAAAATGAAAAGTTCCCAACAGGGAAAAACACCAACATGAGTATATGCTGTCATGGCTTTGCAATCAAGAAATTATAATGGAAGTTAATGGGGGGAAAAGCAGCCACCAGCTTTAAGAACGTCTAGTCAATTTGAACAATACGCAAGAGTTAAACTAGTCTGCATTATGTAGACATACATCCTAAAAGTGACAGGTTTGGATTTTGTACATTAGCAAAAACCCTTCTTCCACCAAAATGGACTGGCGTCTTTAAAAGTGCTGTGTAATTATGCCTTGCTTTGGCAACAGCTCTCTGGTCCCATTACAGGCTGCCTAAATAGACTTCAGACAAAGTACTCGATTAGCACCCCGGGAATGGCCATTGCAGACACATTATCTTTAAAAATGATGGTCTTAGTTTGAATTTATTCAGCTTTACAGTCCTGTTTCAGATCTACAGACGATACTTCATCACTGCAGACGGCAGAGTGCAGACTTTGCATATAAGCGGGAAATGAGACGTGCTAAAGTTCGTTATTTCTATATGCAGCACTCTGACTCTGTGAGCGAATGAGGCAAAAACACATCTTTATTCTCCTTTGTGCATTTATTTGTCAGATCAGTGACTCTCAGTTGGTGAGTCGCCGGCCAAAAATGTCCAGCAGGTCTGTTTTGATGCTTTTATGCTGATGAGATTTTTATTTATATTACTGGGTGGCACGGTGGCTCAGTGGTTAGTACTGTCGTCTCACAGCAAGAAGGTCGCTGATTCAATTCCTGGCTGGACCAGTTGGCATTTCTGTGTAGAGTTTGCATGTTCTCCCCGTGTTGGTGTGGGTTTCCTCCAGGGGCTCCAGTTTCCACTCAGTCCAAACACATGTGCTAGAGGTGAATAGGGTTAACTAAATTGGCTGTAGTGTATGAGTGTGTGTGTGTGTGCCTGTGAGAGTGTATGGGGGTTTCCCACTACTGGGTTGCGGCTGGAAGGGCATCCGCTGTGTAAAACAAATGCAGGATTAGTTGGTGCTGTGGTGACCCCTAATAAATAAGAGACTAAGTCGAAGGGGGGAAAAAATTATGTATTTTTTAATTTTAGGATATTTTAAAATATATTAGAAAATAAAATAATTATTTGAAATTATACAAATATTTGGTCATTTTTTTTACAGAATTTTAATCAAATACTAACATCTTAGCTGCATTAAAGTTAAAGAAGTGTAATATGTTTTAGATAAATGCTATTCATTCATGAATCCTAAAATAAACTATCACACTTTTTACAACAAAAAAAAAAAAGCAAAGCAGCTGTTTTTAACAATGATTATAACAATAAAGTTTTTGATCATTATAAAATATTTGACTGATTTCTAAAGGATCACTTAGGTTTGATGCTAAAAATTCAGGAAATAAAATATATAAAAAATATTTAAAATATATTAAAAAGACAATAGTTTTTTGAGATTGTAAAAATATTTGACCACTTGTACAGAAGAGCATCCGCTGTGTAAAACATATGCCGGAATAGTTGGTGGTTCATTCCACTGTGGTGACCCCTGATTAATAAGAGACTAAGCTGAAAGGAAAAAGAATGATTTTTTTTTTTTTGGTCAGCAAATACATACACTGTAAAAAATATCTGTTAATTAAGTGTTTTTTGTTTATTAAAGATTGTGAATTGCATTATGGGATGTCAATCTCTGCTCTGTTTATGTGGAAAACTCAACTATTTATTTTATTTTCACGATCTGAGGTGAACTATCTGCTGCTGCTTTCAGTAGTATTGCAATAAATGTCATGTGAAATAGCATTCAAACTCACATTGTTAGCATTTAGCGCTGAATAAAGCACATGAGGTGTACCTGAGGTGATTATTGTCAGTTTGACATGTTGTTCAGCTGTGAGAAATAGAAGCCGTTTCTGAAATATACATTTCAGCTGTTGGTCAGAACAAAAACTCCTTTTAATATGGAGAATATTCCTTCTATTGCGTGCCGTTGCTTTTATTTAGAGCACGATTTAAATCAGCCTTTAGGCTCGATCGTCAGACTCACTCCTGTTGGTCCTCGATCTGGCAACCTGCGCTAGTATAATTATATAGTATATAGCTAGTATAATAGTCCAATTTCACTCGCACCCCCCCCAGACACCCCTCCCACGAGCCAAAATTATAATGCATGCGCAAACATCATTCACATATTACTTGCTGCGTTTAAAGTGCGTAGAAATAATTACATTGAAACAGAAATTTATAGCTTACCTGATTTAGTGTGATGTCTGAGCCTGTTTCTGTGAGGACAACATGCTAGTCTGTGGTCGGATTCCTGACACGACTAACCGTAAATCATCTTCCACTGTCAATAAGCGTGAGCCATAGCATACTTGCTTTTGATGTACGTACATACAGAAAATGCTGCTTTACATAGCCAAGTTCACAGAGCCCTGACAGTGTGGTTGAGTCGAACATTGAGTATGTTTGCAACAATACTTTAATACGATTTTATTATGATAAGACAATACTCTGATTAAGAGTCACCATGTAAACAGCGATTTTTGATGACCTTAATCCAACTAAAGTCATAATTGAACTAAACAGAAATGGAAATATGAAGTAATCAAACTATTAATCAAACTATTACCATCATGTGGGACTTTTCGCCGCATTTTGTGACAAGATCCACACACGCGGCTGTCAGTAAAGGACTGCACACCAAGGTTATTATAGTTAACGAAAATGAACGAAAAAACGAAAACTACAATTTTAAATAATTGTCGTTAACTGAAATTAAAATAAAAACGAGAGTTTTTAAAAATAAAACTAAAACTAACTGAAACTGTATTGTGTACATACAAAACTAACTGAAACTAAAATTATAGCAAAAACCTCCTTCGTTTTCGTATTTGTAAACGTATTGGTAATAGTTAGATTTTTAGATGATCACAAAATTTTTGAGGTCTTTCAGTCAGGTTTCAAAAAGTATCATTCAACCGAGACCGCACTTGTTAAGGTTTTAAATGATATTCTGCTTGCTGGTGATGCTGGGGACTGTGCGGTGCTTGTGCTGTTAGATCTGAGTGCTGCATTTGACACAGTAGACCATGCCATCCTGTTGGCCCGCTTAGAGCATGTTGTGGGGATAAAAGGAAGTGCCCTGGATTGGTTTAAATCCTATCTGTCCAATCGCAGTTTTAAAGTCACTATTGGAGAACATTCATCGGAGGCAGCACAACTGTCATGTGGTGTTCCCCAGGGATCTATTTTAGCCCCTATACTTTTCTCCTTATATATGCTTCCTCTGGGCTCTATTTTTAGAAAACATGGTCTGTCTTTTCATTGTTATGCGGATGACACCCAAATCTACCTGCCTTTAAAACCAAGTTCAAGTGGGCTAGAAACCCTTATGCTGTGCTTGTCGGATGTGAAAGACTGGTTGTCCTTGAACTTTCTAGATTTTAATGAGAGTAAGAGTGAAATGATTTTGTTCGGCCCGTCAAACTCTTCCAGAGCACCGATAGCTAATCTAGAAAAAACTAGTTTTTCTATGAAGCCCTGGGTAAAAAACCTGGGTGTTATTCTGGATGATGGCTTGAGCTTTGACAAACAAATAAATGCAGTGGTCAAATCCTGCTTCTTTCAGCTTCGACTTTTAAAAACAGTCAAATCTATTTTATCTAGAAAAAATTTTGAAAAAATAATTCATGCTTTTATTACCACTAGATTGGACTATTGTAACTCATTATACTTTGGGATTAGTCAGAAAACCTTATCCCGGTTACAATTAGTCCAAAATGCTGCTGCAAGGCTTTTAACAGGTACCAAGAAACATGACCACATTACACCAGTTTTACGCTCTTTGCACTGGCTGCCTGTGCACTATAGAGTCACTTTTAAAATGCTTCTCTTGGTTTTTAAATCTTTAAATGGCCTGGCACCTTCTTATTTGTCAGACATGTTAATTGCTCATCAGCCTAGTCGGTCTCTTCGGTCATCTAACCAGAGACTGTTATGCATCCCTAAGTCGAGGCTGAAATGCAGAGGTGACCGTGCCTTCGCAGTAGCTGGTCCTAGGCTGTGGAATGCTCTGCCCCTCTGTATTAGATCTGTTTCATCCCTGTCTGTTTTTAAATCTAGGTTGAAAACTTACCTCTTTGATTTGGCATTTTATCAGTGAGAATTGTCTGTTTTAGCTATAATTTTATATATATATATTGTTTTTTCTCTGTTTTGAGTTGTATTGTACAGCACATTGGTCAACCTCTGGTTGTGTTAAATAGTGCTATATAAATAAAATTGACATTGACATATTTAATACATAATCTTACTACCTGCCGTTTAGAAGTGAATCTAATTCGCGCTGCAGGTGTTTGACCCTTTCGCACCTCAGAGTCTGTAATCCTGCTGCCATTGGCCAGATCGAGCCGGTTCTTCTCCAGTCAGTCCTCGCTGTTGCTCCCGCGACAAAAACAACAAGTGGACATGACCGCAGCACGGTGACAGCATTACAGGCACTTAAAACTATTACTTTAACACATTTGTGCCCAATAATGGGTTTTATTTATGTATCGCAATCGCGAACTAATTTTTTTAACCGGATCTTCTAAGTGAACCGGTGGAACTAGTTCACCAAAACGAACTGAATCATTTTAAATGATTTGCGGCTCCAGTAAGCACTTATCCACAAACTACTTACTTTTTAACAAGCCCAATACCCCCCTCTGACTCGAAATAATCCAATATATACTCTTATTCAGTTATTAGGACAGTAACGTTACACTGAGATCAAATTTGAGAAGCGGTGAGCTGATAATACTGCGCATGCGTGAGTCATTTAACCAAACACAAACAGCACATGACAGCCTGCTGTTACTGAACTGAACTTGAACAACAGCAGCGCGGGTAATCCGAGGGCTTAAGTGAGAGGATCTGGTGAAAAAACGTAAGTTTATTTCATAACAGAAAATCGTAATGGAATTTAAATAAGTGAATCATGCTTCAGTTGGGTTGCAAAACTTTACTGTAAGACATTTGTCAGATCATGGTGATGT
Organism: Danio kyathit; assembly: GCA_903798195.1. NCBI lineage: Eukaryota > Metazoa > Chordata > Actinopteri > Cypriniformes > Danionidae > Danio > Danio kyathit. The sequence goes on from LR812525.1 coordinate 13,072,715, forward strand.
TTTAACTGACTGAAATTACTATTGCTGACTACATAATTTTGGTATGTTGAGTCCAAACATCCGCGTTAAATATCTGAACTTCCCATCACTACTATACTGAGTATTTAACCTCAGAAGTAGCCTTGCACACATATTGTACTTAAGGCTGCTATCTTGTGGGCTGTTGTATTTAAATTTGAGGATGGGTAGATGGTATTGGTAGATTATAGTGTTCATGTATCCTCTAAATACAGGTTACAAAAAATGTATGGCTGAGTTTTTATTATACAATATTTATTCTGTTGATTTTGAGTCTTGTACCTAACAAATATCCTTATTTAGAAAAAAAATAATACTGAAACTAATAAAAACTAAACTAAAACGAAGTCATTTCAAAATATAGAAACTAATCAAAATTAGTAAATCTGCCTATAAAACTAACTGAATTTGAAAACAAAAAGTCAAAGCAAAATAGAAACTAAAACTAATGAAAAATCCAAAACTATTATAACCTTGCCGCACACACACACACACACACACACACACACACACACACACACACACACACACACACCACACACACACACACACACACACACACACACACACACACACACACACACACACATACACACACACACACACACACACACACACACACACTTTTTTCTTTCCATTCGACGTGCGGTATCAATAAAAACAACTCCCTTCCACCAGTCCTTAATATTTGCGTCAGATACCTCAGTTTGTCACGGGGGCATGAATGAAATGTTCATGAGTGAAAGTTAAACTCCCGAACTGCAGTTAAAGTCGAGAAATTGAAGATGAAACACCCAAAATTACATGAGACTCTGCAGGAAACGTGAATAGCCTGGTGACGCAACATTCAAAAAGCTCTTCACGTAATTAAATTATTATCTTATTCAGATTAAGGCAAATAACTAGATTACAGATGTCCATGTAACGTAGTGAGTATGTCTTTAAAGTAAGTGAAAGATCCAGAATGGCATCCTGCTGATTTAATTCAGAAGGGCACTTTTTTTTGTCAGACGACTCACAGGTTTGACTTTCATTCATTCACCGTCATTAGTTTTAAAAAGCACCCTGTCCATTTTATTTGTATATATTTTACTGGAACTCATTAACTCTACAGGTGCCTGATAGTTAGCTGTGGAGCTAATCTTAATATTCCCTCTAGTGAGTGCATAAAAATCGTCATCATAATTTACTCGAGTGCACGCCTCAATGTCTCGCGCCCCTCTTACTAGGTGCTGGCGCACCCCACAGTTTGAAAACCCCTGAGTTAGATTATCGTTCCATTAGCTTCATTTCTCAGATTTTGTCTGAGATGTGCATGTTAAGTATTTTTGTTTTTTTACTGTTTTTTGTGATTTTCAGGACCCTGTGCCTCTTCCATACTTGCGTCATGATGACCCCTACACGTTCAACATCAACCTCTTTGTCAGTGTGAAAGGTGTGTGTCGGTGTCTGTAACATCAGTCTGTTATTGTGCATATGCGCATATAAAAATGATCACTCGCTAAAAGACGTATACAAGTAAAATGTGTTACTGGTGATTGTATGAAACAGTATTACTCACTAGTTCGAGCACAACATTTGAATTGGTTCTAACAGTGACTGGGAATGGAATACGTTTTCCTGTGGCAAGATAGCACTGTGGTTTAATATTTGAACTTTAAACGACCACAGTCACTTACAATTTCTTTAATTTTAAATTGTCTTACTGCTGTTATATGATAGTAATTGTTATTTTTATTATTATGTACATGTGAATTGTTATTATTATCATTATTATCAGTATTATTCATTAATTCATTTTCTTTTCAGCTTAGTTTGCTTATTAATAAGGGGTCATGTTTGAACATGCAAACTCCATACAGAAATGTCAACTGACCCAGCCGAGGCTCGAACCAGCCACCTTCTTGCTGTGAGGCGACAGCGCTACCCACTGCGCCACCAGTATTAATATTATTATTATTATTATTATGAAATACCTTAGTTTAAAAGTGTTAAAGAAATATTAATTCAATTAATTTATCATTTGCAAAAAAAAAGAAAAAATAACTACTTCTGTTTTAAGTATTACAACCATATATATTTATTAATAAAGATGTATAATTTAATTTAATAATAACAATTACCACTGCTGCTATAATCATAATAATAATCATATTATTATTATTATTATTATTACACGTTACGTGTATGAAACACGTTACAGCTTAATTGTTACAGCAATATTTTTGTATTTATTTGATTAAATAATAATAATTGTTTTTTTTGTTGTTGTTATTATTATTATTCAATGATTTATAGTCTTGTAAAACAGTGATTTCTTTATCTGTTTGTTTTTTATAATTTAAATAAATAATTATAGCAATTTTGATTAATAATAATTATTATAAAAATAATTATTATTATTATTATTTAAAAACTATTAATAATCATTTAATTAATAATAAATTATATATATATATATATATATATATATATATATATATATTCCTTTTACATTTAATTTGTATAATTTGAAATAAGTATAGGAGTCAGAAGTTTTTATTTTACAGTTCTCACTCTGTTTCTCATTTGCCCAGGTGAGGGGATGCGAGAAGCCGCCACCATTTGCAAGTCCAATTTTAAGGTAAGAAATAGTTTTGCATTTGCTTTGCATTTGTTTCAAAAGTAACAAACCCATATAGACAACTCTTGCTGTGTCCATTTGATTTAGCATGACTTTCCTGGAAAAACAGAGCAGGTGAGTTGATGTGTAAGGCTGTAGTTATTCCAGTTGTGTTATTTTTTGGTATTTATCTTCAGGAAATCACTAAAGGCATATATTATGTTAGCATAACGATCTAATGTGGCAATAAGATCGTAACTGTACTGTGCATTTACACAGTGGCCATATTCATTTATGTAAACACACCAAAAACAACATTACATTATATAGCCGACACTGTAAAAAGCTCATTCTCACCCACTAGACATTTCTGACAGAGTATTCGAGTGTCAGAATGCTGTGGGACTGCTGTACAGGAGTTATTATTATGGATTATAGATCGCGATATTTAGCGGTTTTTATTTTAGTGTTTTTTTTAAGCATGATGGTAAAACATGAACGCGATTATGAATGTATTGAAACATGTGCTTGTTTGTTGTAAAAATTCATAATAATGTCAAAAAATACTAATTTGTGGATCTCCTTACTTCCGGGTGCAGCTATCCTGCCGTTGTGGCTGGTGTATTCTGGGAAATTTTCTTACCCCTTGGTTTCGAGTGTGGTCCTGAAAAATCTTCGTTCGAAGGGGTGTTTACCCCTTCCCCTTAGCCCTACGCCTTCAAGCTAAAGAAAATTGGGACACCACTACCCCTTCACGGGAACGCGCAAAATGAAGGGTAGGGGTAAGGGGAAGGGGTAGAATTGGGATTGGGCCTTAATATACCTTTATATAGTGGGACCTTAAATAAAGAAAATAAAAAAATCTGGAAGGAGGCACAAACTATTTCACATCACTATATATTTGCTACAGTATATAGGCATCAATATATATGGTACTGTACAAGTTTAGATTTGCAGCTTTGCACCATTGCTTCATTTGCATAATGCCATTAGTGAATCGAGCACTAAAACCACACAGACTGTGTGCTGCAAATAAACAAAAGCTTCTCTCTTTTTTTTCACTGCCTGCTCTGCTTCGGCTCTGGTGAAAAGCCATTTCACTGCAGCAGACTGTGTATAACAGGGTCAAACGTAAAGTTTGAGTGGACTGTCGGGAATGCATCTTAGATTTATATCTCTCTGGTTTTTTTTTTTTTTCTTGTGTTGACAAATGCTCAATAAATGGTAAAATCTTTTTGTGGTCAGATGAGAATAATTATACTATACTGTCATTTCAGTCAATTTATTACATTAACTCATTTACAGTTAGTTCCCAGGGTAACATTTCTAATTTGCTTTTTTTTTCATTTGTTTATTTTTTTAAATATTAGAATATATATATATATATATATATATATATATATATATATATATATATATATATATATATATATATATATATATATAGGTTGAAATGATGAATTGATTAAAAAAAAAAACAATACTATTACTTAATACCGATAGATAGATAGATAGACAGACAGACAGACAGACAGACTGACAGACGGACGGACGGATGGATGGATGGATGTATAGATAGCAATTTGTTAGCATGTGTTACCAGAACAAATGGGCGGACAGACAGATAGACGGGTGGGTGGTTGGATGGATGGATGGATGGATGGATGGATGGATATGGATGGGTGGGTGAATGAATGGATATATATAGATAGATGGATGGATGGATGGATGGATGGATGGGTGGGTAGATATATATGGGTGGATAGATGGATATATATGGACGGATGGATAGATAGATAAATAGAAAGATGGGTGGTTGGGTGGATAGATGAATGGATGAGTGGGTGCATGAATGGATATATATGGATGGGTGGGTGGATATATATATATATATATATATATATATATATATATATATATATATATATATATATATATATATATATATATATATATATATATATATATATATATATATATATATATGGATGGATGGATGGATGTATATATATGGATGGATAGATATACAGATAAATGGATGGATGGGTGGTAGGGTGGATGGGTGGGGTGGGTGAATGGATATATATGGATAGATGGATGGATGGATGGATGGATGGATGAGTGGGTAGATATATAGATAGATGGATGGGTGGGTGGTTGGGTGGATGGATGGATGAAGGAATGGGTGGGTGAATGGAGATGTGTGAGTGGGTGGGTTGGTGGGTGGGTGGGTGAATGGATGGATGGATGGATAGATAGATAGATAGATAGATAGATAGATAGATAGATTGATAGATTGATAGATATCAATTTGTTAGCATGTTTTACCACTTAACAAAAGGCATTTAGATGATGGATGAATGGATGGATAGACGTTAAATAAACTTAAAAGATAAAGAAATAAAATTTGACTCGACTTTTTTTATTTACAGCCAGCAACAAAAATCTCCGACAAATTTGATGGACTATAGTTTGGACTCATGTAAAGAAAGACTCATGTGCTCTGTTTGTAAATGACAGCAGCAGCAGTAACCTGTGGTGTGGTTTTCAGCACATGTACTGGTCCATGAAGCAGCAGCTGGCGCATCACACAGTGAACGGCTGCAACGTCAGACCCGGAGACCTGCTGGCATCAGGAACCATCAGTGGACCGGTGGTTAACTCACTGATACACAAAACCAGACCAAATCAACAGTCTAGTCATAACACACATATGATAACTCATTTCTAATAGCTGATTTTTTTTTATCTTTGCCATGATGACAGCTCATAATATTTGACTAGATATTTTTCAAGATACTAGTATTCAGCTTAAAGTGACATTTAAAGGCTTAACTAGGTTAATTAAGCAAGTAAGGGTGATTAGGCAAGTCATTGTATAACAGTGGATTGTTCTTTAGACAATCGAAAGTAAACACTGCTTAAGGGGGATAATAATATTGACCTTAAAATAGTTTTAAAAAATGTAAAACTGCTTTTATTCTAGCCAAAGTGAAACAAATAAGACTTTTTTCCTGAAGAAAAAAATATTATAGAAAATACTGTGGAAAATTCCTTAATCTGTTAAATATAATTTGGAAAATATTTGAACAAGAAAAAAGGATTCATAGGGGGACTAATCACTGTATTAATCATTGAGGTGTATGATGTTTATTGGATTTCTGTATTTGTGTTTCTGCAGGATCCTGAGAGTTTTGGCTCTATGCTGGAGCTCTCCTGGAGGGGAACCAAGACCATCGACCTTGGTGGAGGAGAAACCAGAACCTTCCTGAAGGACGGAGACGAGGTCACTCTCTCAGGTCTGTGTGTGGGCTGTTTTTATATCCTGTGGAGACTTCGGGTGCTTTCACACCTGTAGATCGATTCTTTTGTTCTGAAACAGGGATTTAAAATGTTACAATGTTTATTTTTGTTCTTGACGCGGTTCACTTTCACATGGCAGAGTTTCTAAACGGATCAAAACAGTTAAAACAAGTCACGTGCGAGTAAACTCTCCTCACATTGGTCAGAGTTTCACGTATTACGACCCTGGTCTAGGTCAAGGACGTAAGCTAAATAATACACTTGACAAATGAAATTCACTTTTATAAACCGCAGAGTCTGTTCCGTTTTTTTGTCTTTTTTTATCACTCAAAATGTGAAGCCTATACCTCGGAGAGGACCCACCAAAAATAGCAAACAAAAAAGCACACTACCTAAACACCCACAATAAAACTACCTTTATCTTACAAAGAAAATAACAGAAATAAAAATACAACACTAAACCTAACTTCCTACCTATTTATAAAAACAAGAGAAAATATTTACAATAAAGAAAAACGTGTGGAATCCAACCCCTACTGCTTCAAACTGTGTATATGCAATATTTTTACAGTGATAACAAACAAAGCCAAAAACAAAACTTACTACTAGGGTTGGGCCGATTGACGATGCCATCGTCCATCGCCGATGGCTGATAAACTTCACGATGCTGAGCCGGCATCACGATCCATGCCCCACATTTATATTGATATATAACTTATTATTTGCATGTCATCTTAATAGCAATAATGATCTTTTCATGAGCTGTGTTACATTTTACATATAGCTACTGCTTGCACGGCTGACAGCATCGTGAGGATTAAATGAAGGATTATACAGCACCTCTCGAGCTTAAAATGTGTAGATTCAGTGGCAAACGCTGTTACCTGCAAACCCCATCCCACAGACTTTACAGTGAATGGCTTTAGTTATTTTCATAGCGGACTTGAAGCCTCTCTTGGAAAAGTGTAAATGGTGGATTAACATTCAGCACATGATCACTAATTAGATGTGCCATTATTAGTAACTTTAGGTGCTTTCTAAAACTAAACCTGTCAGTGTTATTTTCATTCTCTCATCTTCAGCGCTTCACATTTTCACGGTTGTAGCTTCTGTCATCTGAAGGCAGAAGGCATTGATTGAGTGATTGACAGCTGATATTAACCAATCCATTAGTGTTCAGTTCTAGAGCAGTGGGCCAATAAGAAGAGCACAAAGGCCGGGCAACCGTTGCGGGCTTTTTTACTTCAGCAAGTTCACATGACAACTGTTTTAATCTGTTCCTGAGCGCTGCGTTTGTCGTCTTTAGGTGCAAAGATGCATTCTGCATAAACGTCAGTGCAGTGAAAACAGGTCACACGCCAACAATTTATGCACTAGCACAAATGCTTCCAAATATATTTTTAGGTTCCATAAAATTTCGGCGCATATGCGACCAAAATGGTCAAGCCCTAGCATCTTTATTATTTCCTCATAATAATAATAATAAAATAAGGAAGTTATCATCAATCACAAATTACAGTGAACACCAAAACGAACTCTCGTCTCCTCCACCAGCTGTGAGAAAAGCCATTATAACAACACAGATCACTCGCCTATTCATGCCAGAGTCCACTGCAATGGAGGTATCACAACAACACGAAAACCAAAGTTACACACAACACAGCATTACACAATCAACACCAGTCATTAATAATATTTTTCAACAACAATTTTACAACTACACGCCAACCAACTCCCTCTTGCTCTCCCTGACCGTTCTACTTTTTAAAAGAGGCGTGATGTCACTTCAGCCAATCCCCGGTGACGTCGCTGACATAATTAGGTTGGGACCTTTGACGAAGGACAAATCGGAAGAAAGAGAGCGAGATGGGGGGAAAACAGATACACACACACACACACCCATGCAGACTTGCGAACGCTGTCAGTTTGTTATTTTAATTTATGATGATGAGCAATAAGACATTATAAGTGAAAAGGTACACTTTAATTTTGACACCCACAGACATCGTCATCAAATATAAATTAGAGAGGTAAGACTTTTTCATACATAGCCTCATCTCAGTTGTCAAGGGTTGTAAAAATCTATCTACTGAATCAATCAATCTATTAAAATAAACATTGGCTAGAAATAACAGATGAAGCGAGACTGCAGTCAGATCATGAAGCAGATCAATGTTGATCTTTCTTTCATGGTGTCAGTGCAGAAATGAACAAAACAACAGGCCTAATATGAAATATTAAAAGATTAAAATATGGGAAAGTTATCAGATGGTAATTTCGCCTCACAGCAAGAAGGTCTGTGGTTTGAGCCTCGACTGCGTCAGTTGGCATTTCTATGTGGAGTTTGCATGTTCTCCCCGCGTTTGCGTGGGTTTCCTCCGGGTGCTCCGGTTTCCCCCACAGTCCAAAGACATGCGGTACAGGTGAATTGGGTAGGCTAAATTGTCCATAGTGTATGTGTGTGAATGAGAGTGTATGGATGTTTCCCAGTGATGGGTTGCAGCTGGAAGGGCATCCGCTGCGTAAAAACATATGCTGGATAAGTTGGCGGTTCATTCCGCTGTGGTGACCCCAGATTAATAAAGGGACTAAGCCGAAAAGAAAATGAATAAATGAATGTTAGGTGCTGGATGCACCTTAAAAGTGCTTGAAAAGTGCTGGAGTTTAAAGTTGGAAAAGGTGTAAGAATCCTGACATTTGCAGGTAGGAATGACATACTCATAAGTCTGTCTTCATATAACCGTATATATCTCTATTACATTTCCATAATACACTATTTTCATAATACTCACTACAATCGATCCGCTCCAGAGTTTGCTTCAATCAAGCCGAGACCACCTTGAACCAATTGATTTGGTGCGGATCCAAGAGCGATGGCTGGATTCACATATCCCAAACGAATTGCACTAACTGGGCAAACAAGACCGGTTCCCAAACAAATGTCTATGTGTGAAACCTTATCTTAAACCTTAATGCACACAGACCCATGACTTATGCAGCAGTGGAGACCTCTCTAAACAAACTTATAAATCATACAGAATTTGGTATTTTGAAAGTGTAAAACTGTAGAAAGTTTCTGTGAGGTGCCGGATACACTGCAGTGCGTTTTTGTTTTAGTGAAAGTGAAAGTCGCGACGTGTGACCAAGTATGGTGACCCGTACTCTGAATTTGTGCTCTGCATTTAACCCTTGTGTGCTGTTGGGGATGTTTTCATCCACTCTGAGGTGATTTTGAGTCTTTATTTGGCCACAACTTTCTCTGTGTTTCAGCACATGGAATGATATTTGGTGACAAGTCTTATTTTGACACATATTTTAGGAAAATGCTTTGGAAATTTAAAAACATTCAACAAAACACTCTGGGCAAATGGACTACCCTTTCATTATGTTGGGGGCTGTTTTTCTCCATTGACTAGTGACATTTTTTGATTGCAAAGCCATGACAGCATATAATCATGCATTCTTGATTGTTGCTGGTTTTCCCTGTTGTGAAAATTTGTAATTTTTATTGTTGATTAAAACATTTATTTATTTATTTATTTATTTATTTATTTATTTATTTATTTATTTATTTATTTATTTATTTATTTATTTATTTATTATTTTTTCCCATTTGTTTGTTTATTTATTTGTCTTTCTATTTATTTATTTATTTCTATTTATTTGTTTATATATTTATTTATATTTTTCTTTCTTTCTAAATTTTTTCTTTGTAATTATTTTATTTATTTCTATTTATTTATTTATTTCTATTTATTCATTTATTTACTTTTTTAAAAAAAAATTCTTTCTTTCTAAATTCTTTCTGTTTAATCATTTTATTTATTTATATTTGTTTATTCATTTATATTTGTTTGTTTATTTATATATTTATTTATTTATATTTATCTTTCTTTCAAAATTCTTTCCATTTATTTATTTACTTACTTTTTTCTTTCTTTTTTCTGAATTCTTTCTATTTAATTATTTTATTTATTCATTTCTATTTCTTTATTTCTATTTATATATTTATTTATGTATTTCTATTTATTTATTTATTTGTATTTTTCTTTACTTCTATTTAATTATTTTCTTTATTTCTACTTATTATTTCTATTTTTATTTCTTTTTATATTCTTTCCATTTAATTATTATATTTATTTGTTTCTATTTTTCTTTCTCTAAATTCTTTCTATTTAATTATATTATTTATTATTTATCTGTTTGTGTGTGTGCAGGTTATTGTGAGGGCCAGGGTTTTCGAGTGGGATTCGGCGTGTGCGAGGGGAAGATTCTTCCTGCCCTGCAGCAGTGACGCATCTCTCTCTGTCTCTACACACGCAACGGCTTGAGGAAAAACAGTATTATTCACAACCTTTGAGCTCCATTCATGTCCTTTATGACTGTGTGAAAACAACATCAAACACATTTTTACATCCATAATCCAATATTTTGTGAAACAGGATACCTAAAAGGATAGTTCAACCAAAAATAAAATTGTACTCACTATTTACTCTCCCTCAAGTGCTTTCAAACCTTTATGAGCTTCTTTTTCCCGTTGAACACAAAAGAAGTTATTTTGAAAAATGTTGGAAACCTGTAACCATGGGTGCCGCTGAAGTGGTGGTGGGGGAAAGTTAGGACGCATCTAAGGGCCCACGCTGTTTTGGGGCTCCCAGAGTTACTATTAGGGAGCCCAATCAAACCAATCCACATCCCTAACCCCCTACTCTCCCACCCCCCACACACCGCTCTTCACTTTTGTCCGCGACACCCCAAACACCCTCCTGGCCAGCGGCGTCACTGCCTATAACTTTCATTCACCCTAACCCCCCCCACCCCCCATGTTGTCATAGGGCCCTTATCGGCCAGTAGTGCCCCTGCCTGTTACCATTGACTTCCATTGCAGGAAAAACAAATACTATGCATGTCAATGGTTGGCGGTTTCCAACATTTTTCAAATAACTTTTGTGGTCAACAGAAACAAGAAACTTTTCAGTTTTTATTGAACAATCCCTTTATTAATACAAAATATAGGATGAGACTTGATTTTATACATCAGATTGTGAAAAGTGTTTTTTAAAGGGACAGTACACACAAAAATGAAGATTATCCTTTACTCACTTTATACTGCTAACAAATCTGTTTGAGTATCTTTCTCCTGTTAAACAACAAAAAATACAGATAATTTGAAGCATGTTGCAAAACAAAAAAACAGAACAAAAGAAAATTATACAGATTTTGAACCATTTTAGACTGAGTAAATCAATGGTCTCAAACTCAATTCCTGGAGGGCCTCAACTCTGCAGATTTTAGCTCCAACTCACACCGGCTTAATAGTCTCTAGTAGTCTTGAACACCTTGATTAGTTGGATCCGCTGTGTTTGATTAGGGTTGGAGCAAAACTGTGCAGAGCTGCGGCCCTCCAGGAATTGAGTTTGAGACCTATGGAGTAAATGGTGAGTGCAGTTTCTGATGAACTATCTCTTTAATAATTGCAATATAAAATTAATATCAAACTGGTTTTCTTTGGATAACTTGTGTATTTCCTAAGAAAATGATGTAATGAGGCCATTATTGACTAAAAGAGTCATTATTTCTGCAGTTCTGCTACTTTTTGCAGAAATGACACGCTTCAACTACTTTGTTGTTCTGTTACAGAAAAAAAAATGCAATAAAGTTACTGACTCCCTTTAAACTGTTATGCTTTTATTGTGCTTCTGTTCATGTTTCTGAGCTGGTGACCAACATTGGCTAAAACTGAAATCAATTTCTGTTGCTTAAATTTCTTCAGGCTAGTCCCTTTATTCATCAGGGGTCGCCACAGTGGAATGAACCACTAACTTATCCAGCATATGTTTTTATACAGCGGATGCCTTTCCAGCTGCAACCCAGTACTGGGAAACATCCAAACACACTCATTCACACACATATGCTACGGCCAATTTAGTTTATTCAGATCACCTATAGCGCATGTGTTTGGACTGTGGGGGAAACCGGAGCACCTGGAGGAAACCCACGCCAACATGGGGAGAACATGCAAACTCCACACAAAAATGCCAACTGGCCCAGCCAGGACTCGAACAAGCGACCTTCTTGCTGTGAGGCGACAGTGCTAACCACTGAGCCACCGTGTCGCCCCTGTTGCTGAAATTGAAAAGTCAAAATAACTAAAACAATGTTGATTTTTATTTTTGAAAAGATGAATAAACTGTTTGCTTTTAAAGTGTAAAGAGCGATTTTCACAGAAACTAAAAATCAGAAACTGAATTAATTTTTAAAAAATAAAAAATTTATTAGTAAAAACTACAATTTTATCTTTATTATATTACAATAACTACTAACAACTGTTTATAATCAAATGCATCGCTACACTAATCCAATAATACAATCTAATAATGCACACGCAGCTTGTTCGTGATGATTGGAAAATGATTGCACTGAACTGAACATGAATGTTACCATGTGAATGTTCATCTGTGCTTCACATTAAACTATAGCATGGCTTCAGAACATTTGAGATCTAGTAGGCCTGCATGATGACTTTCTAGTGCCTTATAATAGGCTACCTTCATGGCTTAGTTGGCTTATAAACACACAATATAGCGCACGTGCAAGATAGGATTTGGATCGGTACCAGCTGGGCCGATACTCGATCCAGCAAAAACATGCAGTATCCAACCGATATCCCATCCAAGTATCGGGATCGGTGCATCCCTACAAATAAGGCAATAAAACTGAGCAAAACGACTTTATGCTAAATTATGTTGTATGATAATTTTCTATGTGATAAAGTTATACTTAATGCTTTTAAAGGTCCTATGAAGTGCTTTGACATATGCAATATTATTCAATGTTTGACTAAATCTCAACAGAAACACGAAGAGAGGGGGGCTATCGTGTAGCTCCTCCCCTTTTTAAAAAAAACAGCCAATAGATTTTTGTTTTATCACAGCTCTGCATCAAATGAAAAGCAAATAAGAAAGAGTCTTGCGTGGGGCGGGGCTTGTCAGATACAAGAGAGCATTTCATTGGTCAAGATTTAATGTGACGTGAAAGAAATCGTTGCTCCTTATAGGTGAAAGTGATAAACTACAAACGTTACGTGTTACATTTTATATTTTCTAAACGTGAATTTTGTTATTGTTTTGGAGCACACTATGGCTTATAGATTGCTCAAAAACGAACAATACTGATACTAACATCTAAAAAACTTTATTTTCATATTATGGGACCTTTAATGATGCTTAATGCTGTCAGGAACTCAATCGCATTAATTAAAATAAATGAAATGAGCACCTTTAAAGTGTGTTCTTGTAGTGTTGTCTGTCTGAGAGTGTCAAACAGGTTACAGTGTTCCCCGTGGAGAGTTTGATTGACTGCTCACTGCAGTAGCGTTTGGTCTCTGATGCTTGATTTGACTCTGATCTCCTCAACGTTAATGAGGCTTTGGCCTGAAGTGAATCCTGCTGGAGGACGTCCCGCTCAGTCTGAGAAAGAAACTGATGCTGTTCAATATCAACAAGAAGTCGGCTTAAGGGTGATTTTAAAAATGATATTTTATATATTTATGTATTTATTTTATTTATGTTTTGTTTTTATCTTTTTTATCAGTTTTTTTTTTTTTTTTTTATTTGAGCATTTGCTATTTTCCTTTTTACCTCTATTCAGTTCTTTTTTCAATCTTACTACCATGTTTTTGTTCTGGACATGTATCTGTAGTTTGTGAAGTGGTTTGCTACTCATGGACTGTTTCGTACATTTTCAGTACAAAATGAATATATTTATAAGCATTTATCTCAATTCTGGTGACGCGGTGGTACAGTAGGTAGTGCTGTCACCTCACAGCAAGAAGGTCGCTGGTTCGAGCCTTGGCTGGGTCAGTTGGCATTTCTGTGTGGAGTTTGCATGTTCTCTCCGTGTTCGTGTGGGTTTTCTCCGGGTTCCCCCACAGTCCAAAGACATGCGGTACAGGTGAATTGGGTAAGCTAAATTGTCAGTTGTGTATGTTTGTGCATGAGTGTGTATGGGTGTTTCCCAGTGATGGGTTGCGGCTGGAAGGGCATCCGCTGCGTTAAACATATGCTGGATAAGTTGGCGGTTCATTCCGCTGTGGCGACCCCAGATTAATAAAGGGATAAGCCGAAAAGAAAATGAATGAATATCTCAATTCTTTTATTCGTTCTTTCTTTTTTTTATTTCTTTCTTACTGTCCGTTTGTCTTTCTTCCTTCCTTTCCTCCATGTTATCCTTTTCCTTTCCTTCCTTCCTTTCTTCCTTCCATCCTGCCTTCCTTCCTGTCTTATCATTCCTCCTGTCTGTCTTTCCCTATTTCCTTCCTGTCTATCTTTCTGCCCTTCCTACTTCCCTGTCTGTCTTTACTTCCTCCTTTTTTTCTTTCCTTCTTTCCTGTCTATGATTCTGTCCTTCATACCTTCCTGTCTACATTCCTTTCCCATTTTTCTTTCCTATTTTCTTTCCTTCCTTCCTTCCTTCCTTCCTTCCTTCCTTCCTTCCTTCCTTCCTTCCTTCCTTCCTTCCTTCCTTCCTTCCTTCCTTCCTTCCTTCCTTCCTGTCTGTCTTCCTGTTTTTGTTTCCTGTTTTCTTTTCTTCCTTTCTGTCTTCCTTTCTGTCTTCCTTCCTTCCTTCCTTCCTGTCTGTCTTCCTGTTTTTGTTTCCTGTTTTCTTTTCTTCCTTCCTTCCTTCCTTCCTTCCTTCCTGTCTTTTTCCTTCCTGCCTGTCTGTCTTTTCTCCTTTCTGTCTGTCTTTCCTTCTTTCTTTCCTTTCTTCCTTCCCGTCTATCTTTCTGTCCTTCCTACTTTCCCGTCTGCCTTCCTTCCCATATTATTTCCTGTTTTCTTTCCTTCCTTCCTTCCCATATTAATTCCTGTTTTCTTTCTTTCCTTTCTTCCTTCCTTCCTTCCTTCCTTCCTTCCTTTCTGTCTGTCTTCCTGTTTTCTTTCCTTCCTTCCTGTCTTTCTTTCATTCCTTCCTGTCTGTCTTATCTTTCCTCCTATCTGTCTTTCCTTCCTTCTTTTTTCCTTCCTTCCTGTCTATCTGTCCTTCATACCTTCCTGTCTGCCTGCCTTCCCATTTTTTTCTTTTCTTCCTTTGTTTTTCCTTCCTTCCCTCTTTCCTGTCTGTCTTTTCTTTTTTTATTTTCTTCCTGTCTATCTTTCTGTCCTTCCTAACTTCCTGTCTGCCTCCCTTCCCATATTCTTTCCTGTTTTCTTTTCTTCTTTTGTCTTTCCTTCCTTCCTTCCTTCCTTCCTTCCTGTCCGTCTTCCTGTTTTTGTTTCCTGTTTCCTTTCTGTCTTCCTTCCTTCCTTCCTTCCTTCCTTCCTTCCTTCCTTCCTTCCTGTCTTTTTCCTTCCTGCCTGTCTGTCTTTTCTCCTTTCTGTCTGTCTTTCCTTCTTTCTTTCCTTTCTTCCTTCCCGTCTATCTTTCTGTCCTTCCTACTTTCTCGTCTGCTTTCCTTCCCATATTATTTCCTGTTTTCTTTCCTTCCTTCCTTCCTTCCTTCCTTCCTTCCTTCCTTCCTTCCTTTCTTCTTCCTTCCTTCCTTCCTTCCTTCCTTCCTTCCTTCCTTCCTTCCTTCCTTCCTTCCTTTCTTCCTTCCTGTTTTCTTTCCTTCCTTCCTGTCTTTCTTTCATTCCTTCCTGTCTGTCTTATCTTTCCTCCTATCTGTCTTTCCTTCCTTCTTTTTTCCTTCCTTCCTGTCTATCTGTCCTTCATACCTTCCTGTCTGCCTGCCTTCCCATTTTTTTCTTTTCTTCCTTTGTTTTTCCTTCCTTCCCTCTTTCCTGTCTGTCTTTCCTTCCTTCCTTTCTGTCTCTTTCTTTTTTTCCTGTCTGTCTTATCTTTTCTCCCTGTCCGTCCTTCTTTTCTTCCTTGCTTCCTTTCTTTTTGAATTAATTTATCATAACACAATGTATTTTTATCTGATGTGTGCCACAATTCATGGTAAGAACTTGATTTGATTGGAATTTGATTTGATTTATTAGTATTGTATGCTCCTCCAATTCACCTGTCCAGAATGCATGTCAGCACAACAGAACATTTTGGAAGATTTAATATAACAAAAAATATATATACATATATGTAATAGTGCAGAACAATAGTCTATTTTTATGAACTTATAAATTGATAACATATACCATATATTCAATCATTTCATTCATTTTCTCTTCGGCTTAGTCCCTTTATTAATCCGGGGTCGCCACAGCGGAATGAACCGCCAACTTATCCAGCACGTTTTTACACAGCGGATGCCCTTCCAGCTGCAACCCATCTCTGGGAAACATCCATACACTCATTCACACTCATACACTACGGACAATTTAGCCTACCCAATTCCCCTGTACCGCATGTCTTTGGACTGTGGGGGAAACCGGAGCACCCGGAGGAAACCCACACGAGCACAGGGAGAACATGCAAACTCCACACAGAAACGCTAACTGGCCCAGCCGAGGCTTGAACCAGCGACCTTCTTGCTGTGAGGTGACAGCACTACCTACTGCGCCACTGCATCGCCATACCATATATTTATGTATATATTTATTTATTACTATTATTGTTGATATATTTTTTATTTGTCATTGGACATGTACCTGTGCATAGATATGCTATATAGATAATAATCTATTTATTGTGAATGAATAGTCGTGTCCTGGTCTTCCAGCAGGATCTCCTTTGCTGAATCATTGGTGTTTTTCTCATGCAGGATCAGCGTACAGATGGAGTGTGTGTGTGTGTGTGTCTGTCTGGAGTTCTGCAGCACTGAGATCATGATGAGCATTTGTGAGTCACAGAGACTCCTCAGGTCAGAGATGCAACACTTCAGTCTCTCTCTCTCGGTGTGTGTGTGTGTGTGTGTTCAAAATGTGTGTTTGTGTCTGTCTGTATGTACAGTATGTGAGTGTGTGTATGGTTTGTCTCTGTGTGTGTGTGTGTGTCTGTCTGTCTGTCCCTCCGTCTGTCTGTCTGTCTGTCCGTCTCTCTCTAAGAGTGTGTGTGTGGAGACAAAGAAGGCGATCAGTGGTGTTCTCTCTCAGTGTGTGTGTCTCTGACTGCTGTGATCAGGCTGTAATGGATGAATCTCTGCAGTCTCACAGATGGACCTCTGGCTCTACCGCTTGACCTTTCACTCTCTGAAGGAGAAAAGCAGCTGATAAATCCTGAATATCCTGTGAGTATCCTGTACTTCCAACCACACTGTGAGAACCATTGAACATAAAGAGCTTGGAAAAATGAAACCAAAAGGCCTGGTTTTAGACCAATTCATTAGTATGGTTTAGGGCCTCATTTTGCGGCCAGTACAGCATTGATTGGTCTTGGGAATGACAGATACCAGTCCTGCACCAGAGGAATTTTGAGCCATTCTTCTGTCAGAATAGTGTTCAGGTCACTACGTGATGCTGGTGGAGGAAAACATTTCCTGACTCACTCCTCTAAAACACCCCAAAGTGGCTCAACAATATTGAGATCTGGTGACTGTGCAGGCCATGGGAGATGTTCAACTTCACTTTCAAGTTCATCAAACTACTGTGTCACCAGTCTTGCTGTGTGTATTGGTGCATTATCATCCTGATACACGGCACCGCCTTCAGGATACAATGTTTGAACCATTGGGTGCACATGGTCTTCCAGAATGGTTTGCTGGTCCTTGGCAGTGACACACCCATCTAGCACAAGTACTGGGCCTAGGGAATGCAATGATATTGCAGCCCAAACCATCACTGATCCAACCCCATTTTAATATTAAATGTATCAATGGCATATACAGTGCTCAGCATATACGAGTACACCCCTCACAAATCTCTCATTTGAGTTAATATTTTCTATAGGAACCTTTACATTATTATATTTGTGCACATACATTAGATTAGTCAGTACTGAAGCCAAATCTAACACAATAACCTACAATAATGGTTCAAAAATTAGTACAGCCAAATTTGTTAACGAAAAATATTCAATAAAATAAAAAATAGCAAAAATCAAGAGATCAATTTTCTTGAAATATTGTAGTTTGTATTTGTTTTGCTATATTTTACATGAATTTAAAGGGTCACGAAACACCAAAACACTTTTTTTGAGCTGTTGACAGTCATATATGTGTCCCACGCTGCTATAAACTATTAGGACACATATATTGCACTAAAAAGTGAAAATTGGTTGTTTTTGCGTTATTTTGAGCAAATTCGTTCTTCCGGTTTGAAACGAATTTTTGAAGCTGCGTCACGGCCATGAGATACATAGGTGTAAATCCAGCTGGAGAGTGGCTGTCTGTCTTTTCTAGGACGTTCTGACGTATCTGAGTGTGCGGCATTAATTCATGAGAAAGACGTGCTTCAAACCAATTAGCGCGCTCTATTGTGTATGATGTGAAACTTCATTAATATGCATGATAGCTCCGGAGACTGTTTACCAGTTTACACTGTTCAGACGGCAGAGAGACGCCACGTTGTGTTGCCAAAACAAGTGAAAGTACAAGAATTTCAAGACAAGAGTCGTAGGTGTTATTAGTGTGTTGCAACGAAGGTTTTCTTTTCATTTTCCCTTTATGAGAGAGCAGCTGGACTCACGTGTGGATTACAGTGCACGCGACACGCGACAGAAACGCGTTTGTAAGGAACATTTTTACCCGAGAGTTTTTTCTCATCTGGAAATGGTGAAATCCGGATTTCCGCTCGTCTCCTTTTAATAAAAAGACACAGCTCCAGTTTGATTGTCTGTCTACAGATTTGGTAAGTGTTTGCAGTGGACTGCCCTTTGTTTAAATGCTGCTCTCCGAGTGTAAACATGTAAACACAAACTATTCCCGTCGTGCAGGATTTTCGCTGCAATTTGTGACAGGATAGTCTGTACACGCATGGCTTTCTGATGCTACCAACTGAGTACATAAGTTACAGAGAAATGCGGAGGATTTTTTTCTCTTATTCGCCGTTTCAATCAGCCTCTGTGTGTTTGTTTTTCCTGTCAAACTTAGCGCGTGCCCAAATGTTAACTCCCTTCTATGCAAAATCTTATCCTCTTTCCCTCCCCCGACACTCCCACACTCCCAGAGCTGGACACGCCCAACTTTCCTGACTTTTTTCAAAACAGAGGTGTGACAACACCCTGCTGAGACAGGGGGTTTCGTGGCCCTTTAAATGTATTACCTTTCCATTTCTAAAGATGTTCTGTGACTAAAATATTATTTGAATAAATATATCTGTTTAATAAATCTGTTTTGTTCAAATGCACCAATATATACAGTATATTACCCATATTTACTGAGAAATGGATAAAAAATATTCATTTTCAAAATGGGGTGCACTCAATCATGCTGAGCACTGTACATTCTGTTCATATCTGTTCTCTTTCATAAATAGTAAATTAACGCTACATTGACAATTTTAAAATAAAACTAATACAAATGTTAAATGTATGAATGTTGATAAATACCAATGGAAATATTAAAATCATGTATATATACATTAAAATCACACACACATATATATATATATATATATATATATATATATATATATATATATATATATATATATATATATATATATATATATATATGTGTGTGTGATTTTAATGTATATATACATGATTTTAATATTTCCATTTAATATTTCCATTTAATATTTGATTTTAATATTTCCATTTAATATTACCACGGCCCACCACTAATATATATATATATATATATATATATATATATATATATATATATATATATATATATATATATATATATATATATATATATATATATTAGTGGTGGGCCGTTATCTGCATTAACGCGAGACTTTTATCGCGCGATTTTTTTTTAAGAAAAAAATATCGCCTTTAATCTATTCTCAAAGTTGGGTTGGGAGCTGGGTTTATTCTACGCAAGCTATGATGACTTTCACCTTGATAGTTTAGCGCGGATGTATACCTGACCGGTGAGCCGTATGACAAAAAAGTGCCCTTCTGAATTTAATCAGCAGGATGCCTGACTCTAACTGTAGTTGGCAGTTTCACTTTAACTCATGAACATTTCATTCATGCCCCCGTGACACACTGGGGTATTAGGCAAGGCAAGGCAAGTTTATTTATATAGCACATTTCATACACAGTAGCGATTCAAAGTGCTTTACATAAACAGGAATAAAAAAAGACAAGTGTAAGAAAAAATAAAAACAGATAATAAAAATGATTAAAAAAAAAACAGATAAACACAGATAAAAATGTGTTAAAACAGGTTATAAAAGAATGAAAGAGAAGAGAAAAACATAATAGTGTGATCTGTCGGACGTAGCACAGTGCTCATTCAGTAAAGGCACAGCTAAACAGATGTGTTTTCAGTCTTGATTTGAATGTGCCTAATGTTGGAGCACATCTGATCATTTCTGGAAGCTGATTCCAGCAGCGAGGGGCGCAGTAGCTGAAAGCCGATTCACCCTGCTTTGACTGAACTCTTGGAATTTCTAGTTTATATGATTCTGAAGATCTGAGTGATCTGTTAGTTTTGTATTCAGTGAGCATATCTGTAATGTATTGAGGTCCTAGGCAAATAAGGAGTAAGGAGATACTCCTTACTCCTATTAGACCCCTATACTCCTATTAGACGCAAATAAGAAGTAAGGACTGGTGAGAGTGTTATGAAATTTAATAACACATGCCAAATGGAAAGAAAAAAAACTTCTGCATTTCGCGATGTGTGTGTGTGTGCGCGCGCATGCGTGCGTGCGTGCGTGTGTGTGTGTGTGCGGTGCTTTACTGACAGCCACGTGTCTGGATCTTGTCGGAAAATATGGCGAAAATTCCAACATGACGGTAATAGTTTGATCGCGGTGTTTACGTCAATACTGTAATTTCTACCTTCAATACTATGAACTTCTACCGCTGCACTGAACTTCTACCGCTGCACAATAGAAAGCATCCTGACGAACTGTGTCACAGTCTGGTATGGAAGCTGCTCTGTTGCGGAGCGTAAGGCACTGCAGCGGGTGGTGAAAACGCATCACAGGGACCACACTGCCAACCATAGAGGACATCCAGAGGAAACACTGTCTGCGCCGAGCACGCAGTATTCTTAAGGATTCCTCTCACCCTGCTCACAGACTGTTTTCTCTCCTGCCTTCTGGCAGGCGCTTCAGGCTCCCCCGGACAAAAACCAGTAGACTAAGGAACAGCTTTTTCCCCAGAGCTGTCTCCCTTTTGAACTCTGCCCCCCACTGACTCTTTGCCCCCCTGATACACCCCCACTATCCTCATAACTCAGACTCCTCATAATCACTGCACTATTTAACATTTGCACATTTAAAAATTGCACATATTCATTGCACTGATTCATTTATTCTAACTGTACATACCCATGTACATTTGTAATTATGTACACACCCACTGTACATATACATTTGTAATTATGTTTATATATCTGCACACTTCTGATTATTAATAGCAACCTGTACATATATCCATCTATTGTAAATCTCTGTTCATAGCTAACACAACCTGTATATAATGTTCATAGAACATCCATCTGTAAATATCACCATAGTTTTTCTATAACTGCACTTTATAACTTATACCTGTATCCTACACTTGCTGCTATTGCACTCCTGGTTAGACCTAAACTGCATTTCGTTTCCTTGTACTTATACATGTGTAATGACAATAAAGTTGAATCTAATCTAATCTAATCTAATGCCACTAATATCTGCATACTCCACATCTTAATTCCATTTCTGTTTAGTTCAGTTATGACTTTAGTTGGATTAAGGTCATCAAAAATCGCTGTTTGGAGCTTATGTAGTTACAGTTCAAAATTCATGTTTAACTGAATAAACAGTTAGTAAACACAAGTACATCTTATTGAACATCATTTATTTTCATCACCAATTATCATAGTAGAATATGAGCAATTTCACTCGAGTAGCAGTGTGATATTTCTGTATATTGGCACTGGTGGGAGGCAGAGTGCCCTACCAGTGACAAATACAGCCATATCGCACTGCTACTCATGTAATATTGTGTTTATACAACAGTTCACGGCATAATCATTCATTCATTCATTTTCTTGTCGGCTTTGTCCCTTGCGGGGTCGCCACAGCGGAATGAACCGCCAACTTATCCAGCACGATTTTACGCAGCGGTTGCCCTTCCAGCCGCAACCCATCTCTGGGAACTTTCACACACGCTCATTCACACTCATACACTATGGACAATTTAGCTTACCCAATTCACCTGTACCGCATGTCTTTGGACTGTGGGGGAAACCGGAGCACCCGGAGGAAACCCACGCGAACCCAGGGAGAACATGCAAACTCCACACAGAAACGCCAACTGACCCAGCCCAGCCGAGGTTCGAACCTGCGACCCAGCGACGTTCTTGCTGTGAGGCAACAGCACTACCTACTGCGCCACTGGGTTGCCCCACGGCATAATCATGTATATAAAAAAGAAAATCAAACACAGAGAGTCTCAAAACCCTTTTGTAAGAGGAACTACTTTCTTCCGCCATTCATTCACATCTGCAGCTGACGTCAGAACTGCAGAAACCGTTGAACTTCACCAGCATCACTTTAGAGCTAGTATTTGAGTGATTCTCTAGCGTAATATCTAAAGTGATGACAAAGGAGGTGATTTTGCTCACATTTTAAGATTATAAGGCTGAACAGCATGAAATGCCATCAGTCTACAGAGATTTCCCAGTCTTTCTCTTGCAATCGGGAGATCACGATAAGTAACCCAGAAAAAGCCAAAGCAAACACTACCAGATTACTATGTTATATATACAGCACTACAACATACAAAAGAGAGATCGACTTAGAATGTTACTTACCTGATTTATAATATTTGATCAGCTGTAATATGAAAAGAAAACATTGAGTTTTTCTTCCTCTAAGGACTTATTATGTGGTCCCTGTCGCCTTCTTGTGGCAGAACGTCAACCGTCAATTTCTTTCCTCTGCTCAGTATGACTGAATCTCCGAAGTCTTCGAAATTATAGATATTTAAAATAGGCACTATCTTTGTAAATAAACTGCATAGTTGCAATCTAAACAACTACATTCTTGCCTAAAAAAAAGCCTCAAAAGTACAATATGTACTTTTAATGAAAGCTGCAATATCTGTCAAACTGTAGTGATTTTAATTCTCCGCTTGTAACTCTATGTGGGCGGAGTAATACACAGGCTGTACGAGAATATAAAGTCAAACATATTTAGCTTAGTTTTATCTAATGCAATGATTTTCAGGCATAAAGTTTGTTTTAATACTGCTTTGGAGTAATGAATGTACAAAGTGTGTGTGTGTGTGTGTATGTGTGCTTGTGTGTGTATACATTGCACTGCTTTGAAATGCACGCTAATCAATCGCGTCCTCTGGTTCAGAGTGTTATAAATGAAATCCACGAGAGACACTTTTAATCAATGCAGAGCGACATTATGAATGCAAATGTACTAAACATCAATCGTTTTTATTTCACGCTGCGTTTACAGAAACGATAACCTCAGATTTGAAGAGCAGCCGCTGCACAAACACTCAGAATGAGACCTTTTCATTCCAATAGCAGGACATTTTCAAGAGTTTGTGTTTCTTTTGATCTTTTAATTCATCAATGAATGTTGAAATAACTGTCTAATGATTGTACGACTTATATTATGATAATTATGTTTACTTATATCATGATAATATGTAATTAATCAGTTTTGCATCACAGGAATTACAGTAATTACATTTTACAATATATTTGAAAATGGTTAAAGTGTGATGATATTTCATTCATTCATTCATTTTCTTTTCTGCTTAGTCCCTCTGAGATCACCACAGTGGAATGAACCGCCAACTTGTCCGGCATATGTTTTACACAGCGGGTGCCCTTCCTGCTGCAACCCAACACTGGGAAACACTCATACAACTCTTGCATTCACACACACACATACACTACGGCCAATTTAGCTTATTCAATTCACCTATAGTGCATGTGTTTGGACTGCACCCGGAGGAAACCCACACCAACACGGGGAGAACATGCAAACTCCACACAGAACGGCAACTGACCTAGCTGGGATATATATCTGGGCATGTGTGCGTGTTTTTGGGTGTGTGTGTGTGTGTGTGCATCTGTGAGTTTGTGTGTTAAAGAATGCATGTGTGTGTGTCTGAGTTTCTGTGTTCAAGAATGCGTGTTTGTGCCTGTATCTGTCTGTGTGTCTGCATCTGTGAGTGTGTGTGTCTGTGTGAGTGTGCGTTTGCGAGTTTGTGTGTGTGTGCTTGTTCTTGCGTGACATTTTATAGAGTTTGGTTTTATTTGATCTTTCAGTTCATCAATGATTATTGAAAAAAAAAAAACCATTGAGAACAATTATTATGTTTCTCGAGCAGGAAATCCAGCCTGATCTCACGAGGAAACGTAAGTATTTTACGTTTTGTCAGGTTAGTGGCTAATTCGTACGAATTCGTACTAGTTCGGTCGTACGAAAAAGTACGATTTTAAAAAGGAGGCATGGCCCCTAACCCCAACCGTCATTGGGTGATGAGCAAATCGTACTAATTTGTACGAATTAGATCGTACAAATTCATACGAATTAGCCACTAAACCAAAAAGTTACGAATTGCTGTGAGATTGCATTGGGAAATCAGCTGATTAGAATGATTTCTGAAAGATCACGACACTAAAATTGTGCTAAAAATTCAGCTTCGGACATACCTGCCAACATTTGGTTTGTAAATTCCGGGAGACCCCCGGGGGGGGGATTACGTCATACGCTAATTTGCATATTACTGACGTCATCGCGTTCTACCATTTCTGTTTGTTTAACAGCCTATGGTAAATGGGGTATTTTATATTCGCACTACGCTTTATGTAAGCTTGTCAATTTAACTAAATTTATTGCTGTTTGAATCCAGTATATCATTATAGATGAGTAGGGAATTTGCAGTAATCTCTCAGACGTAGCTAATATACTCAGACAAGTTCTGAAACTCTCACTTAAAACATCTCTGATTGTGCAACAAGAATAAACGGTCAAATTAAATTGTTAAAATAAAGGAGAAGCAGATCGGGTTGACTGTACAAGGGAAATACCTTCAAACTGCCACCTGTTCTAAATCACTTGCCGTCGGTACGCAGAGAGGTGCTCTGCTCTCAGGCTGCAGGGGAGGGGCCGGCCGCATCACCCGCAGCTCGTTGAGAAGAGTAGGGACGGTACAGTAATGGACAAACGACAGTCTATAAAAATCCCCAGTAACCCACAAAAAAGTCGCTAGATTTGTCGCTAGTCGCTTTTTTAAAAATTTGCCGCTAAGTTGGCAACACTGGCGCAAACTGAAGAGCGGGGAGCGGGAGGAGTGAGAGGTTTGAGGAGATGGGGGCGCGCGAACAGTAGCGCGCGAGCGGAAAAGCACAAGCACCAAGTTTCAGCCCGGACCAGTGTTGCCAGACGTACGATAATTATCGTATTTGTACGATAATTTCGACCTCTGTACGATGTACGATCAATAATGAAAAAAATCCTATAATGTACGATAATTTCAGAAATGTATGGCATTTAAAATAAGTTACATTGTAATCTTAGGGCTTCTTTACTTATTGATAGCTGCATCTTGTGTCTACTGTCTGTGACAGGAGAAGGTGGAGTCAGACACGTTTTCTATCTCATCTTATGTTACATCTTCTCAGCCAATCAACGTGGAGAATGGCTCTCTCTCACGAGTTAACGTTCCTGCTGGGCGCAGTGTTGCCAGATCTTTTGCATTTCAGCGGGTTTTGGATAGTTTTTGGGCTGGAATCAGTCAGCTACATCTGGCAACACTGGCTGCACGCGGCCGTGCTTCAGTTGTTTGTAAAGTTTTAGCATTAAAGTAGTGCTGAAAAGGAAGGTGAGAAGAACAGGGGAGTTTGCGCTTGATGTTCTCGTTTTTCCCCATTGAAATGCATCATGTGAACGTGTTTTTCCAAAGTTAATCTCATCAAAACAAAGTCACGAGATCGGCTCATTACAGATCCTCTGGATGGGCTCGTGGTGCACACCTCAGACTAGTGTGTTAAAAATTCGAGAGGGTGCACTGCTTTCAAGCCAACCAGCACTATGTTGCGCTCCATGTAGGCATCCAATTTGTACCGCAAAATGAATCCCTCAACATCTGACAACACACGCAGTTATTCCATGACAGAGACTCGGAGGTGGAGTTTGAACCTTCCCACTAAGGTACACCTTTTTTTTACGTATTGTGGTGATTTGCACATTGTGTCAAAACGCTATTTGTCTAGCTAATATCTGTATACTCTCCGTTTGACTAGTGTACGATAATTTTCCTCCAAATACGATAATTTTGAGGTTCTGGTACGATACTTTCACATTTCCAACCTGGCAACACTGGCCCAGACTGTACCAAAATGCTGAGGAGCGGGGGGGCGGGGGAATTCCGGGAGTTTACCGGGAGACAGAACATTACGGGAGACGGGTCTGAAATACGGGAGACTCCCGGGAAAAACGGGAGTGTTGGCAGGTATGGCTTCGGATCACAGGAATAAATTACATGTTGCAACATATTTAAACTAAAAAAGGATTATTTTGAATTGTAGTAGCATTTAACTAACTTTCTGCATTTTTTATAAAGTTTTCATGAACACAGAAGACTTTCAAAAACATTAAAAACTGTATCGTTTGAATGGTACAACAGTCAGCAGCACATAATTACTGTTAGCATAATTCAGTTAGTGCCGCGGAGAGCTTTTACTCAGCTGCTGCTCATGAATTATGGACCCAAACTTAGTGTGCCTCTAAAGTTAATAGAAGTATTGATTTGTGTGTGTTCAGAGGCGTGCATGTGCGCGTGTGTGTGGCTGAAGTTTCGGTTAGCAGCACACAGCTAATTTCAGAGCTTTAAAACATTTGCATAAACCCTGATGTAAACACATGAGTGCTGGTTGGAAATTAAATAATTCCCATATTAACATGTTACAAACCT
This sequence comes from Danio kyathit, assembly GCA_903798195.1. Classification (NCBI taxonomy): domain Eukaryota; kingdom Metazoa; phylum Chordata; class Actinopteri; order Cypriniformes; family Danionidae; genus Danio; species Danio kyathit. Next base: position 13,099,575 of record LR812525.1, read on the forward strand.
GCTGAAAAAAATACTTTATTGTTAGGCAACCATGCTTTTTGTGCTGCAGATTTTTATGCACTTATTATGTATTTAATTTCACTTATTATTGATGGAGATATGTTTAATCGCAGTATTAGTTTCATATTTTTTAGGTGCTTTTTTAAAATCATTTTTAAATGTAAATTGGGTGAAATGGAAATATCATTTATATTTTTGTAACATTTTATTGGTTTATTTAATTTATTGAATATATAAATGCTTTATTTTTTGTTTATTTTTAAGATTTATTTTATCTACTCATTTTCTCTCGGCTTAGTCCGTTATTTCTTTTTATTTAAATATTTATAATAAATCAATATTTGCTGCAGATTTTCATGCACTTATGCATTTCATTTTACTTTTATAGATGGACATATTTTTAATCACAGTATTAGTTTGATATATTTTTTAGATAAAGTTTAATTTTTTTTATCATGTTTGAATGTAAATTATGAAATAGAAATGTTTACAATTATATTTTAATGGAAATCATGAAAATAAAATTAATATTTTTTGCAATTTATTGATTTATTTTATTTATTGAAAAAAAAAAAAATATATATATATATATATATGTGTGTGTGCGTGTGTGGCAACGTGGTGGCGCAGTAGGTAGTGCTGTCGCCTCACAGCAAGAAGGTTGCTGGTTCTGTGTGGAATTTGTATGTTCTTCGCGTGGGTTTCCTCTGGATGCTCCGGTTTCCCCCACAAGTCCAAAGACATACGATATAGGGGAATTGGGTAATTTAAAACTGACCGTAGTGTATGTGTGTGAATGAGTGTGTGGGTGTTTCCCAGTGATGGGTTGCAGCTGGAAGGGCATCCGCTGCGTAAAACATATGCTGGATAAGTTGGCGGATCATTCCACTGTGGCGACCCCTGATGAATAAAGGGACTACACTGGAAAAAGAAAATGAATGAATATACAGTATATGCACACAGTGGCGTAGTTGTTAGCACGATCGCCTCACAGCAAGAAGGTCGCTAGTTTGAGCCTTGGCTGGGTCAGTTGCCATTTCTGTGTGGAGTTTGCATGTTCTTTTTGTGTTTGTGTGGGTTTCCTCCGGGTGCTCCGGTTTCCCCCACAGTCCAAAGACATGTGGTATAGGTGAATTGAATAAACTAAATTGGCCGTATTGTATGTGTGTGAATGCAAGAGTGTATGGGTGTTTCCCAGTGTTGGGTTGTGGCTGAAAGGGCATCCGCTGCATAAAACATGTGCTGGATGAGTTGGCGGTTGGTTCCGCTGTGGTGACCCCTGATGAATAAAGAGACTAAGCCAAAAGAAAATGAATGAATGAATATATATGTATATATGCTTAATTATTTCTTTATTCAAATATTTATTTTTATTATTTAATGTAAATTATCTTATTTTATTTATTTAAAATGTTTAATCTTTTTTTAAAATTTACTTTTATATAATGAAATCTTTTTAATTGCAGAATTAATTTAATATATATATTTTAGATATTTATAGATCTTGTGAATCACGTTTGATTGTAAATTATGAAATGAAAATGTTTAGAATTATATTTGATTGAAAATCATAAAAAAAATGTATATATTTTTTCAACATATTTCTAAACATAATAGTTTTAATAACTCATTTCTAATAACTGATTTATTTTATCTTTGTCATGATGACAGTAGATAATATTTGACTAGATATTTTTCAAGACACTTCTATACAGCTTAAAGTGTCATTTAAAGGCTTAACTAGGTTAATTAGGTTAACTAGGCAGGTTAGGGTAATTAGGAAAGTTATTGTATAACGATGGTTTGTTCTGTAGACTATCGAAACAATATATAGCTTAAAGGGGCTAATAATTTTGACCTTAAAATGTTTAATAAACAAATAAAACTTTCTCCATAAGAAAAAACATTATCAGACATACTGTGAAAATTTCCTTGTTCTGTTAAAAATCATTTGGGAAATATTTAAAAAAGAAAAAAAATTCAAAGGAGGCGAATAATTCTGACTTTAACTGTATAAATACTTTATTTTTTGTTTAATTAAAGATTTCTTTTTAATATTTATTTTAATTAATAATGATAACAGTCGTACTGGATACACAAACAATAAATAATAATTCAGACAAATACTCAGTCAGATAAAAACTTACAAAAAATGTTTGCAAATACAAATACAGTGATGCATTTTACAAACCTTACAAAAATACAGCTCTTTAATACTTAATCGTTGATATTTGCAGCAGATTTTTATGCACTTATGTATTTAATGTCTTTTTTATAGATGGACGTCTTTTTTAATTGCAGTATTAATTTAATATATATATATATATATATATATATATATATATATATATATATATATATATATATATATATATATATATATATATATATATATATTAGATATTTATAGATCTTGTGAATCATTTTTGAATGTAAATTATGAAATGGAAATGTTTAGAATTATATTTGAGTGAAAATCATATAATATATTAAATTAATATATTTGTTTTAATTTACTTTGTCTATTTAAAGATTAATTTTTAATATTTAGTTTTTTTAATAATGAATACAGTCATACTGGATAAACAAACAATAAATAATTTTGATAAGTAAGTCAAATAAAAACTTTTTTTTCATTTTAATATTTAATATTTGCAGCAGATTTTCATGCACTTATTATGTATTCAATTTAAATTTTTTGTAGATGGAAATCATTTTAATCACATTATTAGTTTAATATTTAGATATTTTTTGTGACTCATGTTTGAATGTAAATTTTTAAATGTAAATGTTTGCAATTATATTTGACTGGAAATCATGAAAATTAAATTAGTTGCAATTTTTATTTAATGGATTATTTAATTTATTGACTTTATATGCTTATTTTTGTTTATTTAAAGATTTATTTGTATTATTTTGTTTATTTAAATTAAACAGACAATAAATAATAATTACGATAAATACTAAGTCACATAAAAACTACAATACAAACACAGTAATGCATTTTTCAAACTTTACGAAAAAACAGCTCTTTATTATTAAATATCTAAATAAAATAAATATAAATATAGCTCAAATCTTAATATTTTCGATATTGTTACATATTTAAATTAAAAACAAAGCTTTTCCCTATATTTTACATTTATACTACATATTTATCTACTAGATGTCAGTCCCTTTACTAAAAAAAACTAGGTTCCTTGAAAAACATCTGTATTTAATAACTCTTGACAGAAATGTCAAACAATGTGTATAATAAAGCTAAAATACACACTCACCGGCCACTTTATTAGGTACACCTGTCCAACTGCTCGTTAACGAATGGGCTACAGCAGCAGAAGACCACACCGGGTGCCACTCCTGTCAGCTAAGAACAGCAAACTGAGGCTACAATTCACACAGGCTCACCAAAATTGGACAATAGAAGATTGAAAAACCATTGCCTGATCTGATGAGTCTCAATTTCTACTGCGACATTCAGATGAATTTGACATCAACAACATGAAAGCATGGATCCATCCTGCCTTGTATCAACGGTTCAGGCTGGTGGTGTAATGCTGTGGGGGATATTTTCTTGCCGCACTTTGGTCCCATTAGTACCAATAGAGCATGGTGTCAATGCCACAGCCTACCTGAGTGTTGTTGCTGACAGTGTCCATCACCCTTATGACCACAGTGTACCCATCTTCTGATGGCTACTTCCAGCAGGATAATGCACCATGTCATAAAGCGTGAATCATCTCAGACTGGTTTCTTGAACATGACAATGAGTTCACTGTACTTAAATGGCTTCCACAGTCACCAGACTCAATCCAATAGAGCACCTTTGGGATGTGGTGGAATGGGAGATTCACATCATGGATCATGGAACAAATCTGCAGCAACTGCGTGATGCTATCATGTCAATATGGAGCAAACTCTCTGAGGAATTATCCAGTACCTTGTTGAATCTATGCCACGAAGGATTAAGGCAGTTCTGAAGGCAAAGGAGAGTCCAACCAGGTACTAAGGTGTACCTAATAAAGTGGCCATTGAGTATAGTTATAAATGATTAGTTATATAAATATATCAACTGTAATTGAACTCAGAACCTCACAGAACAATTGTTCCAGTTCTGTAAGCAATTACGAGTATTGCACGAATGATAAAGTTATAATTAATGAAGTGAAATGCCTGATTATATTTCTGAAAGTCTGGCATATGCTTTCACAGAAATATTGCCTTAAATGAAAACTCAAGCATATTAATTCTTTGAAGGTTAGACTTCAAACGGCTCTGCAGAGAAAGAGTGAGAGGAGGCCGGTTTGAGAAGACGAATTGGGTTACTCAAAAGCAGTTTCGGGCCTGCGACACCTCTATCTGTTAAACTGCTGCATTGAGAAAGCTCTGCATGATGAATGGAAAAGTCTCAGATCTGTTTTGAGGTTGTGGAATAAGTCAAGTTAGAATTCAGTAAAACAAATGGAAGGTCTGAAATTCGCATCAGTCATCAAATGCAAATAAAATGCCACAGCCGTATCATCCTGCAGCCCAAGACCGGTTACTCACTGAAGCTAAGCAGGCCTGAGCCTGGTCAGTACCTGGATGGGAGACCACATGGGAAAAACTAGGTTGCTGTTGGAAGTGGTGTTAGAGAGGCCAGCAGGGGGCGCTCAACCTGTGGTATGTGTGAGTTCTAATGCCCCAGTAAAAGTGAAGGGGACACTACACTGTCAGTGGGCGCCACCTTTCGGATGAGACGTTAAACCGAGGTCCTGACTCTCTGTGGTCATTAAAAATCCCATGGCACTTCTCGTAAAGAGTAGGGGTGTAACCCCGGTGTCCTGGCCAAAGTCCCTCAATCGGCCCTTACCCATCATGGCCTCCTAATCATCCCCATCCACCGAATTGGCTCTATCACTGTCTCTTCACTCCACCAACAGCTGGTGTGTGGTGAGCGCACTGGCGCCGTTGTCCTGTGGCTGCCGTTGCATCATCCAAGTGGATGCTACACACTGGTGGTGGTGTGGAGAGACCCCCCTCATGATTGTGAAGTGCTTTGGGTGTATGGCCATACAGAATAAATGTGCTATATAAATACACATTACATTACATAATAATTCTAAAAGGAAAATAACTCATTGAAGTCTTTCAGACACGCTCAAAAAATGGCTTTAGCTGCTTGTTACTGCAAACTACTTCTTCAAAAACTACAAATGAGTTGAAACAACATGATTCTTAAAGGGTCACGAAACACCAAAACACATTTTTTGAGCTGTTGACAGTCATATATGTGTCCCACGCTGCTATAAACACTATTAGGACACATATATTGCACTAAAAAGTGAAAATTGGTTGTTTTTGCGTTATTTTGAGCAAATTCGTTCTTCCGGTTTGAAACAAATTTTTGAAGCTGCGTCACGGCCATGAGATACTTAGGTGTAAATCCATCCGGAGAGTGGCTGTCTGTCTTTTCTAGGACGTTCTTACGTATCTGAGTGTGCAGTATTAATTCATGAGAAAGACGTGCTTCAAACCAATCAGCGCGCTCTATTGTGTATGACGCGAAACTTCATTAATATGCATGATAGCTCCGGAGACTGTTTACCAGTCTACACTGTTCAGACGGCAGAGAGACACCACGTTGTGTTGCCAAAACAAGTACAACCATTTCAAGACAAAATTCGTAGGTGTTATTAGTGTGTTGCAACGAAGGTTTTGTTTTCATTTTCCCTCTATGAGAGAGCAGCTGGACTCACGTGTGGATTACAGTGCACGCGACAGAAACGCGTTTGTAAGGAACATTTTTACCCGAGAGCTTTTTCTCATCTGGAAATGGTGAAATCCGGTTTTGCCTCTCTTTTCCTTTTAATAAAAAGACACAGCTCCAGTTTGATTGTCTGTCTACAGATTTGGTAAGTGTTTGCAGTGGACTGCCCTTTGTTTAAATGCTGCTCTCCGAGTGTAAACATGAAAACTATTCCCGTCGTGCAGGATTTTCGCTGCAATTTGTGACAGAATAGTCTATACACACACGGCTTTCTGACGCTACCTACCTACCGAGTACATAAGTTACAGAGAAATGCGGAGGATTTTTTTCTCTTATTCGCCGTATCAAATCAGCCTCTGTGTGTTTGTTTTTCCTGTCAAACTTAGCGCGTGCCCAAATGTTAACTCCCTTCTATGCAAAATCTTATCCTCTTTCCCTCCCCCGACACTCCCACACTCCCAGAGCTGGACACGCCCAACTTTCCTGACTTTTTTCGAAACAGAGGTGTGAAAACACCCTGCTGAGACAGGGGGTTTCGTGGCCCTTTAAGGTTGTTTTGGGACAACTTAATTTTTTTATGTTCATTCATTCATTCATTTTCTTTCCGGCTTAGTCCGGAGCACCCGGAGGAAACCCACGCGAACGCAGGGAGAACATGCAAACTCCACACAGAAACGCCAACTGACCCAGCCGAGGCTCAAACCAGCGACCTTCTTGCTGTGAGGCGACAGCACTACCTACTGCGCTCTGTTTTATGTTCATTCATTTATTAATTTTGCTTCGGCTTAGTCTCTATTTCAGAGGTCACCAGAGCAGAATGAAGCGCCAACTACTCTGGTATATGTTTTACATAGCGGATGTCCTTCCAGCTGCAACCCAGTACTGGGAAACATCCATGCACTCTACATTCTCACACACACACACTCATACACTACAGCCAATTTAGTTTATTTAGTTCACTGTGGGGGAAACTGGAGCACCCGGAGGAAACACACGCCAACACGGGAAGAACATACTCCAGACGGAAACACCAACTGGCTCAGCCAGGACTCGAACCAGTGACCTTCTTGCTGTGAGGCAACAGTGCTAACCACTGGGCCACCGTGCCACCCTGTTTTATGTTCAATCCATTTAAATTTGTTAAGTTAACCTTGATTTCTGTTGGGACAATATGAAGGAACTGTGCAGAACCCAGGATTGTTTTTTCAGTGCGTACACTAAAAATGCTGGTTTGCACACAATTCATTCATGTTGTTGCAACACAAATTGATTAAGTTAACAAATGTAAGTGGATTGAACATAAAACAATTAAGTTGTCCTCGCCAAAAAAGTATTTCAACTCATTTTAATTAAGTTCGAACAAGCAGCAATATAATTTTTTTGAGTGTAATTTTCTGGAAAAAGATCATGTGTGAACAGGCCAACAAATTCACAGTTGTTGAATTTAGAAGGGATATGGCTGCAACTGGAAGACAATGAGAATTATTTATACTACTCTTTAAATGACCCAATAACTGTATTTTATTCATGTCTAACCCCACGCTAACCCTAAACAGTAATGTAAAAACAGTAATGGTATAATATATTTTAAAAAAATGCGCTGTTCACAGAGGCAGTAATGTTCCGAAATTATTCACAACATACTGTAACATGAAGTAGACGCTGACAACAGGGAGTGCGGATCCAAATGCAGGGTTTATTAGCAGGATGGTCAGGCAAGCAACAGTCAACACAGGAGCAAACAGATGTACAGTTGAGGTCAGAATTATTAGCCCCCCTTTTTATTTTTTTATTTCTGTTTAATGAAGAGAAGATTTTTTTCAACACATTTCTAAACATAATAGTTTTAATAACTCATTTCTAATAACTGATTTATTTTATCTTTGTCATGATGACAGTAAATAATATTTTAATAGATATTTTTCAAGACACTTCTATACAGCTTAAAGTGACATTTAAAGGCTTAACTAGGTTAATTAGGTTAACTAGGCAGGTTAGGGTAATTAGGCAAGTTATTGTATAATGATGGTTTGTTCTGTAGACAGTCGAAAAAAAAATAGCTTAAAGGGGCTAATAATATTGACCTTAAAATGGTTTTTAAAATATTTAAAACTGCTTTTATTCTAGCCGAAATAAAACAAATAAGACTTTCTCCTGAAGAAAAAAACATTATCAGACATACTGTGAACATACTTGCTCTGTTAAACATCATTTGGGAAATACTTGAAAAAAAATAAATCAAAGGGAGGCTAATAATTCTGACTTCAACTGTATATTGGCAATCCAGAGTCATGGTCAAATAAACAGGCAGATGGTCAAAAGGCAAGCAGCAGACAAAGCAAAACAAACAAAACAAAGCAAGGTTCAAACACGAAAGGCAAGTTGTTAACAGTTCAACAAGACTCAGCAACTTCAAACGTCTTCTGTTACATTTGTAAACATGAATGGGGTGCCACTCTATGGAAGCAGTTCCCACCACTGAATAAAAGGTTATTACAATTTTATTTATTTATTTTTATATCAGAATTGTGAGATGTAAACTTAAAACTGATTTATTAAGTTAGAATTGCGAGAATTCTGTAAAATAAAGTCACAGTTTCAAGTTATAAAGTCGGAATTCAGAGAAATAAAGTCATGAATTTTTGTTGAATTTTAAAAAAAAAAAAAAATCGTGAGTTTTCATCAATTTTATGTTACTGTAAGGATTGAGTTTAGGGTTAGGGTAGATATTAATGAAATGCAATTTCATGGGCAATTTAATTAATAATATGAATAATATTCTGTATATTACTGCGTGAAAGGGACTAATGATAAAGAACATTTTGCGGAATGTGGATTCCATGAATGTCAGAAGCTCTTTTTATAGCACCATAAACCATAGCATCATAGCTGTCATAAATAAAGGTACGAGAGCTGTCAATGGGGTGGTTCCTTTTTAAAAGGTACACATTTGGGGGCATATCGATACTTTAAAGGTATACGTTATTGTTACTTAAACAGTTCAGTCAATTATGTGTACAGTGTGTTTCCACAAGCTCTGCCATCCACTGAGATTACCACAGGTGATCTACCTAAAATTATATTGTTTAGTATCGTTTGTGGTTATTTCGATACTGGTGCTAAATCTATACTTTTAAAACGATACCGGTGCCAAAATGGTGCCTGAACCGATACTTTTGAGCCACAAAATGATGGTGGATGACTCTTTTATTTGACAAAAAATTATTTTATCATTTTAATTGAACAATATAATTGGTTTAAAGCATACATCAATTCATATTTTATATATTTAAATTGAATTGCATTAATATATTTAGTTTTGATCATTTGTTTGTTAGCATGTATGCAAGATTTGTATTATGCATTTAACATTACATTAGCTTACTACTAATCTGTGGAAAGGCTGTCATCAAAATCTGGAAACACCTTTTTCTGGGTTTGGGGCTTGTGACTACTTTTACATGGACATCAGTGATCTAAAGATTTGCCTTAATCTGAATAAGACAGTAATATGATTAAGGTGTTTACATGAGTTGCTATTTGAATGTTCCTTTCATGATCCTGTTTTACATGTTATAGCACATAGACTGATTAACGTCATTGCGTCAGCAGCCTATCCACGTTTCCAGCAGAGTTTCATGTAATTTTGGGAGTTTCATTTTTAATCTTTCGACTTTAACTGCAGTTGGGCACTTCCACTTTCATTCAGCAACATACTGTTCTGTATTGAGGTATTGAATGAGAATATGATGTAAGGACTGGTGGAAGAGTGTTGTTTTAATGGAATTCGATGCCGCATGTCGAATGGAAAGAAAAAACCTCCGCATTTTGTGACACGGGTGGCTGTGGTCCTTTAAGATAATCAAAAATCGCTGTTTACATGATAGACTCTTAATCAGAGTATTGTCTTAATTGTATTAAAATTGGAGTATTGGTGTCCATGTAAACGTACTCAGTGAAAGTGCCAGATTATTCTATGAGCCCTCAAATGTTTCATTAAGTTCAATGTGTTTCCCTCCTTACGCGCAACTTTTGTAAAGCATCTGCTTCACGTTGCTGTGTCAGAATACTTGCTTGTAAAATATAGCCATACTTTAGAACGCTTAGTTTAAGCAAATTTGATGAACACGAACAAGCGTGTTGATGACTCTGAAGGGAGTCGCTTACCGGATGCGCTGTACTGCACGCGTTGTCTACTTGCGTGTGTTTCCTAAGCAACAAGAACAAATGCCTAACATCGCAGATGGTGTCCATAACACTCAAAATTGTTTAGAATTTAATGTTAAGAGATGGTGTGACACACCTATGTGTGCCTTTGATTTACCCCTTGATGCTTCTTATGTCCTTGTCGCAGCACCAGTGGCACCGAAATTAGGCACCGAAATTCATATGCTGATTCGGTCTGGTCCATACCGGTTTCATAGGTACCATAATGGCACTGGTACCCAACCCTATTGATTAGGGATGCGCCAAAATGTGTTTGTTTTTTTCTAGCTCATATTTTCGTCTGTTCGTCTCTTTCGCCAAAAGGAACGCTCTGTTTACGTAAAGAAAACTTTCCTGGCTAACCAACAGAAAATCTTCTGGGAACCAAAAAAAAAAAAAACTTGTTATTTTAATTTCGTTTTTTGTAAATTTTGTAAATGATCACACAAATGTTTTTAAAGGGTTAGTTAAACAATACTGAAAATTGTCATCATTTACTCACCCTTTACTTGTTTCAAACCTTTATACGTTTTTTTTATTCTGTGGAACACAAAAGAAGATATTTTGAAGAAAGGAGTAACAAGTCTTAGTACTTGCCCTACCATATTAATTAAAGCAGCAGCGTAACAGATTTACTCCGCTAAGACCAAACACATCAACATCGCCATATACATATTTGTTACCATACTAAATCTCTCCAATAGTCATGACAGAACTAAGGAAGTCAATGGTTTCAGCATTCTTCAAAATACCCTATTTTGTGTTCAACAAAGTAAAGATACTCAAAAAGATTTGAACTTTTCTAGTGAACTATTTCTTTAATACACAGACTTCTTACATATAACAATGTATATTATATTACAAGCCCCTTTAACAATATATGTGCGTTTTTTAAAATAACTTCTTTAATTATACACCTTTTAAACGTGTCCTCCTGGTCTTGTAATGCAAAATCCATCACTGCATATTATTCGTAAAAGTAAAAACCTATTTGATTTTATGTAGTTAATTTGAGGCTATAAAAAGATAGACATTATTCTGACTCTGTGTTTAATAGTGGTGTATCGATACACCAAAGGCACGGTTCGGTTCGGTTCACGGTTTTGGAGCCACGGTTCGGTTCGGTTCGGTTTCTGTTTGCTGTGGGGTTAGGGTTGATGTCATCTTAACAGTAATGCTAAGGAACAATAGATTCACTTAATAACAAGAACAACTAAACTTTTTCTTTATTAATTTTGCCATCACATTTTAGTACAGTCAGGATACCAGAGTAAACAACAAAAATTAAATAAATACCTCCAATATAGACTAGTCAGAAAAAACAATTCTCTTTAGTGCAGCCATCTTAAGAAAGTAAACTCAAATTAAACTGCAGTGTTGACTATAGTGAAAGATAAACAGGCTTGTCCTTTCTAAGGACATTTGGAATATTCAATTAAGTTTTAAGTTCTTCTTTAAAAACACCATAATGTCCACATTCTCAGGTGAGGGGCTTGATTTCTGTGCAGACACAGACAAAGTGATGCTCATTTTAGTTATCAATTAGATAGATAGGTTTCCGTTTAAATTAATGAAAAAATAATATACATATAATGTGCTTGTAAAGTGTTTTTTACATGACCTATTCACCAGTAAAATACATTGCAGTTTTGTCTGAAACTAATGTTAGGGTTGTAGCCGTATATCAGTTGTATTTTTGCCTCTCTCTCTCTCTCTCTCTCTCTCTCTCTCTCTCTCTCTCTCTCGCTCTCCATGCCTGTCATTTCTGTTTGTCCGCCTTCACGACAGCTGATTGGTCAGGAGAACGATCTATCATTACTGGGCGACGTGGCGCGGGAATATAAAAATGACGTCAGGAAAAGCGGAGGAGAGCGCATCTTCCTTTGATCTCGTTCTTTGTGTGTTTTGCTAACATGATTATGAATTTCGTTGTTTTTGCTTAACTTTCGTTTGGGCAAAATTATTTTGCATTAGTTTTGCCCACTTTGAGAAATTTTGTGATTTTTGTACATTTTTATTTCGATTGATTTGTTTGTTGCTTTTTTGTTCAGCTCTTTCTCGTCATATTGAGCTTTACCTCCTCAAGTTCACTTTTTTCTCAGAGTAAGGTGGATAGGGAAGATGTCTTACGACTTCCATTTTGCAAACACAAAGAAAATGTATTGTTAAAGACATCAGGTAAGAGGTGAACGTCATCTTTGTATTTATTTTATTCTACAGGTCAGTTCAGTATAGGGAAGAATAAGGCGCACGGCGCTGAAAACCTTTTTTTCTTTTCATCAGTTTCTAGTGAGGTAAGGGGTTAAATCCCTTTTGTTGGCAGTTCTGTTGTCAGTGTCTTTTGCGTACACCCTCACATTGTGACATTTACCACAATTTTTAAATGTTATTCCTTATTAGGTTTCGTGAAACAGTTAGTTACGACAGATAGTGTGCGCTTTGTCTACGATACGAATTCCATTCCTGTACTCCACTGGAAAAGCAAAATGTTCCCAAACAGGAGACTTAAATGTATTTGGGGGATCTGCAATCTCAATATATGCGAAGCAGCCGTCCTGCATATACAGTAGTAATGGAGTGTGATCGCTCACTCAAGTCACATGACATGACATGCACTTGGAAAATACTATTCCAAATTCTAAAACATTAGAATATAATATTCAGAACAAAAGCTCATCATTACTAATACAATTTAATCAAATGTTATAAAATAAAGATGTTTTGGTTCAATTAGAGACAAGTGACGTCAACCTTAACAGTGGGCAGCAGGGGGCGTGACAGTATCGCGGTCCGCCACGAGAGTTTCGCGATACATATCGTGGTTGGTGTATCGCGATATTTCGGTTCGGTTTGTAGTATTGTTACACCCCTAGTGTTTAATAAGTACAGTGTGCTTAAGATCAAAAAACCACAACAACAATGAGCCTCCTGTTTCATTACTTGAGGTTTCATATTGGAAACTGAAGATTGTGCAAAACATTATTGTGCTTTGCTTGATGAATAATTCCATTAGGCGAATGTACTCTTACTGAAATAATTACACTGAGCGTAATTGAACCCTTGAAAGTGCTGCTTGATCATTTAAAAAATGTACTTTGCATCATGGTCTAAAGAAGTAATAATGTCTTTCTGATTTATTTTAAATCCGCATTTCATGATGGCAGGTTTCTGCACAGTATATACCGAACAAAAATGGAGAAAAAAGATTCATTTTTAAGCATACAGCCCGGCTATATTTACAAACCTCAATAAGAGTTAAGTAAAATGTTGGCGGCGCTGCCAGGAAAATGATTTGCAGCATTTAAATGAAATGAACAGCAAATGAAAAGCGGAGGTTTTCTTGGGTTGATCGATCGCTCTGTGGGAAATAAATACCGGCGTATTTAGAGGAAAGAACTGTGGTTCTTATGATGGACAACTCGTGCTTTCACCGTGCTGAATCATCAGGTCATTTCCAGCACTCCTGAGTGTGTGAGATAAAAGAGAGAGTGAGGATGGGAGGGAAAGAAACATCAATCTGTTTTTAATGAAAGTGATCATAACGCGTCCGTACAACAGCAAGAATTGATGCCAGGCTCCTCGGTGCTGTTGTTTTTTTTAATTACAGCTTGTATTTTCTTATAAACTCTATGTGAGGAAGGTAAAAAAAACATCAAAGCAAGCCCTTCTGGTTGTGGAGATAAGACCTTCTTGACAGGTTGAGGGTTTGAGATGATCTGTAGTAGGCATATGGCTAAATAAAATGATTGTTAAAGAGCCCCTATTATGCCTCATAAAAGGTTATATTTTGGTTTTAGGGGTCTCCAACAACAGTTTGATATGCATGCAAGGTCAGAAAACACTTTCATTGTCTTAAATATGCATTTGTTTTTGCCTAATTATCCTAATGACCCCCATATGATTCATTTAGCGATCATTCAATTCAATTCAATTCATCTTTATTTGTATAGCGCTTATACAATGTAGATTGTGTCAAAGCAGCTTCACATGGAAGATTATAGTGAATTGAAACAGTGTCAGTTCAGTTTTCAGAGAATAAGTTCAGTTCAGTTTAGCTCAGTTCAGTGTGGGTTAATAATCACTACTGAGAGTCCAAACACTGAAGAGCAAATCCATCGATGCGCAGCTCTACAGATCCCGAACCATGCAAGCCAGTGGCGACAGCGGCGAGGAAAAAACTTCACCAACTGGCGAAAGCGAAGATTTTAAAAAACCTCGAGAGAAACCTGGCTCAGTTGGGCACGACCATTTCCCCTATGGCCAAACGTCTTGTGTAGAGCTGCAGTCTAGGCGCAGGAAGCTGGACCTCAGCGAAGACTCGTCTGTCCTTGGAGCATCACAGGAGTCAGTAATGCTCTCACTCCATGATGACCACCACAGCAGCTGCTCAGGATACGGCCTGGTCCAGAAAACCTTGGGATCATCTCGTCGCTGGTCTCGGATCGCGTCAGTGGCACTGCATAGTCTGAGGGCCTCGAGATGAGTACCCCCAGGTGGAAATACAGAATAAGGAGAATAATTAGCGTAGCTGCTGTTCATAGTGTATATAAACAAGAACCAAAATCATGTGTGGGGCACATCATGCGTCATACCGCTATGTACTGCACTGAGTGTATGCTTTGCTAAAAAGATAGGTCTTTAATCTAGTTTTGAAGAGCGAGAGTGTGTCTGAGCCTCGGACTTTATCAGGAAGGCTATTCCAGAGTTTAGGGGCCATAAATGAAAAGGCTCGACCTCCTTTACTCGACTTTGCTATTCTAGGTACTACTAGAAGCCCTGAGTTTTGAGATCGTAAAGAGCGGGTTGGGCTGTAGCGAGACAGGAGGTTGGTTAGATAAACAGGAGCTAGATTATTTAAAGCTTTATAGGTAAGAAGCAATATTTTAAATTCAATACGAAACTTAACAGGCAGCCAGTGTAAGGAGGATAAAATTGGGGTGATATGATCATATTTTCTAGATCTGGTAAGAACTCTGACAGCTGCATTTTGCACTAGCTGGAGTTTGTTAATAGAGGAAGCTGGGCAACCAGCAAACAGAGCATTACAGTAGTCCAGCCTAGAAGTCATGAAAGCATGAACTAGCTTTTCTGCATCTGATATGGACCGATCATTTAGCGATGTTGTGATTGGTCGACTGGGTTCAGGGAGACAGATAGAAACACCCATCTCCATCTGTCAGTGATCGTCATCTTCATGTCATGATAGGTCCTGTGATACCCCACGCTCCACTAGTGTCTGAAGGGAAAGGCACGTTCACGTTTTACCGGATCTGGCACTACATATTCGGTCATGTACCGTATCGACATTGATGCGTTCAGGCAAAAGGTCTGAACCCAACACGATTCATTTATTCGACTCTAAGTCGACAATTTCATTAAAGAATCAATAGTTTTAATCATGGTGCACTTTCAGATTAAACCTCAGCTGGATGTTTTCATTCACTTAGAGCTGTGTTACACACTGCATGAAAGGGCATTTTCAAAAACTCATAATAGGGGCTCTTTAAAGCTTTTATTGGGATGTTTCAAATAAGTTGTGTTACGAGTAGTTGTCTGTACTGTCTCTTTCTTGCTCTCTTTTTCTCTCTCTCTTAACTATTTGCAGGTGCAGCAGATCATGATTGGCGGTGCCCATAATTAATCACCAGAGAACATGGATTCCTCAGCTCCCCACTCTCTCTTGATTGCCCGCACGTTATTCTCTGTGGAGATGTTGCTATTTGTACACTGTAAAATGAGTGTTTGTTGCTGATGTCTCTTGTTGGCATTTTGTAAGAAGCCGATGTGAAGTTGTAAATTCAAAACTCTGCTTTTTGTGTCCCTGTCTGAGGAGCATGGTAGGGATGCCTTTATTTTCGTTTTCCCCTGTGTTATTAGTAGGGAAGTTTTCTGTATTTATTTATTTTTTTTATCTATTTGCCAAGGACGTTTTCTCTAATTTAGTTAGTTTTGTTTATGGTCATTTATTTTGGCTTTGACCACTCCTTATATTCTGTAAATAAATCTTTCTTGTTAAGTCTTAGTGGTTTGTGTTTGGTTTTCGATACTTTTGCGAGAGATTATGTAATTATTATGGTATAGAGATTATAGCATCAGGGATTATGGTAAAACTGCGCTTTCATTCTCTGGCCAATTTCAAATATTTTTGACAGCTGAAGTGTAATTGTTTTGCATGTGTGTATTTCAGGGTACATTACACTGTGCTAGCATTAAACATGAGCTGAGAGCAGAGCTCATTAATATTCATAACCCTTCTAAATAAGGTAAAACTCAGCTGGCATTCAATGGCCAATTTTAAATGTTTTTGACAGCTAAAGTGGAATTGTTTTGCATGCGTGTATTTCAGAGTACATTACACTGTGCAAGCATCAGAGACATGAGCCGAGAGCAGAGCTCATTAATATTCATGACCCTTCCAAATAAGGTAAAACTGAGCTTTTGTTATACGGCCAATTTTAATTTTTCAAATATTTTTGAAAGCTGAAGTCTAATTATTTTGCATGTGTGTATTTCAGGGTACATTAGACTGTGATAGCATTAAAGACATGAGCCGTGAGCAGCATGAGAGCAGAGCTCATTAATATTCATGACCCTTCCAAATAAGGTAAAACTGAGCTTTTGTTCTACGACCAATTTCAATATTTTAAATATTTTTGATAGCTGAAGTCTAATTATTTTGCATGTGTGTATTTCAGGATACATTACACTGTGATAGCATTAAAGACATGAGCCGTGAGCAGCATGAGAGCAGAGCTCATTAATATTCATGACCCTTCCAAATAAGGTAAAACTGAGCTTTTGTTCTACGACCAATTTCAATATTTTAAATATTTTTGATAGCTGAAGTCTAATTATTTTGCATGTGTGTATTTCAGGATACATTACACTGTGATAGCATTAAAGACATGAGCCGTGAGCAGCATGAGAGCAGAGCTCATTAATATTCATGACCCTTCTAAATAAGGTAAAACTGAGCTTTTGTTCTACTGCTAATTTCAATATTTTAAATATTTTTGATAGCTGAAGTCTACTTATTTTGTATGTGTGTATTTCAGGGTACATTAGACTGTGCGAGCATTAAAGACATGAGCCGAGAGCAGCATGAGAGCAGAGCTCATTAATATTCATAACACTTCCAAATAAGCTAAAACTGATCGTTCATTCTACGGCCAATTTTTAATATCTTTGACAGCCGAAGTGTAAGTATTTTGCATGTGTGTATTTCAAGGTACATTACACTGTGCGAGTATCAGAAACATGAGCCGAAAGCAGCATGAGAGCAGAGCTCATTAATATTCATGACCCTTCCAAATAAGGTAAAACTGAGCTTTCATTCTATGGGCAATTTCAAATATTATAAATATTTTTGATAGCTGAAGTGTAATTATTTTGCATGTGTGTATTTCAGGGTACATTACACTGCGAGCTTCAGAGACATGAGCCGAGAGCAGCATGAAAGCAGAGCTCATTAATATGCATGACCCTTCCAAATAAGGTAAAACTCAGCTTTCACTCGGGCCAATTTCTAGACATTTAAATGGGCTTGTAAAACTATTTATGAAAATGTTTTGCCCTTACCTAAGGCACATTCTTTCTATGTAGATATCAGAGAACAATTTAAACAATGTATCAACGCATACTATGGCACCTTTAAACACTAAGAAATGAACATGAGCTAATATAATAAATGCTTTACATTTTTTTCATTGGCAGCTTGTACATGTAAAAAGGTTATTTATTTAAATGTATTTTGACCCCCTTGGTTTCAAAGGCATGAGGATGATTCACCAAAAACTATATTTGTAATCATTATAATCTTTATTGCAATTGAGGACAGACATGTATTGTAGCACGGTTGCATTTTCTCATCACACACGACACATGAATTGTGTTGATTTTGTCCTTCACATGAACGAAGACTACATTCATTCATTCATTCGTGACTTCAGCCGAGGCACTTGATATCATGCAGTGCAGACTACAGTATAGCTCTCTGCAAATGCAAACACTTGATCAAAATCAAACCACTTTAAAGAATCAGATTGTAAATGAGAGGCAACATTAAGATGAATGCAACAGTAGATGGTGCTTTTCATCCTTATGGCATTTTCTCCAAGGTTTTATCTTGAGACTAAAAGCCATGTTAATGCTTCACCAGTGTATTGAAAGTGTGCAGTCCCATTGTATTTAGTGTAGCTTCTGTATAACAAATGTTACTACCGATGGGTAGTACATTTTTGTTGCTCATAACACTTAAGTTCGTTGCACACTGAGAGTCCGAAATTTTCATCCAGAATTTTTGCATTGTAAAAAATAAATACGAGCTTTTGTTGTGTCAGTTACATTTTAAAAATTCAGATGGAGTTTATTTATTCTTAAGAATTCTTATTTATTCTTATATTTTATTTATTTTATTTTATTTTTTTTTTACATTTTTTCGCATCTAACGCAAGTGAAAGCCAAAATCTAGAACACTGCTAGGGAACCTATGGCTCGTGAGTCACATATGGTTCTTTGACCAAAAATACATGGCTCTCCACCTGTCTCCCTTCACTAATATTTTACAGTTTAAACATTATAACCATCACTAGAAATCAGTTACCTATTTAAAATCTAATTACAATTCTCTTTTTATTGTAATTTTCTTTTACAGAAAAATGAATAAAAACTCAGTTTAAAAAACTTCTGCAGTGAAATTTAAACCACACTGAACTGAACTCTGAAATCTGAACTTTACTAGAACCTCTGTGTTAAGCGGCTTTGACAGAATCTACATTGTATAAGTGCTATAGAAAGATGAATTAAATAAAGATGAATAAAATAAATAAAGACAGTAGAAGTCCGAATTATTAGCGCCCCTTTAAATTTTTTTTCTTTTTTTAATATTTCCCAAAATGATGTTTAACAGAGCAAGGACATTTTAACAGTATGTCTGATAATATTTTTTCTTCTGAAAAAAGTCTTATTTGCTTTATTTCAGATAGAATAAAAGCAGTTTTTATTTTTTTAAAAGCCCTTTTAAGGTCAAAATTATTAGCCCGTTTAAGCTATATTTTTTTCCCGGTACTCTACAGAACAAACCATCGTTATACAATAACTTGCCTAATTACCCTAACCTGCCTAAAAGGAAGAAATTGGAGAAAAAAATAAACACGGGGGCTAATAATTCATGAGGGCTAATAATTCTGACTTCAACTGTGTATATATATATATATATGTGTGTGTGTGTGTGCGTGTGTATATACACATATTTATACAACAGTTCTGTCTGGTTCTTGAATCTGATTGACTTTAATAGCCGTGCGATATTCTGCAATACAGCACTGGTACAGCCTCTTCACCCCTGTGTATTACTCCGCCCACATACAGCGACAAGCAGAGGACACTCTACAGTTTGGCAAATATTGCAGCTGTTGGACAACATAATGTACTTTTGAGACTTTTTTTTAGTCGAGAGTGTAGTTGTTTAGATTGCAACTATGCAGTTTATTTATGAGGATAGTGCCTATTTTTAAATATTTATAATTTCAGAGCATTGGATTCAGTGCATCGGCGTAAATTCAGTGCATTCTCAGCGTAAATGTCAAACTACAGCTGAACAAATCATTAGAAGTCAGGTAAGTGACATTCTGAGTCGATCTCTCTTTTGTATTTTGAAGTGCTGCATTTATACCCAGAAACTGCTAGTGTCTGCATTGCTTTGGCTTTTTCAGGGTTAATTATTATGAAATCCCGATAGCAACAGAGAAATACTGGGAAATCTCTGTAGACTGATGGCATTTCATGCAGTTCAGCCTTAAAATTGTCAGCAAAATCAGCTGTTTTGTCATCACTTTAGACATTACACTAGAGAATCATTCAAATACTAGCTCTAAAGTAATGTTGGTGAAATTGCGACAGTTTCTGCTGTTCTGACGTCAGCTGCAGATGTGAATAAATGGCGGAAGAAAGTAGTTCCTCATACAAAAAGGTTTTTAAGATTCTCTGTGTTTGATTTTCTTTTCTATACACACAATTATGCTGTCAAACTGTTGTATAAACGCAATATCACACTCGTAGCAGTGCGATGTGGCTGTATATCGACACTGGTGGGGTGAACTAAGGCACTCCGCCTGCAGCCTCGAGCCAATGCACGCCTCCCACCAGTACCGATATACAGCCATATCGCACTGCTACTTGTGTGATATTGCTCATGTATGTATATATATATATACTGTATATGAATGTGATATATATATATATATATATATATATATATATATATATCAAAGCCAAAAAAAATCAGAAATGGCTCTTTGCTGAAAAAAGGTTTCCGACCCCTGATCTAGAATGTTGTCTGACAAATTAATCCACTTCATCTCGGATTGTGGCAGATGGTTGAGAACCACTGCTGTATGCCGGATTCAGTGCCTGGCACCTTTCCCAAGCCACTGTTTCCTATGCCACTGGTGTATGTATGTATGTGTGTGTGTGTGTGTGTGTGTGCATTATAATTTTTCGAAGAAAGAAGAGATCATCACTGTGTGAAGATTCCATTTTGTATTGTTTAGTGATTTTTTTTTTTTTCAATACAGATTCATTAAACCGCATCAAACTCTGTGTGCGAGGTTTTTGTGCCTAATGAATTTTTAGCTTGAGGAATACAACAAAAATTATTTAAATATTAAAATCGGACTGTGTGCAAAGACCTTTAGTGAGAAAAGTCGCAGACACTGGACAAGGATGAATCTTTCTAGCGTGCATGTGTTGAGCACCTGTGTTCGTGCACACTATCAAATGAAATATACTTCGAAAGGCTGTGCATTCAACTTTGCGCCAGTCTACATGTACAAAGAGTATACTTAGGGCTTAAAGGCTGGGACACACAAAGCAGATGGTCGGCCACTGGGCTGCTGGTAAGCGGTGGTCTGGCAAGTTGGTTTGTTATGTGTTCCACACATCAGGTTAACGTCTGAGCTCATTGACTCGATTCAACATGTAAAATCTATGTCGGCCATCGGCTGAAAAGAGTGCTCTGATTGGTTATTCAGCAACAAATCAGAGGACGAGAACACAAACTGAAGTGACGTAGCAAGTAAACAATTAACATCAAGAAGGATCACGAAGAGGCTGGCTGTAATTTAATTATAGCTGGCAAGATTATAAGATTGTCAAACATATTTGCATGAGCAAATCCCTCTGTGGTGTGTGACAATTACTGTGATAATGGTACTAAACACTGCTTTGTTTATGCTTTAGAACGCACGTTAGAAGTTTGTTTTCATTTTGCTCATTTTGTCGCGAAAACAACAAAAAGACAAATCCTTTCACAAAGGTGCAGAACAGACATTCTCTAATAAGTCAGCTGCTGTCTGTTTGGTGTGTTCACTTGCAGCTTTTTGGTCCAGACGAGACCAGACATGAGTCAATGCAAGGCAACAACGCAGTTGGTTTTCATCAACATGTTTATCATGGGCTTGGTGTGTCCCAGGCTTTAGAGAAATTTGAAAAAATAAAAGACAATTGCTGCGTCCCAATTCGCATACTTACAGTTGAAACCAGAAGTTTACATACACTGTATAAAAAGGCACATGACCATTTAAAAAAGTCAGATGTTAATGTGACTAAACTTTTTCTCTTTAGGTATGTTAGTATTGTCAAATTTGTTTCTGTTATGCTCAATAGCAGAATAATGAGAGAGATATTTTTAGAGAAATTGTTATAACTTTTCTTGAAAGACAAGTTTACATACAATAAGATTATTATGCCTCTGAAAAAGCTCAGATGATGGTGTCAAGGTTTTGGAAGTTTCTGATTGGCTAATTGACAACATTTGAGTTAATTGGAGGCACAACTGTAGAATAGTATTTAAGGAAAACCTCAAACACACTGCTTCCTTGTGTGACAACATGGGAAAATCAACAAGATTACAATTTGCAAAATTACACTGGGAAAAAGACTAATTTTTGGAGACATGTCCTGTGGTCTGATGAAACTAAGATTGAACTGTTTGGCCATAATGACCAGTGTTACATTTGGAGGACAAAGGGGAAAGCTTACAAGCTTAAGAACACCATCCCAACTGTGAAGTATGGGGGCGGCAGCATCATGTTGTGGGGATGTTTTGCTGCAGGATGAACTGGTCCACTTCACAGCATAGATGGCATCATGAAGAAAGAACATAATGTAGAAATACTGAAGCAACATCTCAAGACATCAGCCAGGAAATTAAAACTTGGCCACAAATGGGTCTTCCAAACAGACCATGACCCTAAGCATACTGCCAAATTAGTTAAAATGTGCTTTAAGGACAACAGAGTGAATGTTTTGGAGTGGCCATCACAAAGCCGTGACCTCAATCTTATCGAAAATTTGTGGACAGAGTTGAAAAAGCTTGTGCGAGCAAGACAGCCTACAAATCTGACTCAGTTACACCAATTCTGTCAGGAGGAATGGGCCAAAATTCCTGCAAACTATTGTGAGAAGCTTGTGGAAGGATACCCAAAACATTTGACCAAAGTTATACTATATTAAAAGCAAAGATTAAAAAATACCAAGAAAATGTATGTAATCTTTTGACTGTCTAGAAATGAACAAAAAATTCTCAAAAAAAAAAATTCTCTCATTATTCTGGCACTTAGCAAATGTAAATGATTTAGGTAATCCTAGCGGACCTAAAATAGTAAACGTTTAGTATGATTTACCATCAGACATTTTTTTAAAAAAGGTTATGTTCCTTTATTTATAGTGTATGCAAACTTCTGCTTTCAACTGTATACTATGCCCTAAACGTGTGCACTTTTTTGTGAATGAAAAATACATGCTTTTGAGTGTGTAACAGAAGAGTATGCAAGCTTTGGGAAAATACTACTTCCTCATTGTGTTGCTTAGTTATGACTGAGCCCTGTCAATTACACACACAATATCCACATTTCTGTCATACTTAATTTCCTACCTTATTGGAGAAGCAGCAGCAGGATAATCTCCCATTCACGAGTATTTCATGCAGAGAAATCTCCTCAGGTCTTTGGATAATTCTGCATTCAGACGTTAATATCCAAACACGTCTTTATATAAGTTCAGTATTGTTGTTGCAGATGAAATATAACACAGAAAACGCCATTTAAATATTTTCCAGTTGACTAGATATTAATTAACAGACATACATACAGCTTTACCGAAGCCACTCTACTTGATGGTTGATCTCGTGCGTCCACCATGTTTGTAGTTTATTTACACTTTTCACTCACATTTGTAGTTCTAATTGAATTCACGTCCAACACACAATGTACTATGGGCAATATCAGCGGTTATGATATTGACGGTTCTACACTTCAAATATTTACCGGAAATAGGAAACCATCCGGGAAACTTTGGCATACTTTTGTCAACATAACACAATTTGGGACGTACTAATTTTATTTTTGAATAATATTTAGGACAGATAGTATGCGAATTGGGACACAGCAATCGTTTTAATCAGCTATAGTGCCCCCTTGTGGCAGCATTGTTTGCATACGAAATTGAGCTTGCGTAGCTAGAAGTGTGTGGTGTGGATGCGTATAGCGTTATGAAATATAAAAATATACATTTGCTTTACATTATAAATTCAGGATGCACTTCTTGTAAGAACGTCCATTGGTTGAAAGGGTCCTTTGTGTGCTTCAGTTTTGGTGGGAATTTCATGTTACTGATCCCCAGGCATTAGTCGTAGAGAATTAGAAAGTCAGTTAAGTCCATAACGGTGTGTTCAAAACTGCAGGATTGTTGCGCCTAGAGAAGAAGACTATATCCCATGGTATTGATGGAAGCATGTTTCTACCAGAAACTGACAGCATGTGCATGGCTATTACAGCAGGTCCTGGAAGGAAACGATGTGATTGGACGAGTTGTATCTGCTAATCGTCCAGGTGCTGCTCCTCCCAGGTGGATGTCGGGATGGCGCTGTACGGGTCCATGATGACTTTGGCGCAGCGGATGATCATGGCCACCAGCAGCAGACAGAGGAAGGCGATGCATGCCAGGGTCAGACCCTGGTCCACGTCCACGAAAGCGGGGTCGGGCGTTGTTTCCTCCATCGCTTCGGTCTGTCCGCATCAGTCCAGGCCTCCGCCACCATCCTGATCACTTATCTGTAACGGCGAGATGGAGAGAGGAGTAAATTGCCTGCCTGCCTGAGTGCTTTGATGAATCCGTATAAGTCAGTACAGCTTAAAGTTATCTGGAGAGGCCTGTTGTTGAATCATAAGAGACATCAGGACATGTTTTTACATTCTGTCTGGGCTGCTTTTCAGATGTTTCAAATGTACAACCCCAAATCAGAAAGAGTTGGGACAGTATGGAAAATGCAAATAGCAAAAGAAAGAAGTGATTTCTAAATTTACTTTGACTTGTACTTCATTGCAGACAATACAACAAACATTATTTAATGTGTTCCTCATGATTTTTATTGGGGTTTTTTCCAAAATAAACACATTACACTTTTGGTTCTTGCAACACATTTCAAAAAAAGTTAGAACAGGAGCACTTCAGGTAATAATCATCAGGTAAATTGGTGAAATAATGATGTGATTTGTGAGCAAAAATGGGCAGAGGATCGCCAGTTTACCAACAAATATGTGAGAAACTTATTGAAATGTTTAAAAACAATATTCTTCAAAGAAAGACAGGAAGACATTTGGATATTTCACCTTCAACAGTGCAGAACATCATTAAAAGATTGAAGGAATCTGGAGGAGTAAAGAACAAGGGTGCAAGCCTAAGCTTAACAACTGTGATCTTTGATCCCGCAGGCGGCACTGCATCAATAATTATCATTCATCTATAAGCGATATCACCACATGGGCTCAGGACTACTTTGGCAAACCTTTGTCAAGTACCACAATACATAGTTACATCCACAAATGCCAGTTAAAACTGTACTGTTCCAAAAGGAAGCCCTATGTTAACAGTGTCCAGTAGTGCTGTCAACTTCTCTGGGCATGGAGGCATCTGGGATGGACCGTCACACAGTGGAAACATAATGTGGTCAGATGAATCACTATTTCAGGTATTTTTTGTGAGAAATGGACACTGTGTGCTCCTGACTAAAGAAGAAAAGGATCATCCAGACTGTTACCTGCAACAAGTCTAAAAGCCAGGGTCTGTCATGGTATGGGGTTGTGTCAGTGCCCTTGGAAAAGCTAACTTGCACTTCTATGATGGCATCTTTAATGCTGAAAAGTACATAGAGATTTTGGAGCACAATATGCTGCCTTCTTTTCCATGCATATTTCAACAAGACGATACAAAAGCACATTCTGCACACATTACAAAGTCTTGGCTGTGGAGGAATAGGATACAGATACTTGACTGGCCTGCCTGCAGTCTTGACCTGTCTCCAATAGGGAATGTGTGGCGCATTTTGAAGCACAAAATGCGACAACGAAGACCCTGTACTGTTGCCCACCTTAAGACTTGTTTGCAGGCAGAATGGGACAATATTACGCCAGAAACACTCCCTCATTTGGTGTCTTCAGTCCATGAATGTCTTTTAAGTGTTGTGGAAAGGAATGGCAACATTACAAAGTGCTGAATGCTTTACTGTTCCAACTTTGAAATGTGTTGCAAGAACCAAAATTGCAATATGTGTTTATTTTGAATAATATATATATATTTCATATCACATGAAATAATGTTTGTTGTATTGTCTGCAATGAAATACAAGTCAAATTTAGAAATCACTTTTTATTTGTGTTTTCCATATTGTTTCAACTTTTTCTGATTTGGGGTTTTACTTTGAAGGAATTTTTTAATGCTTTAGGCTGTATTTTCACTAGTGTGCTTTTTTGTTTTAAAATGGCATAAAATAAACAGGGTTCAACTTCACTTGTGGTCACAGAAGGCCAGGAGGCAGCCTTATATGAGTAAATAAATATGATAAAATTAATTATTGTAATTGCTATTAGAATTTTTTGGTATTATTATTTTATTTATGATAATATTAATGATGTATTATTATTATTATTATTATTATTATTATTATTAGGGGCCAAGCATCAAAGGTGCATAAAGTGGAAAATAAATGGAAAATTAGAATACATTTGTAATGATACACAAAAAGGACACATATTAACAAAACAATTAATAAAATAACATTTATAGAAATAGTTAATAATACAAAATGAAGGTAAATTTTTGTGTGTGAAAGCAAATTTACAATAAAGAAAGTTATATTTTATACCAGTAAACACAACACAGTGTGCTGCTACTAAAACTGAATAATTAATAAGATTAATAACAATAATAATAATAATAATAATTATTATTATTATTATCATCATTATCCATAATAATAATAATTAATATTATTATTACTATTGTTGTTGTTATTAGTTTTATTATTAGGATTAGGGGCCAAGCATCAAAGGTGGATAATGTGGAAAATATAAATAAATGTGTACAAATACACAAAAAATGTACAATATTATAATAATAATAATACAATAAAATGTATTAATAATAAATAATTAATAAAACAATTAAGGTAAATGATACAGTGTGAAACTGCAGTTTAAAAAAAGAAAGTTATATTCTATACCAGCAAACACAACACAGTGTGCAGCTACTAAAACTGGTTTTGTACCTTTAGTATATACTGACAAGAAGACAACAACCATCGTAATACAGGCGGTAAAAGAAGAAAACTAAACAAAAGAAATATTAACAAGAAGAATGACATAATGTGCCTGGAGTCATTCATACAAACTCAAAACATTGTCATGGTGACACACCACAAACCCATAATCTAATAAATAAATAAATAAACATTAATTCATTCATTTTCCTTCGGCTTAGTCCCTTTATTCATCAGGGGTTGCCACAGAGGAATAAACTGACAACTTATTCAGCATATGTTTTACACAGTGGATGCCCTTCCAGCTGCAACCCAGTACTGGGAAACACCCATACACACTCATTCACACACATACACAACGACCAATTTAATTTCAAGAGTTCACACTTAGCCGATGATTGATTATAAAGCTTGTTTGGCATGCTGTCTTGGGAGAGAGCCCTGAGCTCATAAGATCCTCGAGCCCGGGGCTCCCTCCTGTTTGCAAGGCGAGAGGGGAGTTTGAGCTCAGGTAGATCTCGAGAACTCTCCTGCTGTAGTAGCTAATTAACAGATAGTGATTGCTCTTAAGAGATAACTACTTACTAGGAGCATGTCTACGGGGCCGATTTGGATTAGTCAATTAACTTAAGTTGCATGTTTTTGGACGGTGGGAGGAAACCGGGGAAATCGGGGGAAACCCACGTGAGCTCGGGGAGAACGTGTAAACTCAGCACAGAAACGTCGGCTTGCTTGGTAAGGACTAGAAGCAGTGACGTTCTTGCTGTGAGGCAACAGTCCTAACCACTGGGCCACCGTGCCACCCATCTAGGAAAGGAGGAGGAGTAGGGGTGGAAGGGGGGATTTTTCAAAATGAAGATGGCTGTTATATGGAACTAAGGGTATTTATAATGGCTTAGGAATCATCTGATGGGTGAATTATAAATTGGATAATGCGGGACCAGCCGCAAGCAATCATAAGCACATGATCCTCTCGAAATTAGTTTATAAATAAACTTCACTTATTCAATTCACCTATAGCGCATGTGTTAGGACTGTGGGGGAAACCGGAGCACCAGGAGGAAAGATGGGGAGAACATGCAAACTCCACACAGAAATGGAAACTGACTCAGCGGGGACTCGAACCAGCGACCTTCTTGCTGTGAGGCGACAGTGCTAACTACTGAGTCACTTCTTGAAATAAACATATAACATAAAATCAATACAATAAAATTTCAAGTTCATTCATTTATAAAGCACATTTAAAAACAACCACAAGACCAAAGTGCTGTATATAAAAACAAACTACATATAGAGACATAACAAAAAACAAAACAAATAATGGAATAATAGATACAGTACATGTTTAGAAACAAAGTAATAGTCAAGACCATAAAATAAGTATGATATTAATGAGCCAGATTTAACAAAAGTTTCTAAAAAGGATTATTTCTCAAACTTCA
This sequence comes from Danio kyathit, assembly GCA_903798195.1. Taxonomy (NCBI): domain Eukaryota; kingdom Metazoa; phylum Chordata; class Actinopteri; order Cypriniformes; family Danionidae; genus Danio; species Danio kyathit. Next base: position 13,127,566 of record LR812525.1, read on the forward strand.
GAAGTAAATGTAAAGTATAATTTGGACACATGCAAACTCTGTTTTACTCTTTGTAACCCATCACTTTTCATGTAACTTTCCCCTGAAGATGTTTTTATTTGTATGTTTCTTTGTGTTGGGCATTGTAATGAATAAATAAATGAAACATATGAAATAAGAAAGGTGAGTGTTCATGACTCCACCATAAGGTGAATGTTCCTGACTCCACCATAAGAAAGGTGAGTGTTTATGACTCCACCATAAGGTGAATGTTCCTGACTTCACCATAAGAAAGGTGAGTGTTCGTGACGCCACCATAAAGTGAATGTTCCTGACTTCACTATAAGAAAGACGAGTGTTCATGACTCCACCATAAGAAAGGTGAGTGTTAATGACTCCACCATAAGGTGAATGTTCCAGACTTCACCATAAGAAAGGCGAGTGTTCGTGACGCCACCATAAAGTGAATGTTCCTGACTTCACTATCAGAAAGGCAAGTGTTCGTGACTCCACGATAAAGTGAATGTTCCTGACTTCACTATAAGGTGAGTGTTCATGACTCCACCATAAGAAAGGTGAGTGTTTATGACTCCACCATAAGGTGAATGTTCCTGACTTCACCCTAAGAAAGGCTAGTGTTCATGACTCCACCCTAAGAAAGGCGAGTGTTCATGACTTCACCCTAAGAAAGGCGAGTGTTCATGACTTCACCCTAAGAAAGGCTAGTGTTCATGACTCCACCCTAAGAAAGGCGAGTGTTCATGACTTCACCCTAAGAAAGGCTAGTGTTCATGACTCCACCCTAAGAAAGGCGAGTGTTCCTGACTTCACCCTAAGAAAGGTGAGTGTTCATGACTCCACCATAAGGTGAATGTTCCTGACTCCACTATAAGAAAGGTGAGTGTTTATAGCTCCACTATAGGAAAGATGAGTTTTCATGACTTAAGAAAGATCATAAGAAAGGCAAGTGTTAATGGCTCCACCATATGAATAAATGTGCGTACGGCTGCTGGACCAGACGGTATTCCTGGGCGCGTCCTAAAAGCATGTGCAGAACAGCTCGCTGGGGTATTCACAGACATTTTCAACCTGTCCCTTAACCTAGCAGCTGTGCCAACATGCTTTAAAACCACCTCTATTGTGCCGGTGCCGAAACACTCCAGCCCAACATGCCTGAATGACTACCGCCCTGTAGCACTCACACCCATCATCATGAAGTGCTTCGAGCGGCTGGTCCTGGCACATCTGAAAGACTCTCTGCCATCCACACTGGACCCACATCAGTTTGCCTACCGTGGCAACAGGAGCACAGAAGATGCAGTCTCCATAGCACTGCACTCTGTACCTGGACAATAAAAACACTTATGCACGAATGCTGTTTGTTGACTTCAGCTCAGCATTCAACACTGTCATACCCTCAAAGTTAATGATCAAACTTAGAGACCTGGATATCGACACGTCTCTCTGCAACTGGGTTATAGACTTTCTGACTAACAGACCTCAGAATGTTAGATCAGGTCACATCTGCTCCACCACCGTCACACTCAACACTGGTGTACCACAGGGCTGTGTGCTGAGCCCCTTCCTCTACTCCCTTTTTACCATCGACTGTAGGCCTGTGAACAGATCCAACACCATCATCAAATTTGCAGATGACACCACAGTGATTGGTCTAATCAGGAACAATGATGAGACTGCCTACAGGGAGGAGATACAGCATCTGGCCACTTGGTGCACCAACAATAATCTGCTCCTTAACACCAACAAGACCGAGGAGCTCATTGTGGACTTCAGGAAGGGACGAACAGGCTCACATGATCCCATCCACATCAATGGGATGGCCATCGAGCCTGTCTCATCCTTCAAGTTCCTGGGGACCCACATCTCAAAGGACCTTTCCTGGACCACCAACACCTCCAGCCTGGTCAAGAAGGCTCACCAGTGCCTAATTTTCTTAAGGCAACTTAAGAAGAACCAGCTGTCATCAGCCGTCTTGGTGAACTTCTACCGCTGCACAATAGAAAGCATCCTGACGAACTGTGTCACAGTCTGGTATGGAAGCTGCTCTGTTGCGGAGCGTAAGGCACTGCAGCGGGTGGTGAAAACTCCCCAACGCATCACAGGGACCACACTGCCAGCCATAGAGGACATTCAGAGGAAACACTGTCTGCGCTGAGCACGCAGTATTCTTAAGGATTCCTCTCACCCTGCTCACAGACTGTTTTCTCTCCTGCCTTCTGGCAGGCGCTTCAGGCTCCCCCGGACAAAAAACAGTAGACTAAGTAACAGCTTTTTCCCCAGAGCTGTCTCCCTTTTGAACTCTGCCCCCCACTGACTCTTTGCCCCCCTAATACACCCCCCACTCTCCTCATAACTTATACTTCTCATAATCACTGCACTATTTAAAAATTGCACATATTCATTGCACTGATTCATTTATTTGAACTGTACATACCCACTGCACATTTGTAATTATGTACATACCAACTGTACATATACATTTGTAATTGTTTATCTATCTGCAAACTTCTAATTATTAATAGCAACCTGTACATATATCCATCTATTGTAAATCTCTGTTCATAGCTAATACAAGCTGTATATAATGTTCATAGTACATCCATCTGTAAATATCACCATAGTTTTTCTATAACTGCACTTTATAACTTATACCTGTATCCTGCACTTGCTGCTATTGCACTCCTGGTTAGACCTAAACTGCATTTTGTTTCCTTGTACTTGTACATGTGTAATGACAATAAAGTTGAATCTAATCTAATCTAATCTAACATGAAAGGCGAGTGTTCATGACACCATAAGATCAATACAATAAAATTTCAAGTTCATTTATTTATAAAGCACATTTTAAAACAGACACAAGACAGACCAAAGTGCTGTACATAAAAACAAACTGCATATAGAGAATTAATAATAATAAAATATATTAAGAGGAATAATAGATAGAGTACATGTTTAGAAACAAAGTAATAGTCAAGACCATAAAATAAGTATGATATTAATGAGCCAGATTTAACAAAAGTTTCTAAAAAGGATTATTTCTTAACACAAACTTCAGAAATAAATGTAAAGTATAATTTGGACGCATGCAAACAAGTTTTACTCTTTGTAACCATCACTTTTCATGTAACTTTCCCCTGAGGATGCATTTCATTTGTATGTTTGCGTTGGGCGTCGTAATGAGTAAATAAATAAAACGTAATGTGCAAAACGAACAACTAAATGTTTATCTGTCATCTGCTGTTGTGCAGTAATGCGTTTTATAGTTTGTAATCATCCCGTGTGCTGCATTCATGGCCTTTATGAATCATTGATGAGCTCATTAAACGCGCATTATGACTGTGTTCGGGCTTATTAGTAATTTAAAAGAAGTGTGTAGTGATGAAGATGTTTTGCATGATGAGGCTGCACACAATAGTCTCTTTTGAGCCACATTCAGTTCAGTACAGATCACTGACAATAATTGATCGCTTGCTAAACAGCTTTAATTCAGATGCATCGATGAGCCCAAGTGCCAAGTACATTTTATTGGGATTTTATCTTCTTATTTTTATGTCTAGATATGAGAACAGGCGTATAGTCGATTGCTGCTGGATTAGAAGGGGGTTGCGTGTCAATATCTGCTCTTTTATTCATTCACTGCAGCTCCGCTCAATTTTATGGTGTCCACATTAAAAGGAAACAGGATTCACCAGGGTTTCTAAAATAAACGGGGTCTTCTGCATTTGTAAAACGCTTAGTTTTGCATTTCCTATTAACATTATTAGCGTGGTCTCTTATCTTAGGAGGGTCTCAAGAAGGTTGCTGATTTGAGTCCCGGGTGGGCCAGTTGGCATTTCTGTGTGGAGTTTGCATGTTCTCCCCGTGTTCACGTGGGTTTCCTACGAGTGCTACGGTTTCTCCCACAGTCCAAAGACGAGGTATAAGTGAATTGGGTAAACTAAATTGGCCATAGTGTATGAGTGTGTGTGTGAATGCGAGAGTGCTTGGGTGTTTCCCAGTACTGCGTTGCAGCTGGAAGGGCATCCACTGCGTAAAACATATGCTGGAATAGTTGGTGGTTCATTCCACTGTGGCGACCCCTTATAAATAAGGGAGTAAGCCAAAGGAAAATGAATGAATGATTAGCATTATTTGTGTTTTTATTGTCTTTTGATTACACTCTAAAGCAAAATGGGTTGTTTCGACCCAATGTTAGGTCATTTATGGACAAATCCAAGCATTGGGTTCAATTTTTTTATTTAATTTAAATTGCATTAAAATTTTTACCCAATTGTTGTGTTTTTCCACATTTGACCGAATGTTGGATTGAAACAACTGAAATGAATGTGGTATTGTATTGGTTACTGACTTAATAATTCATTCATTTATTTATTTTCCTTTGGCTTAGTCACTTTATTTATCAGGGGTCGTCACAGTGGAATGAACCATCAACTTATCCAGCATATGTTTTACACAGCAGATGCCCTTTCAGCCGCAACCCAGTACTGGGAAACACCCATACACGCTCACATTCACACGCACACTCATACACTATGGGCAATTTAGTTTATTCAATTCACCTATAGCGCATGTGTTTGGACTGTGGGGGAAATCGGAGCACTCAGAGGAAAGAATGTTCATGACTCCACCATAAGAATGGTGAGTGTTCATGACTCTACAATAAGAATGGTGAGTGTTCATGACTCCACCATAAGAATGGTGAGTGTTCGTGACTCTACAATAAGAATAGTGAGGGTTCATGACTCCACCGTAAAAATGGTGAGTGTTTATGACTCCACCATAAGAAAAAGACTAAATAAGTTTGCATGGCAGAGCTCCAAGACAAAAACCACTGTTTAGCCAAAAAAAAAAACACCCCACACCAACATGGGGAGAACATGCGAACTCTACACAGAAACCCCAACTGACCCAGCCGGGACTCGAACCAGTGACCTTCTTGCTGTGAGGCGACAGTGCTAACTACTGAGCCACCGTGCTGCCCCTGACTTTAATAATTGTAAAAGTTAAATGATAATTACATAAAGAATAAGTTTTACTTTTTTATTTAATATTAATTTCACATAAAGTAAGTTTATCCTTCGTTTCATAAGTACATTTTATTGGGATTTTATTTCCTTATTTTTATTATATAAACAGTGGTGTGAAAAAGTGTTTGCCCCCTTACTGATTTTTTTTTCTTTCTTGCATGTTTGTCACATTTTACTGTTTTTCTTAATCATCAAACAAATTTAGATATTACTTAAAGATTACACAAGTAAACACATCATGCATTTTGTAAATGAAGTTTTTTGTTATTAAGGAAAAACAAAATACAAAACTACATTATAAAACTAAAACATAAAACTCTGGTTTATCACACCTGAGTTCAATTTCTCTAGCCACATCCAGGCCTGATTACTGGCACAACCTGTTCGCAATCCAAAAATAGGACCTGCCTGACAAAGTGAAGTAGACCAAAACATCCTCAAATCTAGACATTATGCCGAGGTCCAAATAAATTAAAAAACAAATGAGAAACAAAATATTTGAGGTCAGTCTGGGAAACGTTATAAAGCCATTACTAAAGCTTTGCGATTGGAGTGATCCACAGTGAGAGCCATTATTTACAAATGGCAAAAGCATGAAGAACCTTCCAGGGAGTGGCCGGCCAATCAAAATTACTCATCTAAGAGGTCACAAAAAAATCCCACAACAACATCCAAATAACTACAGGCCTCAGTTAGGGTGAGTGTTCACGACTCCACCATAAGAAAGGTGAGTGTTTATGACTCCACCATAATAAAAGCGTGTGTTCATGACTCCACCATAAGAAAGGTGAGTGTTTATGACTCCACCATAGTAGAGGCGTGTGTTCATGACTCCACCATAAGAAAGGTGAGTGTTTATGACTCCACCATAATAAAAGCGTGTGTTCATGACTCCACCAAAAGAAAGGCGTGTGTTCATGACTCCACCATAATAAAGGCGTGTGTTCATGACTCCACCATAAAAAAGGTGAGTGTTCATGACTCCATCATAAGAAAGGCGAGTGTTCATGACTCCACAATAAGGTGAGTGTTCATGACTCCACAATAAGGTGAGTGTTCATGACTCCACGATAAGAAAGGTGAGTGTTCATGACTCCACCATAATAAAGGTGAGTGTTCATGACTCCACCATAAGAAAAGTGAGTGTTCATGACTCCATCATAAGAAAGGTGAGTGTTCATGACTCCACCATAAGAAAAGTGAGTGTTCATGACTCCACCATAAGAAAGGTGAGTGTTCATGACTCCATCATAAGAAAGGCGAGTGTTCATGACTCCACAATAAGGTGAGTGTTCATGACTCCACAATAAGGTGAGTGTTCATGACTCCACGATAAGAAAGGTGAGTGTTCATGACTCCACCATAATAAAGGCGAGTGTTCATGACTCCACAATAAGGTGAGTGTTCATGACTCCACCATAAGAAAGGTGAGTGTTCATGACTCCACGATAAGAAAGGTGAGTGTTCATGACTCCACCATAATAAAGGTGAGTGTTCATGACTCCACCATAAGAAAAGTGAGTGTTCATGACTCCATCATAAGAAAGGTGAGTGTTCATGACTCCACCATAAGAAAAGTGAGTGTTCATGACTCCACCATAAGAAAGGTGAGTGTTCATGACTCCATCATAAGAAAGGCGAGTGTTCATGACTCCACAATAAGGTGAGTGTTCATGACTCCACCATAATAAAGGCGAGTGTTCATGACTCCACAATAAGGTGAGTGTTCATGACTCCACCATAAGAAAGGTGAGTGTTCATGACTCCACGATAAGAAAGGTGAGTGTTCATGACTCCACCATAATAAAGGTGAGTGTTCATGACTCCACCATAAGAAAAGTGAGTGTTCATGACTCCATCATAAGAAAGGTGAGTGTTCATGACTCCACCATAAGAAAAGTGAGTGTTCATGACTCCACCATAAGAAAGGTGAGTGTTCATGACTCCATCATAAGAAAGGCGAGTGTTCATGACTCCACAATAAGGTGAGTGTTCATGACTCCACGATAAGAAAAGTGAGTGTTCATGACTCCACCATAAGAAAGGTGAGTGTTCATGACTCCACCATAAGAAAAGTGAGTGTACATGACTCCACCATAAAAAAGTTGAGTGTTCATGACTCCACCATAAGAAAAGTCAGTGTTCATGACTCCGCCATAAAAAGGTGTGTGTTCATGACTCCACAATAAGAAAGGTGAGTGTTCATGACTCCACCATACGAAAGGTGTGTGTTCATGACTCTCCCATAAGAAGGGCGTGTTTATGACTCTATCATAAGAAAAGTGAGTGTTCATGACTCCACCATAAGAAAGGTGAGTGTTCATGATTCCACCATAATAAAGGCATGTGTTCGTGACTCCTCCATAAGAAAGGTGAGTGTTCCTGACTCAAAATGGCAAAAATGGTTTGCATGGAAAAGTTCCAAGACAAAAACCCCTGCTGAGCAAAAAGAACATAAAGGCTCATCTCAGTTTTGCCAGAAAACATATTGATTATCCCCAAGACTTTTGTGGACTAATGAGACAAAAGTTAACCTTATTGGAAGGTGTGTGTCGCATCATGTGCGGTGTAAAAGTAACACTGCATTTCAGAAAAAGAACACTATATGCTTTTTTTATGCGGGGGATGCTTTTTTACTTCAGGACCTGGAAGATTGCTGTGATAATTAAACTATGAATTCTGCTGTGTACCAACATTTTCTGAAGGAGAATGTCCGGCCATTTGTTTATGACCTCAAGCTGAAGCAAATTGGGTTCTGCAGCAGGACAATGATCTAAAACGCACCAGTCCACTTCCGAAAGGCTGAAGAAAAACAAAATGGAGTGGCCTTTGAGTGGCCTAGTCAAAGTCCTGACCTCAATCCAATTAAGATGCTGTGGCATGATCTTAAAAAGGTGGTTCATGCTCAAAAATATGGACTTTTTTTAGATTGTAAGCAAAATTATTTAAGATATTAAGCCTTGTTTTGGGCGGTGCGGTGGCTCAGTGGTTAGCACTGTCACCTCACAGCAAGAAGGTCACTGGTTTGAGCCCCGGCTAGGTCAGTTGGCGTTTCTGTGTAGAGTTTGCATGTTCTTTCTGTGTTTGCGTGGGTTTCCTCTGGGTGCTCCGGTTTCCCCCACAGTCAAAAGACATGTGCTATTGGTTAATTAAATAAGCTAAATTGACCGTAGTGTATGTGTGTGAATGTGAGTGTATGGGTGTTTCCCAGTACTGGGTTGCGGCTGGAAGAGCATCCGCTGTGTAAAACATATGCTGGATAAGTTGGCGGTTCATTCCGCTGTGGCGACCCCTTATAAGTAAAGAGACTAAGCCGAAGGAAAATGAATGAATGAAGTCTTGTTTTATAGCATAAAAAAATATACTTAACTAAAATGTTCCCTGCAGATTTTGTTTTTGTATTTCCCATAATATTTGACTATTTTCTCCAAAAATAAGATGTATTTATGACTTAATATGTAGTTCTGCTTTTCTTTTGTTCTTTGACATTTTGTATATTCATGATATCAGCATAACCAACCTTTTTTTCTTGTCAAAGTTTGTAATGTTGTGATTGATCTCAGATCTGGCAGGTTCGGTTCATGCATCAGGAAGCTTTATTGAGTAATTTTTTCATCTCTGTGAAGAAAAATATGAAAGCACGACTGCTGAAAAGGTCGCAGTTGCGCTCTATTAGTCCTCCAGTTCTGCCAGGTAAGAATGTTCTTTTGTAGACAATAAAAACTGAACGTAAAATGTCATTTTAAAGTGATATTATGTGAAGTTAATGAGGAAACACAAAGACATTTAACATCTCACTTGAAAATAAAAGCTAGTCTTTCCACCTCATTCCATGTTCTCTCTTATAACGCAACACCAGCATTTCCCCCATATAATTAGTCTTATTAAAATGTTTAAATACACTATTTTGAAGAGGATTTTAATTCCTGTTTATCATAAGCGTATAGGAGAAAAAGGGAAATGTTCTTTCAGTGTACTTGAACTACATAATGAGGTCTAACGCTATAATGTTCTGTAATGCAGTTCAGTCGATATACAGAAAATATCTAATTTATCACAGTGCGTTTGAGTGCCAAATTCGATACGTGATGCTTCACCGAGTCTTCACCAGCAGGCATGCGGCTGGATATCAATATGATGACATAGTGGTTTTCCCAACAAACTTAAATGAACCCTATTTTAACGCAACACAATCTCAATAAACACTGGGAAATGATCAGAATGTCCACTGAATACTAAATTGACTGGTGGAATATATAATGTTTTCGTATCATGATGCTTTCTATTTAAAGCTATGTATAATATGGTAGGGCATTCATTTAAATAACATGCTTATTCTTTTACATTTTTTTTTTTTAGTTGGACAATATACACAAAATGGACACACAATCCAGGCAGATTTAGTAAAACGTGATTAGAACGGTGAGTAAAGTTTGTCATTATGTGATGAACAATTCATTGGTAAAAGTTAAACATTGAATTTAGGGGAAAAAATACAGATTTTATTCATGTATTTTTTTCAAAATGCTTTGTTTTCATGAGGCGATGCATTTCATATTAGCATTATTTGTCTTTTTATTGTCTTAACACAAATGGTGGGTTCTTTTGAACCAATGTTGGGTCAATTATGGACAAATCTTTAAATCGTTTAATCATTAAATTCAGAGACAAAAATACAGATTTGTCTCAAGTTTTATTATTAACATTTGGAATTGTTGTTATCTTTTATGGCAGTGGTAGGGAACCTACTACACCTTACTAGTACCAGGTTGGACCCCCTTTTGCCTTCAGAACTGCCTCAGTCCTTCCTGGAAATATTCCTCAGAGATTTTGGTCCATATTGACATGATAGCATCACACAGATTTGTCGACTGCACATCCATGATGCGAATCTCCCGTTCCACCACATCTTAAAGGTGCTCGATTGGATTGAGTTCTGGTGACTGTGGAGGCCATTTGAGTACAGTGAACTCATTGTCATGTTCAAGAAACCAGTCTGAGATGATTCACGCTTAATGACATGGTGCGTTATCCTGCTGAAAGTAGCCATCAGAAGATGAGTACACTGTGGCCATAAAGGGATGGACATGGTCAGCAACAATACTCGGGTAGGCTGTGGCATTGACAGGATGCTCAATTGGTACTAATGGGCCCAAAGTGTGCCAAGAAAATATCCCCCACACATCACACCACCACCACCAGTATGAACCGGTGATACTAGGCAGGATGGATCCATGCTTTCATGTTGTTGATGCCAAATTCTGACCCTACCATCCGAATGTGGCAGCAGAAATGGAGACTCATCAGACCAGGCAATGTTTTTCCAGTCTTCTATTGTCCAATTTTGGTGAGCCTGTGTGAATTGTAGCCTCAGTTTCCTGTTCTTAGCTGACAGGAGTGACACCCGGTGTGGTCTTCTGCTGCTGTAGCCCATCTGCCTCAAGGTTGGACGTGTTGTGCGTTCAGAGATGCTCTTCTGCAGATCTCAGTTGTATCGAGTGGTTATTTGAGTTACTGTTGCCTTTCTATTAGCTGGAACCAGTCTGGCCATTCTCCTCTGACCTCTGGCATCAACAAGGCATTTGCGCCCACAGAACTGTCGCTCACTGGATATTTTCTCTTTTTCTGATCATTCACTGTAAACCCTAGAGATGGTTGTGCGTGAAAATCCCAGTAGATCAGCAGTTTCTGAAATACTCAGACCAGCCCGTCTGGCACCAACAACCATGCCACATTCAAAGTCACTTAAATCCCCTTTCTTCCCCATTCTGATGCTCGGTTTGAACTGCAGCAGATCGTCTTGACCATGTCTACATGCCTAAATGCATTGAGTTGCTGCCATGTGATTGGCTGATTAGAAATTTGCGTTATCGAGCAGTTGAATAGGTGTACCTAATAAAGTGGCTGGTGAGTGCACGTCAACCCATGACCAGCACCAGTATCATGACACATTGGTGGTCAAAAAAACAGACCCAGACTTTATACTTTCAAATTGAAACAAACATCCAATCAGAGGCCTCATCCAAGCGCGCACCACATTCCACCTGTGTCAGCAGGTTTGTGGATTATCCCAACATTCATCAAGCCCTTTCAGTGTTCGCTGAGGTCCAGTCTGTAAGCGCTCTTGCTGTAGGGTCTTATTTTGGAGCAGTAATTAGTGCTCACTCAAGGACACAGGCAACAGTAACCCTGGCAACCGCATTAGCAATTTAATGGAGAATTACAGCTTGTCCCCGGCAACCAGAGAACATGGAGAATGAAACCTTTCATCTCTCAATGAACCCGAGTCTGCAGACAGGCCTTCAAAGACTCGCCAAAATCATTTACAAACCGCTTTGTGAAAGCGAACACAGACAGTCTGAAATTAAAAGAGATTATCTCAGATAACTAGCTATAGCGACTCCTCCATTTATCTCTCCAGGTCCCGTATGAAAGGAGATAAAAAGCTGATAAATTGGTTTACTTTTCTAGAAGTTTCTCACTGCAAAAAACAATTCTTGACGTTGTAATTAGAAACAACACTTCTGCATGGCATGCCAAGCAACTCTGGGAATATATCAAACATTTGAGACAGATGCAAACATAAAATCTATTCAGCGCTGTGGTCTGATAGCCAACAGGAGATTGCTTTGTTATGCTTTCAGATTATTAAGCAGGTTTCTTTGTACAGGCAAAATGACCCAAAATGGAGATGTAGCTCACATTGGAAAATACAAAAATGAGTTGAATTTGAGTTTTGGCTCATTTCTACTGAGTGGTACGGTCCGATATGGTTCGGTTTGGTACACTTTTATTGCCATTTCCACTGTCAAAAGGTACCAAAAAGCGAACCGTACCACTTTTTGGGCACCATTTGCAAAGCGTACCTAGCACAACAAAAGGCTACCAAAAGGCGGAGCTAGATGCGCAGCTGAACGCTATTGGTTTACAGAGAAACGTCACTTGCGCATACACAAGCAGGAGAATGAAAACAAAGGAAGCGCCATTTTTAAATACACAGCCGAGACATTACATCATAATACTATATAATAACAAGCCATGGTCGACCCAAGCTCAAACAAACCTTGTCGTTGTAGTTTTGACTATTATGAATCCAGAATGATGGAATTACTGTCTAACAGAGGTTGCATGTGCTGGTGAAGATTAAAGACACAGATGAGAGGTTTGCACTGACTGTGGGCTATATGTTGTGTGTTGTTTTTGAACCCAAATAAGGACTAAATGTATGCTGTGTGTAGTTTATCTGTAATTGTTAACATCAGAGACTGTTAGGTTCTGTATGTGTTCATGTATGCTGCATTTATTTATTTATTTTATATAATTGCAGATGTTACAGTAGGCTATTCCACACTGTCATTGATCTGCAGTTATAATCAAATCATGTTCATAGAAAGGTTGGTAGTGAACATTTATACACAAGTATTTGTATATAAAGCATCTGTTTTGTGAGAAGTGCTTCGCATATGATATGTGAACGACCCGTACAGGTTTTACTTTGAGCGAGATTTCCTCGAGCGAGAATGACATCGACTGAAACTTTCTGTTGTACACCACATTCACCATTGGTAGCCTTTTAGCAGTAGAAACGCAAGCCTGATAAAGGTGACCCATATCGACTTGTACCGTACCGTACTGTACCAGTCAGTGGAAACGGGCCATTAGGTTCCAAAACAGGATAGACACTATTTTGGGGGAAAAAAATGAGTTGCCGCCAAACACCGTATTGTATTTGGTCTGTTGGTCTGGTTTTCGATCCCACACAAAATGCAATATCCACAGTGTTATTCTATGATGTTTTGTCCTTATTTTCCAAATGGCGACAAACCGTCACCTTAGAATTATAAGATTCTATCTGACATTTTTGTCAAAATTCAGTTATTGACATATTCTTATTAAATGACAACTTATTTACATTATGGGATGTTTTTTTTAGAAGTTGTTTACATTTTAAGATTTTTTATTTAAAAAACAAATGTTACACACATACTGTTTGCTATGGAATGCAAAACTTTGAAGCTCAATATCTCAAAATCATTCAGAATGCAGATAGAACCTTATAATTCCAAGGTGACGAAACGGCAGGCTCCCTTCTCTACAGAATGTGATAAATCTATCCAGTGAATAGTAGCAAAGTATATGGAGGTTGATTTGTTGTTAAAGATTAGTATTAACCAAGTTCAAAGGCTGTCAAATATTGATCAACTTTCTGTAATATTTTAATAAGTGAATCTTACTTCACAGTGTGAATAATATGACATGCTTATTAATACCATTTATGTTTTTGGTAATACAATATAGTTAACTAAATGAATGAGCCATTGAATTTTAGTCCTGTGCCTGTATATAAGATTGGTAAGATTATAGGATTGAACCTTCAAAGTTGAACCTTGAAGTTCAGAGGCTGCCATATGTGGATCCGCTTACTTTTTGTGTGTTTTCAACTGTTCAATATGAAAAATAATGTTTATATTGATTAAATTAGTTACAGCCGAAGTATTCAGAAGAGCATCTCTGAATGCACAACACGTCCAACCTTGAGGCGGATGGGCTACAGCAGCAGAAGACCACACCGGGTGCCACTTCTGTCAGCTAAGAACAGGAAACTAAGGCTACAATTCGCACAGGCTCACCAAAATTGGACAATAGAAGATTGGAAAAACGTTGCCTGGTCTGACGAGTCTCGATTTCTGCTGCGACATTTGGATAGTAGGGTCAGAATTTGGCATCAACAACATGAAAGCATGGATCCATCTTGCCTTGTATTAATGGTTCAGGCTGCTGGTAGTGGTGGTGTAATGGTGTGGGGGATATTGTTTTGGCACACTTTGGGCCCATTAGTACCGATTGAGCATCATGTACCTGACTATTGTTGCTGACCATGTCCATCCCTTTATGACCACAGTCTACCCATCTTCTGATGGCTACTTCCAGTAGGATAACGCATCATATCATAAAGCGTGAATCATCTCAGACTGGTTTCTTGAACATGACAAATGAGTTCACTGTACTCAAATGGCCTCCACAATCACCAGATGTGGTTGAACGGGAGATTCACATCATGGATGTGCACCTGACATCATGTCAGTATGGACCAAAATCTCTGAGAAATATTTCCAGTATCTTGTTGAATCTATGCCATGAAGTATTAAGGCAGTTCTAAAGGCAAAAGAGGGTCCAACCCAGTACTAGTAGTAAGGTGTACTTAATAAAGTGGCCGGTGAGTGTACATTCATTGCAGTTTAGAGAAAAATAGTTTGATGGATTTATTGAATTTTATAATAAATCTTTAAAAATAAACATCTGGAACTCACTTTTTAATGTAATTACAATCTAAAGATGCTACGTGAAAGTTTGAAACTGAAAATAGTGTTTTTCATCTTGCCACTTTCTTGAATAAAAAACAGTTTTACTCAAAATCTAAATAGATATATAAAGTTTTGGAACCAAACTCTTCATTTCATGTCTTCAAAAAATAATGCATTAGGAGTGTCATGGTTTTAGAGTATGTATCTTGGTTTTGGGGTATGATACAATAAGAATAAGAACGATAAGAACCACTGGGTTTAGGAAAGGGTTTAGGTCAGTGATTTCGCACAAGCCACAATATTTGAAATGTGCAGCAAAACGTAACTTATTTCAGATTCCCAATGATGTAGACAGCGCCCTCTAGTGGATCTGTCATCTGAAACGTACCGAGAGCAACGTATTTTACATTTCGCTAAAAAATGTAGGTTGTATTTTCTATGTGCCTGGGCTGATATTTGCACATAGGAAAGCAAACTGCATTCAAAAAACTATCAATTGGAGTTTTAAAGGGCACCTATGGTGAAAAATCTACTTTTCAAGCTCTTTGGACAGACATATGTGTAGGTATAGTGTATAGACCGTCGTATTGGGGTGATATAAACACACCCAGTCTTTTGTTTTTCAATTTAACAACATAAAAACGGTGGACCAATTGGAGCGGTTTTGAGACCTTCTTGTTTGTTTGTTGTCTGACGCAGCCGAGGTAGCTGCTGCCAGGCACGTGGAAACGGTGGGCGTGAAGGACTTAAAGGCGCAGTACACAAAAACCGCTAGCTGATGCAAAATGCTACAAAATAGAAACTTATAAAAGGAATAATAAAAAATCTGATGGGTGTTTTGAGATGAAACTTTACAGACACTCTGGAGACACAAAAGACTTATATTAAATCTGGAAAAAGTGGTAACCTAGGTGCCCTTTAAGGCGCCACAATTAGCCGTAATAAAACACCAGCTGCTAGCATAAATGGTCCGTGATGAGTTACAGTATACTGTAAGATTATAGGTTTGGACAGTGAACCGTGAGCAATAATATAGCAATTGAATCCCAGCTTGATTAGCCATCTCAAACGCTGCATATACTTCAGCGTAATTATGGTGCAAATATATTAAAGGTTTTAATTGACTTGCAGCATACAGGTCTGTGAGTTACTAGTTAATATAAATGCTAATGCATAGCAATCCCTCACACAAATCCACCATGGCAGCCAAGTTTTGGCTATATAGTAGTAAGACTGTGGTAAGAAACTGAAAGCAGGTATATGAAATATGTTAATAATGCAACACAAATCAGTTCAGTGCACATCGTGTGTCATTTTTCTGTTTCAGATCAACTATTGGCATGGCAGAACACCAGTCTGAAGATAATCTTTCTAAACAAGTGAGTTGAAGTTAGTTAAACACACAAAATCTTTTCAGATTTACAACATTCAAACAGCAGAACCACACACATTCATTCATTTTCCTTTGGCTTAGTCCCTTTATTAATCTGGGGTCGCCACAGCGGAATGAACCGCCTACTATTGCAGCATATGTTTTACGCAGCAGATGCCCTTCCAGCTGCAACCCAGTACTGGGAAACATCCATACACTCTCACATTCACACACACTCTTAAGGATCGTACACATCGGGACACTTTTCGTTTGCGTTTATCGTCAGCGTTTTTCAAGACGTTTTTCCGGATTCAAACCCAAGCGATTTTCACTGCCGTTAAACAGAAGAGTATGCAAAATCCCCCCCTGACGTTAGATGGCGCTACACAAATATAAGCTTCTGACACCCGTTTGTAACACCGAAGAAGAAGACAGAAAGTTGACACGCTTGTTGTTTAGGGATGGGCGATACCACAATTTTTTAATTCGATACAATTCCGATACTTTTTGTTAAAATTTTTACAATACCGATACCGATATTATATTATTATATACCACTTATTATTTAAAATATTAATGTAATTTTTTTAAATAATGTTAATTAAAAAAATCATTACATGTAAATATATATATATATATTAAAAAAATTAGAAAGAGAGAGCTGATTTATTTTATTTATTTTTATTTAATTATTACACTATATATTATAATACTATACTACTATTTGCTGTGTTTACTATGTTTATATATATATATATATATATATATATATATATATATATATATATATATATATATATATTTATATATATATATTTATATATATATGTGTGTGTGTGTGTGTGTGTGTGTGTGTGTGTGTGTGTGTGTGTGTGTGTGTGTGTGTGTGTGAACATTGGGCAGCTTGTTTTTGTTCCGCTTCTTTATAAGTGTCAGGGTGTGTTGTCTGTAAGTGTTTATAAAAGCTGCTTGTATTGTTGCTGTGTACGACTTTCTTATCACAAATATTGCTCGTGCAACGCTTTCAGCTGATGAGCACCACAACACGCCGCGTTACCTCTCTGCCATCGTGTCATTCCATAATGCAGGAGTGTGCGACTTGCGTGTGTTGAGTACATAAGTTATCTGAAAGGCACATGATCTCTCACGTCACGTTCCGCCGCAGATTGATTGGTGTAAAGTCTTGTATACAAAGCGTCACTGACAATCCTGTACACAGCGCTAAAACATTTAGTTATGCAGAAATTATTCAAATATAGTTAAAATATCGATACTCAAAAAAATATTGATACCAAATTAAAAGCTTCTCGAGCATCGATGTGCACATTCCTATTGTTGTTAAAGTTACTGCCGATTCGAGCAAGCATGGATGGTTCAAGTAGCAGCTCCAGCTCTAGTGATGAAGAAATGATTATACGCTTATTTCACGCGACCGCCATTTTAGAACACGAAAGCGAGGCTGCGGTGGGAAGAAAGCTGGAAGTATAGGATCAGCACTGTAAACATTGCAACAACATGCTGTGTGCTATAAACCTCCAGCTGTTGCTGCGACTTCAAAATGCAGAAATGGTGTAAACATCTCTTTAATATCATTCCGTTCAGTTTAATATAAACAATTAAAAGCATATTAGGCATCAAACGACATCATAATCTCTTTAAGAGTGATACGCTTAAGTGTCCTCCTAGACTTCAGTCCAGGGCAGCAGGTAAACACCGTGGGGACGCTTCCCTGCTTTAGCCTATGTAACCCGGTGAGTGATAAAACACTGCAGTCCTCTGTAGCACATCTTCGTGTTGTCTGTAATAGTGTTGTCCCGGTACTGAAGTTTTAAAAACGTCAATTTCCCGCTAACATTTACGCGCCGCTGAGCGCGCTCATAAACACTTCTGATTTGCCTTAGTATTCACTAGTGCTCAACAGAATGGCTGTGAAGGTTATCAGCTCGCTGCTCTTCACAGATTGAAAACACACATAGACGGACATTGGAGCATTTTAAAGCTGTGAAGATCAGCGGATTCATCAGCGGATCGCTCGTCTGTGTTTGCACTCAGTAAACTGCGGTGAGGTGAACTGATGACCTTCACAGCCAATCAGAGTGATTTCTGTTGACCACATGAACACAATGGCGGTGTTTAAGAACTCCATGAACGGTGTCTTAAATGTTAACGAGAAATTGGCATTTTTTTACATTTCATTACGGAAATTTTGTATCGTGACTAGTCTAATATAGTGAAAGAATCAGTTCATTAACTTGAGTTTGATAAATGGCATCTAAAATGTGTGTTTGGGAAAGAAAACGTTAGCTAAGTAGTGCCATTTCCCTTAACTTAGCTGAAAATGAGGTCAAATATCCCTTTTTATTTTCACTATTCATTCAGAACGGACCTTAGGGTCACTCAGAAGGCGGTGAAATCATAAATTTGTGTCACTTTCTCTTCGCTGATAAGATATACAGCCAGGTACACAACATTCCTGTGTGACTCAGTCTATACTTCCAGGTTTCTTCCCACCGCAGCCTCGATTTCGCTGTTAATAATGGCGGCCGCGTGAAATCAGTCTATTGTTCACCAGTGCAATAAGCAGCTCCACGTTCATATCGCCTCTGGGCATCTTCTTCAGTGTGCGCTAGCATTGACAGTTTTGCGTTGAGCGCCTCCAAGTGCTGTTTACTGTAACTTCAGCAGTTCCGTGCACCTGAAAAAAGTACCGATCTGATTGGTGAAGGAAAAACGAGCATGAGGCGTTTCTTTAAAAATGGCATTTTGCACGTTGGTGTGCACGATCACATTGGCGCTCTTTATTTAGTCACGATGCTTTAAACGTCGACAGAAAGCGCAAGCAAAAAGCGTCCTGGTGTGAATGGCCTTTACACTATGGTTAATTTAGTTTTTTTCAATTCCCCTATAGCACATGTGTTTGAACTGTTGGGGACACCGGAGCACCCGGAGAAAACCCACGCCAACATGGGGAGAACATGCAAACTCCACACAGAAATGGTGACTGACCCAGTGACCTTCTTGCTGGAGACGACAGTGCTAACCACTGAGCCACCGTGCCACCATTTCTAATAACTGATTTCTTTTATCTTTGTCATGATGACAGCACATAATATTTGACCAGATATTTATCAAGAGACTAGTATTCAGCTTAAAGTGACGTTTGCAGTTTTTTACAGATGCTAGGACACATTTCTCAATACTTAGGTCACTTTTGCAAAACTCTTCACACAGTGAGCACAACAGAAGTCTATGTGGGCTAAACTGAGGATCGATTATCATTGTTGTGGCACAAAATGCATTCAATGACTACATCTCTCAAATTTCATGAATTCTTTTCTCACTCACACACAGCAACTGCCAACAATCTTTATATGTACAGGGCACTTTGCACGTGCTTACATACTGTTTTCAAAACTGTTAAACTTATGTTCAAAACAATAACATAATGCAAAACTGAAGAAGACAGCAAAATTCAACAGCAATATTTTATTGAAACATATTTCAAATCTAAAAAATGCAGTTTAACCAGCCACAGCTGATTCTCATTGAAGATGAACATCTACTGTACACAGATGTTACTCTTTCAATTTCATTACAAAAGGAGACAACTGCTAAATAGACGAATTACCAACCTACGTCACACATGACGTCACACGGGTCCCCGGTTGCAAAAAGAGACCGGTGGCAATAGCAAACATGTCGTGTTGTGCGGTAGGATGCCAAATTGGAAAACTTAACATTTACCATACACCACACTGCTTTTAATGCCAACCGCAGACGTCTTTGGCTAAAAGAGAGCTGAATGGAGTGACGAACTAATTAAAAACGATTGACTCTGCAGTTCTCATGTTATATCAGGTAAGTTCACGCTATGCTGAATCATACACATTACTCATTTTTGATTGCAGCAATGATTTCAGCAAAAACAGTTACATGTGGTGAATTCAACTGCCGACACTGAATGCTAAGAATGCAACGTGAAAGTGCAAGTTATTAGGCTAAAGTTGGTTTTATATTCACACATTCATTCAGTGACAACTTGTGACACACTCCCTATATTGTTTACCACGGCAATTTGAATATTCGGTCTGAAATAACCTGCAAGTATGACTTGAAAACAACATTAACACTGTTTATTTGACTGTGAACAATGTTGTACTTTGACAGGCATTGGCTGCTAATATGATTTTGCTATTTAGAGTTTGCAAATAATACTTTTATGAAATTCTATTATTAAGGAGAAAGTCTGAATGTGCGAATATAAAACCAACTTTACCTCTATGTGTACGTTCACATACTCTGCCGTACAGGTGTAGTTCGCTGTCAGAATGCAGTAGTTTTGCTTGTTGATGATTACCCAGGCCTTGTATAACGTTAGCTCCGTCTTTTTTTCCTTGTCTTCGACAAGGCAGAACCTCAGTTTTTAGCACTACATAGTTTTCTGGTAATCAGGGAACATTATTTCTTGAACACAAAATTGTTGGCATCCAAAGACTTGTAGGCCTTTAACTTCTCTCTTGTAAAATCCCTTGGAGTTTCAATGAGATAGTTGTATATTTGGGGCTGGATGCTTGGCCATTTCATCTTATCCAATATCCATTGGAAGGGTGCTATCGCAAATGGACCTGTCAGATGAACGCCGCTCACTTTACCGTTTTTTTGCAGAATAACTGTGCTTATCACTGGATGACAAGCTGTTATAATACGCTGAAAGCATTATGTAAACAATATATATAATATGTAATCAATATAACTTATTTCTAAGACCACAACAAACTCTGTACGGCATCGGATGTCATTCCCTCGCTGTAAATGCTAGCGCTCCCGGGTTTTTTTCTGCAACCTCGCTGCGCACACATCCTGAATGTTTACAAACATGATAATTCGTCTATAGGTTTGGGTTTGTATTGTGATGTAAACATGGACCCAGCCAGAAATAGAGAAGTGGCTGAAATAGGAAGAAGAGTGGCTGGGATGGATCAGGCATGCCATAAAATTCTTTCCTAGGTAATGTAATGTAATGTGTATTTATATAGCGCATTTATTGTGTATGGTCATACACCCAAAGCGCTTCACAATCATGAGGGGGGTCTCTCCACACCACCACCAGTGTGCAGCATCCACTTGGATGTTGCGACGGCAGCCACAGGACAACGGCGCCAGTGCGCTCACCACACACCAGCTATTGGTGGAGTGAAGAGACAGTGATAGAGCCAATTCAGTAGATGAGGATTATTAGGATGGGTAAGTGCCAATTGAGGGACTTTGGCCAGGACACCGGGGTTACACCCCTACTCTTTACGAGAAGTGCCATGGGATTTTTAATGACCACAGAGAGTCAGGACCTCGGTTTAACATCTCATCCGAAAGACGGATGAGACGTTAAACCGTGTATTGCCCTAGATGACATACGATGTGATGTGGATGAGAACCTGTGGCCAAATGGAGAAGACAGAGTAGATTAGCATTACCATTGTATCTGTATTAGTAGATGATGTGTATACAAATTCTTGTATTTTGGAATTACTTACAAAACAATACAAATAAATAAACAACATAAAATGTTGAGGAATTCTGCATCATGTCTGATTCATTCCAGTAACATGTATTGCAATTATAAACAAGATGTGTCCTTGTTTTACTCAAGAAAACACATTGTAATGCTACGTGTTGTTAGTGTTTTTTAGGTCATTGTTTTGTGGGTGACAAAGTGTAACGGGGGATGTGACGCTGACAACTGGGGTGCGGATCCAAATGCAGGTTTATTAGAATGGTCAGGCAAGCAATGGTCAACACGGGGGCAAACAGATGTATACAGGCAATCCAGAATCATAGTCAATAGACAGGCAGATGGTCTGAGGCATGCAGCAGACAGGAATAAACAAATAAGCGAGGATCAAAAAACACGACAAAGCAAGACAAAGGAAAACACGTTGTAGTGTCACAAACAGTAGACAGGACTCAGCAACAGTGTGTGTGTGTGTTTGAGCAGTACTTATAGTCCAAGAAATCAGTCTGTGAGCAGCTTCCGCTGTGTGAGTGTTTGCAATCACTGGTGACTTGGAGCAGGTGTGTGTGTGTGTTGCATGACTGAATATGTAGTCCATACATGGCGGATGTGAATGTGAGTGTTCACCAGCGATCTCTGGTTGTAGATCGCTGGTGATTGTGACACAAAGTGTGTTTGTCGACTGTCAACCTTTGCTAGTGTTCTGGAAGAATAAGTTTATTTGAGACCTGAATAAAGTGTTTTGGTAGTTGTAGTGCATTTTGAATGTGAAATGAACTGCTTTGCCAAGCTTAAAGTCGGTTAGGAGAATTGTGTGAAGAGTTTTGCAAAAGTGACTTAAGTATTGAGAAAAGTGTCCTGGCGTCTGTAAAAAGCTTAAGGTTTAACTAGGTTAATTAGGCAAATAAAAACCAAACGATGGTTTGTTCTGTAGACAATCGAAAACCAATATTGCTTAAAATTGACTCTAAAATGTTTTAAAAAAATTAAAAACTGCTTTTATTCTAGCCAAAATAAAACAAAAAAGACTTTCTCCAGAAGAAAAAATATTATAGGAAATACTGTGAAAATTTCCTTGCTCTGTTAAACGTGGGAAATATTTTAACAAGAAAAGAAAAAAAAATCACAAGAGGGCAAATCATTTTGTCTTCAACTGTATCTTCGATGAACTCCAAGCGTCCAGATATCTGGGCATTTGTTCCTGCATCCGGAATATTTCTGGCTTTGATTGAGTCAGTGGTAAAGTGCCCACATGTTTCAGTGATTAAAGGGTCTGTAAAAGACTGTCGTTGGAGATAAATTCTTACCCCGGCCGTTATCATTTAAGCTCTGATAGTGTGCGACATTTGCAGTATTTTGATAATTGCTTAATGTGATTAACGACTGGGCCATTGAGGGTGTTAAGCTGTCGAGACTGGGATAGGAGATAGCAAGTGTGTGTGTGTGTGTGTGTGTGCGCGCTTGTGTGTGTGAGGCAGAAACTACAGTGCCACTCAGGCCTGACAAAAGAACAACTCAATTTCCGAGTGACTAGAGGGGAAAATACATTGTCGGACCTCTTTAGACTGTCTTTTGTATCAGCCGTCATGTGTTGTCCAGAAAGAGGAGGCTACAGGCTAATAATATCATTCATCATGGCAAGAGACAGGGGCTGTGGGAGATTCATTTCAAGGAAGCTCTGCTGTATATGACTGTATGCTAAACGATTATGAAATAAGTTATAAAATTAAATGAGAATAAATTAAATATGTCCAAAAATGTATTGATTTTGAATGCATTCTTAATTCATACAAATATTTTCATTCATTCATTCATTCATGCATTCATTCATTCATTCACTTAAATAAAATCCTACTTTAATTGATTTTGAACGCCTTGAATAATTAGTTTTTTCGTTTGCACTCTTAATTAATACAAATATTTCCATTCATTCATTCACTCAAAATATAAAATTAACTGATTTTGAATGTATTCATGATTCATATAAATATTTTCATTTATTTATTCATTCATCCATTATTAATTAATTATTCATTATTCACTCAAATAAAATTTTAAATTAATGATTTTGAATGCATTCATAATTAATGTTTTTTCATTCAGTCGTTCGTTCGTTCGTTCGTTCGTTCGTTCGTTCGTTCGTTCATTCGTTCGTTCGTTTATTCATTCATTCATTCATTCATTCACTCAGTTCAAAGTTTATTGATTTTGAATGTATTCATTCCCAATTTTAATTTAACATTTTTATTCATTCATTCGTTCATTCAAATAAAATCTTAAATCAATAGATTTTAAATGCATTCATAATTAATGTTTTTCATTCATTCATTCAAAAACAAATTTATTTTAACATTTTCTTTCTTTCATTTATTCATTCATTCAAAAAATCCCAAATTAATTTATTTTAAATTTTGAAAGTATTAATTCCCAATTTTAATTGAACATTTTTCTTTAATTCATTTATTCATTCATTCAAATAAAATTGACTTTAAATGCATTCATAATTAACATTTTTGTTAATTTATTAATTCATTCACTTGATTTTGAATTGATTTTGGATGTATTCATAATTAATATTTTATTCATGCATTCATTTAAATAAAATACCAAATCATTCATTCATTTATTCATTCCTTCAGTCCAAAATGTATTGGTTTTGAATGTATTTATTCCTAATTTTAATTGAACATTTTCTTTCATTCATTCATTCATTCATTCATTCATTCATTCATTCATTCATTCATTCATTCATTCATTCAAATAAAATCTTAAATTTAATCTAAAATGATTTTGAATTTGTATTCATAATTAATATTCTATTTATGCATTCATTCAAATGAAACCCCAAATTTTATTTAACATTTTCAATAATTAGTTAATTAACTAATTAATTAATTAAATCATTCATTCATTCATTCATTCATTCATTCATTCATTCATTCATTCATTCATTCAAATAAAATCCTAAATTAATTGATTTTGCATGCATTCATAATTAATATTTTTATTATTTCATTCATTAATTTTCTCAACTTTTAAAATGTATTGATTTTGAATGTATTTATAATTAATATTTTATTCATGCATTCATATTTTCATTAATTAATTAATTAATTTGTTTATTCATTTATTCATTCATTCTTTCAAAATTCTAAATTAATTGATTTTGAATGCTTTCATAAATAATATTTTATTTATTCATTCATTCATTCATTCATTTACTCACAACCCAAAATGTATTGATTTTGAATGTATTCATAATTATTAATTAATTAATTCATTCATTCATTCATTCATTCATTCATACATTCACTCACTCACTTACTCAAACCCCAAAAATTTATTGATTTTGAATGTATTCCTAATTATCATTCTTTATTCATTCATTCATTTATTCATTCACTCAAAACCCAAAATTTGTTTATTTTTAATGTATTCTTAATTAATATTTCATTCATTCATTCATTCATTCATTTATTCACTTAAAACCCAAAATGTATTGATTTTGAATGTATTCCTAATTAATATTTTATTTATTCATACATTCGTTCATTCACTTAACCCAAAATGTATTGATTTTAAATGTATTCATAATATTTCATTCATTCATTCATTCACTTAAAACCCAAAATATATTTATTTTGAATGTATTAACAATTAATATTTTATTCATTCATTCATTCATTCATTCATTCATTCATTCATTCATTCATTCATTCATTCACTCACTCATAACCCAAAATTTATTGATTTTGATTGTATTCCTAATTAATATTTCATTCATTCATTCATTCATTCACTCACTTGAAACCCAAAATGTATTGGTTTTGAATGTGTTCATAAATAATATAAATACTTGTATTCATTCATTCATTCATTCATTCATTCATTCATTGTTTTTATTTTTATTTGTTTCCAGGTAATAAAATCCATCAAATAAGATCAACTGATTTGAGCAACCACACTAATAAAATATTAAGACTTGTTTTTATTGATTAAATCCTGAATGATAGTGTATTTTTCCTTGCTGCGCTGGTGAATTATTTATTATTATTATTTTTTTCTTTAAACTTTAAAGACAAAGATCTCTGCAGTAAGGCAAAATATATTCATATGAAAAATTTATCTCACACAGCATTGCTTACCAACTAAATGTGTCTTGTTTCAAAGATTGTTATTCACACTAATAAAATAAGACAAAATACTGGTGATTTCTTTTTATTTCTTACTTAATTTATAATAATGCACGCAAATATAAATTAATATTTAATATAATTTTCTTTTTACATATTTAATATACATTTCTTCATTTTATCTCTATTCTTTTCTCACAAACTTTCAGTAACTAGTAACCTGTAATGTATTTTATTTTGGAAGTAAAATTTTTTTGGCAAAGCGTTTGTGCGTTTCAACTGCAGAAAACAGACGTTTAGAGACTGTTAATCAAACTAGAAAGTCCTGGAAATCATTGGCTTCCAGTGTTTTGTAACAAATGCGACCGATTCTCAATTCCCAGCTGTAATCACGGCCATCTGTCAGAAAGTGCATCTGTTCAGGCCAGTCCTGCAGCACACACACACACACACGCACACACATACACACACAATGGTGGGCAGAGAAAACTTTATACAGAAAGTTGCAGGGAAAAAAACATTACTGGGACTTGAAATGAATATTACCTCCTGTAAAATATTAAATGAAACAAAATTAAATTAAAATATAATTAAAAATGTAATTAAAACAAAAATTTTATTAAATAAAAACAAAAAATAAGTTAAAATATAATAAAAACAGTCAAATTAAATTAAAACTAAATTAACTTAAATAAAAAACTAATTTAAATTTAATTAAATTAAAATATAATAAGGCGACGCAGTGGCGCAGTAGCTGGTGCTGTCGCCTCACAGCAAGAAGGTCGCTGGTTCAAACCTCGGCTAGGTCAGTTGTCGTTTCTGTGTGGAGTTTGCATGTTCTCCCTGCGTTCACGTGGGTTTCCTCTGGGTGCTCCTGTTTCCCCCCTCACAGTCCAAAGACATGCAGTGCAGGTGAATTGGGTAGGCTAAATTGTCCGTAGTGTATGAGTGTGAATGAGTGTGTATGGATGTTTCCCAGAGATGGGTTGCAGCTGGAAGGGCATCCGCTGCGTAAAACATGTGCTGGATAAGTTGTCGGTTCATTCCGCTGTGGCGACTCCGGATTAATAAAGGGACTAAGCCGAAAAGAAAATGAATGAATGAATGATAAAATATAATAAAAATTTTTTAATTAAAACAAAATTAAATAAAAAAATATTAAACTAAAATATAATAAAAACAAATAAATTAAATTAAAATTAAATTAAATCAAAAACTGTACTAAATAAAAAAAAAAATAAATAAATAAATAATAATAATAAATAAACTAAATTAAATGACATAATTGAAAAAAAATGCATTAACTTTATTTAAAACAAAATTTAATTAAAAATAGTAATAAATTAATTTGAAACAAAATAAAATAAAACTAAACTAAATTAAATTTAAAAAAAAGAAAAAAATGAAAGCATAATAAAAAAATTAATTAAATTAACGCAAAATTTAATTAAATTAACAAAACAAAGTTTTATTTAATTGAAATATAATAAAAACAATTAAATTAAATGAAAATAAAAAATAACTTTAATTTAAAACAAAGTTAACTTAAATTAAATGAAACAAAACTAAACAAAACTTTAATAAAAGAAATTAAATTAAAAACAAATCAAATTAAAATAAATGAAAATAAAAACTAATAAATTAAATTAAAACAAAATTAAATTAAATAACAAAACTAAATTTAATTTAATTAAAATATAATAAAAACAATTAAAATGAATTAAAACAAATTTTCAATTTTGTTTTAAATTCAACAAATTTAATTTAATTTATTTAAAATATAATTAAAAAAATAAACGAAATTCAATCGAATTCATTTCAAATATAATTCAAGAAACAAAAGCTAAATGAAACACACACACACACACACACACACACACACACACACACACACACACACACACACACACACACACACACACAGTTTCTCCAGCAGATCTGGACGCTGCGGTGCTTTGGGACGGGGATTAGAGACCTCTCACACTGAAGAACACATCCTCCATTACAGCTCTGCTTGTCAGTGCATTTGCATTGAACTCCAGGGATCAATTGTGTCTTTATGCCTCTCACACTTCACACTTTCAGCCTTCCCTTTTCTCTTTATTACGGTCAATCTCTTCTATTGCTCTATTCCCGCTTGTTTCTGCTTCACAATCTCTCTGAAAGATCTGCATCCTCGTGCTCTTCCACACCCATATGCTCTTATTTATTTATTTCCTGGAGAACACAATAGGAGAGTTTTTAACACAGCCTTTGTGTTTGGTTAATAATCTTGATATCATCATTATGTTACAGTCTAGTTGCTCCTAACTGCGTACAACACGGTAGAAATAATAATTATAATGAATTTATACCATTTAGGAACAGCATATTGTGGATTTGTCATTGTGTTTGTTTTTTAATTGGATTTACTGCTTTTTAGCTTGGTGACACAGTGGCTCAGTGGTCGCTAGAAGGTCAAGCAAGAAGGTGGAGCCTGGTTCGAGCCTCGGCTTGGTCAGTTGGCATTTCTGTGTGGAGTTTGCATGTTCTCCTCGTGTTGATGTGGGTTTCCTCCAGGTTCTCCGGTTTCCACCAAAAGTCCAAACACATGCGCTATAGGTGAATTGAATAAGCTAAATTGACTGTAGTGTATGTGTGTGAATGAGAGTGCATGGATGTTTCCCAGTAATGGGTTGCAGCTGGAAGGGCATCCGCTGCATAAAACATATGCTGGATAAGTTGGCGTTTCATTCCGTTGTGGCGACCCCTGATTAATAAAGAGACTAAGCCAAAATGAAAATGAATGAATAACTTAAGTACTCACATGATGTTATTTTCTTGCTTAGTTTGTTGCCAAATGGACGCCTTATTTTCATTTTTTTTTTTTTTTTTTTTATATCTTATTTACATTTAATTTCAGCTTTATTTCAGTTTCACTGTATATGCACTGAAAAGTCATAATTTTACATAATTATACTTCATGAAAAGGTTTTCATTTAAAAGTACATTTTCAGATCAAGTCAGATGTTAATGTGACTAAACTTTTTCTCTTTTAGGTAAGTTAGGACTATCACATTTGTTTCTGTTATGCTCAATAGCAGAATAATGAGAGAGAGATTCTTTGAGAAATTGTTATAACTTTTCTTGAAAGTCAAGTTTACATACAATAAGATTATTATGCCTCTGAAAAGCTCAGATGATGGTGTCAAGGTTTTGGAAGTTTCTGATTGGCTAATTGACAACATTTGAGTTAATTGGAGGCACAACTGTAGAATAGTATTTAAGGAAAATCTCAAACACACTGCTTCCTTGTGTGACAACATGGGAAAATCAACAAGCCAGAATCAACAAAAAAGCCAGATTACAATTTGCTGAATTACACTGGGAAAAAGACACATTTTTGGAGACATGTGCTGTGGTCTGATGGAACTAAGATTGAACTGTTTGGCCATAATGACCTGTGTTACAATTGGAGGACAAAGGGGAAAGCTTACAAGCTTTGGAACACCATCCCAACTTTGAAGTATGGGGCGGCAGCATCATGTTTTGGGGCTTTTTTGCTGCAGGAGGGACTGGTCCACTTCACAGTAGGGTTCGGCCGATAGACGATGCCATCTTCCATCGCCGATGGCCGATAGACACCGCGATGCTGAGACCGCATCCTCCACCCCGTCGCAAACCCGCTCGTGAAAAACACACACTCAGACCCTGTTTACACTAATACAGCTTAGTTTTAAAATGGCATTTTAGAACGAAAATGATCCACATCCACACTGGCGTTTCACCTAGCATTTCTGAACATCACGTGACCACACACACACACACACACACACACACACACACGCTCTCATGCGCTCGTCTGAGCTCCAGAGAACAGTGTACATCGGACAGTTTATCAAAGATGTACAGCTGGATCTCGTCTCACTATAGTTTTTTAATTAATCTTGTCTCTAACGTCTCTTCGGTCTTTTGAATCTATCAGGTAACGTGTCACAGCGTCAGTACACTGCTTCAATATTTCGCTTTCACGCTTGTACTTAATCATTTTAGAGTAAACCTCAGATACTGTTGGTTGTGCACCTTTTTTTACCAACCAAATTTGTGGACGTCATTATAATAACACAGATCACTCTGCCTACTCATGCCAGAGTCCAGCGAAAAAAAGTGATTGACAGGTGGTAATCAGGGCCGGAGCAAGCTTAACTGGCACTCTAGGCAAACAACGAGAATGCCGCCTTTAATCCGAAAAAGCCGGCGGAGAGTGGGGAGGGGGGCGGCGGAGCTGGGTGTTGAGATGATGCAGGGTTTGTCGCAAACGAAAGCAAAGGGGGGAGACGCGCCGCGGACGCCGCCCTGACTGCTCTGCCACCCTAGGCAGCTGCCTAGGTCGCCTGTATGGCGCCGGCCCTGGTGGTAATTTGTGTGTAACTTATCTTTATTTAATTCTGATTTGGTTATGGGTAAAACAAAGACCATGCGGGTCAGGTACTGTAGTTGAAACGGTAGGCTACAAATAATTAATTTGTTATGAATTAATTAATTATTCATAAATAATTAATTCACCTCCGCCTATGAAGACGATTCCATCATCCATTTAGATGTTTCACATTAGACATCGTACGATGCTAAATTGGTCAACATCGCCCAACCCTACTTCAAAGCATAGATGGCATCATGAAGAAAGAACATTATGTAGAAATACTGAAGCAACATCTCAAGACATCAGCCAGGAAATTAAAACTTGGCCACAAATGGGTCTTCCAAACAGACCATGACCCTAAGCATACTGCCAAATTAGTTAAAATGTGCTTTAAGGACAACAGAGTGAATGTTTTGGAGTGGCCATCACAAAGCCCTGTTCTCAATCCTATAGAAAATTTGTGGGCAGAGTTGAAAAAGCTTGTGTGAGCAAGACAGCCTACAAATCTGACTCAGTTACACCAATTCTGTCAGGAGGAATGGGCCAAAATTCCTTCAAACTATTGTGAGGAGCTTGTGGAAGGATACCCAAAACATTTGACCAAAGTTATACAGTTTAAAAGCAAAGCTAAAAAAATACCAAGGAAATGTATGTAAACTTTTGACTGTCTAGAAATTAATAAAAAAATTCTCTAAAAAATAAATTCTCTCATTATTCTGGCATTTAGCAAATGTAAATGATTTAGGTAATCCTAACGGACCTAAAATAGTAAACGTTTAGTATGATTTACCATCAGACATTTAAAAAAAAAAAAAAAGGTTATGTTAAAAAGTGTATGTAAACTTCTGGTTTCAACTGTATATATATACAATTTTATACATACTGCACCTTTAACATATATATATAATTGCATCCTGGGTTCAAAACACAACTTTGATACCAACAGGATTGAGTCTGACTATCAGACCTATAGGCTGATTTAAATTGTTTTCTAACTAAAGGCAACGGCACACGTTAGAATAAATATTTTCAATATTAAAAGGAATTTTTGTCCCAATCAACAGCTGAAATGTATACTTTGGAAACGGCTTCTATTTCTTGCAACTGAACAACTAAAAACTTTTACCTTAGGCCCACCGCATGTGCTTTATATAGTGTTAGGGCGTTCTCACACTATGTACAGTTGCCTTGAGCCGGGCCAAAGCACTCTTGTCCCCCCTCCCGTCTCCGACGGCCCGCACTCACATTACATTCAGGCCTGGACACTTTACGTCATCGATGACGCGCTGTTCAGTAAGCGCTCTCGCTCAGCACAGTGGAGATTTCTGTAGTTATATCATTTAAGTCGTTTGAGATGTGGTGACACGCAGTCAAATATTTCGCAGAACAGATCAGCCACTTTTTACGCTCATAAACTCCTCCTGTTGCAGGAATTAGGTTTGCTAAAGGTGCAGCTGACGTGCAGTGAGGGGTTTGCGTCTTTAATAAACTACGACAGTTTGCATTCATTGAACAGCACGAATGATTAATTAATCCATATCAAACAGTCCCTTAAAAGTCACGTCTCGCTTTCAGTTTCGGGCTCAGGCGCGTTTTGCACTCACACAAGCATACTCAGTGAACCGCGCTCTGGCACACCTCTTCCAACCGGGCCAGGGCCGGCCAAGTGAACCGTGCCTGAGCCCGATTCAGAGCACTCACACTTCTCAAACGATACGGGAAACGGGCCTGGGCACGGTTCGGATAGTATAATGTGAGTGCGCCCTAAAATGCTAATATTGCCATTTCACATTTATTTTCATACTACTGAAAGCAGCAGAAGATAATTCATCTCAGATCTTGAAAATAAAATAAACCCTTTGAAATTGAACTTTAGATCTGTGACTCTGTTATGTTTAAGGCAGGGGCGTTGCTAGACCCAACTGCTCAGTCAACTAGACCCAAGTGCCCCAGTAAACATCGCCAGTGCCCCAGTAAATGCTTTGAGATATGATTTACTTCATATGCAAAGTGTATTTCCTAAGAGTGGTAATCCTGGAATAAAGAGGTTATTTTTTGGTGAAAACAATAGTTAAATCAAAAAGCAAACTGACGCATCTCCGAGTGTGTACAGAAAACGATACCTGCGCGCCTCACACAACGCTCCTGCTGGACACCTGCTCTTCTACCCGTGCGAGTCCCGGTTGTGAACATGCACGTCGAAAAACGTGCTGCTCACGTGTCGCTCAGGCGTTGTGAAACCGGCGCAACAGCCTTTATGCGGAGGTGATGGCACACAGTGAGTTTTGCATGTCGACAAAAGTAAAGTTTTAATAATATGATGGTGATCTTAGTAAGCATATCTCCTGATAGATTTTTTTTTGCATGAAGTAAAAAGGAGGGATGACGAGTCAACGGACAACGGATAATTCTATATAGCATCTTTTTGGATTTTATAGAAATGTCTATAGAATTTCATTCAAATTAAATTATTATTCATGCAAAAAAATTCTTAAATGATCTTAGCATATCACTCCAGTGTCTTTACATTGTTTTCCAGTTACATAGGATCAATTTTTGTTGTTTATTTAGAATAACAATTGTATAATTGTATAATGTTGCCATATACTGTATGAGTTATTGTGTTGAAATTTGGGGGAATACATATAAATCTAATTTACAATCGTTATGTACAATGCAGAAAAAAGTAATTAGACTGATAGAAAATGTGGGGTATTTGGAGCATACAAATCCTTTATTTTTTAAATTAAAGATACTTAAGTTCAATGATTTGGTTAAATTTAAAACAGCACAATTTATGTTTAAAGCTAGGAATAAATTACTTCCGAAATGTATACAAAAGTTTTTTGAAGAAAGACAAGGGGGATATAATCTGAGAGAAGAACAACATTTTAGGAGGTTGAAAATAAGGACAACTTTAAAAAGTTTGTGTATGTCTGTATGTGGTGTGGATTATGGAACAGTCTAGAACAGATTCTCAAACAATGTCAGGATATTAATCAGTTTAAAAAGTTGTATAAATATATATTATTAAAGGAATATAATGATGAAGGTGATTGAAAAGCATAAAATTAGAAAGGAATGATGAAATTGTAGTTAATGGCTATTTGCAGTACTATGTTTTTTTTTTTTTGGGATCTATGTTATAAAATGTAAACGTACAAATGGAATCAAACAAGAAATAAGTTAACTAATAGACGAATGATGTGTGTGGTAATGGGGTGGGAAAATAATAAGCTTGGGCTTCATCCTGCTCCATTTTCGACCATGTTAAAATGAATATTTTTTTGTTGTTGAAGATATTTTATGTATGATATTTTTGTTCGAAAATAAATAAATAAAATCAAATAATAACAATAATAGTTTTATTTATTTATAACAAATTATTTTTTGTATTAAAAAAAAAAAAATACACACAAAATAACATACACGCATTCATACACTCATACACTATGGTCAATTTTAGCTTATACAACTCACCTGTACCGCATGTCTTTGGACTTGTGGCGGAAACCGGAGCACCCGGAGGAAACCAACGCGAACACAGGGAGAACATGCAAACTCCACACAGAAACGCCAACTGACCCAGCCGAGGCTCGAATCAGCGACCTTCTTGCTGTGAGGCGAACGTGCTACCCACTGCGCCGCCATGTAGTCCATATATATGGGTAGGCGTGCCCCAGTAGAGCTTTTTGTCTAGCAACGCCCCTGGTTTAAGGTTTAATATGTAATAATTAGATTCAGTGTTTTGTGCGGTTTTCATTTTAATGGGTTTTTAATTTTTTTAATATATTTCTGTTTAGCTTGAAATTATTATTTTTTAAAGTTATAATAGCTTCAGTACTTGATTTTAGAGAACTTCCAGAACTTACTAGTTTATTTCAGTTATACCTTAAAATGTTTTTTTTAAAATTAAAAACTGCTTTTATTCTAGCCGAAATAAAACAAATAAGACTTTCTCCAGAAGAAAAAACATTATCAGACATACTGTGAAAATGTCCTTGCTCTCATCATTTGGGAAATATTATGAAAAGAAAAGAAAATTCAAAAGGGTGGGGGGGATGGGGGGCTAATAATTTTGACTTCAACAGTATATATACAATTTATTGATTTTTTTTCTTTCGCCATCATCACTCATGTTGTTTGAATTGACATGTTCGAGGTTACCATAGAAACATAAGTTGTTTGCTCTTTATTGGTGTCATGATACAAGTTTATCCACAGCTCCGCAGATGCACATTGGTCGAAACGTTCTTTTACTGTTTACTATTCATTTTGCTGTAAAAAGTGTTAAATTAAAAAGGGAATTGTAATTGTATTTTCAATAGAAAATGAGTCAATTTTTTTAAATTGTAAAATATTTTAAAACATAAAATGTAAAAAAGTCACATTAACATTACATTTTTTATTTTGGGTTATTGCTTTAATCAGAAGCTTGTAGTGTAGCTAAAAGAAACATCACCACCATTGAAATGCCTGAAAGCTGCTTCAGGTAATTAGCTGTCACAGCGCTTGCTAACTCCAACAATCAATCGACAAGAGAGAGTGGGCCAGCAGTGATTTTTAATATCGACAGAGACTTTCAATGTGACAACATGAATTTTCCTAACACTCAAAGACTGATGGGAGTCTTTAAAAGCTAAACAAACATGACATTTAACCTCAGAAATGAAGCTACATATTTGGCTTTAGATATATGCTGAAGTTCAGTCATGGATGTATATTGATAGAGAAGTGGTTTTGGATTCTGCTGGTGAAGAGTTCAGATGGAGTCACGCTTCAGTAGTGAATGAGTGTGTTTGAGGTCGTATTTTGCATAATGTGTTTTTGTTTGTGTTTGTGTCTGTGCATGTTTTAAGGTTATTGTTTAACAAGCTGAAAGAGTCGTGGCATAACAGAGTACTTGAGGCTGCGCTTAAAGCACATGTTGTGGTGTTACAGTTGAAGTCAGAATTATTAGCCCCCCTTCGAATTTTTTCTTCTTTTTATAATATTTCCCAAATGATGTTTAACAGAGCAAGGAAATTTTCACAGCATGTCTGATAATATTTTTTCTTCTGGAGAAAGTCTTATTTGTTTTATTTCGACTAGAATAAAAGCAGTTTTTAATTTTTTAAAAAACGTTTTAAGGTCAAAATTATTAGCCCCTTTAAGCTAATTTTTTTTCAATCGTCTACAGAACAAACCATCATTATACAATAACTTGCCTAATTACCCTAACCTGCCTAGTTAACCTAATTAACCTAGTTAAGCCTTTAAATGTCACTTTAAGCTGTATAGAAGTGTCTTGAAAAATATCTATTAAAATATTTTTTACTGTCATCATGGCAAAGATAAAATAAATCAGTTATTAGAAATGAGTTATTAAAACTATTATGTTTAGAAATGTGTTGAAAAAATCTTCTCTCCTTAAACAGAAATTGGGGGAAAAAATAAACAGGGGGGCTAATAATTCAGGGGCGCTAATAATTCTGATTTCAACTGTATTTTAGCTTTATACTGAATTATATTGTTTAATTTGCATCTGTTTCAGTTTTTTTTATATACTGTAATTTTTATTTAAATTGGTTTAATTACATTTCTAACATTTTGTTTTGTGTTGGATTTTGTTTTGTTTCATTTAAAAAAAAGATTTTAGCATTATTTTAGTTATTTTAGTGTTATATATGTTATATAGGCAACGCAGTGGCGCAGTAGGTAGTGCTGTTGCCTCACAGCAAGAACGTTGCTGGGTCGCAGGTTCGAACCTCGGCTGGGCTGGGTCAGTTGGCGTTTCTGTGTGGAGTTTGCATGTTCTCCCTGCGTTCGCGTGGGTTTCCTCCGGGTGCTCCGGTTTCCCCCACAGTCCAAAGACATGCGGTACAGGTGAATTGGGTAAGCTAAATTGTCTGTAGTGTGTGAGTGTGAATGTGTGTGTGTGTGGAAATTCCCAGAGATGGGTTGCGGCTGGAAGGGCATCCGCTGCGTAAAATCGTGCTGGATAAGTTGGTGGTTCATTCCACTGTGGCGACCCCGCAAGGGACAAAGCCGACAAGAAAATGAATGAATGAATATGTTATATATATATATATATTACTGTATTTATTCTGATAGATTCTTATAGATTTAATTTAATTGTATTATTTATTTTGTGATTTTCTTTTTATTTAATTTGACTTCAAGTTAGTATTTTGTAGTATTTATTTTAGCTTTATTTTAATTAATTCAGTTAGTCACGGCAAAAGCAATATTTTCTTTTTAATTTTTTTGGTTTAAATTTGTCAGAAATTATTTTATATTTATTTCAGTTTTATTAAAGAAAACCTGGTTTTCTGCCTGGTTTTCTCCAAACGTAACACCTGGCATTCAGTCCAAAGAGTTCAATTTTAGTCTCAGTCTTTAGTCCCTTCAGATGCCTTTTGGCAAATTCCAGGCGAGGAGTGGCTTCTGTCTGGCCTCTCTACCATACAGGCCTGATTGGTGAATTGCTGCACCAATGGTTGTCTTTCTGTAAGGTTCTCCTCTCTCCACAGAAGAACGCTGGAGCTCAGACAGAGTGACCATCGGGTTATTGATCACCTCCCTGACTAAGGCCCTTCTCCCGTGATCACTCAGCTTAGATGGCCGGCCAGCTCTAGGAAGAGTCCTGGTGGTTCCAAACATCTTCCACTTACGGATGATGGAGGCCACTGTGCTCATTTGAACTTTCAGAGTAGCAGAAATGTTTCTGTAACCTCCCCTAGCCTTGTGTCTCGAGACAATCCTGTCTCGGAGGTCTACAGACAATTCCTTTGTCTTCATGCTTAGTTTATATATATACAGTATGTCGCCACAGCGGAATGAACCGCCAACTAATCCAACATATGTTTTACACAGTGGATGCCTTTGCAGCCACAACCCAGTACTGGGAAACACCCATACACACTCATTCCCACACACACACACACACACACACACACACACACACACACACACACACACACACACACACACACACACACACACACACACACTACAGCCAATTTAGTTTATTCAATTCACCTATAGCGCATGTTTTTGGACTGTGGGGGAAACTGGAGCACCCTGATGAAAACCACGTCAACACGGAGAGAACATGCAAACTCCACACAGAAATGCCAACTGACCCAGCCGGGACTCAAACCAGCGACCTTCTTGCTGTGATGCAAGACTTTACTTTAAAAAGTGAGTAAATCCATTGATTTTAATATGATTAGTTGACTTTACTTAAGAGAGTAAACCTGTTGCTTTTAAAACGATTAGTTGACTTAATAAAGTGACTAAACCTGTTGCTTTTAAAGCGATTAGTTGATTTAATGAAGTGAGTAAACCTGTTGCTTTTAAAACGATTAGTTGACTTAATGAAGTGAGTAAACCTGTTGCTTTTAAAGCGATTAGTTGATTTAATAAAGTGAGTAAACCTGTTGCTTTTAAAGCGATTAGTTGACTTAATAAAGTGAGTAAACCTGTTGCTTTTAAAGCGATTAGTTGATTTAATAAAGTGAGTAAACCTGTTGCTTTTAAAGCGATTAGTTGATTTAATAAAGTGAGTAAACCTGTTGCTTTTAAAGCGATTAGTTGACTTAATAAAGTGACTAAACCTGTTGCTTTTAAAACGATTAGTTGACTTAATGAACTGAGTAAACCTGTTGCTTTTAAAGTGATTAGTTGACTTAATGAACTGAGTAAACCTGTTGCTTTTAAAGTGATTAGTTGACTTAATAAAGTGACTAAACCTGTTGCTTTTAAAGCGATTAGTTGATTTAATAAAGTGAGTAAACCTGTTGCTTTTAAAGCGATTAGTTGACTTAATAAAGTGACTAAACCTGTTGCTTTTAAAACGATTAGTTGATTTAATAAAGTGACTAAACCTGTTGCTTTTAAAGCGATTAGTTGACTTAATAAAGTGAGTAAACCTGTTGCTTTTAAAGCGATTAGTTGACTTAAAGTGAGTAAACCTGTTGCTTTTAAAGCGATTAGTTGACTTAATAAAGTGAGTAAACCTGTTGCTTTTAAAGCGATTAGTTGACTTAATAAAGTGACTAAACCTGTTGCTTTTAAAGCGATTAGTTGACTTAATAAAGTGAGTAAACCTGTTACTTTTAAAGCGATTAGTTGACTTAATAAAGTGAGTAAACCTGTTGCTTTTAAAGCGATTAGTTGACTTAATAAAGTGACTAAACCTGTTGCTTTTAAAACGATTAGTTGACTTAATAAAGTGAGTAAATCTGTTGCTTTTAAAGCGATTAGTTGATTTAATAAAGTGACTAAACCTGTTGCTTTTAAAGCGATTAGTTGACTTAATAAAGTGAGTAAACCTGTTGCTTTTAAAGCGATTAGTTTACTTAATAAAGTGAGTAAATCTGTTGCTTTTAAAGCGATTAGTTGATTTAATAAAGTGAGTAAACCTGTTGCTTTTAAAGCGATTAGTTGACTTAATAAAGTGACTAAACCTGTTGCTTTTAAAGCGATTAGTTGACTTAATAAAGTGAGTAAACCTGTTACTTTTAAAGCGATTAGTTGACTTAATAAAGTGAGTAAACCTGTTGCTTTTAAAGCGATTAGTTGACTTAATAAAGTGACTAAACCTGTTGCTTTTAAAGCGATTAGTTGACTTAATAAAGTGAGTAAACCTGTTACTTTTAAAGCGATTAGTTTACTTAATACAGTGACTAAACCTGTTGCTTTTAAAACAATTAGTTTACTTAATAAAGTGAGTAAACCTGTTGCTTTTAAAACAATTAGTTTACTTAATAAAGTGACTAAACCTGTTGCTTTTAAAACGATTAGTTGACTTAATAAAGTGAGTAAACCTGTTGCTTTTAAAACAATTAGTTTACTTAATACAGTGACTAAACCTGTTGCTTTTAAAACAATTAGTTTACTTAATAAAGTGAGTAAACCTGTTGCTTTTAAAACAATTAGTTTACTTAATAAAGTGACTAAACCTGTTGCTTTTAAAACGATTAGTTGACTTAAAAAAGTGAGTAAACCTGTTGCTTTTAAAACAATTAGTTTACTTAATAAAGTGAGTAAACCTGTTGCTTTTAAAACGATTAGTTGACTTAATAAAGTGACTAAACCTGTTGCTTTTAAAGCGATTAGTTGACTTAATAAAGTGACTAAACCTGTTGCTTTTAAAACAATTAGTTGACTTAATAAAGTGAGTAAACCTGTTGCTTTTAAAACGATTAGTTGACTTAATAAAGTGACTAAACCTGTTGCTTTTAAAACGATTAGTTGACTTAATAAAGTGAGTAAACCTGTTGCTTTTAAAACGATTAGTTGACTTAATACAGTGACTAAACCTGTTGCTTTTAAAACAATTAGTTTACTTAATAAAGTGAGTAAATCTGTTGCTTTTAAAACGATTAGTTGACTTAATAAAGTGAGTAAACCTGTTGCTTTTAAAACGATTAGTTGACTTAATAAAGTGACTAAACCTGTTGCTTTTAAAGAGATTAGTTGACTTAATAAAGTGAGTAAACCTGTTGCTTTTAAAGCGATTAGTTGACTTAATAAAGTGAGTAAACCTGTTGCTTTTAAAGCGATTAGCTGACTTAATAAAGTGAGTAAATCTGTTGCTTTTAAAGCGATTAGTTGACTTAATACAGTGACTAAACCTGTTGCTTTTAAAGCGATTAGTTGACTTAATAAAGTGAGTAAATCTGTTGCTTTTAAAGCGATTAGTTGACTTAATACAGTGACTAAACCTGTTGCTTTTAAAGCGATTAGTTGACTTAATAAAGTGAGTAAACCTGTTGGTTTTAAAGCGATTAGTTGACTTAATAAAGTGAGTAAATCTGTTGCTTTTAAAGCGATTAGTTGACTTTACTTAATAAAGTGACTAAACCTGTTGCTTTTAAAGAGATTAGTTGACTTAATAAAGTGAGTAAATCTGTTGCTTTTAAAGTGATTAGTTGACTTAATAAAGTGAGTAAACCTGTTGCTTTTAAAGTGAATAGTTGACTTAATAAAGTGAGTAAACCTGTTGCTTTTAAAGAGATTAGTTGACTTAATAAAGTGAGTAAACCTGTTGCTTTTAAAGCGATTAGTTGACTTAATAAAGTGAGTAAACCTGTTGCTTTTAAAGTGAATAGTTGACTTAATAAAGTGAGTAAATCTGTTGCTTTTAAAGCGATTAGTTGACTTAATAAAGTGAGTAAACCTGTTACTTTTAAAGAGATTAGTTGACTTAATAAAGTGAGTAAACCTGTTGCTTTTAAAGCGATTAGTTGACTTAATAAAGTGAGTAAACCTGTTGCTTTTAAAGCGATTAGTTGATTTAATAAAGTGAGTAAACCTGTTGCTTTTAAAGCGATTAGTTGACTTAATAAAGTGAGTAAATCTGTTGCTTTTAAAGCGATTAGTTGACTTAATAAAGTGAGTAAACCTGTTGCTTTTAAAGTGAATAGTTGACTTAATAAAGTGACTAAACCTGTTGCTTTTAAAGTGATTAGTTGACTTAATAAAGTGAGTAAACCTGTTGCTTTTAAAGCGATTAGTTGACTTAATAAAGTGACTAAACCTGTTGCTTTTAAAGCGATTAGTTGACTTAATAAAGTGACTAAACCTGTTGCTTTTAAAGCGATTAGTTGACTTAATAAAGTGAGTAAACCTGTTGCTTTTAAAGCGATTAGTTGATTTAATAAAGTGAGTAAACCTGTTGCTTTTAAAGCGATTAGTTGACTTAATAAAGTGACTAAACCTGTTGCTTTTAAAGCGATTAGTTGACTTAATAAAGTGAGTAAACCTGTTGCTTTTAAAGTGAATAGTTGACTTAATAAAGTGACTAAACCTGTTGCTTTTAAAGCGATTAGTTGACTTTACTTAATAAAGTGAGTAAACCTGTTGCTTTTAAAGTGATTAGTTGACTTTACTTAATAAAGTGAGTAAACCTGTTGCTTTTAAAGCGATTAGTTGACTTAATAAAGTGACTAAACCTGTTGCTTTTAAAACGATTAGTTGACTTAATAAAGTGAGTAAACCTGTTGGTTTTAAATCGATTAATTGACTTAATAAGTTGACTAAATCTGTTGCTTTTAAAGCGATTAGTTGACTTAATAAAGTGAGTAAACCTGTTGCTTTTAAAGCGATTAGTTGACTTAATAAAGTGACTAAACCTGTTGCTTTTAAAGCGATTAGTTGACTTAATAAAGTGAGTAAACCTGTTGCTTTTAAAGCGATTAGTTGATTTAATAAAGTGAGTAAACCTGTTGCTTTTAAAGCGATTAGTTGACTTAATAAAGTGAGTAAACCTGTTGCTTTTAAAGTGATTAGTTGACTTAATAAAGTGACTAAACCTGTTGCTTTTAAAGCGATTAGTTGACTTAATAAAGTGAGTAAACCTGTTGCTTTTAAAGTGAATAGTTGACTTAATAAAGTGACTAAACCTGTTGCTTTTAAAGTGAATAGTTGACTTAATAAAGTGACTAAACCTGTTGCTTTTAAAGTGATTAGTTGACTTTACTTAATAAAGTGAGTAAACCTGTTGCTTTTAAAGCGATTAGTTGACTTAATAAAGTGAGTAAACCTGTTGCTTTTAAAGCGATTAGTTGACCTAATAAAGTGACTAAACCTGTTGCTTTTAAAACGATTAGTTGACTTAATAAAGTGAGTAAACCTGTTGCTTTTAAAGCGATTAGTTTACTTAATAAATTGACTAAATCTGTTGCTTTTAAAGCGATTAGTTGACTTAATAAAGTGTCTAA
The DNA here is from genome assembly GCA_903798195.1 of Danio kyathit. Classification (NCBI taxonomy): domain Eukaryota; kingdom Metazoa; phylum Chordata; class Actinopteri; order Cypriniformes; family Danionidae; genus Danio; species Danio kyathit. The sequence continues at coordinate 13,169,022 of LR812525.1, forward strand.
ACCTGTTACTTTTAAAGCGATTAGTTGACTTAATAAAGTGAGTAAACCTGTTGCTTTTAAAGCGATTAGTTGACTTAATAAAGTGAGTAAACCTGTTGCTTTTAAAGCGATTAGTTTACTTAATACAGTGAGTAAATCTGTTGCTTTTAAAGCAATTAGTTGACTTAATACAGTGAGTAAATCTGTTGCTTTTAAAGCGATTAGTTGACTTAATAAAGTGAGTAAACCTGTTGCTTTTAAAGCGATTAGTTGACTTAATAAAGTGAGTAAACCTGTTGCTTTTAAAGCGATTAGTTGATTTAATAAAGTGAGTGAACCTGTTGCTTTTAAAGCGATTAGTTGACTTAATAAAGTGAGTAAATCTGTTGCTTTTAAAGCGATTAGTTGACTTAATAAAGTGAGTAAACCTGTTGCTTTTAAAGCGATTAGTTGATTTAATAAAGTGAGTAAACCTGTTGCTTTAAAAGCGATTAGCTGACTTAATAAAGTGAGTAAACCTGTTGCTTTTAAAGCGATTAGTTGACTTAATAAAGTGAGTAAACCTGTTGCTTTTAAAGCGATTAGTTGACTTAATAAAGTGAGTAAACCTGTTGCTTTTAAAGCGATTAGTTGACTTAATAAAGTGAGTAAACCTGTTGCTTTTAAAGCGATTAGTTTACTTAATAAAGTGAGTAAACCTGTTGCTTTTAAAACAATTAGTTGACTTAATAAAGTGAGTAAACCTGTTGCTTTTAAAGCGATTAGTTGACTTAATAAAGTGACTAAACCTGTTGCTTTTAAAGCGATTAGTTGACTTAATAAAGTGAGTAAACCTGTTGCTTTTAAAGCGATTAGTTGACTTAATACAGTGAGTAAATCTGTTGCTTTTAAAGCAATTAGTTGACTTAATACAGTGAGTAAATCTGTTGCTTTTAAAGCAATTAGTTGACTTAATAAAGTGAGTAAACCTGTTGCTTTTAAAGCGATTAGTTGACTTAATAAATTGACTAAACCTGTTGCTTTTAAAGAGATTAGTTGACTTAATAAAGTGAGTAAACCTGTTGCTTTTAAAGCGATTAGTTGACTTAATAAAGTGAGTAAACCTGTTGCTTTTAAAGAAATTAGTTGACTTAATAAAGTGAGTAAACCTGTTGCTTTTAAAGCGATTAGTTTACTTAATACAGTGAGTAAATCTGTTGCTTTTAAAGCGATTAGTTGACTTAATAAAGTGAGTAAACCTGTTGATTAGTTGATTTAATAAAGTGAGTAAACCTGTTGCTTTTAAAGCGATTAGCTGACTTAATAAAGTGAGTAAACCTGTTGCTTTTAAAGTGATTAGTTGACTTAATAAAGTGAGTCAACCTGTTGCTTTTAAAGTGAATAGTTGACTTAATAAAGTGAGTAAACCTGTTGCTTTTAAAGCGATTAGTTGACTTAATAAAGTGAGTAAACCTGTTGCTTTTAAAACGATTAGTTGACTTAATAAAGTGACTAAACCTGTTGCTTTTAAAGCGATTAGTTGACTTAATAAAGTGACTAAACCTGTTGCTTTTAAAACAATTAGTTGACTTAATAAAGTGAGTAAACCTGTTGCTTTTAAAACGATTAGTTGACTTAATAAAGTGACTAAACCTGTTGCTTTTAAAGCGATTAGTTGACTTAATAAAGTGAGTAAATCTGTTGCTTTTAAAGCGATTAGTTGACTTAATAAAGTGAGTAAACCTGTTGCTTTTAAAAAAATTAGTTGACTTAATAAAGTGACTAAACCTGTTGGTTTTAAAGCGATTAGTTGACTTAATAAAGTGAGTAAATCTGTTGCTTTTAAAGCGATTAGTTGACTTAATAAAGTGAGTAAACCTGTTGCTTTTAAAACGATTAGTTGACTTAATAAAGTGACTAAACCTGTTGCTTTTAAAACGATTAGTTTACTTAATACAGTGAGTAAATCTGTTGCTTTTAAAGCGATTAGTTGACTTAATAAAGTGAGTAAACCTGTTGCTTTTAAAATAATTAGTTTACTTAATACAGTGACTAAATCTGTTGCTTTTAAAACGATTAGTTGACTTAATAAAGTGAGTAAACCTGTTGCTTTTAAAATGATTAGTTGACTTAATACAGTGAGTAAATCTGTTGCTTTTAAAACGATTAGTTGACTTAATAAAGTGAGTAAACCTGTTGCTTTTAAAACAATTAGTTGACTTAATAAAGTGAGTAAACCTGTTGCTTTTAAAACGATTAGTTGACTTAATAAAGTGACTAAACCTGTTGCTTTTAAAACGATTAGTTTACTTAATACAGTGAGTAAATCTGTTGCTTTTAAAGCGATTAGTTGACTTAATAAAGTGACTAAACCTGTTGCTTTTTAAAGAGATTAGTTGACTTAATAAAGTGAGTAAACCTGTTGCTTTTAAAGCGATTAGTTGACTTAATAAAGTGAGTAAACCTGTTGCTTTTAAAGCGATTAGTTGACTTAATAAAGTGAGTAAATCTGTTGCTTTTAAAGCGATTAGCTGACTTAATAAAGTGAGTAAATCTGTTGCTTTTAAAGCGATTAGTTGACTTAATAAATTGACTAAACCTGTTGCTTTTAAAGAGATTAGTTGACTTAATAAAGTGAGTAAACCTGTTGCTTTTAAAGAAATTAGTTGACTTAATAAAGTGAGTAAACCTGTTGCTTTTAAAGCGATTAGTTGACTTAATAAAGTGAGTAAACCTGTTGCTTTTAAAGCGATTAGTTGACTTAATAAAGAGAGTAAATCTGTTGCTTTTAAAGCGATTAGTTGACTTAATAAAGTGAGTAAACCTGTTGCTTTTAAAGCGATTAGTTGACTTAATAAATTGACTAAACCTGTTGCTTTTAAAGCAATTAGTTGACTTAATAAAGTGAGTAAACCTGTTGCTTTTAAAGCGATTAGTTGACTTAATAAAGTGAGTAAACCTGTTGCTTTTAAAGCGATTAGTTGACTTAATAAAGTGAGTAAACCTGTTGCTTTTAAAGCGATTAGTTGACTTAATAAAGTGAGTAAACCTGTTGCTTTTAAAGCGATTAGTTGACTTAATAAATTGACTAAACCTGTTGCTTTTAAAGCGATTAGTTGACTTAATAAAGTGAGTAAACCTGTTGCTTTTAAAGCGATTAGTTGACTTAATAAAGTGAGTAAACCTGTTGCTTTTAAAGCGATTAGTTAACTTAATAAATTGACTAAACCTGTTGCTTTTAAAGCGATTAGTTGACTTAATAAAGTGAGTAAACCTGTTGGTTTTAAAGCGATTAGTTGACTTAATAAAGTGAGTAAACCTGTTGCTTTTAAAACGATTAGTTGACTTAATAAAGTGAGTAAACCTGTTGCTTTTAAAGCGATTAGTTGACTTAAAGTGAGTAAACCTGTTGCTTTTAAAGCGATTAGTTGACTTAATAAAGTGAGTAAATCTGTTGCTTTTAAAGCGATTAGTTGACTTAATAAAGTGAGTAAATCTGTTGCTTTTAAAGCGATTAGTTGACTTAATAAAGTGAGTAAACCTGTTGCTTTTAAAGCGATTAGTTGACTTAATAAATTGACTAAACCTGTTGCTTTTAAAGCGATTAGTTGACTTAATAAAGTGAGTAAACCTGTAGCTTTTAAAACAATTAGTTTACTTAATACAGTGAGTAAACCTGTTGCTTTTAAAGCGATTAGTTGACTTAATAAATTGACTAAACCTGTTGCTTTTAAAGCGATTAGTTGACTTAATAAAGTGAGTAAACCTGTTGCTTTTAAAGCGATTAGTTGACTTAATAAAGTGAGTAAACCTGTTGCTTTTAAAGCGATTAGTTGACTTAATAAATTGACTAAACCTGTTGCTTTTAAAGCGATTAGTTGACTTAATAAAGTGAGTAAACCTGTTGCTTTTAAAGCGATTAGTTGACTTAATAAAGTGAGTAAACCTGTTGCTTTTAAAGCGATTAGTTGACTTAATAAAGTGAGTAAACCTGTTGCTTTTAAAGCGATTAGTTGATTTAATAAAGTGAGTAAAGCTGTTGCTTTTAAAGCGATTAGTTAACTTAATAAATTGACCAAACCTGTTGCTTTTAAAGCGATTAGTTGACTTAATAAAGTGAGTAAACCTGTTGGTTTTAAAGCGATTAGTTGACTTAATAAAGTGAGTAAACCTGTTGCTTTTAAAACGATTAGTTGACTTAATAAAGTGAGTAAACCTGTTGCTTTTAAAGCGATTAGTTGACTTAAAGTGAGTAAACCTGTTGCTTTTAAAACGATTAGTTGACTTAATAAAGTGAGTAAACCTGTTGCCTTTAAAACGATTAGTTGACTTAATAAAGTGAGTAAACCTGTTGCTTTTAAAGCGATTAGTTGATTTAATAAAGTGAGTAAACCTGTTGCTTTTAAAGCGATTAGTTGACTTAATAAAGTGAGTAAACCTGTTGCTTTTAAAGCGATTAGTTGACTTAATAAAGTGAGTAAATCTGTTGCTTTTAAAGCGATTAGTTGACTTAATAAAGTGAGTAAACCTGTTGCTTTTAAAGAGATTAGTTGACTTAATAAAGTGAGTAAACCTGTTGCTTTTAAAGAAATTAGTTGACTTAATAAAGTGAGTAAACCTGTTGCTTTTAAAGCGATTAGTTGACTTAATAAAGTGAGTAAACCTGTTGCTTTTAAAGCGATTAGTTGACTTAATAAAGTGAGTAAATCTGTTGCTTTTAAAGCGATTAGTTGACTTAATAAAGTGAGTAAACCTGTTGCTTTTAAAGCGATTAGTTGACTTAATAAATTGACTAAACCTGTTGCTTTTAAAGCGATTAGTTGACTTAATAAAGTGAGTAAACCTGTTGCTTTTAAATCGATTAGTTGACTTAATAAAGTGAGTAAACCTGTTGCTTTTAAAGCGATTAGTTGACTTAATAAAGTGAGTAAACCTGTTGCTTTTAAAGCGATTAGTTGACTTAATAAAGTGAGTAAACCTGTTGCTTTTAAAGCGATTAGTTGACTTAATAAATTGACTAAACCTGTTGCTTTTAAAGCGATTAGTTGACTTAATAAAGTGAGTAAACCTGTTGCTTTTAAAGCGATTAGTTGACTTAATAAAGTGAGTAAACCTGTTGCTTTTAAAGCGATTAGTTAACTTAATAAATTGACTAAACCTGTTGCTTTTAAAGCGATTAGTTGACTTAATAAAGTGAGTAAACCTGTTGGTTTTAAAGCGATTAGTTGACTTAATAAAGTGAGTAAACCTGTTGCTTTTAAAACGATTAGTTGACTTAATAAAGTGAGTAAACCTGTTGCTTTTAAAGCGATTAGTTGACTTAAAGTGAGTAATCCTGTTGCTTTTAAAGCGATTAGTTGACTTAATAAAGTGAGTAAATCTGTTGCTTTTAAAGCGATTAGTTGACTTAATAAAGTGAGTAAACCTGTTGCTTTTAAAGCGATTAGTTGACTTAATAAATTGACTAAACCTGTTGCTTTTAAAGTGATTAGTTGACTTAATAAAGTGAGTAAACCTGTTGCTTTTAAAGCGATTAGTTGACTTAATAAAGTGAGTAAACCTGTTGCTTTTAAAGCGATTAGTTGACTTAATAAAGTGAGTAAACCTGTTGCTTTTAAAGCGATTAGTTGACTTAATAAAGTGAGTAAACCTGTTGCTTTTAAAGCGATTAGTTGACTTAATAAATTGACTAAACCTGTTGCTTTTAAAGCGATTAGTTGACTTAATAAAGTGAGTAAACCTGTTGCTTTTAAAGCGATTAGTTGACTTAATAAAGTGAGTAAACCTGTTGCTTTTAAAGCGATTAGTTGACTTAATAAAGTGAGTAAACCTGTTGCTTTTAAAGCGATTAGTTGACTTAATAAAGTGAGTAAACCTGTTGCTTTTAAAGCGATTAGTTAACTTAATAAATTGACTAAACCTGTTGCTTTTAAAGCGATTAGTTGACTTAATAAAGTGAGTAAACCTGTTGGTTTTAAAGCGATTAGTTGACTTAATAAAGTGAGTAAACCTGTTGCTTTTAAAGCGATTAGTTAACTTAATAAATTGACTAAACCTGTTGCTTTTAAAGCGATTAGTTGACTTAATAAAGTGAGTAAACCTGTTGGTTTTAAAGCGATTAGTTGACTTAATAAAGTGAGTAAACCTGTTGCTTTTAAAACGATTAGTTGACTTAATAAAGTGAGTAAACCTGTTGCTTTTAAAGCGATTAGTTGACTTAAAGTGAGTAAACCTGTTGCTTTTAAAACGATTAGTTGACTTAATAAAGTGAGTAAACCTGTTGCTTTTAAAGCGATTAGTTGACTTAATAAAGTGAGTAAACCTGTTGCTTTTAAAGCGATTAGTTGACTTAATAAAGTGAGTAACCTGTTGCTTTTAAAGCGATTAGTTGACTTAATAAAGTGAGTAACCTGTTGCTTTTAAAGCGATTAGTTGACTTAATAAAGTGAGTAAACCTGTTGCTTTTAAAGCGATTAGTTGACTTAATAAAGTGAGTAAACCTGTTTCTTAGTTGAGTGTGTGTGAACGTGAGTGTGTATAGGTGTTTTCCAGTACTGGGTTGCGGCTGGAAGGGCATCTGCTGCGTAAAACATATGCCATAATAGTTGGCGGTTCATTCCGCTGTGGCAACTTCTGATAAATAAGGGACTAAGCTGAATGAATAAAGTTGACCTAACTTCATTTTTGTAATTATGCACATAGTTAACTTCCCTTATAATTTTAAGACAATATGTTTACTCACTTTAAGTGAAGTCAACAAATCCACTTCATTAACCAAGGTAAACTAATCTCTTTTTCCAGTGTATGATTTAGTTTTAAAGGCTCTTGAAAAGCTAAAAATGTACCATTTATCACAGAGATATTGACTTTAAGGTCATTTAAACAAACCCTTTCTGTCTACAGCTCTCATGTTCTCCTCCCTCGTTTCCTCAAGTCTCTCTATAGTTCATATCTTGGTGCCCAGAAAATATTTCCTGGCATTAATTTTCCCTGCATGACCTCCATCCACCCCAATAAACCTGCAGGTCCTCGCCGGGCAGTTTAAAACTCAATTTACATTTTATCATCAACGCTAAACTTCGCTGACTCTGATGGTTTTTGTCTCTTCCACAGGTTTAACTAAGCTTTTATTTTGAGGACGAAGAACAAGAGCTGATTTAAAGATTATCCACACACACAGGAAAAAAAACATAAAGGCGTGAGCTGAAATGATCCACAGTTTGATCCGCAGGGGAAAGAGTGAAGGTAAAAATGATTAAGCTATGGTTTAATAAATCATATTTGTCATGATTCTAAGCACTAGCGGATGGAGTGTGTTTGCCAGTGTCGTTTTTCATATTTAATATAGTCTGGCACCATCAGTACACTTTCTCTATGGAGCAACATTGTTTTCAATAGTCTTGTTGAGAGTAAATGGTTCATATTAGATGGATTTTCTTCATTCGCTTAATTTAATTTTGCATTATTTTAAACTGAAGATATTTGAAGTAATTTAATTATATATATATATATATATATATATATATATATATATATATATATATATATATATATATATATATATATATATATATATATATATATATATACATATATATATATATATATATATACATATATTTTGCATAATGAGATTTTGCTGAAAATGCAAAACTGAGCAACATTGCAAGTCTCTAAATGATTTTAATGCTTTCTGCATTGCCTAGTGGGTACAATTGCAGATTATGGGCTATTTTGATCGTTATAATGCAATTTCATGAAAACAGAATAAGAACAGAACAGAATATGGCATGATATAACTGTATGTTTATGTATTACAAACTGACTTTTTTTATGAAAGGTGGTTGGAAGGAATTGAACAGGAATGGTTTACTGCAAAACAACTTGTGTACAATTTTATATATATATGCATTTGCCTTGTTGAAGTCAGAGGAGAATGGCCAGACTGGTTTGAGCTGATAAGGCAACAGTAACTCACATAACCACTCTTTACAACCGAGGTCTGCAGAAGAGCATCTCTGAACACACAACACGTCCAACCTTGAGGCGGATGGGCTACAGCAGCAGAAGACCACACTGGGTGCCACTCCTGTCAGCTAAGAACAGGAAACTGAGGCTACAATTCACACAGGCTCTTCAAAATTGGACAACAAAAGATTGGAAAAACATTGCCTGGTCTGATGAGTCTCGATTTCTGCTGCTACATTCGATGGTAGGGTCAGAATTTGCCATCAACAACATGGATTCATGGATCCATCCTGCCTTGTATCAACAGTTCAGGCTGGTGGTGGTGGTGTGATGTGTGGGGGATATTTTCTTGGCACACTTTGGGCCCATTAGTACCAATTGAGCATCGTGTCAACGCCACAGTCTACCTGAGTATTGTTGCTGCCCATGTCTATCCCTTTATGAACACAGTGTACCCTTCTTCTGATGGCTACTTTCAGCAGGATAATGCGCCATGTCATAAAGCGTGAATCATCTCAGACTGGTTTCTTGAACATGACAACGAGTTCACTGTACTCAAATGGCTTCCACAGTCCCCAGATCTCAATCCAATAGAGCACCTTTGGGATGTGGTGGAATGGGAGATTCACATCATGGATGTGCAGCCGGCAAATCTGCAGCAACTGCGTGATGCTATCATGTGAATATGGAGCAAAATCTCTGAGGAATATTTCCAGTACCTTGTTGAATCTATGCCATGAAGGATTAAGGCAGTTCTGAAGGCAAAAGGGGGTCCAATTTGGGACTATTATGGTGTGTATATATATCAAATTTGCATTTTTAGTAATTCAAAGTTAAACTAAATAATTCAGTTATAAACTTTGTTTTATTTTATTAGTTTTTCATATATATGAAATCACTTGGAGTGAAATTATTAAAATTAATTACTTACTAAAACTTTACTTTTTATAAATAATTTATTAATATTATTTATTATTTAATTGTAAAACTTTAGAGAAAGTCCATATTTTGGGGTTGACATCCTTATTTGTTTGAAAATTATTTATCAGATTGTTAATTTAGAAATTAATGCTGTTTAGTAATATATTTCTTGAAAAGCTGTTTGAAATCTATCATTATTTTACAACAGGCATCCAAATTTACTATAAAAACTGTTGAAATTAACATTTTGCTGAAATTTCAGTATTACATATTTAATTTAGTATTTTACTGGGGTTTTATTTCGATTTTGGGGCTGCACGATGGCGCAGTGAGTAGCATGTTCGCCTTACAGCAAGAAAGTCACTCATTCGAGCCTCGGCTGGGTCAGTTGGCATTTCTGTGTGGAGTTTGCATGTTCTCCCTGTGTTCGCGTGGGTTTCCTCTGGGTGATCCGGTTTCCCACACAAGTCCAAAGACATGTGGTATAGGTGAATTGGGTAGACTAAATTGTCCGTAGTGTGTGTGTGTGTGAATGAATGTGTATGGATGTTTCCCAGTGATAGGTTGCAGCTGGAAGGGCATCTGCTGCGTAAAACATATGCTGGATAAGTTGGCGGTTCATTCCGCTGTGGCGATCCCAGATTAATAAAGGGACTAAGCCGAAAAGAAAATAAATGAATGAATATTTCGGTTTTAATTTTAGTTTTATTTCAGGTTTTAATAATTTAGTTTTTGTCATTTTTTGCCCAGTCTTTAGTAATTAGTTCATCTTAATAATTTCACTCCAAGTTAAACTAAATAAATCTGGCTAACTGAAATATACTTATATACTTTATTTTATGTGATTTCAGTCATAACTAATAATTACTGTTTATGCTTTTAATTTTAGCTAACTAAAATACAGTTTCAAATACAATAGATTACAATAGACACTTTTTCCTGTATTTTTGTTCTCTCTGCACATTTTAGTCTGCTCAATATTGCTTGTGTGTTTGTATGCTATATTTGATCATTAATACACCTTGAGAAGCTGTGATTCAGAATCTGCTTCAGTGTGCAGGATTGACTTTAGATAAGAATCTGGAGCTGGGAATACAGATACGCTTCTGTAGCTTCTTCTTAAAGCCATTACTGAAGCATTAAAATATTCAAATTGAGAAAGGTTTGATGATCATTTAGCATTTGATGATCAAAATATTGCATCTGATCTTATGTTAGAAATTCTACATTTATTTATTTTTATTTATTAATTTTTATATTATATATAGATTATAAAGGCAACACAGTGGCACAGTAGGTAGTGCTGTCGCCTCACAGCAAGAAGGTCGCTGGGTCGCAGGTTCGAACCTCGGCTGGGTCAGTTGGCGTTTCTGTGTGGAGTTTGCCTGTTCTCCCCGTGTTCGCGTGGGGTTTCCTCCGGGTGCTCCGGTTTTCCCCACAGTCCAAAGACATGCGGTACAGGTGAATTGGATAGACTAAAATTGTCTGTAGTGTATGTGTGTGAATGAGTATGTGGATGTTTCCCAGAGATGGGTTGCGGCTGGAAGGGCATCCGCTGTGTAAAAATGTGCTGGATATGTTGGCGGTTCATTCCGCTGTGGCGACCCCGGATTAATAAAGGGACTAAGCCGACAAGAAAATGAATGAATGAATGAATATAGATTATAATTGATTATTTACAAAACAATAATCACATTTTTGATTCATTGATTAATTCTTTCAAATTAGTCATGTAAGTCATGAATCAGAATTTTAAATAAATCTTTTTTCACACTTAGATATTGCTTGACGCTATTAGCAGGTTTGGCATGCTCTCACGCGAGAGAACCCTGAGCTCTGAGATAATTGAGATCAGGTAGGTCTCGAGAACTACCCCTGGTAAAGGATGAGATGGGGTGGAAGGGGGATTTTTCCAAAACGAAGATAAGGCAGCAGGGTGTAATCGATATATTTATTGTAGTCTTGTATCAATCTGATTGGATTGTCACTCATTATGAGAGACCAGCCACAATCAATCACATGACATGCTCCTCTCAAAATTAGGTTATAAAACTTCACTTACTTTTTGTTTCAAGGCTTTTTTTATCTAGTTTTCTATAAAGAAAAAAGTTACTAATTAAAAGGTTGATCTCAAAAATAATAATTATGCAAAATAAATTATAAACTATTAATAAATTAAACAATTTTATTTAACAAAACAATCAAACAACTATTAATACAAACAATAAAATAACTATCAACACGATAAAATAATTCAAAACTATGATTACTTTTCCATCCATTTCTAAACTCTTAATTGGAAAAAGATATATATATATATATATATATATATATATATATATATATATATATATATCACACACACACACACACACACACACACACACAGAGTTGAAGTCAGAATTATTAGCCCCCCTATTTATTTTTCCCCCCAATTTCTGTTCAACAGAGAGAAGATTTTTTCAACACTCTTCTAAACATAATAGTTTTAATAACTCATTTCTAATAACTGATTTATTTTATCTTTGTCATGATGACAGTAAATAATATTTTACTAGATATTTTTCAGGACACTTCTATACAGCTTAAAGTGACATTTAAAGGCTTAACTAGGTTAATTAGGTTAACTAGGCAGGTTAGGGTAATTAGGCAAGTTATTGTATAATGATGGTTTGTTCTGTAGACTATCAGAAAAAAAATAGCTTAAGGGGGCTAATAATTTTGACCTTAAAATGGTGTTTAAAAAATTTAAATCTAGCCGAAATAAAACAAATAAGACTTTCTCCAGAAGAAAAAATATTATCAGACATACTGTGAAAATTTCCTTGCTCTGTTAAACATAATTTAGAAAATATTTTAAAAAGAAAAAAAAATCAAGGGGGGCTAATAACTCTGACTTCAACTGTATATATGTATGTGTGTGTATATATATATATATATATCCTGTCAAACGTTAGGGGTCAGTTTTATTTCACGTTTTTCTAAAATCTTTTTATAAAATTATTCTGTTCATTAAGGCGGCATTTATTAAATGTAAAAAATGTTTTTTTAAATTGTTAAAAATTCTAATTAAATTATTACTCCAGTCAATATTGCTTTCATTACTATTACCATTAATAATAATAACAATTATCATTATTATTATTATTATTATTATTATTATTATTATTATTGTTAGAGTGATTTCTGAAGGATCATGTGACTCTGACTGGAGTAATGAAGCTGATAATTCATCTTTCAAATCACTGGAATAAATTATTAAATGAAATGATAAACTACTTTTGAACAGTTTTTTATAGTGCAATAAATAAATATATCACAGTTGTTCTGAAATACTGTTTTTATTTTATCTAAAAACTTTTTATCTAAAAACTTTTTTATCTAAAGTTAAACTAAATAAATCTGGCTAACTAAAATACACTTATACACTTTATTTCATTTCAGTTATCGTCAAAGAAAAGATATTATAGGAAATACTGTGAAAGATTCCTTGCTCTGTTAAACATCATTTGGGAAATATTTGAAAAAACAAGAAAAAACTACTTCACGGGAGAGCAAATAATTTGGACTTCAGCTGAAAATATTGAATACTGAAATTTAGCAAAATATTAACTCCAACCGTTTTCATAGTAGTTTTGATTGTCTGTGGTAAAATAATGACTGATTTCAAACAGGTTTTCAAAAAATATATTATTAAACAGCATTCATTCATTTTCCTTCGGTTTAGTCCTTTTATTCATCAGGAGTCGCCACAGTGGAATGAACCGTCAACTTATCCGGCATATGTTTTACACAGCGAATGCCCTTCCAGCTGCAACCCAGTACTGGGAAACACCCATACACATCCATACACTATGGCCAATTTTGTTTATTCAATTCACCTATAGCGCATGTCTTTGGACTGTGGGGGAAACCAGAGCGAACACAGGGAGAACATGCAAACTCCACACAGAAATGCCAACTGACCCAGCTGGGGCTCGAACCAGCAACCTTCTTGCTGTGAGGTGACAGCGCTAACCACTGAGCCACCGTGCCACCCTATTAAACAGCATTCATTTCAAAATGAACAAACTGATAACTGATTTTCAAACAAATAAGGACTGTTTACTGTTTCATTTTAGCTCACTTTAAATCATGTAGAGTAGATGTGAAAATACTTCTTATTTTAAACTCAGTCTTTACTGTAAGAAAACTAAACCGTAGCATTTTCACTATTAACAGACTAAAGCATCACACTGAGGCTCTCCGTCCCTAATCAACACGATTGTGAAAACTTTCTGTGTTCTCTAGACAACTCAAAAGATGAATATGACTCTCCTCGACATCATAAAAGTGCTCAAACTGAGTCTCCATCAATCAAACATGCAACAATTCTATAGGATTGACTGTGATCGGGCTCTCCATTCGGGCTCCCCGGTGTCTGACAGAGCACAGAGAGAGAAAAAAACGTGACAGCAGCAGGAAAACAGACAGACGGTCCTACCTGAACTCACATCCCGTACAGCAGAAAGTGTGGAGGAAGAGTTTCATGCTGCGGCGCGGCGGACACTGACACACTGGAGGAGGATCTGCTGCTGCAGCTCACTCTTACTGCAATGCTTCTCAACTGAGGGAGAGAGAGAGAGAGAGAGAGAGAGAGAGAGAGAGAGAGAGAGAGAGAGAGAGAGAGAGAGAGAGAGAGAGGGCTCAAGTGTTTGGAAATGATAGTGAGGGATTTACACTATATTGTACAGGCACTCATGAAATGTTCTGATTGTGATCAAATCAGATTCTGTCTGTCTGTCTGTCTGTTTATCTATCTATTTGTCTATCTGTCTATCTATATGTCTGTCTGTCTTTATATTTTGTCTGTCTGTCTATTTATCTGTATGTCTGTTTATTTGTCTATCTATATGTATAGCTGTCTGTCTATCTGTCTGGCTATATATCCGTCTGTCTGTCTGTCTGTCTGTCTGTCTGTTTATCTATATTTTTATCAATCCATTTATCTGTCTGTCTGTTGATTTGTCTGTATGTATGTCTATTTGTCTGTCTGTCTGTCTGTCTGTCTGTCTATTTGTTTGTCTGTCCATCCGTCTGTCTATCTGTCTCTCTGTCTATTGAGCTGTCTGTCTGTCTATCTATATGTCTGTCTGTATACTTATTTCTCTGTCTGTATGTCTATTTATCTGTCTGTCTGTCTGTCTGTTTTTCTGTCTGTCTGTCCATCCATCTATCTCTCCATCTGTCTGTCTGTCTGTCTGGCTATCCTTCTGTCTGCCTGTATCACGTTTATAACAAAAACTCACTTAAACATCATCAGAAAAAAAATCTGTAAAACATCAGTGACTCAGTAAAACATACTTTTACTAGATACGTTCCTCCTTCCTGTAGAAGCAAAGATGCATATCTACAACCCCAAATCAGAAAAAGATGGGACAGTATGGAAAACGCAAATAAAAAAGAAAGTTGTGATTTCTAAATTTACTTTGGCTTGTATTTCACTGCATACAATACAACAAACATTATTGAATGTGTTCCTTGTGATTTTAATCAATTTTTTTAAAACAAACACATAGTCCAATTTCGGTTTTTGCAACACATTTTTAAAAAAGTTGGAACAGTAAAGCATTTAGCACCTTGTGATGTTGCCATTCCTTTGCACAACACTTAAATTATGTTTAGGGACTGAAGACACCAAGTGATGAAGTGTTTCAGGAGTAATTCTGTCCCATTCTTCCTGCAAACAAGTCTTAAGGTGGGAAACAGTCTTCATGTCGCATTTTGTGCTTAAAAATGTGCCACACATTCTTGGAGACAGGTCGGGACTGAAGGCAGACCAGTCAAGTACCTGTATCCTATTCCTCTGCAGCCAGGACTTTGTAATGTGTGCAGAATGTGGTTTTGCATTGTCTTGTTGAAATATGCATAGGCGTCCCTGGAAAAGAAGGCAGCATATTGTGCTCCAAAATCTCTATGTACTTTTCAGCATTAATGGTGCGTCACAGAAGTGCAAGTTACCTTTGCCAAGGGCACTGACACAACCTCATACCATGACAGACCCTGGCTTTTGGACTTGTTGCTGGTAACAGTCTGGATGATCCTTTTCTTCTTTGGTCCGGAGCACACACCGTTCATTTCTCCCAAAAAAAATACCTGAAATAGTGATTCATCTGACCACAGTATACGTTTCCACTGTGTGATGTCTCCAAGCCTAGACAAGTCGACTTCTGGACACTGTTAACATACGGCTTCCTTTTGGCACAGTACAGTTTGCTGTACAGTTTTGTACATTTGTGGATGTAACTATGTATTGTTTGCCAAAGTAGTCCTAAGCCCATGTGGTGATATCGCTTATAGATGACGCAGTGCCGCCTGAGGGATCGAAGATCATGGTAGTTCAGCTTAGGCTTGTGCCCTTGTTTTTTATGCACTGTATTCCTCCAGATTCCTTGAATCTTTTAACTATGTTATGCACCGTTGAAGGTGAAATATCCAAATGTCTTCCTATCTTTCTTTGAGGAACATTGTTTTAAAAACATTTCATTAATTTTCTTAAATATTTGTTGGTAAACTAGCGATCCTCTGCCCATCTTTGCTCCTAAAGGACTAGACCTTTCTTGGATGCTGTTTTTGTACCAACTCATAATTACAATCACCTGTTGACATCACCTGTTTCAAGTCACATCATAATTTAACCAACTGACCTGATTACTAGCCTTAAACTGCTCCTGTCCCAGCCTTTTTGGAATGTGTTGCAGGTCTGAATGTATATGTGCAAATGAAATGAAGTTGACAAGACAAAACCAGAATTATTTTGTGTTCATATTGTCTGCAATGAAATACAAGTCAAAGTAAATTTGGAAATCACTACTTTCTTTTGTTTATTTGCGTTTTCCATACTGTCCCAACTTTTCTGATTAGGGGTTGTAGTAATATGATTGGCAGGTTGATCCCGCCCTCATGCCAGTAAACACCAGTCAGAAAAGAGTTGTTGAAGAGGGAGGGCAAAGTCAGTTTGATTAAAGATTAAGATGATGGAAGAATTTAAAAAATAGATATGCACTGAGCAATTATTTATAACAAGTACCTAAGCATTTCATAAAAATAAAAAAAATCAATGATGACATTACAAATCTCCTACCAAATCATTAGATTAAAGTCCTTTAAACACATTATTGCTTAAAAATCTGATTTACTTTGGAGAAGATGGCTATAGGAGGTAGACTGTTGTAGTTTATTAAGCCCATGAGGTTATGATCAGTCACATTTATCTGTACAGTAAGTGGTAGCTGATGCTAATAGAGGCAGACAGGCAGCAGAGGCATCTCACCTTCCTCCCGCGTTCTGGATGTTTCTGTCAGTGCTTAGTGCTGTCGGTGCAGGTGAGCGCTGTCATCGCGTCCCATAAACACACTCCATAACAAGAGCGGCTGCAGCGTGGAGAGAGGATTTAAATATACTGTCATTCATTGAGTCTCGTCTTCATAGTGTACCGTGTAAATAGAAGAGTCCATTGAACATGTACACATAGACATCACCTAAAAACACTACCTGACAAAAGTCTTGTCCCTTATCCAATTTTAGGAACAACAAATAATAACTTGACTTCTAGTTGATCATTTGGTATCAGAAGTGGCTAATATGAAAGGCAAAGACCTTTAGATTATGCTTATTTTACCAAAATAAAATATGATCATGCCTTGATTTTTAATGATTTACTTAGGACAGTAAGGTCTGACTTTGCTTAGACAAAAGTTTTGTCATTTAACAGAAATAATGTCCAGTATAGAATATAAAGTCATGGTGCAGTGGAAACAGAACGAATATTGTGTATGACTCCCATGAGCTTGGAGGACTGCATCCATACATCTCTGCAGTGACTCAAATAACTTATTAATAAACTAATCTGGAATGGCAAAGAAAGCCTTCTTGCAGGACTCTCAGAGTTCATCAAGACTCTTTGGATTCATCTTCAATGCCTCCTCCTTCATCTTACCCCAGACATGCTCAATAATGTTCATTTCTGGTGACTGGGCTGGCCAACCCTGGAGCACCTTGACCTTCTTTGCTTTCAGGAACTTTGATGTGGAGGCTGAAGTATGAGGAGGAGCGCTATCCTGCTGAAGAATTTGCCCTCTCCTGTGGTTTGTAATGTAATGGGCAGCACAAATGTCTTGATACCTCAGGCTGTTGATGTTGCCATCCACTCTGCAGATCTCTTGCACGCCCCCATACTGAATGTAACCCCAAACCATGATTTTTTCTTTGCCAAACTTGACTGATTTATGTGAGAATCTTGTCTCTATGCAGGTTCCAGTAGGTCTTCCGCAGTATTTGGGATGATTGGGATGCAGTTCAACAGACGATTCGTCAGTAAAATCTATTCTGCCACTTTTCCAAATGATCAACTTGAAGTCAAGTTATTATTTGTTGCTTTTACAACTGGGATCGACGACAAGACTTTTGTCAGGTAGTGTACAATATAACTATGTTTATATATAATAACTTTAACTGTTAAAAGCTATTAGTTACTATTTAATAAGTTAATGTTATTAGTAACTAATAAAGTTATGCTAACTAATAAATGTAACATTTCTGATTTTGATTGTAATGCAATAATGTGCACCTTTTGTAAAGCTGATTTGAAACCAGAATTGTGAAAAGCGCTACACAAACTTGAATTGAATAGTTCCTCTTCATATCTTTATGGAAACTTTATGGACTGGTGAATGTAAAAGTGAGAAAAGGTATAAAATGCAGCTGCTTTAGAACTCGTTTTGTGACCTGACATCAAAATGAATGGGAACAGTAAACATAAATGCTAGTGCTTCAGGGATTTTTGCCTTTATTCTATATAAGCCAAAGAGGAGAGAAAATGATGTTTTCTGTCTTAAAGGTGCTGTATGTAAGTTTTTGACTCTTCTAAAGCATCAAAATACAATAATATGTTTGCAGATATTTAAGAAACATGCTAAGTGAACATGCTTGTTTATCTGAAAAACAATGCTGAAGTCAGATATTCTGCTTTGAAAATGTGCATGCTTTGGTCTCTATAAC
Organism: Danio kyathit; assembly: GCA_903798195.1. Classification (NCBI taxonomy): domain Eukaryota; kingdom Metazoa; phylum Chordata; class Actinopteri; order Cypriniformes; family Danionidae; genus Danio; species Danio kyathit. Next base: position 13,186,908 of record LR812525.1, read on the forward strand.
CAGCTCACTGCTAGTTTACCCAATTACATAACACCCCGGGTTGCCATGGTGAAAAACACACCTTTTTTTTTTTTAATTGCAAACAATAAAAATATTACAGAACAAACATTAGCTGATCAGTTTACAATGCAAGACTAAAGTCCCTTTAAGGCAAGTCATTTCACTCAGCGGACATCTTTGAAACGCCTCTCAGGCAGTATGCTCGGGCAGTCTGTTTGAATTCTCCAAAATTGCTTACCAAGCTTACGATTAAATTTCATATTAGGAATCACTAATAAAATTAAACAACAACTGTCTCTTTAGTTTCATTTCTAAACATCACACAAAATCTGCAGAAACTCATGTCTGGTCCGAGCCCCTCCCCCAGAGAATCCTCAGTCTATAGCAATCACTGATTGGCTCCTGTACTAGAAGGCGGGGTTTTACTTGCCATGTTGACCGTTACATTTTTCACCATTCAAAACTATATGAGTGACACATCTTGTGTATTCTACAGTCGTTTTGTAAGAATCAATCGTCAGGCATGCTAATTCCTGTTAGTGTCGTCAATCTGGCAACCTTTGTGTGCATGAAGTTGTCGTTGAAGGATTTGCTGAAAAAGCCATAGACTGTAAAAGATATGGACGTAGTATCCGTGACGTCACCCATAGGTTTATGAAGAACCCAAAAGAAGCTACTAGAAGGCGTGGCCGACCGTCGCCCTTTTGTTCGCGCGTCATCTCACCAACCCCGGGCATACCATACAAGGGCAAAGAGGCGGAGCGTGAGCGGATCTACAGACGCCCTGCTTAGACGGGCTTTCCTAAGGGAGAAACGCTTAATACTTCATCACCTGCGACTCGTTTGTGTTCTGACCACATGAGCTTGGTTGTACACTTTATCAATAAAGTGTTTAGACTTTTAAAAACACTGTTTCATAAGCAACGTCATAAGCGCAATGCTTAGTGGCTCAATGCATTACACATTGAGCCGCTAACCATTGTTCTTATGACGTCTTTCAACAGGAGGAAAGTGCGAATTACTTCCAAAAACTTCAGATATAGTCTGTGTTAGTAAATCCAAGGCTAATAATGAAGTCCAGGCAGAACACTGTATGACAACACTTCAGATGACTGTTCTAGAGCCTACAGCTAATAATCTGTCAGATTCTGGAGTGCATTACAGCTCTAAAGAACATTATAAATGATAAATGATCTTAAATAAAACAAATACATTCATAGAGATGGTATATCAATATATATTACACTCACCTGGGAAATGGAGGCCACGTGAATGGCTTGTGAGCACAATTAAGTGCACACAGCATGCCATATCATCTGATAATTGTAGGAAATAATTCCAAAAAGCAACTGACTGTGTAAAGCCACATATAACAACACAAAAATACGATGTATATGCCGAGATCAGCGGCTAATCAGCCGTAATCAGCTGAGGTGAAGTGACGGCGACCAGCGAGACCTAGCTGTCACTCAAGTGGCCACGCCCTTAATTATGCAAACTTAATATAACCTAATATAAAGGAAACGGATGAGTTATAAAAAAATTCACCCCCCTCACAGTTGTCACGAAGGGTAATAGTAGCTATATGAACCAAAATCATTCTTTGTACCAGGCTGTAAACACCTTTTTTTATGCTGTAAAGTTGGCCATTCTAGCAGTGGGCTCAATAGAAATTTGCTCTATTATGGAGCCAGGACTAGCGGAATTTCGATGAATTGCAGTTTCAGTTACTTCCGTATTGGCTTCCCGAGGGAGAGCGGGAGGTTGCCGCTTGGAAAAAACAAAGAAAAACCCTTTCCAATATTTAGAATTTGGACTGCTATACCTTGTTTAACCACTAGATCAGTATTGCTGCATCCCAATTTGCATATGATCTGTCATATGATGTTTGTTATTTGCTGAGACGTCTGTCTTTGTTTTGGTCATTTAACCCACCCAAAGCCAGTTTAGCCGATTATATTTCAGCACCCCGGGTTGCCTTGGTGTGATTCATTCAGTCATGAAGGCTCTCAAAGTATGCGTCCGCTACCGAAACCTCCGGTGGACAGTAGCAGCCTCCGAAATGAGACACGGATTCAGAGTTCCACATGAGGTGGTTATTAATTAGCAAATAATTTAAACATTACAAACGTAAACATTAGGTGAGCAGGTTACATTGTAACCCTGTGTCCTAACTGTACGTTCACACCGAAAGCAGCGAGAGCGTCAAAGGTTGCCCTGGCCACAACGCTGTCTGCCTTGAGCTCTGGCGGCGAGAGCGTCAAAATTCGCTACACATTGATCTCGTATTTAAAGGAGCCGTTGCTGCATATCATATCAGTTACACTCCCGCATAAAACATGCTTTCTAGCGTGAAGATGTTGCACACTTATAATGAAATTCACTTAACTACGGAAGATCTAGTTGCATGTGGTGTGGCTTTGCTCCACTATGTGTCCATATGTCTAAAATATTCTGAAGCAGCAATACTGTTTTGTATTGTCGCATGAAATTAATATATAATATTGATGCACATCAGTAACTCGCCAGTAACTTTTTTAATCTACGTTCCAGTGAGAAAACATTGCAAATAATTGGAAACCCAGCGACCGCAATAATTAAACCCTTGGGAACAACTGTGGTCGGAACCAAAGTTCACAGTGACTGTGTTGTCTGACTCCTCTCAAGCGGTGGACTTCTACATTCTGATTGCTTGCCGCCGAACCGCGTCATAGCTCATTAGCATAAAGTTTACTTGATTTCAACTCTCCGCTGATCTTCAACTCTGCGCTGCTCCTCACCGCTTATCGCCGCCGGCTCCCATTAAAAATGAATGACTTCCGGCTACTTTGACGCTCTTGCCGCTTTCGGTGTGAACGTACAGTAACAGGCTACATGATTAGAATTGCAGTGATAAGCAATTTGGCTGTTTGTACCAGACGCAACACAAATTTAAGCAGAAATTTAAATACAGCCATTCAGAGGCACAGAATAGTGCACTTATAGCCTGTTTCCACTGAGTGGTACGGTACAGTACAGTTCGGTACGGTTTTATGGCCGTTTCCACTGTCAAAAGGTACCTAAAAGTGAACCGTACCATACCACTTTTTGGGTACCCTTTGCAAAGGGTGCCCAGCCCGGCAAATGGCTACTAAAAGGCGGAACAAGACGCGCAGCTGAACACTATTGGTTTACAGAGAAACGTCACTCGCTAGTGGACAAGCCAGAATGAAAACAAAGGAACTGCCATGTTTTAAATACACAGCAGAGACATTACACCTTAATAATATATACATATAATAATGAGCCATGGTCAACCAGAGCTCAAACAAACCTTGTCATCGTCTTGATGAACAGCCACAAAGCCAAGAAGAAGAGCAGAATCTACCCTGTGCCCCGTAGTTTTTTACAAGGCCGTCTAAAGTGTGAGCTGTTTCACTTTCTTCCATGAGCTCGCCACACGTCTATATTTCTATATTTCATCTTCTTGAGCTGATGATGATAACATGCGTGTGATTATTGAAGTGCTTCTGACATCCGATCTTTTCAGAAACGGACAAACGCGAGAGTGACCCACGAAAGAAGCTGGAAAAAACAAAGGAGCAAATGATTGTTTCAGCAACCTAAAAGATGAACAAACTGCCATGTTTATCTATTATCATCACCTTTTGGACTATTATGAACTCTGAATGACGGAATTACTGTCTAACAATATGTTAACGTTACATATGTGCTGACGAAGATTACAGACACAGATGAGAGGTTTGCTCTGACTATAGGCTCTATGTTGCGTGTTGTTTGTGAACCCAAATAAGCACTAAATGTATGTTGTGTGTAGTTTTTCTGTAATTGGTAACATATCGGAGACTGTATGTGGTCTGTTTCATTGATCTGCAGTTGTAATCAAATCATGTTCATAGAAAGGTTAGTAATGAACATTTATGCACAAGTATTTGTGTATAAAGCATCTCCCCATATGATATGTGAACGACTCATACCGCTTTACTTTGACATTTTCTTGAGCGAGAATGATGTAGACTGAAACTCTCTGTCGTACACCACGCCCACCAAAAGGGTACCATTGATACCCTTTTAGCAGTGGAAACGCAAGCCTGATAAAGGTGACCCGTACCGTACTGTGCCACTCAGTGGAAATGGGCTATTACTGCACTCCAACAAAATGGTAAGGTTTATAATCCTATTAACACATATTAAACCTCTTTAACATTATTAAATGTAGATGCTGAATCACTGATATGTGTTGGTTTGCACTGAGTCACAGATCTAAAGTTCAATTTCAAATGGTTTATTTAATTTTCAAGATCTGAGGTGAACTATCTGCTGCTGCTTTCAGTAGTATGACAATAAATGTCATGTAAAATGGCATTCAAACTCACATTATTAGCATTTAACACTGAATAAAGCACATGAGGTGTACCTGAGGTGATCATTGTCAGTTTTCTGTTGTTCAGCTGCAAGAAATGGAGTTTCTGGTGTTGGTTAGGACAAAAACTCTTTTTAATATGGAAAATATTCCTTCTATCATGTGCCGTTGTTTTTATTTCAAACACAATTTAAATCAGCCTTTGTTGATGTCGTCAATCTGGCAATCTGCTCTTGTGTGTGTTTTGAAACAGGGGTGCAATTCCTAGTTCAACCACTGGGTGTCAAACATACATACCGCACTTTTAAAGAGCAATGGCACTCAGTGGAGATTTTTTGCTGCTCCTCTGATGTTTTTTCCAATGTTATATGAAATATGCAATGTATCCAAATTTTGGTAAAAATCCAAACAAAATAAAATTTCTGAAAAATGAGTTGTGTAATAAAAATAGAATCACACAAAGAGAAAAGTACTGAACTACTGAAATGTATTTAATACTTTGTATAAAAGTTTTTTTTGGTAATGACTCTTGTATGGAGTCGCATGCATTGTTCAGCTGTGATTTGTTTTGCTTCCCAGACTTCAACGGAGTCCAAAAATTTTCAGTTCTGTGGGTTTTTATCTATCAATATTTATTTTTCAATATCATATTTATTTTGTATTCTCTATTGGATTTGGATCAGGTGATTGGCCAGGCCATTCTAGCAGCTTTATTTTCTTTTTTTTAAAACCAATCGAGTGTTTCCTTGGCTGTGTTTTGGATGATTGTCTTGCTGAAATGTCCATCCTGGTTTCATCTTTATCATCTGGTAATGTAGGTGTTGCGACTAATTTGCATTTACACTGACGAAGTGGATGTTTGCTCCCTTTCTTATTTTATGTATTTTATGATTCTCACGACTTAATGTTTCAGATTATTAAATAAATGTAAATATTTGTAAAATATGGCACAAGTAATCACATCATGCAGTTTTGAAGGTTTTATTAAAGGAAAAAAACATACAAAACTACATAGCCCTGTGTGAAAAAGTGTCTAAAACCCCCTAAACCTAATAACTGGTTGGGCCACCCTTAGCAGCAACAAGCATTTTTGATAATTTGTAGTCTTTTACAGCGCTATGGAGGAATTTTGACCAACGCATCTTTGTAGAATTTTTGTAATACAGCCACATTGGAGAGTTTTCGAGCATGAACCGCCCTTTTTAAGGTCATGCCACAGCATTTCAATTGGATTCAGGTCAGGACTTTGACTAGGCCACTCCAAAGTCTTCATTTTATTTTCTTCAGCCATTGAGAAATAAACTTGCTGGTGTGCTATGGATCATTGTTTTGCTGCAGAACCCAAGTTCACTTAAAGTTACCAACAGATGGCCGGACAATCTCCTTCAAGATATTTTGGTACACAGCAGACTTCATGATTCTATTTATCGCAGCAAGTCCTGAAGCAACAAACCAGCCTCAGACCCCACCACCGCCACATTTTACTGTTGGTGTGATGTTTTTTTTTTCCTGAAATTTTTTACTGTTAGGCTAATTTACAATGTTTTACTGTTAGGCTACACACAATGGGACACACACCTTCCAATAAGTTCAGCTTTTGTCTTGTCATTCCACAGAGTATTTCCCCAAAAGCCTTGGGGATCATCAAGATGTTTTTAGACAAAACTGAGACAAACCTTTATGTCTATTTTGCTCAACAGTGGTTTTCGTCTTGGAACTCTGCCATGTAAACCATTTTTGTCCAGTCTCTTTCTTATGGTGAAGTCATCCACACTCACATTTCTTATGGTGGAATCATGAACACTCAACTCTCTTATGGTGGAGTCATGAACACTCACCTTTCTTATAGTGGAGTCATAAACACTCACCTTTCTTTTGGTGGAGTCATGAACACTCACTTTTCTTATGGTGGAGTCATGAACAATCACCTTTCCTATGGTGGAGTCATGAACACTCACCTTTCTTATGGTGGAGTCATGAACACTCACCTTTTTATGGTGGAGTCATGAACACTTACCTTTCTTATGGTGAAGTCATGAACACTCATCTTTCTTATGGTGGAGTCATAAACACTCGCCTTTCTTATGGTGGAGTCATGAACACTTACCTAAGCTGAGGCAATTAAGGCCTGCAGTTCTTTGTATGTTGTTGTGGGGTCTTTTGAGCCCTTTTGGATGAGTTATCGCTGCGCTTTTGAAGTAATTTTGGTTGGCCGACCACTTTCATGCTTTTACCATTTGTAGATAATAACTCTCACTTTAGTTTGCTGCAGTCCCAAAGCTTTAGACATGGCTTTCTAACCTTTTTCAAGACCTCTAGATCTCGATTATTTCTTTCTCATTTGTTTTTGAATTTCTTTGGATCTCGGCATGATGTCTAACATTTGAGGATCTTTTGGTCTACCTTACTTTGTCAGGCAGGTCCTATTTAGGTGATTTCTTGGTTGTGAACAGGTTTGGCAGTAATCGGGCCTGGGTGTGGCTACACTGTAAAAAGTCATTCTGTGGCTTTGTAGATTTCATTAATATTACTATGTACATTTTATTTATTAAAATTAATTTCCTGATTTTAGGGCATTTTTTTGCTTTAAAATTAATTAAAAATGTCTGTAATAAAATCTAATCAATTATATTATAAGAATTTAGCTATTATATTTGAATAATTTCAAAAGGAGAAAATATTAATTAAATCCAGCGTGATTAAAATGAGCATTTTCAAATTAGCCAGGGGCACAATGTCACTTGTTTAGCCGAGGAAACGCTGCCCTTGCCGGATACATGAGTGATGAGTGCCCGTCATGACCTGGAGGTGGACGTCTCCGCAATTGTCAAAGGACATTTTAAAATACGCACTTTATCTTTAAAAATAAACCGCAGACTTGAGTTTTAAACAACTATTTCTCGCATGAACAACCGTTAAAACTTTATTTCATGGTACATTTAGAGCAATATTTGATTATTGCACTGGTTCTGTTCAGTACTTGTGTAAGACTGAATCGGATTGAACCGTCTTTGAATTGAACTGTTTGCTGGGGATCGGGGATCATTTTATCGCACGTGTTCAAAAGCTTTTACTCATCAACATGTAATTACTGTACTATAGCTAGTGTTTAAATGCGTATGTCTGAGTTATAACGAAATGGTAATCAATCATATTGTTGTTTTATACAAAAAGACAATCGGTTTCGGGTGGGATCCGACTCTTACAAATCACTTCAGGAAGCCGATTCCTAGAACCGAACCAAGTCACTCGACTCGCAAACAACACCTACTTCCTTCAACCAGACAACGCAAGCCAGCATTGTGAACTCATCGTGGTCTCACCCAAACGGATTTATCGGTAAGTGTTGAAATGTCCAACTTTGTCAATTAAATGATGGTTATATATTTCTGTATTGCATGTAATTCACCAAGTAACTTTAGCTTCTTATGTCACGTTGTTCATTAACAGACGGTTTGAGCGCGCCATTTTATAAATGAAGTTACCAGAAGGTGTTTGTAACGTTAATGCTAATTTTGAGGTATTAGAGACTCTTTGAGTTTTAAAAAGGTCATTTTCTGTTAACTTAGTGTTAACTGCGTACTATTTCAGCACATCATTGAGTTAAAGTGACCACAGAGGTTTAGTGAGCACTGAGGAATAAAGGTAAGCACTGGCCTTCACTTAATTATGACCATCATTATCAAACCAAAACAAACATGATATTCTCTTAACAATATGTACTAATCAGAACTTACTGTATGATGTCAAAGAGGCAGAGGAGACAAATTAATCAGCAAGTGTGTATCAGGAAAATGACTGACTATAGTTTGCAAGCAGGATATACATGTTACAATTAAGTATCTCAGCTGCAACCTACTGCTTAATCACAATATTGCCATTAATTGTAACTTCACAGTAAAATATAGTTAATTCTACAAGAGAAAACTGTAAAATCACAGAAATGGGCCTTACTATCTACCTTGAATTCACATATGGCTGTTTCACAGTAATTTAGTGTAAAACAAATCACAGTGGCTTACAGTGAAAATAATGGAATATCATTCATTCATTCATTTTCTTGTCGGCTTTGTCCCTTGCGGGGTCGCCACAGCGGAATAAACCACCAACTTATCCAGCACGATTTTACGCAGCAGATGCCCTTCCAGCCGCAACCCATCTCTGGGAACATCCACACACTCATTCACACTCATACACTACGGACAATTTAGCTTACCCAATTTACCTGTACTGCATGTCTTTGGACTGTGGGGGAAACCGGAGCACCCGGAGGAAACCCACGCGAACGCAGGGAGAACATGCAAACTCCACACAGAAACACCAACTGACCCAGCCTAGCCGAGGTTCGAACCTGCGACCCAGCGACGTTCTTGCTGTGAGGCAACAGCACTACCTACTGCGCCACTGCGTTGCCCAATAATGGAATAATGAGTCAGTAATTTACTGTTGATTTAGGGTCAAATATTTTACAGTGCATCAATAAAACTCATGTTAACATTTTTTCTGTCATTCCATTTTTTAAGGTGAGTGCTGAATTTAAGGGAGAAGCCACTGTGCACCGTGGATCTTTACAGCTGCTGAGGAGCTCTTGGAGTAAGACAGAGAACTGGGACTAAAGGTAGAGTTTCTGACATTTGTTATTTTGGGCTGTATACACATCATAACAATAACAGATTGATAACATATTTTCTCTTTTATGCATTTTTTTCGTACTGTTGCTCAATGGTGTTAGACAATGAAGAACCGACAGGAACTGAACGGCTTGTGATGGCAGTAATGTTGACCTGAACGGGGGCCTTCTACAAGTGACCTCCTAAACACACTGACATCATCATCATCGAAGGTGTTAAAGTTCTTATAGACCTTATCTTTACCAGACTCAGGCAAACTTTGCTTTCACTCTGCCCAAAGTCCCAGCTGGACTGTTTTGGCCCAAGGTATCCGATCAGGCCCCGGAGGTGACTGTGGAAACGCGACTGGCCCTGGCTCGCATTGGCACACTCACTTAAGGCGCGAGAGTGGAAACACGGCTCTTGACTACATTCCCAAAGCTTGTGTCCTCCCGGGTTTGACCTATGCATTTTAACTGTGACAAAGAAAGGTGTTTTTACAAGTGACTGTCTAGTGAACACTGGAAGATATTAGAGGGTAGTGTTTCCATGAACTGCTGTGTCCTCTTTGGTTCAGTGAATCTGCATTACTCTGGCAAATAATACCTTTCATGCATTAAAATCACATAAATTTCACTTTAAGTGTATTGTTTTTAAACAATATTATTTAATGTCCAGTTGTTTGAAACCATGCTGTTTAAAAAACATTATCAAAGTCCTTGTTAAGATCAATTTGTTTAAATGTACATGTTTTATTGTGTGTTATATGATATATTGTCTATTATGAGATTGTTGTAAATCTGTTTTGTGGCTCCACACTGCTGAACAGGCTCCACTAATTTGAGCTAAATTTAATACAAGTTTACTCAATCCATATATGTTGAATTTAATTAATAATATTGCTTGTAATCTGTTACCTCAAATTTATTGAGTAGATATGGGGTATTATTTTTTACAGTGTAGAGAAACGGTGACACGTTCAATAAGTTATATTTTACTCTTTGTATATAATTTTAAATGCGAAGTAATTACTATTGCGGTTCTGCACTATAATCCCTAAAAAGAGCATGTTATTGCCATCAAATGATTTGTTCTAAATATGCTTGATTTTTAATTTTTTTTTGGTATGTAATTAAAAACTGGTCAAGCAGTTTTGCATGAAGAAATTATAATAAAACTCGTAAAAGAAAACAGCACCCATGTTTTATTTTTAAAATCAACTTTCCAGGCTTATCAAGTGGATAAATTACTTATAAATACCAGTTACAATAGGCTCTTAAATTAAAATTATACGAACAAAAAAATTAAATTCCTTGATGATGCAAATATAATCTCAAGAATACAATGCATATAACTGCAGTATTTTAGAGAGAGTGAGATGAAGATGCTGATGTGTGGGGATTTTGCGTAAATTTCACTTTAAGTGTATTGTTTTTAACAATATTATTTAATGTCCAGTTGTTTGAAACCATCCAGTTTAAAAAACATTATCAAAGTCCTTGTTAAGATCAATTTGTTTAAATGTACATGTTTTATTGTGTGTTATATGATGTTTTGTCTATTATGAGATTGTTGTAAATCTGTTTTGTGGCTCCACACTGCTGTACAGGCTCCACTAATTTGAGCTAAATTTAATACAAGTTTACTCAATCCATACTTGTTGAATTTAATTAATAATATTGCTTGTAATCTGTTACCTCAATTTTATTGTGTAGACATAAAGTAATATTTTCTAGAGCTGATGAACAGGCTCCACACATTTTATGTTAAATCTAAGTAAAAACATTGAGTAGTTTTCATTAACATTGTGTCAGTTTTTCTGTCCAATTAAATTAATATTTTTGTTTAAAATTTGCTAATTTCTTTAAGAATGTTTGTGGTTACTCATTTTAGATGACTAATGTTCAATAAGCTACTTTAATTAATTGTTACTCAATCCATATATGTTGAATTTAATTAATAATATTGCTTGTAATCTGTTACCTCAATTTTATTGAGTAGATATGGGGTATTATTTTTTACAGTGTAGAGAAACGGTGACACGTTCAATAAGTTATATTTTACTCTTTGTATATAATTTTAAATGCGAAGTAATTACTATTGCGTTTCTGCACTATAATCCCTAAAAAGAGTATGTTATTGCCATCAAATGATTTGTTCTAAATATGCTTGATTTGTTTTTGTTTTTGGTATGAAATTAAAAACTGGTCAAGCAGTTTTGCATGAAGAAATTATAATAAATCTCGTAAAAGAAAACAGCAGCCATGTTTTATTTTTAAAATCAACTTTCCAGGCTTATCAAGTGGATAAATTACTTATAAATACCAGTTATAATAGGCTCTTAAATTAAAATTATACAAACAAAAAAATTAAATTCCTTGATTATGCAAATATAATCTCAAGAATACAATGCATATAACTGCAGTATTTTAGAGAGAGTGAGATGAAGATGCTGATGTGTGGGGATTTTGCGTTTGAAGTTTACAGGAGTCAGAGTTTGTTCTGACTGCTGAATATTAAAATTCAATGAACAGCCCTCGTTTGGTTTGGCTTTTCAGTTTGATCTGTCAAGCTTGCTTTATCTGTCTGTTGTTAAAGCACAGGCCGTTTTTTTCTGAGCCCTGAAGGCATGTTTAATAAAGTAGAGGTCAGCAGAACTCCTCACGCAGGTGACTGCAGAGCAAGAGCTTATTAAAGCAGAGCAGAGCGGAGCACCACTGCAGAGGTGGACAACTGCACACAACTACACAACGTTAGACACAACTACACTGTACAACAACACACTGCAAAACAACACACTGCACACAACTACACATTGTACAACAACACTCACTGCATACAACTATACAACACTGCACAACAAACACACTGCACACTAACTGCACAACAACACACTGCAAAATATCGGCAAAACACTGCACTCAACTGCACAACACACTGCACAACAATGGATAAAACTGTACAACACACTGCATAAGACTGCACACAACTACACAACACAATGCACACAACTGCACAACACACTGCACAACGCTGCACACAACCACAAAAGGTACAAATTTGTACTTAAAGGGTCTATATTGGTACCTCAAACGTATATATTAGTACCTAAAAATTTCATGAGGAACACTTTTGTACTTTTTAGGTACTAGTATGTACCCTTGAGGTATTAATATGGACCTTTTAGGTACAAATTTGTATCTTTTAGAAAGGTACCACCCCAGTGACAACTTGCGTACCTTTATTTCTTAGAGTGTAGGGGAAGCCCTAACACATTTCCTGAGTGAGGTACATGTCAGAAATCTGAGAGAGAGAAAAAGTTTGTGCATAAAAATAAGAGTCATACAACCTTCTTTTAGAATAATCCCTACCGTTTTAGCTCTGTTATAGATCTTGTCTTGACAAGAGACCCAAATAAAGAAGCTTTAGTTTTATGATTTGTGTCCTTGTCATTGTGTCACATTTCACACCTAACATAGTAGGCTACCTAATATGGTAAATCTTTCGGAAAAACTAGGGGGTCTGATTGGGACTCACACAGACCACAGGTTGAGCGCCCCCTGCTGACCTCACTAACACCACTGCCAACAGCAACCAAGTTTCTCCATGTGGTCTCTCATCCAGGTACTGACCAGGGGTGCGTTTCCCAAAACCATCGTTAGCCAACTAAGGTCGCAAGTTCCGTCGTTACAAACATAGTTCTTTGATTTGCTGTTTCCCAAATCCATCGTTCCAACGAACATTCGCAAACTGCGTCGCAAACTTGAGCCCTTGAAACGACACCTCTGGAGCTGTAGTTAAAAGCATAGTTCCTGGCTGTGTTCTATTCCCACTTATCCCCCCTATGCCCTATTCATTTAGAACATTCTAACATTCAAAGTTGGAATTATTAAAAATAAAAAAGCATTAAAGCCATCTCTCTTAGCTGTAATTTGCTTACAAAGTATTTTTACAGTTCAGTTTTAGCGATCTTCATGTTTACAATTGTGCTCCCTTCGCAGTGCACTTTGAAAACATTGATATCATTTTGAACACAGCCTCATGGCGAAAGCTATAGGTATATTTAAAAGCGGAAATTATGTTACGTCTCCAAAGCTTGTGAAAATAAAAAACACAGCATACGTTAATTCTTTTATTTTATAGTGGGTTATTTATTAAGTTTCTCTACTGTATTTGACATGGGTCTGTTGGTTAGAACTTTCAAATTGTAATTTTTAAAAAATAAATAAACAATATCCTAAATAATAATAATCATCATCATCATCATCATCATTAATATTATTATTAAAGTAAATATATTTATAATAAATCGCCTCATTATTTATTTATTTATAGGATTTATATATGATATTAGAATAGTGTAAGCTTTTGTAAGTGATTTTATGTTTTAGAATAGAATATGTAATGTTCAACTTCTCAATTATATTAGTAAAGCAAACATTGGCCCTATATGTGCCATTTACATTTATTTTATTTAATATGGAAAGCGAGAGGATGTTTTTACCAAAACTAATATTGGATTTTATTTGAAATGCGTGTTTGTGTAAAACAATATAATTTGCACAAATAAATGATGGGGTTGTTCTCTAAAGTTGTTACTCCACCCCGTTTAGAGCATCATTATGGTCGTTTTACGTTATAACTAACGTGGTTCAAGCGATGGATCTGCGACAGAGAAACTAGGGGTTTTGGGAAACACTCGTCACTACATCGTTTTTTTGCCAAACGATGCATCGCACTATGATAGTTCAGCCGCGAGTTACGTCGTTGTTTGGGAAACGCACCCCAGGCTCAGTCCTGCTTAGCTTCAGTGAGTAACCAGCCTTGGGCTGCAGGGAGATATGGCTGAGGCCAACCGACCGACAAAGGAACAGATTTTTTTGTTATGTTCCATTATGGAAAACCATGGAATTCAATAGTGTTTCCTGACTTCTTCATATGACTGTATATTAGTGAAAACAGCCAAGCAAGCATTGTGTTGCCAAACTTTGGGAGAGGGGTCTGGATGCAGACTTGGTGCAGTGCAATCTGAGCTGCAGCCAATGCTTTTTAATCGGCTCACCTAACCCCACCCCTAACCCTACCCCTCACAGTGATGTCACTCGCTCCATTTGAGTGCATTGTTTCTGACATTGCATCACTGAGTGATGCAATCTCAGCTTGCATCATAAAGGCTGCATCCAGATACTATTGAACTTTGGAGGCATTCATCATAAAGAGTGTACCCAGATAGCATATGAATGTGGGCCACTTTAGGCAGTTATGCAGCACTGGTGGTCTTCCTTCGGCCCAGACAAAATGAATGTGAGCCTGAAGTGGCCCACCTGTACAATGGCAAAGGAGGGCCAAAGATTCAAATTCATATATGGGCCATTTAAGGCAAAGATTTGGTACTTATGGCAAAATGTAATCTGAATGTGAGCCTAATGTGGCCCATGTGGAAAATGATAAATTTGGCCCAAATGATAGAGGACAAATGTGGGCCACACAGTTGGCAAAAATGTCGCATAGTCATTTAAGGGTAATCTGGGTCTAAACCTAAAGTGGCTCACATGTGTAAGTGCAAATGTGGCCCAGTTATCTTAACCTTCTAGGGCCTGAGTGTCCACATACGTGGACAGCACATTTTAGCTCTTAAGTGGCTATTTAAAATACTTTGAATGTTTTATATTTTGTTACAGACATACAGTGTCATCCTGCAACTGTTTTGCAGCATATGAAATGTCCCAAACCCTATTTTTAACTGTCCAAAATAGGGAAAAAATTAGTTTGTACTCTCTGATAGTCAAAGCAAGTTCAAAAAAAAAATTCTATGTTATATATGCATTAAAAAATATTCAGGAAAACATGTTTTATGTAAATTGGGACCACGAGTCCACATATATGGACATCATTTTTCTCTAACAGTACATCATATCAAAAGATGATACTTAGATTGTTATTCTAATTAGGTTCCAATAAGCCCAAATAGCAAAGAGAAATAAAAAATGCATGTAAAAAAACACCTTGGGCCTTAAGAGGTTAAGACATATGTGGGCCACTTTTGGCAAATATTTGGCACAGTAAGCTCTGGCTATTGCGGTTATGAGCCTAATGTGGTCCAGAGAAAATATGGCAAATGTGGCCCAGTTATTTTAAAACATATGTGGGCCACTTTTTGCAAATATTCGGCACAGTAAGCTCTGGCTAATGCAGCCGTTAGCCTATAGTAGCCCAGAGAAGATATGGAAAATGTGGCCCAGTTATCCAAAAACAAATGTGGGTCACTTTTGGCAAATATTCGGGACAGTAAGATTAGATTAGATTAGATTAGATTCAGCTTTATTGTCATTACACATGTACAAGTACAAGGAAACGAAATGCAGTTTAGGTCTAACCAGGAAAGCAATAGCAGCAAGTGCAGGATACAGGTATAAGTTATAAAGTGCAGTTATAGAAAAACTATGGTGCTATTTACAAATGGATGTACTATTAACATTATATACAGGTTGTGTTAGCTATGAACAGAGATTTACAATAGATGGATATATGTACAGGTTGCTATTAATAATCAGAAGTGTGCAGATAGATAAATAATTACAAATGTATATGTACAGTGGGTGTGTACATAATTACAAATGTGCAGTGGGTATGTACAGTTCAAATAAATGAATCAGTGCAATGAATATGTACAATTTTTAAATAGTGCAGTGATTATGAGGAGTATAAGTTATGAGGAGAGTAGGGGGTGTATTAGGGGGGCAAAGAGTCAGTGGGGGGCAGAGTTCAAAAGGGAGACAGCTCTGGGGAAGAAGCTGTTCCTTAGTCTACTGGTTTTTGTCCGGGGGAGCCTGAAGCGCCTGCCAGAAGGCAGGAGAGAAAACAGTCTGTGAGCAGGGTGAGAGGAATCTTTAAGAATACTGCGTGCTCAGCGCAGACAGTGTTTCCTCTGGATGTCCTCTATGGCTGGCAGTGTGTTCCCTGTGATGCGTTGGGCAGTTTTCACCACCCGCTGCAGGTCCTTAGGCTCCGCAACAGAGCAGCTTCCATACCAGACTGTGACACAGTTCGTCACCATGCTTTCTATTGTACAGCGGTAGAAGTTCACCAAGACAGTTGATGACAGCTGGTTCTTCTTAAGTTGCCTTAAGAAAAATAGGCGCTGGTGAGCCTTCTTGACCAGGCTGGAGGTGTTGGTGGTCCAGGAAAGGTCCTTTGAGATGTGGGTCCCCAGGAACTTGAAGGATGAGACAGGCTCGATGGCGATTCCAATGATGTGGATGGGATCATGTGAGCCTGTTCGTCCCTTCATGAAGTCCAAAATGAGCTCCTTGGTCTTGTCGGTGTTAGGGAGCAGATTATTGTCGGTGCACGAAGTGGCCAGATGCTGTATCTCCTCCCTGTAGGCAGTCTCATCATTGTTGCTGATTAGACCAAATTTGATGATGGTGTTGGATCTGTTCACAGGCCTACAGTCGATGGTAAAAAGGGAGTAGAGGAAGGGGCTCAGCACTGATGTGGGTCCAGTGTGGATGGCAGAGAGTCTTTCAGATGTGCCAGGACTAGCCGCTCGAAGCACTTCATGATGATGTGTGTGAGTGCTACAGGGCGGTAGTCATTCAGGCATGTTGGGCTGGAGTGTTTCGCCACTGGCACAATAGAGGTGGTTTTAAAGCATGTTGGCACAGCTGCTAGGTTAAGGGACAGGTTGAAAATGTCTGTGAATACCCCAGCGAGCTGTTCTGCACATGCTTTGAGGACGCGCCCAGAAATACCATCTGGTCCAGCAGCCTTACGCACATTGATCCGACTCAGTGCGGTGTAGACTTCTGAGGAGGTGAGTGTGATAGGTGAGGGGTCGGTTGAGGAAGTGATCCTGGTGTAGGGTTCTTTATTGTCTTTTTCAAAGGGGGCATAAAAGTCATTAAGCTCGTTCAGGAAGGAGACATTTGTGGCTGTGGGTGTGGACTGGCTGGGTTTGTAGTTGCTGATGGCCTGTATGCCCTGCCACATGCGCCGAGGATCAGAGTTGGAAAAGTGCTCCTCTAGCTTTAGCTTGTAACAGTGCTTGGCCTTTTTGATGCCCCTCTTCAAATTAGCCCTGGAAGTGCTGTAGGCCTGTGCATCCCCTGATCTGAAGGCAGTGTTGCATGCCTTCAGCAGGAGGCGCACCTCCTTGTTCATCCATGGCTTTTGATTTGGGTATGTGGTGATCTGTTTCTGGGTTGTAACACTGTCAATGGTGGTGTTGATGTATTCCAGAACAGAGGAAGTGTAACTGTCAATGTCTGTGTGAGAGCCACAGGTGGCCTGGGAAGCAAACATACTCCAGTCTGTGTGTTGAAACCTGTCCTGGAGTGTGAAGTCTACACCCGCTGGCCACACTTTGATGGTCCTCACTGATGGCTTCACACGGTTGATGAGGGGTGAGTATTTGGGAATGAGGAACAAAGAAAAGTGATCTGATTGACCCAGGTGGGGGAGAGGGGTCACAGCGTATGCTTCAGCCATGTTTGTGTATACCTGGTCCAAAGTCTTGTTTCCCCGTGTGCGGCAGAAAATGTTTTGATGGAATTTGGGAAGCACTGTCTTTAAGTTCGAGTGATTAAAATCCCCCGCAACAATAAAAGCAGCCTCTGGGTGAGCGGTCTGTTGTTTGCTGATGGCTGCATGAAGTTTATTCATAGCAAGCTTGGCATCATCATCGGGTGGAATATAAGCAGCGATTATAATAGTGGAGGTGAATTCGCGTGGCAGATAAAAGGGTCATTTAACCATTAGAAATTCCAGGTTAACAGAGCAATGTCTCCCAACAATGACAGAGTTTGTGCACCAAGCTTTGTTAATATAGATGCATAATCCTCCGCCTCTGGTCTTACCGGAGTCATCCGCTGTTCTGTCTGCCCGGAGTGTGTGATGCTCCGTTAAAGATACAGCGTTGTCTGGTATCCCGCTGTTTAGCCATGTTTCTGTGAAAATCATGACATTACAGTTCCATAATCTTTTGCTGTGGTTGATGCGCAGTTGAATCTCATCCATTTTGTTCACCAGGGACCGTACATTGGCGAGGAAGATGCTGGGTAAAGAGAGCCGGTGCGGTGTTAGCATTAGCTTAGCTCTTAGCGCTTCCTCCGTCTTTGTTTACGATCTCGCTGCCGCCTTCGAGCACTTCCGCCCGGCCGGGCAGAGCGCTCAGCCTCGTGTGTTTTGGCAATCTCTGGAATGAGTTGAAGATTGCTGATAAAACTGTCCGGAATGCACAAACCAATATCCAAGATCTCCTGTTGGGTGTACGATGTAAAGGCATTACTGTTCTGCACGAACAGACCCCAAATGAGCAGGAAAAATACTGCAAAATTGCAGAAACTGGAGAGACGCCGAGCCTCGCGATGTGTACGTGCCGCCATCTTGTCTTAGGCTCTGGCTAATGTGGATTTGAGCCTATAGTGGCCCTGAGAAGACATGGCAAATGTGGCCCAGTTATCCTTAAACATATGTGGGCCACTTTTGGCAAATATTTGGCACAGTTAGCTCTGGCTAATGTGGCTGTGAGCCTAAAGCGGCCAAGAGAACATATGGCAAATGTGGCCCAGTTATCTTAAAACATATGTGGACCACATAGACTAAAGTCACCATCATGGAGAAAAGTGTTTGCTTTAGTTGGGCTCGTAGTAACCTCTTAATATAAATTTTCTTTTGGGCTGCTGTAACTTTTAGGAACTTTGCTTGAAAAGTTTATTCATTACAGCTAACAAGCCAAGTGAAAAAAAAAAAACAATAAAATTAAGTAAGGCACAACCTGTGATGAAATGATATAATTCACTGATGCTAACCAATGTTTAATCCATTATTAAAAGTAACGTAATAACATGCTTGCACATGCCACAGAATTATGAAGGTTTATAAGCTAAAAAAATTCTATGGTTCTATGGAATAATTCACCTCAACAACGGTGGCAATTACCAAAATAAACAAAACTCACAAACATCACAAACAGGAGACTAAAAGTGACAAAATCAACAACGTCAACATAGACAGCAGAATCAAAAGCAAATAATGAAAACTGTAGCATCAATAAGCTATAGAATGTATTTATACTGCAATGCATGCTGGGATTTTTGTACTGTGCCACCAGCAAGTGTAAGGTGTAGGTTCATTTGGTTTAATTCTGGCTAATATGTGGTATTGCTTTGGCTTATTTGTGGCCCAGATCTGGTAAACAGGAGCGGACCGCCCTAGAGCCATCATACTATTCAGTGTGTGGTTCAGATGTAAGTGTCTGGTGTGGGCCAGATCTGGGCCAGAATAAAAGCAAACTGTGGCCCAGAATAGGGTCAGTTCTGGTTCATTTGGTTGAATTCTGGCTGATATGTAATGTAATGTGTATTTATATAGCGCATTTATTCTGTATGGCCATACACCCAAAGCGCTTCACAATCACGAGGGGGGTCTCTTCACACCACCACCAGTGTGCAGCATCCACTTAAATGATGCGACGGCAGCCACAGGACAACGGCGCCAGTGCGCTCACCACACACCAGCTATTGGTGGAGTAAAGAGACAGTGATAGAGCCAATTCGGTGGATGGGGATGATTAGGAGGCCATGATCGTAAGGGCCGATTGAGGAACTTTGGCCAGGACACCGGGGTTACACCCCTACTCTTTACGAGAAGTGCCATGGGATTTTTAATGATCACAGAGAGTCAGGACCTCGGTTTAACGTCTCATCCGAAAGACGGCGCCCACTGACAGTGTTGTGTCCCCTTCACTTTTACTGGGGCATTAGGACTCACACAGACCACAGGTTGAGCGCCCCCTGCTGGCCTCTCTAACACTAAAATGTGGTCTCCCATCCAGGTACTGACCAGGCTCAGCCCTGCTTAGCTTCAGTGAGTAACCGGTCTTGGGCCGCAGGGTGATATGGCTGTGGCTTAATTGTGGCCTAGATCTGGAAAACAGGAGTGGACCGCCCAAGTGCCATCATTCCATGCGGTATATGGGCCGGATGTAAGTGTCTGGTGTGGGCCGGATTTGAGCCACATGAAATTTGCTAGCTGGGTATGGAAGCGTGTGTGTGTGTTTTCTTGAAATGTACCATCAGGAAAGTCTTGGCAGTGCAGATCACTCATTGTTTGACCCTAACTTCATCTATAGAGGAAAATTGCTTTTTACTCCTTCATAAATCATCAAAAGCGTTACTGTACTGGAACACTGCAAGATTAATGCCTTCACCATCTCAGCGTTTCATCATCTTTATATAAAAAGGCCATCATCACATCCACAGAGTGTATAACCAGATCAAGATTGTGTTCAAAATACTGAGCGTTACTGAATAAGGAAAGCGTATTTAGCTTAAAACTCCAGCTTTTGAGATTTAGGATGCTGTTCAGGGGGTCGCATTGAACAGAGTATGTGGTGATGAGTGGTTTTGTAGCAGTGTGTTTTGATGGGTCAACTTTACAGCCATGGGGATTCCTCAGAACCTTGACCTCAATAGGAATCTATTCATGGAATTCATCATCAGAATGATCTCGAGAAACAGGTTAATCGGGAAAAGGCCCTGTGGAGATAATACTAAAATTATAACACACCCGTGATGTGATGATATAGCTCAATTATAAAAACTAGATCATGTGACCAAATCAAACAGATTTGGGGAAAATCAAGAGCATTTTGAATTTATATAATTTATTTAATTCATTTTCCTTCAGTTTAATCTCCAGTTCAGAGCTCGCCACAGCGGAATGAACCGCCAACTATTCCAACATATGTTTTATGCAGTGGATGCCCTTCCAGCTGCAACCCAGTATTGGGAAACACCCAT
The DNA here is from genome assembly GCA_903798195.1 of Danio kyathit. Lineage (NCBI taxonomy): Eukaryota > Metazoa > Chordata > Actinopteri > Cypriniformes > Danionidae > Danio > Danio kyathit. Next base: position 13,207,685 of record LR812525.1, read on the forward strand.
ACACACTCATTCTCTCTCTCTCTCACACACACACACACACACACACACACACACACACACACACACACTTATACACTATGGACAATTTAGTTTATTCAATTCACCTATGGCGCATTTCTTTGTACTGTGGGGGAAACCGGACTGTTTTACAAAACTGTTTTACAAAAAGTACTATTTGTATTTTAAAATGTTTAATTCAAAGGGCCCTATTTTAATGATCTAGGCGCAAAAGCATTAAGGGCGTGTCAGAATCCATTTTTGCTATTTTAAGGACGGAAAATTCCGCTTTCTCTTAATGATTTATGGGTGTGTTTTGAGAATAAACCAATCAGAGTCTCATCTCCCATTCCCTTTAAGAGTCGGTTGCGTTGCGCCATAGCGCATTTGCTATTTACATGGCGGACTTTGTAAGTGGAATATCTGAACGCTTCACTAGTGAGAAAACGGTTAAACAGAGCATCTGCAGCGCAAGAATGAGAGAATGAGTCTCCTCATGCTTTTCTTTCACTTTCACTCTCCTGGATAAGGATAGGTGTTGTACGCACAGACATCCATTAGCTAATACATAATTAATTTAGTTTGTTAAGAGCAAAGATTTTTTTCAAAACTATTTCTAAATTCAGTTCTAATTTCCAGCAAACGAATAAATGAACAATAATAGTGAAGTGTGCTCAAAAAAACGGAGTTATTTCCAAATACACATGCTATGCCCCATATGGTCTAAAAGCTGACAGGTGAGCAGATCTAAGCTTGTTTTTAATAAAACAAATATAAATATGCATATAATAAATACTACTACTACTAATAATAACATACATTAATAACAATAAAAATAACATTATACAAAAGCAATTTGTCATGTATAAACTGAAAAAGTCCCCCGAGATGAAGAAGGCATGGAGGCAGTAGTTTTTATATTTATGTAGGCTAGAAAATAATAATTTTTGTAATATTTTAATATGTTAATCCTTTTATTCTTTTTCATTTGTAAAGATATTTGCGTATTGCTGTACATCCTGTGTGTATTAAGCAATGTTTAAGCGAGGCGCACAACTAACGCACTCTGCGCTGGACTTTAGACCTCCTCTCAGCTGGTCTATTAAACAGTCTATTCTAGTTTCTCAAAATAGCAACACGCCAGCAATGCGCCTCAACAAACCTCCTTTTTTAGACCAGAACGCCTATGGGCGCACATATGAGCGCAAATGCATTTGCTATTTAAACAGCGTGGTGCAAAACGTCAAAATGACTCTTGAGTCGAGCTGAAACTAGCAAACAACAGTTGCGTCACGCCTTGCGCCGCATTGCGCCGGGTGTATGATAGGGCCAAAAGTGTTTTTTTGGAATTGTTAGTGAAATTTTTTTTATTAAAATTGTCTCTTTTTTTCTTTTTTTAGTGTAGACATGGTTTATTATGATTTCAAATGTTTAAAATGTTTTGTCAAACTTATAAAAATATTTAAAATAAGAAAACGTGTTAAAAAAATATGAGTGAAATGTAAAGAATTTATTGGATATAAGTGATTTTGGAGAGATTGTGAGCAGAAAGAAAAAGTTTTAAAATATAATAACATATATGATAGCTTTTGAGTGAGGATTAAAAGTAAAAATATAAAAAAATGTAAAATGAGTATTTTGGGGTTGCTCTGTGATTTCTAAATGTATATAATTATTTAAAAAAAATTGCAAATCCACACAATTGGAAACACATTAATAAAATGTGCATTTTGCCACAACACAAGCAATTTATGAAAACGCGCTGCATTTTCTTACAACACTTGCAGAAAGAACGGAACACAATGGAAATGTTTCAAGTGGACCCAAAAACGTGACAGATGCCGCTGTGCCATGACTGTTGCTCAGTGAGGTTGTAGGTGATCTTTAAAAGGTGAGTTTTTTGTTTGGTATTTTAACATCCTGATTCCCTTGTCTTCTGTATTTTATGAGCCTAAATAACCATAACCTAAATAGCCGGGCCTGTCACGTTTTAGGGTCCTCTTGAAACATTTACACTGTTATCTGTGCTATTGTTGTGAGAAAATGCAGAGTGTTTTTGTAAATTGTTTGTGTTGTGAGAAAATGCAGCACATTTTTTAAAAATGTGTTTGCATTGTGAGGATTTGCAGCACGTGTTCTGTCTTTTCTCAATTTGCTGGCATTTGTTTGTAATTGCATGTGTTTTCTTAAACTGTCACACGTTAAGCTCTCTTGGCCATCATAATATATTATTATATTAAATTATATAAATATAAAATTATTAGCCCTTTTATCTATATTTTTTTCAATAGTCTACAGAACAAACCATCGTTATACAATAACTTGTCTAATTACCCTAACCTGCCTAGTTAACCTAATTAACCTAGTTAAGTCTTTAAATGTCACTTTAAGCTGTATAGAAGTGTCTTGAAAAATATCTAGTAAAATATTATTTACTGTCATCATGGTAAAGATAAAATAAATCAGTTATTAGAAATAAGTTATTAAAACTATTATGTTAAATGTGTTGAAAAAATCTTCTCTCCGTTAAACAGAAATCGGGGAAAAAAATAAACAGGGGGCTAATAATTCTGACTTCAACTGTGTGTGTGTGTGTATATATATATATATATATAATTGGTTTTCAACTAGGATTTTAAACAATGAATGAGATCTAAACAGAACATTTGATATTGTAATTTGTAATTTAAAATATTTCATTTAACTTTTCCTTTAAGCTCAGTTACACTATTATTGTTTTACAAAAAAAATGTTTCTACACTAAAATGTTGTGTTTAATTCAAATGGTTACTTTTACTTTGTAATTGTTAGTGATTTTTTATCAAAATAGTTTTCAAATTAGTTTTTGTTTTATTTTTTCTCCAGTTTTGTGTGGATATTACAGTTTATTATGACGTGTAAAATGTTTAGTATGCTTTTTTTGGTCAAACTGAAAGGCTTGACAATATCTACAAAAAGAAATAACAAAAAAAGGTTTTAAATAACGTGTGAAATTAAATCAAAATATGCATGCGTGAAATACTGTAAAGAATAAGTTTCATTATTGTTTAAATTATTAGAAATGTATTACTGGCAAATAGATCAAATAGTAATTTTAATGATACTAGCTAATTTATTATTTATCATGTTATTTACTAGTATTTGGGGCTGGATTGTGACCCTTAAATGATTACAATTATTTTAAAAGCATCACCAAATTATAGTTTTTCCATTTATTAAACTAATATTACACTACAATATTTAGTGGATGTCTTTTGTAAATCAGAAAATAAAAAATAAAATGTTTTATTATTTATTTTATTTTTTGTCAAGCTTAAAGACTTGACATTGACTACAAAAACCTAAAATAAAATAAAAATTGATAATTTATAAAATATGGGTCAAATAATGTAAAAAATAAATGATCACGTTAAATTTTATTATTGTTAAATTATTAAAAATGTGTTACTGACAAATAGACAAAATGTTGGTTTGAATGATACTAGCAAAGTACAAATGTTTAAAATGACAATTTTTGAGTATTTTGGGGCTGCACTGTGATCCTTAAATGAATTCAATTATTTTAAAATGTCATTCGATTATTCTTTTTCTAGGAATACCAGATTATAATTATTTATTTATTTTTATATTTATTCAAAACCATTTATTAATATTTTTTGGCATGTCAACTATTGTTACAAGGCAGCACGGTGGCGCAGTGAATAGCACAATCGCCAGGTCGCTGGTTCGAACCCCCGCTGGGTCAGTTGGCCTTTCTGTGTGGAGTTTGTATGTTCTCCTCGTGTTCGCGTAGGTTACCCCCGGCTGCTCCAGAATTAATAAGCCCATTTAATTATTTTTTCTTTTGAAATATTTCCCAAATGACGTTTAACAGAGCAAGGACATTTTCACAGTATATCTGATAATATTTTTTCTTCTGGAGAAAGTCTTATTTGTTTTATTTTGGCTAGAATAAAAGCAGTTTTTAATTTTTTAAAAAACATTTTAAGGTCAAAATTATTAGCTCCTTTAAGCTATTTTTTTTCCGATAGTCTACAGAACAAAGCATCATTATACAATAACTTGCCTAATTACCCTAATATGCCTAGTTAACCTAATTAATCTAGTTAAGCTTTTAAATGTCACTTTAAGCTGTATAGAAGTGTCTTAGAAAAATATCTAGTAAAATATTATTTACTGTCATCATGGGAAAGATAAAATAAATCAGTTATTAGAGATGAGTTATTAAAACTATTATGTTTAGAAATGTGTTGAAAAAATCTTCTCCGTTAAACAGAAATTGGGGAAAAAAACAACAACAGGGGGGCTAATAATTCTGACTTCAACGGTACAATATTCAAATAAGCAAATTCTGACAGAGGAAAGTTGAATGTGCTGCTCAGGGGTGTGTTTCCCAAACAACGACGTAACTCACGGCTGAACTATCATAGTACGATGCATCGTTTGGGAAAAGAGCAATGCAGTGACGAGTGTTTCCCAAAACCCGTAGTTTCTGTCACAGATCCATCGTTTGAACCACGTTAGTTATAATGTAAAACACCCGTAATGATGCTCTAAATGGGGTGGAAACAACTTCTTTAGAGAAAAGCCCAATTAGTTATTTGTGCAAATTATGTTGTTTTACACAAACACGCATTTAAATAAAAAATCCAATATTAGTTGTTTACAATATTGGTAAAAACATGCACTCACTTTCCATATTAATTGAAATTTTGTAAATGGCACATATAGGGCCTGTGGTTCCTTTACAAATATTATTGAGAACATTACAAATTCTATTCTAAAACATAAAACAACTTACAAAAGCAAACACGTATTCTAATATCATATATAAATCATATAAATAAATAAATAATGAGGCTATTTATTAAGAAATGAAATTTAATATTTATTATTTATTAGGAAATGAAAAAATCATACTTTAATAATAATGTTATTAATGATGATGATTATTATTATCATTAAGTAGGACATTGTTTATTTATTTTTAATTTTTTGAAAAGTCTACTTTTACAATTTGACACATGCATACCACAGCAGAAATGCTCTAGCCAACAGGCCCATGTCATATACAGTACAGATACTACTATAAACTAAACTATAAACTACTATAAATTAAAAGCATTAACGCATGCTGTGTTTTTTGTTTTCACAAGCTTTGGAGACGTAACATAAATTTCTCTTTTAAATCATAGGTCACCTATAGCCTTCGTCATGAGCCACGGCTGTGTTCAAAATGACATCAATGTTTTCAAAGTGCACTGTGAAGGGAGCGCAATTGTAAACATGAAGATCGCTAAAACTGAACTGTAAAATACTTTGAAAGCAAATTACACCTAAGAGAGATGACCTTAATGCTTTTTGCAAGTTTAAATGTTTGAATGTTCTAAATGAATAGGGCATAGGGGGGATAATAGAGCACAGCTAGGAACTATGCTTCTAACTACAGCTCCAGAGGTGTTAGTTGCAAGCATACACGTTAGCGATGCAGTTTGCCAATGTTTGTTGAAATGATGGATTTGGCAAACGTCAAATCAACAAACTATGTTTGTAACAACGGAACTAGCAACCTTAGTTGGCTAACGATGGTTTTCGGAAACACACCACTAGTTTGCTATTTGCCTAATAAATAACAATAGGCTACAGTTGCTAATTTAAAACTTTAACATGTTTCTTTTTTCCTAATGATATATGATGTAATAAATGTCTTCATATTTCTTTAATCTAAATATTTGGGAAATATTTTTAGCACAACAAAAAGTGATAAGCTAAGCTAATCCAGCTAAAATAGTACTTAAAATGGCACTAAATGCAGTATTTAAACCTCATAATTAAATAAAAAAGTGAAGTAAATTTGCTGTTATTGGCCCAAAACTCTGGAACGGGCATCCACCCCACATTAGACACGCTCCAACTCTGTTTTTAAAAAGCTTCTCAAACAGCATCTTTGTTCTTTAGCATTTGAGCCTTTTTAATGTTGAGGGGTTTGTCTTATTTAACTACTAATGTTGTCTTACATATTGGTAACTTTTCTATTATGCTTATAGTCAAATGCGAAAGGTTTTAAATTAACAAAACTGCTTCAGGCAAAAGTCAGACTTCAAACCTGTCAGACAAAATTGAGGTAAAGTTGATTTAATATTCACACATTCGGACGTTCTCCTTAATAATATAATTTCAGAAGTATCAAGTTCTAAACACTGAACTCATATGACCATATCAAAGTACATCATTCACAGTCAAATAAATGGTGCTAATGTTGTTTTGAACTCATATTTACATGTGATTTCAGACCGAATATTCAAAGTACCATGGTAAACAATATAGGAAGCATGTCACAGGTTGTCCCTGAACGAATGTGCTAATATAAAAACAACTTTTCCTCAATACACTACATATCACTACACTGATCTCAGTTCAGAGCCTGTGATGTCTGTGCTCGTGACCATAACAAAGCCCCAACGCGTGAGTGGACAGAGCCCCGCACTGATGTATTTTGGAGGGCAGAAAAAGCCGCTGCGTGGATCCTGCATTCATTAATTCAGTGAAGTCTCGCGGTTGTTCACGCAACCTCTCAGACATCTTGCGTTTGTCAGACCGCGGCGAATGTGCTCCACGCATTAACAGAAACCGTGCAAAATCGCATCCAAGCATCGCTCGATCGCCTTCACATCTTCTTCACATGCGGGGCTGAACTGAGTTTGCGCGTTTGAGACACCCGGCGAGGATTGCGTGCGGCGTTATATTCGTATTGTGCGTCATTTCTGCATTTCTGCGTTTCCACCCAGGCAATATGGCAACACCAGCCGCTGTAAACCCATCGGGTGAGTACTGGTTTTATTCTTTCGCTTCTAAATTAACTGCGTGCGGTGTTAAAACGCAAACCGAGCGTCTGCTTTTCCTCTTAGTATTCTGTTTTCGCGATAAACAAAGAAAGCGCGTCGCGTTTAAACGTACGCGAGCTCCCCCTCCCCTCCCCCTCACACAACTAACAACAGCGACATTTCCGATTTAAACGCTACATTGTATCGGTTAGAATTCTAAAATAGAACGTTCATTCTTTCGTGACGTTCTACCGTCGCGAATGTATTGTGACGTCGGAGGGAAATGTGTCTCGTTTGGCTTCTTTCTGTTTCTGCCGCGGCTTGTTGCTAATGCAAATGAGATGCTGAATACATTTGCCACAAGCCAAGTACGTGCTTTGATTTCCTTGATAAGCAACTGTTGGGTCTGATACGTTGAATGTAGCGTTGATCTGAGGTTGTGAGAGTATAGCTCGACTTCCTCTGCCTGTTGATTGTTTTGCGAGAATGAATGTTGATGGGCAAACAGTCACATATGTTTTCATATATACAGATCAGTAAAATGCAAATTTTTATGTTAGCATATCTATTATGTGGATCACACATTTGAAAGTAGCATATCTATGATGGAGAGATGACAGTCGAGATGTAAACAAGAGCATTTTGTTGTGGTTGTTGTTGTTGTTAGAAGACAGTCATGAACTTTACCATGTAAGTTCGCATGCATGTGTGAAGGTTTTAAATTGAGGTAAAGTTGGTTTAATATCCACACATTCGGTAGTTCTCCTTAAAAATACAATATCAGAAAAGGTATTCTTTACTAAAACAGTGAACTCATATGATTAGCAAAGTACAACATTATTAACAGTCAAATAAATAGTGCTAATGTTGTTTTGAACTCATGTTTACATGTGATTTCAGACCAAACATTCAAAGTATCATGGTAAACAATATAGGGAGCGTGTCACAATGTGCGATTATAAAACCAACTTTACCTCAATAGGTTTTAATTGTTCTTCAGTGGTGTTAAAGCGGATCAACTGTTGCTGTTTTCGAGTTTTAATGCTGTCGTGCCACCAGAGTCACGATTATGTGGGCATCTGTGGTCTATTTTCGTCATAGCTGAATGTTCGCAGGTTTAGTGGTTTGCTGACTCGGTGACAACCAGGATGAAAGCATGTGAAAAAGGCAAAACTTAAGTACACTATGTGAATATGTGCTAATTTTCCACTTCAGTGTTATACATTTATTTTTACGGACATTTCTGCTAACAAAAAAACTTAATGCAAGTCAAAATACAGAGGACAAAACTAAAATATCAGGACAGAAAATTCCTTTGTGTCATTACCATATGTGTGGCCCTATTTTTAGATATTTGTTTAGAGGGTAAATAATGAAATTTACAGAGATGCACTGGCAAAGACGCTCTGCAAAGTTAGAAGTCATGTATATAACCTCATAATGACACATATATTAAATAATAGTGACTCTCTTTGCGTCCATAAAAATATTTCAATCTACATTCAGAAATAAAGGTACGCAAGCTGTCACTTGGCTTTGTACCTTTTCAAAAGTTACAAATTTGTACCTAAAAGGTCCATATTAATACCTCAAGGGTACATATTAGTACTTAAAAAGTACAAAAGTGTTCCTCTTAATTTTTAGGTACTAATATATACTTTTGAGGTACTAATATGTACCCTTTAAGTACAAACATGTGCCTTTTGAAAAGGTACCACCCCAGTGACAGCTCACATACTTTAATTTCTGAGAGTGTACTGTGTAAATATGATGGATATTTGTCTCTGTTATTTAAAAAAAAATTACTGGAGATTGAAAGATACTTAAATATAGGCCTGTCATGATAAGGAGGTTATGTTGTGTGATATATTGTCACAGAAATTGATATTGATGTCATTTTGAGATCATTTTATGCCACTGATTATATAATGCAGTGTAATAATGCAAATAGCCATAAACACTTTACAATACGTATCATTCTTAAGGTTATTAATTCAATAATTGGATGTTAAAAAGGTAAATGTCCTGATATATATCCTATTAAATGTTCTATTATAAGTAAATGTTTAATTATAAACTTTGACACCAATGAGGTAAAATGGAAAATCATTATAAAATGGCTTTAATGTTATTTGGGAATTTTTCTAAATGTATATGGAAATGGCAAAAAATTTTGAGGTCATCTCCAAGTATTGCACGACAAGTCGATATATTGATTATTGTGACAGGCCTACTTAAATATACAAAATATACACATTTTGAATAAATAATTTTTTTATTTATTTTTTTTACAGTACAGACAAATCAAATTTTTTTAGTTTATTGAGCCTTAGGACTAATTATAACAAAAAAGTTTATTATATGACCAATAAATAAGATGAAATTAAGAATTAATTAATGAATTAAGTCCTTTTTTTAAAGGGCCATGAAACCCCCTGTCTCAGCAGGGTGTTTTCACACCTCTAGTTTGGAAAAAGTCAGGAAAGTGGGTGACTCCAGCTTTGTTTAGGTGGGAGTGTCGTGCGAGGGAAAGAGGGAAGGGTTTGCATAAAAATGGGAGTTTTCAGTTCGAGCACGCACTGATTTTCACAGAGGCAACACAGACGCAGGGGAGAAAGACAGTGACTTTGTTTACATGGACATCAGTAATCAAATTATTGACTTTGACTGCAGTTTGGCACTTTCATTCAGGAACATTTCATGCATGCCCCCGTGACAAAGAGACATTGGATGCAAGGAACTGCTGGATAGTGGAGTTTTAATGGAATGTTTGATACCGCACGGCGAATGGGAGAAAAAAACCCTCCACATTTCTCGATAACTTAGATGCACTCGGTAGGTAGTGCCAGCAAGCCGTGTGTGTATAGACTATCCTGTCACAAAATGCGGCGTAAATCCTACACGACGGTAACAGTTTGATTAATGTGTTTACATGTTTACACTCGGAGAGCAGCATTTACAGCGGATCTTTCAGTCCATAATATTGTAGTTTTGTAATATTGTAATATTGTAGATATGAACATACTGTAAACTTAGTAACTAAATAATTTTGACTAAGATATGTCTTTAAAAACTGAAAGAGTACTTCTGACGACACTTACTAACTTTGCCATCTGAAAAAACATAAACAAAGAACACTGATATCACACTTACCAAATCTGTAGAGACAGGACAATCAACACCAACTGGAGCCGTGTCTTTTTTAAAAGGAGACGAGCGGCATATCCGGATTTCACCATTTTCAGATGCGAAAAGTTCTCAGGTAAAAATGTTCCTTACAAACATATTTCTGTCGCATGTCGCGTGCACTGTAATCCAGCTGCGCTCTCATAGCGGAAAATGAAAACAAAACCTTCGCTGCAGCACATTTATAAACACAACACTGACGATCCATGTCTCCAAACAATTGTTCTTCCACTTGTTTTGGCAACACAACGTTGCGTCTCTCTGCCGTCTGAACACTGTAACAGCTAAAAACAGTCTTCCAAGCTATATCATGCATAATAATGAAGTTGCACCTCATTCACAATGGAGCACGCTGATTGGTTTGAACCAAGTCTTTCTTATGAATTAATGCTGCACACTCAAACATGTCAAGTTGTACTCGCCGGTACAGACATCCAGTCTACATGCTGGAATTTAAACAAGGATCTCATGGCCGTGCCGCAGCTTCAAAAATGATTTCCAAACTGGAAGAACGAATTTGCTCGAAAAACGAAAAAACAACCAATTTTCACTTTTTAGTGAAATATATGTGTCCTAATAGTGTTTTTAGCAGCGTGGGACACATATATGACTGTCAACAGCTTAAAAAATTCTTATATATAAATATAAGTCTTAAACCTATCCTTGTGGATAGTCAAAGAATCCCAGATTACTTCAGTCCAGTATTGTAACTAAAACCTGACTGGATATGTTTTATTTTTATAACATATTTGATATATTAAACATTTGACTCGTATAGTATAACACACACAGTGAAAAAATATGAACTAAAAAAAGCAGAATGTCACAGTTGTTATTTATATGAAATTCTGATGGCTTTTGAAGTTTGCAACTTCAACATAAACAAATTGTGTTTATTTATAGAATTAAATCTATAGAGCGTTATTTTACATTTGATTATTGACAGTATTGTGATCACTGCTCTAAAATATATTCTTTTTAAATGTCTGGGTAAAAAACAAAAACTTTTTCCCCTTTGAAAACAATATATTTTGTTTTTTGAAAAATTTAAAATATTTTGGGACAGTAAACATGTCAGACTAAATAATTCAAATGAATCATGGACTTCATTAGTTTCAAAAACAGAGATTTCTTTACAATTTAAAACAGCATCTTTGGAGATCTTTTCTGCTGAAGATACTGCTTTTCTAAAAAACAAAAAAAACAAAAATGTAAACAAAAAATCGTACACATAGGAACGGTATAGCAGAAAATTTGGTCACACTTTATTTATATAGTCTGTTTTGTTGAATGGAAGTTACATTGCATCTACATGCCAACTAATTCTCATAAGATTATAAGTAGACTGTTAGGTTAGGGTAAGGGTTAGTGTAAGTTGACATGTACTTGCAAAGTTTCTTATGGTCAGTTAAATGTCTGTTTAGCAGCAGTATCAACAGATATTAAGCAAACAATCTACTAATACTCAAATGGACCATCAAAACAAAGTGTTACCAAAAATTTTAAAACTTTGACTTTTCCAGATCGCGGTATACCTTGAAAACGGTTATCGTCCCATGCCTACCGTAGTGTAAGAGTGTTTTCCAATACTGGGTTGCAGCTGGAAGGGCATCCACTGCGTAAAACATATGCTGGATAAGTTGGTGGTTCATTCCGCTGTGGTGACCCCTGATAAATAAAGGGACTAAGCCGAAGGAAAATGAATGAATTGATGATTGCGTTTCTCATACCTCATAACTGTTAGACTCCACCAAAACCATGTCTTAATTCATTTTTATTGTTGTCTATTGTTTTCATCTGTGTTTTAATTGTACATTTTTTGATAATTTTCTATATTTTATGCAGTGAACACCAACAAAATCATCCCAATCAATGTAAAATGATGAATTCTTTCCAAATACATTCATCTTGTGAAAGTATATTCATATCACAGATAAACAAAATATCGCAATGTCAGTTTTTTCCAATATTGTGCAGCTCTAATTTGCGACAACTTCAAACTAGCGTGGGGAAATATCAAAACAGCTTTTTTTTTCTGGTTTTATTATTAAGGCAGGCTGTAAGCAAAATTACTGCTACAGAATGTTTATGTTTGCCATGAAATATGAAACCAGAATGCGAAATAGAGAAAGTGTCACAGATGGATGACCTTAATCTCCAGGTGAGGAGTTTTTACTTGACATTATGACTACTGAGATCTTACCATCAGATATGAGAACCATTTTTGAACAGTCTGACAAGCGACAATCAGGGTGGAATTACAGGTGGTTTGGGGGAGATTGACCCCCTTAATTGATGCTTGATTCCCCCTGAAGGACGTCAAAAGATGTATAGGGGGTTCAGCACTTTAATACTAAGAAATAGTTTGCTCTGATCTGTATTTTAAACAATAATATTAATAATAAAAATAATAGAATACACATTTGACCACCCCTTCAATGGTTCATACCATTGTGAATGCATAATCGCGCCGATCAGTCAATGCAGAAAATTATTCACTGAACAGTCTGAACTGCAGATGTGGCCCACCGATAGACTTACAATAAGCATTCAAAAGACTGTTTTCTCATGAAATAGTTTGTTTCTACATACAGCCTAAAAGTAAAGTCAAATTAGATGTATAGTTTGTATTATTTGACCTATAACTGCTAATCAGAGGTTACTGTAGGGCAGAATACAAACAATATCCCTCAAAACACTGCAAACTTTAATACGTTTTTATTAATAAATTTGATGTAATTTAAATAAATACATGCATTTGATTCACTGAAGCATGTATTACACAAACTAACATTAAGGGTTGACCCCCGATCGTCTATGTTTAATTCGACAATTGTTTAGGATTATTAAAAATCATACAGTGTGAGCCAGTGAGCCATGAGTTAGCAAATAAAAGTTCAAGAGCTTACACTCTTTGCAAGTTTTGCTAGATTCCTCCCTCTGTTAAACATATATTATTGGACCGTTCTGTTTTTAGTGTTTGGAGACTGTATGAAGTGAACTCACTTAAGTAATTATTTTGTAAAGTTTTGCCAGAAAAAAAAACGTTTTATACATATATTAATGTAAAAATTCTGATGTAATTTAACTTGTTTTTTTTTGTTTAAAATGAATTTATGGTGGCGCAGTGGCTAGCGCTGTCGCCTCACAGCAAGAAGGTCACTGGTTCGAGCCTCAACTGGGTCAGTTGGCATTTTTGTGTGGAGTTTTCTCCCTGTGTTGGTGTGGGTTTCCTCCGGGTGCTCCGGTTTCCCCCACAGTCCAAACACATGCGCTATAAGTGAATTGTGTAAGCTAAAATAGGCATAGTGTATGTGTGTGATTGAGTATGGGTGTTTCCCAGTGATGGGTTGCAGCTGGAAGGGCATCCGCTGCATGAAACATGCTGGATAAGTTTGTGGTTCATTCCGCTGTGGCGACCCCTAATGAATACTAATGAATACTAATGAATGACTAAGCTGAAGGAAAATGAATGAAATTGGTCTTAGTGTATGTGTACGATGGAGTGTGTATGGATGTTTCCCAGTAATGGGTTGCAGCTGGAAGAAAACATATGCTGGATAAGTTGGCGGTTCATTCCTCTGTAGCGACCCCTGATTAAGGGACTAAGCTGAAAAGAAAATGAATGAATTAATTGAATGTATTATATTTCTATTATTCTGAATTGTCTTTGCAATAAAGATAGCCAAGGAAGATGAGCTGGTTAAAGGGTTAGTTCATCATTTACTCACCCTTCACTTGTCTGAAACCTGTTTGACTTTTAAAACACAGAAGATGATATTTTGAGGAAAGCTGAAAACCTATAACCATATGTCTATAGTGAGCCCCTGGTCTAATGCGCCACCTGGCTTGAGAAACCCGTTCTCAAAGACTTATTATTTGGGTAGCACACATATTCTGAATGCCTTCGGCAGAATTCAAATGAGCCATTTTAATCTAGATTAATCTAGATTAAAAAAAATGTATCTATGCCCACCTATAATATATATATATATATATATATATATATATATATATATATATATATATATATATATATATATATATATATATATATATATATATATATATATATATATATATATATATATATATATATTTATATATATTAAGGGTGTGACAAGATCTCGTACGACGAGATTAAATCGCGGCGAGATTTCTCGTCGAGGTGAAAATATGTCTCGTGAGTTGTGATGTTATGAAGGAGCGTGAGGGTGAAATTAGCATTGACGATTGGAGGCAGGATTGGATTTGATCTGCAAATAAAGTGCTTTGCACACACCTGGCAACCCAGGCTGGCCTCAGAGTTGCGCTTGTCACTCGGTT
>LR812525.1:13227017-13264517 GCA_903798195.1 Danio kyathit
ATTCTTTTCCCGTCACCTCATTTCAAATGCAAATGAGGCCGAATGAATAAAGAAAGTCAGTGTTATTACACCTGGCTGACACGTCGACTCGCCAAGTGCCGTTTAAAATGCGCAGGAGCTTTCCGAGTCACGTGACTGTAGTTGAACTGAAGGGCACTTTGTTTTAAAGTCAGCTTTTATTCACAAATCTGTAGGCCATCTGTACTTTAGCATTGTGCCTACAGTGCTGAACAAAAGACCCTGGCTGCAGCGTGCCTGTGATAAGAGGGAGTTTGCTGGACGTTTGTCGATGAGATTACAGACACAGTTCAGACTGTTTGCACACCTCTTGTGTTACTGAAGGAAGGTTTTTGTTTGTTGTTAAAAGAGATTGGATAACACTGCTGACCAGACGTTCAGCATTGCTAAAAATGGAGTGCAGTTAGCAAATGCTGGTCACTTGTAGCAGGGTCTTAAAGAGGACCTATTATGCCTATTTTTACAAGATGTTAAATAAATCTCTGATGTCTCTAGAGTGTGTGTGTGTGTGTGTGTGTGAAGTTCCAGCACAAAATACAGTCACAAATAATATTTTATAACTCTTTGAAACAGCCCCTTGTTGGCTTTGTAGCAAATTGTGCCGTTTTGGCGACTGTCGCTTTAAAGGGTCACGAAACACCAAAACACATTTTTTGAGCTGTTGACAGTCACATATGTGTCCCACGCTGCTATAAACACTATTAGGACACATATATTTCACTAAAAAGTAAAAATTGGTTGTTTTTGCGTTATTTCGAGCAAATTCGTTCTTCCGGTTTGAAACGAATTTTTGAAGCTGCGTCACGGAGATTAGATACTTGTGTGTATTCCAGCATGTAGACTGAATGTCTGTACCTGCGAGTGCATCGTGACGTATCTGAGTGTGCAGCAATAATTCATGACAAAGACTTGGCTCAAACCAATCAGCGCGCTCTGTTGTGTATAAGGTGCAACTTCATTAATGTGCATGATAGCTTCGAAGAAAGTTTTTACCTGTTACAGTGTTCAGACGGCAGAGAGACACAACGTTGTGTTGCCAAAACAAATGGAAGAACAAGAGTTTGGAGACACGAGTCGTCAGTGTTGCGTTTATAAATCTGCTGCAACGAAGGTTTTGTTTTCATTTTCCACTATGAGAGCGCAGCTGGACTCACATGTGGATTACAGTGCATGCGGCACATGACAGAAATATGTTTGTAAGGAACATTTTTTACCTGAGAGCTTTTCACATCTGGAAATGGTGAAATTCGGATTTGCCACTTGTCAGCAGTAGCTTGTATCGTCAGCAGTACTCTTTCAGTTTTTAAAGACATGCCTTAGTCAAAATGATTTAGTTACTAAGTTTACAGTACGTTAATATCACTACAATATTATAAACTGAAAGATAAAACCGATGTAAATGCTGCTCGCCGAATGTAAACATGTAAACACCTTAATCAAACTATTACCGTCTTGTAGGATTTTCGCCGCATTTTGTGACAGGATAGTCAATACACACACGGCTTTCTGACAATATGTTCCCTACCGAGTGCATCTAAGTTACAGAGAAATGCGGAGGTTTTTTTTCTCCCATTCGCCGTGCGGTATCAAACATTCCATTAAAACTCCCCTCTTCCAGCAGTTCCTCGAATCCAATATCTCATTTGTCACGGGGGCATGCATGAAATGTTCCTGAATGAAAGTGAAAGTGCAGAAACTGCAGTTAAAGTCGACAAATTAAGAATTTGCCAAATAATTTGATTACTGATGTCCATGTAAACACAGTCACTGTTTTTCTCCCCTGCGTCTGTGTTTGTTTTGCCTCTGTGAAAATCAGCGCGTGCCCAAATGGAAACTTCCACTTTTATGCAAAATCTTCCCTCTTTCCCTCCCCCGACACTCCCACCTAAACCGAGCTGGACGCACCCACTTTCCTGACTTTTTCCAAACTAGAGGTGTAATAACACCCTGCTGAGACGGGGGTTTCGTGACCCTTTAAATTCAAATATGATTGGGCTCTTTTTAAAAGAGGGCGGAGCTACAAATGCCTATGTGTCAGCATAGTGGCAGATTTAAAATAGCACTAACATGATCTCTGTGAAAAACTCAATGTTGTTCAGAAGATGGCAGTCTCTGGAGACTAGGGGAGAGTGGGGAAGAAAGTACCATTTTTCATAAAAACTGTCACACTATGCACTTGCACACTCAACAGTATAGTATATGTATGTAGTATCATCCCAAATGAAACACTATTTTTTTTTACTAAGCGGAAATTCAAACCATTTCCCTGATGACATTTGATGGTTGCCAAATTAGTGAAATAAATGAACAAACTACCAAATAGTACCTGCGGTCGTTGAGTTCTCGAAGTGTCGATCATTCCACACTTCATTTTACCGGTTGAATGAGTGCATCATCCGTGTATTTTTAAAGTGCTCTTATTCTTTTTAGAGTTTTCAGTGTAAACTCGCTACTTACACTATTTATACTACAAACTGGTGTAGAATAGTGCATAAGTATGCAATTTGGGATGCACCTAAAGTTTTAGACAGAAGTATATTTTTGCTGTGGTTACTAATAGGGCTGCAACAATTAATTGATTAAATCGATAAAAATCGATTACTAAAATCGTTAGCAACGAATTTCATAATCAATTTGTTGTGTCGCGCGACACGGGACGTTTGATTATTAAAAAAAACACTAGTTCAGCGCGGAGCGGAGTGAACACGGTCTCTCTCGCACACTGATACAGAGTTCAGCGCCTCCAAGACAAGAATGAGAAAGAGTTCAACAGCAGGGTAAATCACTACAGACTCCTACCTTTGTTCTATTTTGAAGTGAGGCCCATAAAGTCCCTGGTGCTGGTGTTTTACTCGTTATCCAGCTTGACAAGTTGGCGTTAGCTCGTTTACCCTTAGAGCGACAACTGAAAAAGTCAAACTTAGCTTCGACGTGTTTGCTGGTGCGTTTGCTAAGCTAGAGAAAGACGTGTCATAATATCACAATTATGTAACGTTTATGTTTTACACATGTAAATACACACAAGTACTAGTAAAACAATTCATTTAGAGTTTGTAAAACGCACAAGGAAGTCTAACAATCCATTCAAATATAATTTGCCGATGTGTTCTACTCGTATCAGATACACATAGTGAAAGTAACTATAAAGTTGAATCTTTATACTTGAATAGGGTTGGGCCGATAGACGATGTCATCGTCCATCACCGATGGCTGATAAACTTCACGATGCTGAGCCGGCATCGTGATCCATCGCCCCGCCCCACATGTATATTGATATATAACTTATTATTTGCATGTCATCTTAATAGCAATAACGGTCTTTTCATGAGCTGTGTTATATTATACTTATAGCTGCTGTTTGCACGGCTGACAGCATCGTGAGGATTATACAGCACCTCTCGCGCTTAAAATGTGTAGATTCAGTGGCAAACGCTGTTACCTGTAAACCCCGTCCCACAGACTATACAGCGAATGGCTTTAGTTATTTTCATAGCGGACTTGAAGCCACTGGAAGTCTTTTATCCACTCTTGGAAAAGTGTAAATGGTGGATTAACATTCAGCACATGATCACTAATAAGATGTGCCATTATTTAGCTTTAGGTAGATTCTAAAACTAAATCTGTCAGTGTTATTTTCATTCTCTCATCTTCAGCGCGTCACATTTCCGCGGCTGTTGCTCCTGTCATGTGAAGGCAGAAGGCGTTGACTGAGTGATTGACAGCTGATATTAACCAATCCATTCGCGTTCAGTTCTAGCCAATGGTCAGTGGGCCAATAGGAAGAGCACAAAGGCGGGGCAAGCATTGTGGGCTTTTTTACTTCAGCAAGTTCACATAACAACTGTTTTAATCTGTTCCTGAGCGCTGCGTTTGGTGTCTTTAGGTGCAAAGATGCATTCTGCATAAATGTCTCCTAAGTCCGTGCACGCGGTGAGGATTTTGCAGTGAAAACAGGTGTAAAAATGTATGCACTAGCACAAATGCTTTCAAGTACATATTTTAGGTCGCATAAAATATCAGGCACAAGTGTGACCAAAACGGTCGAGCTCTAGCATCTTTACTTGTTATTATGTCCTCATAATAATAATAAAATAAGGAAGTTATCATTAATCACAATACAAATTACAGTGAACTCCAAACGAACTCTCGTCTCGTCTCCGCCACCAGCTGTGGGGAAAAGCCATAAGGACACAGATCACTCCGCCTGATCATGCCAGAGTCCCGCGGAAAAAAGTGATTGACAGGTGGTAATTTGTGTATAACTTTATTTATTTATGGTTTGGTCATGGGTAAAGCAAAGACCGTGTGGGTCAGGTAGTGAAAACGATAGGCTACAATTATTAAATTCGTTATGAATTAATTGATATTTAACAACAAAGACCCCCACCCCGCCTACGACGACGATACCATCGTCCATCGCCGATGTTCACATTAGACATCGTACGATGCCAAATTTGTCAACATCGCCCAACCCTATACTTGAATGAACTTGAATTTCTTTTGAGTCTTTTCTGTCTCCATATACTCATTAGGATTAGTTTTTGAACTTAAATGGTTTGAGTTACATTAACTTTTTGGGTTTTACAGTGTATGAAAAAAATATTAAAATAATAACAAATTAATAACAATTAACCATATTGAACTAAAATATCAAAAGAAAGTAATGTTTAAAAAAAAAATCACAAAATAAAATAAAATGTTCTCAAAAACAAATTTTAAATGAGACATTTACATATTCGGTAAGACTTTCCACTAAGGTTGTATTAGTTAATGTCAGTTAATGCATTTACTAACATGAACAAACCATGAACAATACATTTATTACAGAATTTGTTCATTATAGCTAACGTCAGTTAATGCAAATACAGTTGTTCATTGTTAACATGAACTAACTCATGCCGCATTAGCTATGTTAACAAGCATGAATTTGGATTTTGATAAGGCATTATTAAATGTTGAACCATAATAAATAATTATTATTTCAAGGATTGCTCATACTTAGTTCATGTTAGTGAATATATTAACTAACATTAATTAATAAAACCCTTTTGTAAAGTGTGATCAAGCATTCTGTACAACAATTACTAATGCATTGATGTCAGTAGGATTAAATGGTTTAATTTCGATTCTGTGCCTTTTAAGATTTCTATGCAAATTATTTAGCAATGAAAGCCACTCCGCCTTTACTAGCCTTTTACACACATTTGCTGTCAAATCTATTCTTTATAAAGCTTTGCATTGCGATATATTGATTTGTGTTGAAATACGAGCTTCTGTCATGTTTTCTTTTAATTATATGCACAAACAAAGTTTCTGATTGACCAATAGGCATTGTTGACATAAGCTGATGTACTGGTTTGCCTGAAATCAGAAAGTTGCATTCAGAATGAGCCATTTTTATGGTTTTACTGTGAGAAATGATGATTTGAACGTTCAATTGTTTTCAAATCTCATTTAACTATAATTTCATTATATGGCCCATTTGATTGTGTTGAAACTTTTCCTAGTGTTTAGAGTTTCTGAAACATCTGTTAGGAAGTCCAATCCATCATTGTGCTCATTCATTAGACTTGGGAATAAAGCTAAAAAAGTAATAGAGGACAATTGAGCATGTTTTTCTGAGCGTCATGTCTGAAGTATCTCGAATATTTGGCAGCATGAACTTTCTTTGCTCACATGCTCGTGCTATCAGGAGAAACAAATACTTGATTAGATAGTTCAAGATGGTTTCTGGGTGATCTGGTTCTGCTCTGAATTGAGAAAGTGTTTCTGGATGGAAATGAGCCAAGTGTCGCTGAATCACTTTTTGTGCTTTCAAGCACTTTCAAGTGCTTGAAGAGAATATGGGAACTAAATGTTTTACTACGAAATGTTCTGAGCTGAACAGGTTGTTTTATTTCTTCTTTAGTTTTCATTGGGATTGAAATCGCTCCATTTAATCTTGTTTTGATGCAGTTTCTGGTTTTATAGGGTTTTAGCAATTATATAAAAAGGTTTACAGTCTATTCTGAAGTTTTTAGTTAGATTTTGAACTCAAGCTTCCATTTGGCTCATCTTAAAGAGATAGTTTGCCCAAAAAAATAACAATTTCCTCATCATTTACTTGCCCTCAAGTGTTTTTAAACATTGTATGTAATTTGCTCTTCTGTTGAACACAAACAAGATATTCTAAAGAAGTTTAGAGGGAAAAAACAGCCATTGATAACCGTAGTAGGAACAAAATAAAGTCAATGTCTGCCCCCCCATCCCCAAGCATTCTTAAAGGGCCATGAAACACCCCTGTCTCAGCAGGGTGTTTTCACACTTCTAGTTTGGAAAAAGTCAGAAAAGTGGGCGTGTCCAGCTCTGTTTAGGTGGGAGTTTCAGTGGAGGGAAAGAGGGTAGGATTTGCAAATATGGGAGTTTCTGTTTGGGCACGCAGCTGCAGGGGAGAAAGACTGTGTTTACATAGACATCAGTAAACGAATTACTTGCCAAATTATTAATTTGTCGACTTTAACTGCAGTTTGGCACTTTAACTTTTTATTCAGAAACATTTGCTACATGTCGCCTGTGACAAACGAGATATTGAAAGCGAGGAACTGCTAGAAGAGTGGCGTTTTAATGGTATGTTTGATACCGCACGGCGAATGAGAGAAAAAAAAATCCTCCGTATTTCTCTGTAACTTAGATACACTCGGTAGGTAGCGTCAGAAAGCCGTGTGTTTATAGACTATCCTGTCACAAAATACAGCGAAAATCCTACATGACGGGAATAGTTTGTGTTTACATTATAGGTAGGCATAGATTAATTTTTTTAATCTAGATTAATCTCAAAATTAATCTAGATTAAAATGGCTCATTTGAATTCTGCCGAAAACATTCAGAATATGTGTGCTACCCAAATAATATGTCTTTGAGAACAGGTTTCTCAAGCCGGGTGTCGCATTAGACCAGGGGCTCATCTCCTGTTTCTAAAATGCATCACAAACTGCTTGAGAAACTGTTCTACTATGATAATTGGTGATGAAAATAAATGATGTTCAATAAGATGTACTTGTGTTTACTAACTGTTTATTCAGTTAAACATCAATGTTGAACTGTAGGCCTACATAAGCTCCAAACTGCGATTTCTGATAACCTTAATCTGAATAAAGTCTTAACTGAACTAAACAGAAAAGGAATTAAGACGTGAAGTTTGCAGATATTAGTGGCATTATTGAAGTAAACACCACGGTCTTTAGGACCTTTCGCCATAGTTTCCGACAACATCCACACACGGCTGTCACTAAAGGACCGCAGACACACATACACAAACACACACATCGCGAAATGCGGATGTTTTTTTTCTTACCATTTGGCTTGCGTTATTAAATTCCATAGCTCTCTCACCAGTCCTTACTCCGTATTTGCGTCTAATACCCCAGTTTGTCACGAAGGAATGAATAAAATGTTCGTGAGTTAAAGTGAAACCGCCAAACTGCAGTTAGAGTCAGGCATCCTGCTGATTTGATTCAGAAGGGCAGATGGCTCACCGGTCAGGTATACATCCGCGCTAATATATCAAGGTGAAAATCACCATAGTTTGCGTAAAATAGACCCAGCTCCCATCCCAACTTTGAGAATAGATTAACGGCGATATTTTTTTTTTTATCGCGCGATAAAAGTCTCGCATTAACGAAGCACGTTAACGCCGATAACGGCCCAGCACTAGTTTACATGTTTACACTCGGAGAGCAGCATTTACAGCGGATCTTTCAGTCTATAATATTGTACTATAATATTGCAGTGATATTAACATACTGTAAACTTAGTAACTAAATCATTTTGACTATGGTATGTCTTTAAAAACTGAAAGAGCACTGCTGACGATACGAAGTAACTTTGCCATCTGGGTTAAACAAAGGGCACTGCACTGCACACACTTACCAAATCTGTCGAGACAGGACAGTCACACTGGAACTGTGTCTTTTTTTTTTAAAGGAGACAAGTGGCAAATCCGGATTTCACCATAAAAAATGTTCCTTACAAACGCATTTCTGTCGCATGCACTGTAATCCACACGTGAGTCCAGCAGCGCTCTCATAGTGGGAAAATGAAAACAAAACCTTCGTTGCAGCACATTAATAAACACAACACTGACGACCCGTGTCTCCAAATTCTAGTTCTTTCACTTGTTTTAGCAACATAACGTGGCGTCTCTCTGTAGTCTGAACACTGTAACAAGTAAACAGTCTTCGAAGCTATCATGCATATTAATGAAGTTGCACCTCATACACAATAGAGCGCGCTGATTGGTTTGAACAAAGTCTTTCTCATGAATTAATGCCGCACCCTCAGAGACGTCACCATGTTCTGGCAGGTACAGACAGCCAGTCTCCATACTGGATTTACACGCAAGTATCTCACGGCCGTGACGCAGCTTCAAAAATTCGTTTCAAACCGGAAGAACGAATTTGCTCAAAATAACGCAAAAACAACCAATTTTCACTTTTTAGTGAAATATACGTGTCCTAATAGTGTTTATAGCAGCGTGGGACACATATATGACTGTCAACAGCTCAAAAAAAGTGTTTTGGTGTTTCATGACCCTTTAAGTATAGCTTCTTTTGTGTTCAACACACTCAGAAAAATGACATTTTCTGTTTGTACAAATTACTTATTTACAGTGTTGGGGAAGGTTACTTTAGAAAGTAATGCATTACAATCAATATTGAGTTACTCCCTTGTTACAAACTTAAAGATGGTAAATTAGGGGAAGGAAAGTAACATTAATTTTTGAGTGAAACACATACGCAAACACAAAAATATCAACAAGTGAGGGACAAAATACCAAGACCAACTAAAGGCAATAAAGTGAGTTTATTTACAAAGATAGTGATAATAATAAATGCAAAAAAAAATGAGTATATAGAAAGAAAATATTTACAAGAATATATTGAAAATAACGGACATCAAATGGGGACACAAGATGCTTGAACAGATAGATGGGAGAGTTGGAGAGATGAGACGCGGGCGGCGTCCAAACAATAGAAATAAATAAAACAAAACAATCTATTCTAATGGCCCAACCTCTACCCTAACTATCCAAAAAAAAAAAAGATATCAGTTATTGAAAATAAATCTTCGCGTCTATTACGCACTACCTAACCTACTCTAATATATATGTATGAGAATAACAAAAGTACAGTGGGTGGAGCACGCCCCTTACCTAGTGTATCTAACAAAAGTGATATTCAAAACTACGTGTGCACAATGTATGTCGCGCGACAATCTTACCTGTCCCACTCTCCAACCTCAGATGCGCGTAACACTGATAGTAGACAATATGGAGAACTGACAAATAACACGGACATCTAACAAATTGCAACACACTGAAAACGGATTGAAATCTCACTGACACACAACACAACACAGAAATTTCAGGGCCTCTGGAGTAGCGTCCTGTCACCACTTTTATGCCACGGTGGCAGCGGCTGGATTGGAGACTGTAGGAGTGACGTCAGGGGGGGCACGGCAAACAGCTGGGCAGCGGTAGCCAATCGGAGTCACTGAGAGAGAGAGAGAGAGAGAGAGAGAGAGAGAGAGAGAGAGAGAGAGAGAGAGAGAGAGAGAGCGCGCAAGAAAGAGGGAGAGAGAATGCGCGCGCGCGATAGAGAGAGACTAGCGAAGAAAAATAATTATTATAATAATAATCACGCAACACAGGAACGTAACATCCTCACCCTAAAGAACAAACATTTTATGATTGTTACCCGTGACAACAAATAAATAAAAAGTAAGCACAGGCGTTGAAAAGAAAATACAAACAACTTAAGCTCGAGAAAGAGCATCTGCCACCACGTTTTCTGCTCCCTTCTTATGGAAAATTGTTAAGTTGTAGTCCTGCAAAATCAGCGACCACCGCATAAGGCGTTGATTTTGATTATACATCCTTGACAAAAATACAAGCGGATTATGATCTGTAAAGACCGCAACCGGAATGCAGGTAGATCCAATGTAGACCTCAAAATACTGCACAGCGAGAAGAAGGGCTAAAGCTTCTTTCTCAATAGTTGAGTAATTCAACTGATGTTTATTGAATTTCTTAGAGAAATAACAAATCGGATGATCAATACCAGAATCATCCTCCTGCATGAGGACAGCACCTGCACCAACTCCACTGGCATCAACTTCCAATTTAAAAGCTTTAGACACATCTGGTGCGGCTAACACAGGTTTACTACACAAAAGTGCTTTCACATTGTCAAACGCACGCTGACATTCCTCTGTCCATACATACGACACAGCAGGGCTAAGAAGGTTAGTAAGAGGGTTAACCACAGTTGAAAAGTTTCGACAAAAACTGCGGTAATAGCCAGACATACCAAGAAACCTACGTAATTCACGTCTGGTTTTTGGGATGGGAAACTCAGAGATGGCAGTGACCTTAGCTTCAACTGGACGAACTTGACCTTTACCAACTTCCTTTCCCAGATATGTAACGGTAGCTTGGCCGAATTCACATTTTGCCAAATTAAGCGTCAGTGAGGCATTTGCTAGCCTCTCAAACACTGTCCTTAAGAGGGCAATATGTTCTGTCCAGTCAGATGAATATACAACCAAATCGTCAAGATATGCGTTGCATTTTGGAACACCAGCTAGAACAATATTGACGAGTCTCTGAAATGTTGCGGGGGCGTTTCGCATGCCGAAAGCCATTACTGAATATTGAAGAAAATGATCGGGAGTAACGAATGCAGAGATTTCAGAAGCCTGTGGAGTAAGTTTAACTTGCCAATAACCCTTAAGTAAATCTAATTTTGTGACAAACTGTGCAGTGCCAAGGCTATCAATACAGTCTTCCATCCGCGGTAACGGATAGGAATCTGGTACAGTGACGGCATTTATTTTTCTGTAGTCTGTACAGAATCGATACGTTCCATCGGGTTTAGGAACGAGCAAACACGGACTACTCCAAGGACTACTGCTATGAACCGCCAAACCATTTTCAAGCAGATACTCGGCTTCAGTTTGCATTATGGACCTCTTTGTGGCATTTACTCGATAAGCATGTTGCTTTATCGGAGCAGAACAGTTGATTTTAATGTCATGCTTTAACACTGTGGTCTGAGTAGGAATGTCTCCAAATAGTTGTGGAAAATCATAAATAAGACACTCAACATCTTTTTGTTGTTCGATAGACAAGTGATCTAACTGCGTGGACAGAATTTTCAGCATATCAGAATTGCTTAAACGCGGTGACTGAACTGATGCTTTGCGCAGAACCACTCCATCATCATCTGCACGGGGCAAATGAGAGGAGGAGGATAACACATCACAGACTGCAGCAGAAGAGATCGCGGGCCCTGCGATCTGAACTGTGGATGTAACAGGTGGAGTTCGGGAGTGATATGGTTTAAGCATATTGATGTGACATACGCGCGACTGACGTCTTCTGTCAGGGGTGTCAACAACGTAATCAGTATCACTTATCTTTTCCAAAATTCGGTACGGGCCAGAAAATCTAGCAGAAAGAGCGGAGCCAGGAATAGGCAGCAAAACGAGAACTTCGTCGCCAGGCTGAAAACAACGAGAGCGCGCGTTTGCATCATACCGTCTCTTCATGCCTGCTTGCGCAATAGCGAGGGATTCTCGGGCGAGAGAACACGCAGCATGCAAACGCTCTCGAAATCGACTAACAAAGTCCAGAATATTACACTTAACATTTGAGTCGGTGTTTAAAATGTTTTCTTTTAGAATCTTTAAGATTCCTCTAAAACTGTGTGCATAAATTAGATCTGCGGGGCTAAATCCCAGCGATTCTTGCACTGTTTCACGCACTGCAAATAAAACCAGTGGCACACCCTCGTCCCAATCTTTTTCTGTGTCCATTGCATATTTTCTTAGCATGCTTTTCAAGGTTTGATGGAACCTTTCAAGCGCACCCTGACTTTCGGGGTGATATGCACTCGAATGACGGTGGGAAATGCCAAGGGTTTTCAGAATTTGAGTGAACAATTTAGAAAGAAAATTAGTTCCTTGATCGGTTTGAACAACTTTGGGAAGTCCGAATGTAGTGAAAAATTTTATGAGTGCTTTGGTGACGGCAGAAGCTGTGATTTTACGCAGCGGCACCGCTTCAGGAAAACGGGTCGCGCGGCACATAATGGTGAGAAGAAATTGATTTCCAGATTTAGTCTTTGGTAATGGTCCGACACAATCAACGATAACATTTTCAAACGGTTCACCAATCACAGGAATAGGCACAAGTGGGGCAGAGGGAATCACCTGATTCGGCTTTCCAGTGACCTGACAAGTATGACAGGTGCGACAATATTCAGCCACATTCTTTTTCATGCCCGGCCAGAAAAAATGTCTGATGATACGGTCATACGTTTTTGTCACCCCCAAATGTCCCGACATATGGTGATCATGAGCTAAACTCATAATTTGCTGTTTGTACACATCAGGTATGACAATTTGAAATACAGCACTCCAGTCTAAGTCTCCTCTGTTATTAGGACTCCACTTTCTCATAAGCAGACCATCTTCAACAAAATAAGCAACCTGATTCTTTTTAGCTACCTCAGGATCCAGAGCAGAATCAAAGCATTTACTCAAATTAGGATCTTTTCGTTGCGCAGCACACATTTGATCTCGAGTGATATCTAATGGTAAAGCATCAGAAATTAGTGGCGGGTGCGCGCTTTCCGACTCTGAACTTGAGTGAACCTTTGAACTTGACTCTGAATGAGAGGGAGGAGAAGGTAACTGGTCTGCAAAAACTGAAGCCATAAAAGTATCATCCAATGCGGCGTCCTCACCAGCTTTGCGCATCTGCGCTCGTGTGACAGCACACGCAGAAAACACTTCAGGATAATTTTTTTTCAAAATGTCAGGTGAAGACGACACAGTCGGACTGTCTAATACTTCCACAACAGGCATCACTTTCCCTCCAGCTAAATCATTTCCTAAAATGATGTCAACTCCATTTACGGGCAAAGAAGAACGCACACCAACTTTTACAAATCCTGTAATTAGATCGCATTGTAAATGTACAAGGTGTAATGGCACATTCACAATACCCATCTCAAATCCTTGAACTAAAACGCTAGCACAGCAGTACGATTTATCTGACAGCGGCAACACGTCAGAACGAATAAAGCTCTGAGCTGCGCCAGTGTCACGCAAGATCTGAACTTCTTTCTGATCGTGTGGCTCTCCAGATAAAGAAATCCAACCTTTCATCAGAAAAGGCGCAAAACTGCTATTACAAGCATCACTCGCTAACGCAGTAACCGAATTCACAAATCCAACACTTTTTGGCTGTTGCTGTTTTCGTTTTAAAGCAATACAATCTGCTATAAGGTGCCCCTGCTTATGGCAGTAATAACACTCACGGTCATTTTTAATAGGTTGTGGACTGGACTTTGAACTTGATGACTGTGACTGCGCATGCGGGCCAGCTGAGCTCTTTTCGGGACGCGCTGAAGTAAACACATTTTTGTGCGTAAGCACAAACTCATCTGCAAGCACAGCTGCTTGGGACATAGTGGACACTTTTTGTTCATTTAAATAAACTACTACTCTTTCTGGTAAACATGATTTGAACTCCTCAATTAACAACAATTCCCGTAGTTTTTCAAAATCAGTTACCTGACATGCAGCACACCACTTATCAAACAGGACTGATTTCTCCCGTGCAAACTCAACGAATGTCTGATGGCTATTTTTCTTGTGATTTCTAAATCTTTGCCGATAAGCTTCTGGGACGAGCTCATAGGCACGAAGGACGGCTGACTTGACAGTGTCATACTGCAAACTATCTTCCAATGAAAGAGTCGAGCAGACTTCCTGAGCCTTTCCTATCAACTTGCACTGAAGCAGAAGAGACCAGACATCTTTTGGCCAGCGTAGAGCAGACGCAATGCGCTCGAAAGCGTTAAAATACGTGTCAACCTCGCTTTCTCTAAACTGGGGAACAAGAGCTATATAGCGGCTGATATCAAAGGCAAGCGAGGATGGATCAGACGGCGGGGGAGACACAGGACTGTGCGCAGTGCTTGACTGCGCAGCTGGGCTGGCAGCAGCCTTCGCAGCATCCAGCTCAAGCTGTCGCAACCTTACCTGCGTATCAGCCTCAATCTCAAGTTTGCGTATTTGTAAACGCATATCTAATTCAGCTTGGCGAGCCTGCATCTTTTCCTGCGTCTCCATTTGCATTCGGGCCAGACGTACCTTTAAACGTACGTCTTCTCTAGACCCAGAGGAAACAGGGGAAAAAGGATCAAAAGGCGGAAGAGCAGGCTTACCATCAGCCTCCGCCTCGGTATCTACTTCATCCAAACCTTCACCTCGCTCATTCATGGAATCAGCAGGCCGCGCCTCCATGCTGGAATGTCGCACCCCCACACCGCCTTCACCACTCCACTGCAGTACCTTCAGCTCAACCAAGCGTGCCTCAACCAAACGTTTTATCTCTCTCTTTAAAGCCTGTTTTTGAACAGTAATTTCATAATGGCTTGCAATAACCAATAATTCATCTTTTCTGCACTTATCAATTTGTTCCCAACTCGGATTGAGAATAAAAGCCTGCAAGTCAAATGCTACCATAATGCCTGCAACAACGCCAGCTATCTCACACAACACCACCCAACACTCAAGATATATGTGGATGCATATAGTTTCACTTCAAAAATACTTTGGGAATCTTTAAAAATCCCGGACGAGCCCCCATTTAATGTTACAAACTTAAAGATGGTAAATTAGGGGAAGGAAAGTAACATTAATTTTTGAGTGAAACACATACGCAAACACAAAAATATCAACAAGTGAGGGACAAAATACCAAGACCAACTAAAGGCAATAAAGTGAGTTTATTTACAAAGATAGTGATAATAATAAATGCAAAAAAAATGAGTATATAGAAAGAAAATATTTACAAGAATATATTGAAAATAACGGACATCAAATGGGGACACAAGATGCTTGAACAGATAGATGGGAGAGTTGGAGAGATGAGACGCGGGCGGCGTCCAAACAATAGAAATAAATAAAACAAAACAATCTATTCTAATGGCCCAACCTCTACCCTAACTATCCAAAAAAAAAAAAGATATCAGTTATTGAAAATAAATCTTCGCGTCTATTACGCACTACCTAACCTACTCTAATATATATGTATGAGAATAACAAAAGTACAGTGGGTGGAGCACGCCCCTTACCTAGTGTATCTAACAAAAGTGATATTCAAAACTACGTGTGCACAATGTATGTCGCGCGACAATCTTACCTGTCCCACTCTCCAACCTCAGATGCGCGTAACACTGATAGTAGACAAAATGGAGAACTGACAAATAACACGGACATCTAACAAATTGCAACACACTGAAAACGGATTGAAATCTCACTGACACACAACACAACACAGAAATTTCAGGGCCTCTGGAGTAGCGTCCTGTCACCACTTTTATGCCACGGTGGCAGCGGCTGGATTGGAGACTGTAGGAGTGACGTCAGGGGGGGCACGGCAAACAGCTGGGCAGCGGTAGCCAATCGGAGTCACTGAGAGAGAGAGAGAGAGAGAGAGAGAGAGAGAGAGAGAGAGAGAGAGAGAGAGAGAGAGCGCGCAAGAAAGAGGGAGAGAGAATGCGCGCGCGCGATAGAGAGAGACTAGCGAAGAAAAATAATTATTATAATAATAATCACGCAACACAGGAACGTAACACCCTAAAGTAACTAGTTGCGTTACTTTTTGTTGTAAGTAATGTTACGTTACATTTGAGTTACTTTTGTGTTACTTTTTCTTTCAGGGTTTTTCTTTCAGGGTTTCTTTCAGGGTTTTTTACTTCTATTTTTTTTTTTTTTAATAGAGGAGCTCTGCAATTAACAATCTTGTTATCTTCGGAGAGTTTTCTGACCCCAGAGCTATACATGCTGTATATTAGGCTTGGGCGGTAATACGATATTATGGTATACCACGGGATCTTAAAATTGCAACGGTATCAGTTTCAATACCGTTATATCGTCATAAAAAACAATGCACTTATATAAAATATTATTTATTTAATATCTAAAAATGCATATGCGTGATTGTCATCACGGGACAGTGTGGAGGAGAGAGAGAGGTGAGGTAATGGCGAGTCGGGCACCAGGTGACCTGGTCTCGAAAAAGAACACGACCTCTGCAGTTTGGCAGTATTTTTATAAATACGAACTAGAGGTCTGCATTCTTGCTGCTGTACCGTGGGAGCCGCATGACCCGCACCGCAAGAAATCTGGTCAGAAATAAATTTCTGAATAAAGCGTGGAGCGATCGGTAACTCTGGTGTAATTTGAGCGGGCGGTCTAACAATATCGCTCTTGAGCAAGCGAGCACGCACTGTTTATGTGTCCGTGTGTTTGTGTGCGTGCGTGCGTGCGCGTGTGTGTGTGTGTGTGTGTGTGTGTGTGTGTGAATGAGAGAGAGTGTGATGCTGTGTGTTGCTTGTTTGGTGCTGTCTGTGTGTGTGTGTGTGTGTGTGTGTGTGTATATGTATGTGTGTGAATGAGAGAGAGCGTGGTGCTGTGTGTCTATGTGTGTGTGTTTATACAGACAGCTTGTTATAGGCTGTCTGGACTCTGTATCATCTAGCTGGGTGGTTTTTGGTTTTGCTCTTCTGTTCGCGAACACATCATATCCCCCCACCCCCTGAAATTTAGTCCTGCGCAGATCTCTTATACGAACAAGACAATTTACAAATTGTGCAAGAAACAGTTGGCCACGAACCTAAGGTCGCATATACAGCATTCAGTTTCTGAATGGTTTAGGCACAAGCCAACAGTTTGGTGAAGCTGTCTGAGATTTACATCATAATTTTTTTTATTATGCACCATAATACCGTATACCGAGGTAAAATAGGGAGGAGGTTTGCCGCCCAAGCCTACTGTATATACAGATTAATGACAGTTTAAAGCAATGCATTTGCTACTTTTGAACTTTTTGTCTTATTAAAAAGTAAAATCACTGTCCATTCAGATAATCCTCTTTTCTTTTTCTTTCATGTGTTCAAAATAAAGATATTTGCATCGCAGAAACTACGACTACATGACTAAGTGACTGTGACTACGATCATTTTAATTCTGCAATTTATTTTTTAAAAGTGAAT
Source organism: Danio kyathit (assembly GCA_903798195.1). Taxonomy (NCBI): domain Eukaryota; kingdom Metazoa; phylum Chordata; class Actinopteri; order Cypriniformes; family Danionidae; genus Danio; species Danio kyathit. The sequence goes on from LR812525.1 coordinate 13,244,144, forward strand.
TAGCTAAAGTAATTCGTATTACATTTTTAAAAAGTAACTTAAACATTATTACTTAATTTTGAAAAGTATGCATTATTTGTTACTTAGAAAAGTAATATTATTTCAGAACTTGCGTTACTTCTAATGCTTTACTCCCAACACTGTTTATTTAAAATGAACTGAAACAACACAATTCTTGAGGTTTTTTTTTTTGAGGGGGTGGACAACGTAACTGTTTTATGTTCAATCCACTTGAATTTGTAAAAACTAATCAGTTAATTGAATTTCTTCATGTTGTTCCAGCACAAATCAATTGTTTTTTTTTTTTTCCAGTGCAGAAGAAACAAACTATTTTGAAGCAAGCTGAGACTGAGTGAATGATGACGGAAATTAATTTTTGGTGTGAACTACCTCTAATTATCTCTGTTATGCTATTTTAAAAGTTGCTATTTTTCTCCTGAAATATTCATCAGATGTATATGAGAATTATTTATTTAAATGCATATTCATTGCTCTTTTTCTCTCAGTATCTGAAATGGTTAGTTTACGGAATCAGTCTTTCCAAAAATCTGCTCTACTTTGATTGGTCAGATGATTGGCTCAGTCTGTTGGGATTGGTTGAAATGAATTGTTAATTACAATATCTGAGTTTAACCTCTTACTCTGCACTAAGAGTGCAATGGTTCTCAGTAAAAAAATCTAATCATCTCGTTGTCCTTCCACGGTTCAGAGAATGCATTATTAACATTGGTTTTGTGAGAAAAATGACTTCAACAAAGCAAAAAAGTTCCACTTTTGTACATGATTTTAGCCTAAATATTGACAGTGTTTAAAAGCAATTAAAATGCACTATAGACTGGCAAACCCATATTTTTGATTTGTTTAGGAAGAAACACTAGACTTACAGACAATTATAGTGTGGACAGAGATTACTTATCTGACTCAAAATGCAGTAAAACGCCAGTTTGACACAGAAGAGTTTTCATTCTAAAACGCTGTTTTAAAATTAAAATGCACTACTAAAAGTAGCCTAAATGTTGACATTGTTTAAAAAAAGCAACAGTGTAGATGGCAAACCCATATTTGGTTTGTTTAAGAAGAAATACTAGACTTACTGATGGTTATAGAGTGGACAGAGATTACTTTTCTGACTCAGAAAAACGCAGTAAAAACACCAGTCTGAACTTGGAGGAGAGTTTTGAAAATGCACTACTGTGAAAGCAGCCTAAATCTAGGCATTGTTTTAAAAAGCAACAATATAGACTGCCAAACCCATATTTGGTTTGTTTAAGAAGAAATACTAGACTTACTGATGGTTATAGAGTGGACAGAGATTACTTTTCTGACTCAGAAAAACGCAGTAAAAACACCAGTCTGAACTTGGAGGAGAGTTTTGAAAATGCACTACTGTGAAAGCAGCCTAAATCTTGACATTGTTTTAAAAAGCAACAATATAGACTGCCAAACCCATATTTGGTTTGTTTAAGAAGAAATACTAGACTTACTGACGATTATAGTGTGGACTGAGATTACTTTTCTGACTCAGAAAAAAAAAAAAAAACGCAGTAAAAACACCAGTCTGAACTTGGAGGAGAGTTTTGAAAATACTCTACTGTAAAAGCAGCCTAAACGTTGACATTGTTTAAAAAGAAACAATATAGACTGCCAAACACATATTTGGTTTGTTTAGGAAGAAACACTAGTCTAATTAACGATTTTAGTGTGGACAGTGATTTCTTTTCTGACTCAGAAAAACGCAGTAAAAACACCAGTCTGAACAAAGAGGAGAGTTTTCGTTCTAAAGTGCACTACTTAAAGAAGCCTAAATCTTGACATTGTTTTAAAAGGCAACAATATAGACTTCCAAACCCATATTTGGTTTGTTTAAGAAGAAAAACTAGACTTACTGATGATTATAGTGTGGACAGAGATTATTTTTGACTCAGAAAAGGCATAGTGAAACGCCAGTCTGAACCAGGAGAGTTTTCATTCTAAAACACTGTTTTAAAATGAAAATGCACTACTAAACGCTGCTTAGAAGTTGACATTGTTTAAAAAAAGCAACAGTATCTATAGATGGCAAACTCATATTTGGTTTGTTTAGGAGAAAACACTAGACTTACTGATTATTATAGTGTGGACAGAGATTACCCTTCTGACTCAGAAAAACGCAGTAAAAACACCAGTCTGAACTAGGAGAGTTTTCATTCTAAAACGCTATTTAAAATGAAAATTCACTACTAAATGCAGCCTAAATGTTGAAATTGCTTAAAAAATCAATAGTATAGACTTGCAAACCCATATTTGGTTTGTTTAGGCAAAAATAGACTCCTTTCATGCAGTTCACTTTTTTCTTTTACAAGCCCATAACTCCATTTACCTGCACTTTGCAGAGCTTTTAGGTTCACAAACAGCCTCATGAAAGGTAATAACTGAAAACACAATTCTGACATCTATTATGTTCTGTTGTTTGAATCCAAAATGAGATTGTGTTGATTGATTAGTTTCTTTATTTTGTGTTGTAAAGGACTAAGGGGTTTTGAAATGTTACAAAATATTAGCTTGTCAAAACAAAGCTCCCCAAAGAGTTTTTTCCCCCCGTTTAATGAGGTACGTGTTATAGGTCCATGTAAAATGTCAGCCCTGAAAAAAAAAAAAAAGTTTTGTGCAGCTGATCTTGAGCTTGAATGCCACGAGCGCTCAGAGACTGAGGAATAGAAAAAATACTTCTGATATACTTGCTTTACAAGCAGTTTTAGTGACCTAAATAAGCCTTCAAAACAAGAAGAGAAAGTTTACTTTTTATATTTTCAGTGAAATAATGGTTTAACTTTTGTATACAAACTCATTGTGTAATTCTGTTTTTGAGGTACAACCGAGTTTCTTTTGAATGTCTTATATATTTATATATATATATATATATATATATATATATATATCACACACACACACACACACACACACACACACACACACACACACACACACACACAAGTAACAATGCGGTGTGGCTGTATTATTTGTTCTCAGCTGATTTTTTTGGCAGATCGCAGAGATAAGTTTCATAATTAATTTATGACCGTAACGTTAAGTAATGTAATATTACACTGATCCTGCGTGTTTGGCTGATTGGTTTTGTTTTAAAGAAGATAAATAAAGCAGAATGTTCTCCTTCCTGTCCCGATATGTTTTTTTCTTTTACTAAATTTCCCAACATATTTTACAGCAAAGATTTCTGAAATGGCCTTTGGCTGCTTTCTCTTTAATGCATCTTATGTGCCCTTGAACTGGTGTTTCGTAAGATACAGCTTCGTGAATGTTTTATTTCATGTGTATAGACTTGTGTAGAATAATGTGTTTTTAATAATCGTAACGTTATTCTACTTAAAGCAGCGATCGCGGTCTTTTTGTTAGATCAATTCCATGAGATCAGTTTGCCTAGCCTAATACTTAGATTCGAAAGAGGCATAATAACGCGATTTATTTACTTATTTACACTATTTGTTAAAGGAATTTTTATGAAAACCGCATGTTAAAACTAAAGTGTGAAGCCTTAAAGTTGATAGGAAATAAATTATATTTAATTGCATTAGCCAATGTGTAACGTATTCCTAAAGTGTATTTAATTGATATGGTACTTTAATAAGATTTGTATGTTGATTATGAAATGTAAATCGTGGAAATTCTGCTATAGGTAGCCCAGCTTTCGGAGTATTAAAGATAATGTGAAGAGAAAGCCAATATATACATACAGATCCTCCCTCATCAGAGAGGTGGTAGAAAGTAGACAATAGAAACATGTGTGACTGGGAATGTCTTATTTGTCCACCTGTGATTGGATTGATGAAATCGCGTCTTTATATTAGCAGGTATAAACAGCACGCACATTCTCTCTCTCTCTCTCTCTCTCTCTCTCTCTCTCTCTCTCTCTCTCTCTCTCTCTCTCTCTCTCTCTCTCTCTCTCTCTCTCTCCGTCTGTCAGCCTGTCACAGTTGATTCAGTGGAGGGACTAGAAAATCTAACATGTAAAAACTGACAAAAATTCAGACAAATATTGTGTTGCAAAAAGCTAAACTATTTTAAACTTACTCCTACCTTTCCAAATGACCATGGAATAAGCAAGATAATCAACGACTTGCTGTGTGTTGAATAATTTGAATGCACCTCCACGTCATGCATTAAAATCCTTAAACGCATGGCAAGCCGTTGATTATCTCTTACATGGTAACCAGTGATCTGGGACCTTTAGCCTGCACAGACTGCTCTGTATACTTCTAGATACATAAGAATTTCTTTTAAATGTCAATTGTTTTTTAAGAACATTTTTGTTGAATTAAAAGTTATATTTGTTTTGGCACATTATTTAAAATTTGTGGAAATTAAATAATTAGTTTGGTGTAACTAGAGAAAAAAAGTAAATCCTTAGTGTTGAGCCCTAAAAAGTCAAATAAAACTAATTGCAATGCGACACTATCAAACCACAACCCATTTGCTCATGCTCATTGAGTAGGGTCACACACAACACACAAAAAAAGTGTAATAACCGAGGAGGCATGTGGACACAGCACAAAATTTAAATCAAGTAATTTTAGCATGCCAAAGTAAAATTTATGCATATAAAATATATTTTTTCAACAGCAAAATTGAGGCTAGTGAAAATGGAGAGTGGCTAGTAACGCTGGAAAACTACAAGCCACAGTGGCTGTTGATTTAATAATAATAATAATATCAAGCCCTGTGTGAGATGGAAATCACGTGATGTACATTACTTTTGCTTCCCCTTTTAGTAGATTTAAGCAGTTTAGTTTGGACAATAGTTTTAGTTTGAGTAGTTTTGGACAACCCAAATTAATGAAGCGAACCAGAGAACAGGTAATACACACAAGTGTCACACAGTGACAAGAGACAAAAGATTCTCCCCCAGTCTAGTCTGATCGTCACTGGAATGCTTAATCGACCTTCTCTTCTCATTGGGCCACTCGTGAAAACTCCACCTTGGACCTAGGTTTTAGAAGGATAGCAGACAGCATATAAAAACAGAAAGGGGAGGAGGGAACAACAGAGCAACACCCCAGGCACTTAACACTATTACTTCACAATTCACACATTATGTACTTTTTGTTGGTTTATTTATAACCCCAACTTCATATTGCAGATGAACACGTTGCGATATCAATGCTGAAACAATTTATATGCAGCCCTAGTTGGAGCCAGGGGCGTCGCTAGACCCAATTAACCGGTGCCTCACACACCGCTTCTGCTGGACCCTGATGCGCTGCTCTTCTCCCGGTGCGAGTCCCGGTTGTTAACATGCACGCCGAAAAAAGTACTTGCTGCTCACGCGCCGCTTATGCATCGTGAAACCGTCGTAAGAGCCTTTTATGCGGAAGTGAGTTTTGCAAGTCGACAAAACTAAAGTTTAAATGATATGATTACTAAGCATGCCTCATGATAGATTTTTTTTATGAAGTAAAAAGGAGGGATGACGAGTCAGGGAGGTAAAGACTTAATAAACCTAATTCTCGGTCATGTCTAAGACAACAGATAATTCTATAAAACATGTTTTTTTTTATATTCTATAAAATTGTCTGTAGAATTTAATTCAAATGAAATTATTATTCATGCAAAAGATTTCTTAAATGATCTTAGCATCACTTCAGTTGTGTCTTTACGTTGTTTTCCAGTTACTTTTAGGATTAATTTCTGTAATTTAGAATAATAATTGTAAAATAACGATAATACTTTTATTTATTAATCATTTGTCGTGTATTTTATATATATATATATATATATATATATATATATATATATATATTTATTTGTATTTATTTTTTTAGGGGTCGGGGGTGCCCCAGTAGATCTTTATGTCTAGCAACGCCCCTGGTTGGAGCCTTTGTTAAAAAAGTCCTTTTAAGCAGTTGTATGCACCAGTGTTGACAAAAGTATTGTCTTTGGTAGCAATTGGTACTGAAATTTTAAAAACGTCCATTTCCAGCTAACATTTGAGCATGTTCTTAAACACCGCTGATTGGCCATTGTGTTCACCTGCTCAACAGAAATGACTGTGATTGACTGTAAAGGTCATCAGTAGGCATGGGATGATAACCGTTTTCAAGGTTTACCGTGGTTTGGAAAAGTCAAGGTTTTAAAACGGCCAAAATTTTCTGCTTTACCGTTTCTAAGGTATGTGTAAGATTTTTTTATTTATTTTATATTTTACTTATTTTTTGTTTTTTAGGACAACAGTATTTCCAGCAGAAAAGATCTCCAAAAATGTTGTTTTAAATGTGTTTTTGAAACTAATGAAGACCGCAGTGAAACGATTCACTTAATTTATTTCGCCTGACATGTTTACTGTTCCAAAATATTATAAATGTTTCTCAAGATAAAATATTTTGTGTTCAAAGGGGGAAAAGTTTATGTTTTTTACCCAAACATTTAAAAAGAATATTTTAGAGCAGTAATCACAACACGGTGAAACCGTTAAACCGTGATATTTTTATCCAATGTTATCATACCGTCAGAATCTTATACCGGCCCATGTCTAGTCATCAGTTCACTACTGTTCACTGTAGTGTAAACAGAGATATAGGGATATGAAGCATTTCATTGGTAGTACCAATCTCAATACTTTTGATACTAATCAGCACCTACATCGACAGATGCAGCATACCCAGAATCCTGTGCTGATAATCCAGATTCGAATCAATCCTCCAAAGAATCAATTATTTATCCCAGTTTGTCCATCACTGCATAGATCCATAAAGTCGGGCGACTATCCAAGACGTCGAGGTTTTCTCTGTACGCCTTGATTGAAGAATTCACTCATTCGTCTCGTTTCTGTCTCGATGGGTTTCTGTCTTTCACACGAAACCCAAAACGCTGTCCACATGTATAAAGAGCTCAGCCGCTGCCGGCGAGATCCTGAGGGACGGGTGGATGTTTTGTTTTGGGAAACAGGCTTCTGGTCATTAGAATGAGCTGTTGAGTCGTGATTTAAAATGAGAGACAGCAGCGCCGTATCTGTCTTCATCCTTCAATCCATCCCACGAGACAGATTAATGAGTTTGACCTGAAGGCTTTCCGAGAGACAAAGACAGCGAGACGGATGGAGGAGCTTTAGAAAGGCCTGAAAAGCATCTAGAAAGGAGATAAAAAAGAAAATTAACAGGTTTTTCATGGAGTGAAAATACAGGAATGACAAAAAATAGACTGAAAAAAATGATGTTGGTTGTTTGTTTGTTCAAACTACGTTTATATAATGAGCTGAAACAACACAATTCTTGAGTTTTTTGGGGACGACTTATTAGTTTTTACAAATTTAAGAGAATTAAACCTAAAACAATTAAGTTAACTTCATTCCTTCATGTTGCCCCAACACAAATCGAATAATGTTGAACCTAGCATTTTTGTACAGTGTATTTGACATGAAGTGTATTGAATCTTTACTGTCTTTATATTTTACATCTGCATATATCTCAGTTCAATTTGTAACTTTTTGATTTAGTGGTTAATTTGTGTGATTTGTACCCACAAAAGACATTGTTCAGTCTGAAATGTGTGTATGAGTGAGGAAGTGAGTGAGTTGGGTTGTGTGTATGGGAATGTTTTCTGTCTGATGGATGAATATAGTCTGGATACCCATTCATTTCCAATGGTGGTTCACAAAATTCAATGAAAGAGGTGATCATCACTTTCATATGTTCATCATCTTTTATAAGTGCATAGTGTTGAGGCATACCTGTCCACTCTCCGGGTTTTCCCAGGATTCTCTCGTATTTCCTAATTCTATCCCGCTATCATCCCATAAAGATATTTTCCCGTATTTCTCCCGTAATTGAAATTTTTCTATGAAGGGTGGCAATAAACATCAAAGAGCCGATCCTTCCTATATGCAACCCATACCTCCAAACCACCAGGGGACGCCCCTTGCTCTTAAATGTGATGCTGTTCTGTGCTTTCATTTTATTTAGGCATGAAAACACATTGCAATAAATTAAAAAACGGCGGGATTCCCTTCCTTTCCCTTACAGGCGCCATTGCCCTTCCTATGCAATCCTCAAAACGGTGAGTTCATGTAGTGGTGTGTGACTGTCAGATGCGCTCCATATTGATAAATAGACGCGGTTTCCCTAACAGATTCTGTACATGCGATTTGAAGCAGAGGGAAAGTGGACACTCTGGGTTTTGGGTGCGTTTAAACAGACATATACACATAATAATAATAACAACAACAACAACAACATCTAAACATTTCGATCTTGGTTGGTTTTCTTTTAAACACAGCAAATTTTGTCTAAAATGAGCATAAAAATTGAGGAAAGCAATGGAATGCTTTCATTATAGATTTTTGCATTCTTAAAGTGACACCTCTGTTAATTTGTAAATGAATAATTCCTGGAACAAAACCATGAAATAAAAGTTACCATGACCGACGTCCACCACACAGTTTCACTTTTCCTGGAACATGACATCATTAAATGGTGATAGCACAAAAAATGAGCATCCCATTTCTGAAGAGTCTTTAATTATTTTGTGCCATAACGCTATAGGTCAGTCGTGGATAATAAAAACATGTAGCTACAAACATAAGTCTCATGAAACATCACTATTCAGTTCACTTCACTATTATGTGCCAAGTGAAAAACAAATAATGAAATGACTCACTCAGTCTAATCTTCAAGAAGAGCCCACAGTTACCACTTCTGTCATGTTTTCTGGCTGACTTGAGATTGCTTTGCTTCTGTCTCTTGTTATCCTGATCCATATGCACAGTTTCATCTTCTCAAGATCTCTTTTGATCAGGCTTATTATCAGATTTACTTGTAGTTTTAAATAATGCAAATATGCTTGACTGCCTCTTTGCCAATTTGAAAATACAGATATTATTTAGGTAGGCCACTATGTCATTATTTATTTTTCGCTGCTCACTGCGCTCGAAACATTAATCACCTATTAAAATTAGTGTAATCAAGTGAATCCCATTCAATGAACGAATGAGCTCCCTGCCGGAACAGACAGAAACCAGGATGGCAGAGCCTTACATTTCTGCTGTGGAAGTATTCTCATTATTCTGAACACAGAAATGAAGAAAAGGGGATTTTAGTCTCAATGGACAGTCATTTTACTGAACTAATAAGATCAAAATACTAAAGTAGCAAACACATTGCTTTCAACGTTCATTAATATGTATATACGGCATGTATAGTGTCAGGAAGTTCTCAGAAGGTAACAATATTCATTGTTGGTAAAATGAAGGTGTAGGTTATAGAGTGTGTTGTTAAAAGCAGAGCTCCTCTATTTAAAAGAAGAAAAACCCTGCAAGTTCTGAAAGAGATCAAGCCTCAGGCAGGTATGAAAAAGTAACTCAAAAGTACCGCAACGCATTACATTCCATAAAAAGTAACTAAGTAACTCAACTAGTTACTTTTTGGGGGAGTAACTCAATATTGTAATTAGGCATGGGATGATTCTGACGGGATGATAATCTTGGAAAAACATTACGGTTTCGCGGTATTGTGGTTACTGCTCTAAAATATATTCTTTTTAAATGTTTGGGATAAAAAGCAATAACTTTTTTCCCTTTTGAGCACAATATATTTTATTGTGGGAAACATTTAATATATTTTGGAACAGTAATTATGTCAGGCTAAATAATTCAAACGAATCATTGACTTCTGCTGTCCTCATTTATTTCAAAAACTATTTTTTTTTTTTTTTTTTTTTTTTTTTTTTTTTGCAATTTAAAACGGCATCTTTGGAGATCTTTTCTGCTGGAGATACTGTTGTCCTAAAAGGAAAGAAAAAAAAGTAGATAAAAAATCGTACACATACCTTAGGAACAAAATTGCAGAACATTTTGATAGTTTTAAAACCTTTCCAAACTGCAGTGTACCTTGAAAATGGTTATCGTCCCATGCCTAATTGTAATGCATTACTCTCAAAAGTAACTTTCCCCAACACTGTTGAGGATATCATAAGGACTTGAGGCGATCAGATGTAAAACACAATAATAACAATGAGTGTTTTAAGTTGTAAATCGGTCACCTTTGACCCGAACACGACAGAAAGGTTAATTAGCCAAGTTAGAGTAATTAGGAAAGTCATTGTATAACCGTGATTTGTTCTGTAGATAATATATATATATATATACATTCATTCATTTTCTTTTCGGCTTAGTCCCTTTATTAATCCGGGGTCGCCACAGCGGAATGAACCGCCAACTTATCCAGCATATGTTTTACGCAGCGGATGCCCTTCCAACTGCAACCCATCTCTGGGAAACATCCATACACACTCATTCACACTCACACACTATGGACAATTTAGCCTACCCAATTCACCTGTACCGCATGTCTTTGGACTGTGGGGAAAACCCAGAGGAAACCCACGCGAACACAGGGAGTACATGCAAACTCCACAAAGAAACGCCAACTGACCCAGCCGAGGCTCGAACCAGCGACCTTCTTGCTGTGAGGCGACAGCACTACCTACTGTAGTCCAAAGACATGCGGTACAGGTGAATTGGGTAAGCTAAATTGTCCATAGTGTATGAGTGTGAATGAGTGTGTATGGATGTTTCCCAGAGATATATATATATATATATATATATATATATATATATATATATATATATATATATATATATATATATATATATATATATATATATATATATATGCATACAGTTGAAGTCAGAATTATTACCCCCCCCCCCCCCCCCCCCCTTAAATTTTATTTTTCTTTTTTAAATATATCCCAAATGATGTTTAAGAGCAAGGAAATTTTCACAGTATGTTTGATAATATTTTTTCTTCCAGAGAAAGTCTTTTTTTTTTTTTTTTTTTTGATAAAATAAAAGCAGTTTAATTTTTTTTCAAACCATTTTAAGGACAAAATTATTAGCCCCTTTAAGCTATTTTTTTTTCCAATAGTCTACAGAACAAACCATCATTAAACAGTAACTTGCCTAATTACCCTAACCTGCCTAGTTAACCTAATTAACCTAGTTAAGCCTTTAAATGTCACTTTAAGCTGTATAGAAGTGTTTTGAAAAATATCTTGTAAAATATTATTTACTGTCATCATGACAAAGATAAAATAAATCAGTTATTAGAAATGAAATATTAAAACTAGTATGTTTAGAAATGTGTTGAAAAAAATCTTCTCTCCGTTAAACAAAAATTGGGTAAAAAAACAAACAGGGGGCTAATAATTCTGACTTCAACTGTAAATTGCTTAAGGGGGCTCATATGTGTAGCTTTGTTAGGTTTGATAATATGATTAAATATTCCAACACTGGTTTTGTTTTTAAAATTATTCCTAATCTTGCTGCACCTTTATGTAAATGTGTAACTCTTACATCAGAGAAAACATCTCAATGATAAGAGGGGAGTGTATTGTCTCTAGACGTAAAACCTCTTTTGGCCAATCATCTTTTTCTTATAGAGCCACAAGTCTATGGTGTTCTCTTCTAACAGAATTGATCACATGCAAAGACTACTAGCTGTTTTCACGCCTGACCAGGAGGTGTTTTTTTTTATTTATGAAATCACATTTGTACACACTGAGGTGTTGGGTTTGATTTGTCTGTGAGTGAGTCTGTATGTTTTAAATGGCATTTTTATTATATTTTATTTTTTTACATTTATTATTTATTATGTCCAGAGACTGCAGGTGGAAAATAGCAACTTTGCTTAAACCTGGCACAATGCATCTTTTCTTTTTGAGGTCAATGTATTTTTGTGCATGTCTCTGTTAAATAAATAAATTAAATTCAATATTACTGAACATAAAATGACTTTACAAAAAAAGGAAAAAGGCTTTTATTGTAGTCTAAATTAAAACCATTTTTTTTAAATTACAAGAGTGCAAATTTTGACTTAAATTTTTGCTTTCATAACTTGAATTTTATGTTCATTCTAGCTGCATTTTAATGACAATAAACGACAGCATTCCCCCAAATGTTTGCATAAGCAAAGTTAACTTTTGGCAGCCTGTGATGTATATATTTTGTTAGGCTCATGGATTCAGCGTCTCTCTTGTACCTTCATATGAGTAAGGTGTGAGTTTATAAACCTCATAAATAAATAAATGAGTGGAAACTTGCTGAAAGGGTCTGTTCAGCTGTGGAGAACAGGAGAAGTCGGAGGCAGACTTTATCAAATATTAATATGATTCTGCAATCACTGAGGCTGAACATGTCAGGGAGTGTTCATTTTCTCAGCCTGCTGCTGTTGGAGAGTATGTTCAACTAAGTGTATGTGTTTGTTACATGTATACTGATGGTATTTCATTACTGCAATGTACGTTCACCGGCCACTTTATTAGGTACAACTTACTAGTACTGGGTTGGATCCCCTTTTGCCTTCAGAACTGCCGTAATCCCAGCAGATTGTCTTGACTGTCTACATGCCTAAATGCATTGAGTTGCTGCCATGTGATTGGCTGATTAGAAATTTGCATTAACCAGCAGTTGGACAGGTGTACCTAATAAAGTGGCCGGTTATTGTTAGGTTTGATTTGGTGTGGAAAACAAACTAGTGATAACATTAGCATAGCACATACTTAAAAAAACGACTGTATGAAATATGGTGTCATTCTTTGAAATGTTTTATGTTTTGATGCCTGTAATGTTTTAACTTAGGTATTCAGATTTTTTAGTAAAGCTAAAAAGCCCAGTTTCACTAAAGTTAAAGAATTAAAATTCTATTGTTGAGATTTATTGGGATTTTACGAGTAAAGTATTTAAATTATTTGTCAGACAAAGCAATTAAAAAATTGATTTAAATACAATTTTAATGATGTTATTAGTAATTAATTAGTCTATGGAAGTAACTTAGCCAACACTGGTCATTACAGTGAATTAAATTTTAGTGTGTGTCTTCTGTAAATCGTGTAAAAGCCATTATTTTTGCTCATAAGACAAAAACGGGACACAATGTACTAGGGTTTACACAATACCATTAATTAATCTTACGATACTATACCAGCTGAAGTATCACGATACCAAGTAGTATTGCGATACTATAATTCATAACTCGGATAATAAAGAAAATTGTCAGAAATACTATATTTTATGTTATAAAAAACCTTCTTGAATGTAATTCATAATTACCTTAACGCCAAAAAGTATTACTTGCACCTCACTTCACCTAAAATATATTATTTTTGTCTATTTTGTAGATAACTGACCAACAAAAATACGTAAAAATAAAGATACAAACTATGCCAAATGAAATTAAAGTTTCAAAGTTTCTTGTTGCTATTTTGGGCTTTTCATCTATTTTTTTCCACTCTTCTCAGGTAACAATCCAACGTAATTAAAAATTTCACTTTGTGAGTCGTTGTCACGGTCGTTAATAAATCATATTAACAGGAACGGTAATGAACCGATTCAGATTTGAGTTTGAACCAAAGCGTTAAAAAAACGTGCAATAGGCTACCATAAAAGGCGCAAATTCTACACAGTTTTGCCACCTTAAAGGGCTCCACACTATTCAAATAAAATGGTTTATTGTTGCACAAACATGTGAGAATTTTAGTGACTTTTCCCACGTACAACATTATGTATTGTAGATCAACCATTAATGATGATACTACCGTTATAAACTACAGTGGCACCGGCAGTATTTTGGAGCCATAGTATCGCGATTCTACCATAGTACCGGTGTACTGTGCAGCCCTATAATGTACCAATAAGCTGTGTTATACTTTTGTTGTTTCGATCCGGGTCTGTAATTTTATATTCCAGGTCAATGTATAATCAAAATCAAGCAGTTTAGATGCTTTTGCATTTATACATCAGCTGCATGCATATGAAGTCTATATATATATATATATATATATATATATATATATATATATATATATATATATATATATATATATATATATATATATATATATATATATTAGGGTGTGAACCTACACTGGTCTCACGGTTCGGTTCGGTTACGATTATCATGTCATCGATTCGGTTCAATTCGATATCTCGGTGCATCACGGTGCATTGACGATGCTTTCCATATATAATTAGATTTTTTCTTTATAACACAAGAAAATTTTTTTTTATTAAAACCTATGAATAGGTTTATATTTATATAGGCCTATTATTTGTAATACAATTTTGTCTTTTAATACAAGCAGTAATATAAATGAACTGTACCTTTAATTTTACCTGCTCAAAAAAAGAAAAAAAAAACACTCTTTGTGAATCCAATACATGCACAGAAGACAGCACGAGCATTCATAACAAATAAACTAATGTAAATATGATCCCGCTTGCTTTTTGAGCGCTGGCAAGTTCTTACACCCCTATGTTTGGTCATTGTCTTCACCCGCTCGGCTCAACAGAAAGGGCTGCGATTAGAAACGAAAGCCCCCCATGAGTGACGTGGGAAAATCAGCCGCGGGTCAAGGCCGTCACACACCGGATGCGCCGCTCAGTGCCGTGACACGGCGCGCACATGACAGTTGAAAGTGTCGCACACCAGACGAGCACATTTGCAGGCTATTTAAAACGAAACTAATCAGATGGCGCTCTGTGGCGCGGCAGAATTATGAACAGTGTCCTGAGTCGTGGCTGGGTGCATTTAGAATTTCTGAAATGCGCTGCGCGGCGCGTCGCTTCTGGCATGCGACCTGCTTCAGTCTCTATGTGCATAATACATAATCAATACATTGAATCAATCATTTACAATACTATAAACTCGCACCACAGGCACGCTTGTGTCTGGATCCACAAGTATCTCTTTAACAGCCGACTCCGAGAGGAGAGGAAACTTTACCTCACGAACATGCCAATGGGTCAAATGCTCAAAGTTTGTGTGTGTGTGTGGGGAGAGAGAGATAGAGAGAGAGGGGCAGTGTCTGTGAAAGATTTGCTTTTTAAGTAGTAGGAGTGTTTTTATTTACTCACCCTCGCCTACTTCGCTATAGTATTCTACCGCGACATCGCGCATAGGGGATAAATGACGTCAGTGCGTAATAACCGGTTATGATTATTACTGAACCGATATCGAATTGTCCCCATCTGCATCGCGGTGCACCGAAGAAACGATTAATTTTGACACCCCTAATATATATATATATATATATATATATAGAATTATTAGCCCCCCTTTGAATTTTTTTTCTTTTTTAAATATTTCTTAAATGATGTTGAACAGAGCAAGGAAATTTTCACAGTATGTCTGATAATATTTTTTCTTCTGGAGAAAGTCTTATTTGTTTTATTTGGGCTAGAATAAAAGCATTTTAAATTTTTTATTTTTTTTTATGAACCATTTTAAGGTCAAAATTATTAGCCCCTTTTTTTCTGATAATCTACAGAACAAACCATCGTTATACAATAACTTGCCGAATTACCCTAACCTGTCTAGTTAACCTAATTAACCTAGTTAAGCCTTTAAATGTCACTTTAAGCTGTATAGAAGTGTCTTGAAAAATATCTAGTCAAATATTTTTTACTGTCATCATGGTAAAGATACAATAAATCAGTTATTAGAGATGAGTTATTAAAACTATTATATTTAGAAAGGTGTTGAAAAAATCTGCTCTCCATTAAACAGAAATTGGGTGAAAAAATAAAAAGGGGGCCTAATGTGTTAATATATTAAGAAGTTTTTGGTGTTTTTTTTCTTTCTTTCAGAAATGGGCACGGATTTGCCAGGGCCGGTGTCTATGCCGGGTGCTGTCGTAGGTGCAGGTCAGGTCAGGATGGCGGGTGCGATGCCAGGACGAGGAGGCAAACGGAGATCAGCGGGGTGAGTGATTCATCTGAGAAAAACCTCACTGTTTTCATAAATTGAGAGTCTGAATTATGAGGCAGTTTGGGGAGGTTTGACCCTTGATGCCTCTGAAGGAAGTCAAAACAAGATTTATGAGGAGTCAGCCCTTTAAATAGCGAGAAATAGTTTGCTTCAAAATAATGTCAGTAATTAACATAATCGATTATATAAACATACATTTGTCCACAGCAGAAATTGAGACTCATCAGACCAGGCAAAGTTTTTCCAATCTTCTATTGTCCAATTTTGGTGAACCTGTGTGAATTGAGCCTTAGTTTCCTGTTCCTGCCCGGCTACAGCAGCAGAACATTCAAAGCCACTTAAATCCCCTTTCTTCCCTATTCTGATGCTCAGTTTGAACTACAGCAGATCATCTTGACCATGTGTACATGCCTAAATGCATTGAGTTTCTCACCAACCCAGACAATATATCACTTTAAAGGGCCACGAAACCCCCCTGTTTCAGCAGGGTGTTTTCACACCTCTAGTTTGGAAAAAGTCAGGAAAGTGGGTCTGTCCAGCTCTGTTTAGGTGAGAGTGTCAGGGGAGGGAAAGAGGGAAGATGCATAAAAATTTGCATAAAAATGGGAGTGTCCGTTTGGGCACGCGCTGATTTTCACAGGCAAAACAAACGCAGGGGAGAAAGACAGTGATTGTGTTTACATGGACATCAGTAATCAAATTATTTGCCAAACATTTCCTGCATGCCTCCAGTAACAAACAAGATTAATTCAAGAAACTGCTGGAGGAGTGTAGTTTTAATGCAATATTTGATACCGCATGGCGAATGGGAGGAAAAAAAAAAACCTCCGCATTTCTCTGTAACTTAGATGCACTCGGTAGGTAGCGTCAGAAAGCCGTGCGTGTATTCCTGTCACAAAAAGTGGCGAAAATCCTACATGACGGTAATACGTAGTACATAATATTGTAGTGAAATTAACATGCAAGTAACTTAGAAATAATTTTGACTGAGGTGATGTCTTTAAACATTGAAAGAGTACTGCTGGCGATACGAACTAACTTTACCATCTGAATAAACAAACAAAGAACACCGATCACGCACACTTACCAAATCTGTAGAGACAGGACAATCAACACCAACTGGAACCGCATCTTGTTTTAAAAGAGACGAGTGGAAAATCGAAATTTCATCATTTGCAGATGTGAAAAGCTCTCGGTAGGGCTGGCCGATTTTTTTTTTATTTTTTTATTTTTTTTATTTATTTATTTATTTATTTATTTTTCCCCGATTAATTCGAATTTACGTTTTAAGACGATTTAATCTTTTATAAAATTGAGGTATAGCGCTTTTTTTTTTTAAATAAAAATATTAAAGCAGTTTTTCTACTATCATGCCAAACCGTTTTAAACTATTGGACAACCGTGCTGAATTGTGCTGATAGATTCTGTGTGTTGACGTCGCGGCTCTGTTGATGAGCTACCACAGCTGGCTCAGTTCAAGCGCGCTAGCCCATTGTACCGAGGTGCCTCAGCCTCCGCTGACTGCGCGCGATGCGGTGCCAGGCGAAAGTATAAATCCAGCTTAACACTCAGGGCCGGCGCGTCCATACATGCGACCTAGGCAGAATAGTAAGCGAGAACCCCCCGGTCCTCACTTTTATCCGCGACACCTACCCCCTCCCGGTCCTCACTTCATCCGCAAACCGGTAAGTTTCTATTTTGGCTATGTGGATGCCAGTCATATACCTTCCATCTCCAGGAAGAGAAAAATTTCCTCTATTGGATATAGGAATGGAGAGTAGGGAGGGAAATATTCCACCAGCATCCTATCATGTGTTGCAAACCACTGTCTGACTCTGTCTCCTCTTGCCCTATTTTGTCCCCTTCCCATTCCTCCCCGTACCCCTCTTCCACAAGGCTGAACTTCTGTGTCACAATATTGTAGAAATGGTACACGCTATGTTCTGCTTGGGTCATATATGCTTGTGAAGTGGGGGTTTATGGGATTCAGTTCTGAGTGATTGTAGAGAAGCGGCTTATCATTGGTTGCAACTAATGCTTCACACACCTCTTCTCATCAGTGAAAGCTGAGGTCCAATTTAGAAGACATTTTCAGGATTTTTAAAAAAAAATGTTTATAAAATTAGCTTGACAGATTTTGATAACTAGTTCAACATTTGTGTATGTAAAGACTCAAGTAATGAAATGAGGATTATTAGTTTTATATGGAATGACTATTCAGAATCCAGTTAATTTTGACTGACATGACATAAGCAAATTATAATGATATAAACAGCAGAGAGTTGTATGAAAGCAATTGATGCATGTTTAAAAGCATTTGCAATTTCTTGGAAGGAATGAGAAACTACTACTATGATGTGCACAAATGACTAATTGTTTAGAGAAATGCATTAACTGTTGTGCAAATGTAAATAGTGTTGTGAGAAATGCACCAAAACCACTGAGAAAAACTGTAATACATACAGTTTATTTTAGTGATGCTTTAATCCATCATTAACATTGATTTATTTCTGGTAATATTGATATAAACCATTCAAAACAGTCTGTGAACAAGTATTTATTTCTATATGTATTTCTCTGTTTGTCATTAGGATGGACTTTGACGACGAGGATGGCGAGGGACCCAGCAAATTTTCAAGGTAAACTTCACACCATTTCCAGCTTTTCAAACCACCCGATTAGACCCCACTCCTCCATGTCCTTTGTGTTGTATTTTCAGTTGTTTGAGCATATCTTTCAGCTGTGTTCATCTGTCATCAGTTTATGTTTTCTTTGAGTTGGTGTTGTTTTTAAGGAGCTGTAAGTCTCGACTGACGGTAAAGACGCTTCAGCGTTAGTGGAGACACACTGACCCCTGCTGGAGACTCAGGACAAACACGCACAAAATCCACCAGCAAACGCTAAAACTTCAGGAGACCGTCAATGTTTACTCGCCCGCATGTTTTTTCATGCTGCTGAAGAACATGGGGGTGATTAAATGATAATGCACAAGTCAAGAAGGCATAATTAAAGTGCAAAATAAAAATATACTAATATAAAAAAAATCTATACATATTTTTAAAGGTAAAAATATATTTGATTTAATATTAAATTAATTTAAAAGGGAAAATAAAATTGTATTATAGCTCATTACAATTATATAATAAATACAAAATAATTTAATAAAAAAGTTTAGTAATATGAATACATGATTATATACAAGTCAAGCAGACATAATAGCATAATTAAAGTGTAGAACAATAAATAAAGCATACCTTCAATTATTTTATTTAGAATGTCTAATACCAATTAAAGCAGCACAGCATTCAAATGACCACAAAGAGCCTATTATGTTTGCACAATGTGCATATACAATTACTGAATATATTTTACAGGACAATATTAAAACACTCAAATCACCTCTGCACAAAGAAGTAAATAAATACATAAAGGAGTATCTGCAAATTGGGGATAGAGATGACATTGTCTTTTCCAAACATGTCTATTATTGCAGACACCGAGCAGTATTTGGCAATTTGCAAACTTGCAATTTGCAATTTGAGTCTTTCTTATTGAGTATGGAAGTTTGTAATCCTCTCACACACAGTTTATGAAAATGTTCTAGGCTACCATAATACATTCATGCATGCATGCATGCTAGGGATGTCCAGATCCGATCACGTCATTTGGAAATCGAACCCGATTATGCCGTTTCAGACTCAATTGGAATCGGACAGTATACCTCCCGATCAGGACTCGAATATACAGTTGAAACCAGAAGTTTACATTCACTCTAAAAAAAGGAACATAACCATTTTTTAAAAAATGTCTGATGGTAAATCATACTAAACATTTACTATTTTAGGTCCGTTAGGATTACCTAAATGATTTACATTTGCTAAATGCCAGAATAATGAGAGAATTTTTTTTTTTTTTTTTTTTTTGAGAATTGTTAATAATTTCTAGACAGTCAAAAGTTTACATACATTTCCTTGGTATTTTTTTAGCTTTGCTTTTAAACTGTATAACTTTGGTCAAATGTTGTGGGTATCCTTCCACAAGCTTCTCACAATAGTTTGCAGGAATTTTGGCCCATTCGTCCTGACAGAATTGGTGTAACTGGGTCAGAATTGTTGGCTGTCTTGCTCGCGCAAGCTTTTTCAACTCTGCCCACACATTTTCTATAGGATTGAGTTCAGGGCTTTGTGATGGCCACTCCAAAACATTCACTCTGTTGTCCTTAAAGCACATTTTAGCTAATTTGGCAGTATGCTGGGCGACGCAGTGGTGCAGTAGGTAGTGCTTTCGCCTCACAGCAAGAAGGTCGCTGGTTAGAGCCTTGGCTGGGTCAGTTTCTGTTCTCCCTGTGTTCGCGTGGGTTTCCTCAGGGTGCTCCAGTTTCCCCCACAGTCCAAAGACATGCGGTACAGGTGAATTGAGTAGGCTAAATTGTCTATAGTGTATGAGTGTGAATAAGTGTGTGTGGATGTTTCCCAGAGAATGGTTGCAGCTGGAAGGGCATCCGCTGCGTAAAAATGTGCTGGATATGTTGGCGGTTCATTCTGCTGTGGCGACCCCGGATTAATAAAGGGACTAAGCCAAAAAGAAAATGAATGAATGAATGGCAGTATGCTTAGGGTCAT
>LR812525.1:13267017-13818473 GCA_903798195.1 Danio kyathit
ACTATCTGTAAGTCAAACCATGCAACACAAAACATATGCTTCATAATCACTTCATTTTAGCCTCAATCATAAACTTTAGAGATTCTACATCTGCCCGCGTTCCTTACGTTGCTCTTTTTCTGTCCGACAGGTATGATGATGATCAGATTCCTGGTGATAAGGAGCGTTATGCAAGGTAGGAGAAGATCCTCCGCGTAGACAGAAATCTGGATCTCCTTCTCCTCGATAATGGCTATTTAAAGGGGCAGTTCACCCAAAAATGAATGTCCACTCACTGTTTACTCTCCCTCAGGTGGTTATAAACGTTTATGAGTTCCCTTATTAGGTTGGACACAAAGGGAAGATATTTTGAAGAATGTTGAAAACCGGTAACCATTGACTTCCATTGTTGGAAAAACAATGGAAGTCAACGGTTACCAGTTTTCAGATTTCTTAAAAAAAAAAATAAATAAATAAATTATATATATATATATATATATATATATATATATATATATTATATATATATATATATATATATATATATATATATATATATATATATATATATATATATATATATATAAAACCAGTAACCATTGACTTCCATTGTTGGAATAACAGTGGAAGTAAATGGTTACTGGTTTTCAGCTTTCTTCAAATATTTATACATAGAAAGATGAAAACCAGTAACCATTAACTTCTATTGTTGGAATAACAGTGGAAGTAAATGGTTACCGGTTTTCATCTTTCTTTAAATATATATATATATAAAGGCTGAAAACCAGTAACCTTTGACTTTTATTGTTGGAATAACAGTGGAAGTAAATGGTTACTGGTTTTCAGCTTTCTTCAAATATTTATACATAGAAAGGCTGAAAACCAGTAACCATTTACTTTTATTGTTGGAATAACAGTGGAAGTAAATGGTTACCGGTTTTCAGCTTTCTTAAAAAAAAAAAATATGTATATATAAAGGCTGAAAACCAGTAACCATTGACTTCTATTGTTGGAATAACAGTGAAAGTCAATGGTTACCGGTTTTGAGTTTCTTCAAAAATATATATATAAAAAGGCTGAAAACTGGTAACCATTGACTATTATTGTTGGAATAACAGTGGAAGTAAATGGTTACCGGTTTTTAGCTTTCTTCAAAAAAAAAAAAATATATATATAAAGGCTGAAAACCAGTAACCATTGACTTCTATTGTTGGAATAACAGTGAAAGTCAATGGTTACCGGTTTTGAGTTTCTTCAAAAATATATATATAAAAAGGCTGAAAACTGGTAACCATTGACTATTATTGTTGGAATAACAGTGGAAGTGAATGGTTACTGGTTTTCAGCTTTCTTCTAAAATGTATATATATATATATATATATATATATATATATATATATATATATATATATATATATATAAATGATAAAAACTGGTAACCATTGACTTCCATTATAGTAAAAAGCAATGGAAAGTCAATGGTTATGGTTTTCAGTTTTCTTTAAAAAATATATGTTCAAAATGCTGACAACCGGTAGCTATTGACTTCCATTGTTGGAATAACAATCGAAGTCAGTGGTAATCAGTTTTCAGCTTTCTTCGAAATATCTTCGTATTCTTTGTGTTTCAGCAAATGAAAGTGTAAATGTTTCAAACGAGTAAAGAGTGAGTAAATGATGACAGAATTTTCATTTTTACGTGAACTGTCTCTTTAATTATGCTCCGCTGACATATTCATCTGAGAGTCTCTTGTGGCTTTTCTGGACTGATACTGAGCCGCAAGATTTATTGGGTCACATTTTGTGCTTTAAAGGATTTATTCGCAAATGTCGGCCTTTGGTTTATTACAGATGTCTCTGCTAAATCATTAAGGTGAAGTGTATATAAAAAAAGTCTTACATTTTCCTCGTTTGGATTGAATGTTTCAAAGTGTCGCAGTAGATCAATTCAAGGATCTGAAACTTGAGATTTTTTTTGTACAAGTTTGACAAGAAAGAGCAAGACATTGTATAGCGAGAGTAAATTGGTGAATGCTTGCTTTATAGTAATTCATAAATGACTATTTATCAGTTAAAGTCAATGTCAAAAATAGACTAGTTAATGAGGTAAGCCATGGGATTACTATAATAACACAATTGATGATGCCGAAAACTAAACGGCGAGGTTTAGGAATGCTGCACTCACCAAAAAAGGTAAAAGTTGTATTTTATTTTTTTCACACTGGAAATATTTTAAACTAATAGATAATAACTTTACGTGCCTGAATTTCTTTTATATGTTTATATTTTTGTAAAAATTAAATTAAACTAAAGTCTATTCATTTTTTTAATGTGCATAATGTTATTTAGCTATTAGTAATAATTATCATTAGATATATAAATATAATGATTACAAAAAGCTAAGTTTTGCAAGATACACTCACCGGCCACTTTATTAGGTACACCTGTTAATATGGACCAAAATCTCTGAGGAATATTTCCAGTACATTGTTGAATCTATGACACAAAGGATTAAGGCAGTTCTGAAGGCAAAAAGGGGTCCAACATGGTACTAGTAAGGTGTACCTTATAAAGTGCCTGGTGAGTGTATGTGTACATAAATTAATAATAGATTAAGTTGCTATTATTATTAGTAGTAGTAGTAGTATTTCACATTAAAGTATTTATACTAATAAATAAATGAAAGTATTAAATATTACGTTAAGAAATGTTATCTAAATAAAATAATTATATGAAATAACAATTATTAGTATTTTAGTAGTACTATTATTACAATTATATACAATACTATTATGTGCAGTATAATTGTATTTAATTGCATTAAAAATATATGAAATGATGCCAGTATATGTATTATATACATTACTATTATAAATAGTATTTTATTATATTTAATACATTATAAATATGCAAAATAACAGATATTAATATTTTTTAGGATAGTTCTATTACTGCTATTATATATTGCACTATTATGTACAGTATTTTGTTATATTTAATTACATTATAAGTTTTTGTAATTACCATTATCAATACTTACAGTATAGTACTTTTATTAATATTATATACAGTACAATCATGCACAGTATATTATATTTAATTACACTATGAATATATGTAATAAACATTATTAATACTATATAATATAATATAACAGTATAATACCGTTATTGTTATTATATAAAGTACTATTATGTACAGTATTTTATAATAAACATGAAATGATAGTTATTAAAGTATGTTACTATTATTAATGTTATGTGCAATGCTTTTATGTACAATATATTATTATTTAATTACATTATAAATATAAGAAATTAAAAGTTATTAATACTTGCAATCTAGTACTATTATTTCTATTATATACAGCACTATCATGCACAGTATATTATATTTAATTACACTACAAATATATGTAATAAACATTATTAATACTATATAGTATAATATAACAGTATAATACCGTTATTGTTATTATATAAAGTACAATTATGTACAGTATTTTATTATAAACGTATGAAATAAAAGAAGTTATTAATGCTTAAAGTATGTTACTATTATTATTACTGTTATGTGCAATGATTTTATGTACAATATATTATTATTTAATTACATTACAACTATTAGATATTAAAAGCTATTAATACTTGCAATGTAATCTATTATTGTTATTGTATACAGTACTATTATGTACAGTATTTTGTTATAAACATGAAATGATAGTTATTAATGCTTAAAGTATGTTACTATTATTACTTACTGTTATGTGCAATGCTTTTATGTACATTATTATTATTTAATTACATTATAAATATAAGAAATTATAAGTTATTAATACTTGCAATGTAGTACTATTATTTATATTATCTACAATACTATTATGTACTGTATTTTATTATAAATCTATGAAATAATACAATTATTAAAGCTTAAAATATGTTACTGTTATTACTTACTGTTATGTGCAATGCTTTTATGTACATTACATTATTATTATTTAATTACATTACAAATATGAGAAATAAGTTATTAATACTTGCAATGTAATACTAATATTGTTATTATATACAGTACTATTAAGTACAGTATTTTATTATAAATATATGAAATGATAAAGTTATTATGCTTAAAGTATGTTACTATTATCAGTACCATTGCGTGCAATCCTTTTATGTACTATATATATATTATTGTTTAATTACATTATAAATAAGAAATAAGTTATTAATGCTTCCAACGTAGTACTATTATTGTTATTTTAAGTCCAAATCATTAGTTTTCCTGTGAATTTCTTTTATTTTTCTTTCAAATATTTTTTTATATAAGGTTTTTCACAGTATTTTCTATAATATTTTTTCTTCTGGAGAAAGTCTTGTTTGTTTTATTTCAACTAGAAAAAAAGCAGTTTTTAATTTTCTCAAAAACATTTTAAGGTCAATATTATTAGCCCCCTTAAGCAATATTTTTTTATTTTTCCAAAATTTATAAATGTGTTTTAATAATCAACAGAAATTGGGGAAAATATATACACGTGGGCTAATAATTCTGACTTCAACTGTACATTATATTATTATATTTAATTAGATTATATAAAACTGACAGTAAAGTGTTTGTGCAGTGCATGTGTTTGTGTGTTTGTGACTGTGCCGTCTGTTGTTGTTGTTGGTCTGCGTGCAGAGAGAATCACAGTGAGATCGAACGGCGCAGACGTAATAAAATGACGCAGTACATCACCGAGCTGTCGGACATGGTGCCCACCTGCAGCGCCCTGGCCAGAAAACCAGACAAACTCACCATCTTGCGCATGGCTGTCTCTCACATGAAATCCATGAGGGGAACCGGAAACACGTCCACTGATGGCGCCTACAAACCCTCCTTTCTCACTGAACAGGTGAGCCATGTACAGCTGTTGTTTTCAGGTTTGCCAGTTTTTTTTTGTGAAAGTAAACTAGCCCAATGGCAAATCACACTTTATTTTTTGTTGTCCCTTTAAAGGGGGGACCTATTATGCCCCTTTTTACAAGATGTAAAATGAGTCTCTGATGTCCGTAGAGTGTGTATGTGAAGTTTCAGCTCAAAATCACCCACAAATAATGCTTCATAAATCTTTGAATCTGCCATTTTAGGCTTTGATCCTAATTGTGTCATTTTAGTGGCTGTCGCTTTAAATTCAAATGAGATTGTGCTCTATTTAAAAGAGGGCGGAGCTACAAATGCCTGTGTGTCAGCATAGTGGCAGATTTAAAACAAAAAAAATCTTCAGTTGGTACAATGAGACCCCAAAGGCAGACGGCTGCTTCTCACTCAGGGCTGTCTTTGCTATTGAGGGAGAGATTGTCACTAATGGGCGAATGTCAAAATGTAATTTATAAACTTCTCATTGTTATGAAGCGCCTTTATACACCATGTGAATGTGAATCTGAATCTGTTTGCTGTGGCAGGAGCTGAAGCACTTGATTCTGGAGGCAGCCGATGGCTTCTTGTTCGTGGTTGCAGCTGAGACGGGACGGGTGATCTACGTGTCTGATTCAGTGACTCCTGTCCTCAACCATCCGCAGTCGGAGTGGTTCGGCAGCACACTGTTCGAGCAGGTCCATCCGGACGACGTCGACAAACTGCGGGAACAGCTGAGCACGTCTGAGAATTCAATGACAGGTAAGAGACAGCTGCTTTACATGGATTGTTCACACAAATAACGAAAATTAACTCACTATTTACTCACCCACAAACAGCATCTTCTGGCAATAATGTATTAATTTTATGTTTTATAATCACACTTGCAGCCTGCAGAAACACTTTGATTGACATTCTCACTTTGTACGTGTCATCAGAGGGGGAAAGCCCAGCCCACTAGTGATGATCTCTCCCTCATTAGCATAGGACTCTAGGGACATCAGAGACTTGTTTACGTCTAGTAAAAAGAGGCATAATAGGTCCTCTTTAAGGTTACTGTAAAGAACATATAGTTATGTATAGTTTATACACTACCTGACAAAAGTCTCGTCATCAATCCCAGTTGTAAGAGCAACAAATAATAACTTGACTTCTAGTTGATCATTTGGAAAAGTGGCAGAAGGGAGATTTTTCAGATTAATCATCTGTTGAACTGCATCCCAATCATCAGGAATACTGCAGAAAACCTATTGGAACCTGCATGGAGCCAAGATTCTCACAGAAATCAGTCAAGTTTGGTGAAGGAGAAATCATGGTTTGGGGTTACATTCAGTATGGGGGTGTGCGAGAGATTTGCAGAGTGGATGGCAACATTTGTACTGCCCATTACATTACAAATCACAGGAGAGGGCAAAGTCTTCAGCAGGATAGCGCTCCTTCTCATACTTCAGTCTCCGCATCAAAGTTCCTGAAAGCAAAGAAGGTCAAAGTGCCCCAAGATTGGCCAGCCCAGTCACCAGACATGAACATTATTGAGCATGTCTGGGGTAAGATGAAGGAGGAGGCATTGAAGATGAATCCAAAAAAATCTCGATGAACTCTGTGAGTCCTGCAAGAACGCTTTCTTTGCCATTCCAGATGACTTTATTAATCAGTTATTTGAGTCATTGCAGAGATGTATGGATGCAGTCCTCCAAGCTCATGGGAGTCAGACACAATATTCATTCATTTCCCACTGCGCCATGACTTTATATTCTATACTGTACATTATTTCTGTTAAGTGACAAGACTTTTGTCTAAGCAAAGTCAGACCTTACTGTCCTAATTAAATAATTAAAAATCAAGGCATGATCATTTTATTTTTTTAAGCGTAATCTAAAGGCCTTTACCTTTCATATAAGCCACTTCTGATGCCAAATGATGAACTAGAAGTCAAGTTATTATTGTTGTTTGGCGACAAGACTTTTGTCAGGTAGTGTATATTAACCGTATGTCAGACCAAGTTACGGTCAAAATTTAAAGCTGACCTGACAAAATTGAGAAACTAAATTGAAATCCAGTCCATCCTTTACTGCTTTCTCCTATTACAATATTTGTTTGCAATATCACTTCTATAGAGTGGAGAAACTTTGACGTCAGTTTGTATGCAAAAACCCGGAAGCGAGTTAGCATTTTAGCAGTTCCGCTTCCCTCGTCCCAAAGTCAATAGGTGCGTTCGACTTCATGCAGCGCTGCGCAGATCGATCGAAATCTGTCTTAAAGCGGTGCATGCTGGTTAGAAATTTTGTCCGGATTGATGCTGCGCCAACGCCATGTGACTGTCACATGTGGCATTAAAGTACCGCGACAGCGCTCCGAGATCAGACGACTGACTCAGCCCGCGCAGCGTCTGAAGAGCATCTGCACGAGCTCTGATGACGACACCGATATTACACGATTGGCCGAGTTCACCGCATGACAACAACCACGTGTGTTTCGGGTTTATTATTGGACAAATTCCGTCTCACAAATTTCAAAACAAACAATTCACTTTTCATACCATCTCTGTCTTGTACACATCATGCTTATTAAAAGACTACAAATATTTTACTGCAGCATCATCTTTAGTTAAATAATCTGGTTATAAAGGCTAGATTGTTTGCACAGGTTTATTTTCGACCTTTTTTTATACAGTACAGACTATTTACTGTATTCAGCTCCATAAACGATTTAAATGATATATTTTAATAAATAACCTAAATATTAACTCAAAAGAGTCTTACAGACTTGTAATAAAATAATTATCATCATTGATCCTGACACCCTAAAGGTTTCTTAACAAATAAAGAACTATTTTATTAAATAATTATAAAATAATTTTTAGGATTATAAAATATACATTTTATTTCCTGTCTAGCTGTTTATTCAGTTTTAAAAGTGACACTGATGTACCTGCTCTTTCTTACTTCTACTTAAAGTGTAGCTCACTTATTTTAGGAATGTCCTTTTGTTCAATCTTTTTGAATTAAAATGCTTCTTTGAAAATGCTTTTATTATCCAAAATAATCCTAATCATCGTATAAATCAATCAAAACACCTTGTTTTGGGTTTTACACAATTATCTATTGGAAAGTTTTATATCTGTAAATGTAAATAAATGTAAACCCCTTTTTAGCATATTAAACAAGAACTATTAGCCTAGAGTGATGTTTAAACTCCTAGAATTTGTGCTTATTGCTTTGTATTTAATAGGCCTGTTGGTTTTTGTGTTTATATTACCCTCTCGTTTCCCCTTATTTCTCTCATGCGTTTGTAATATATTTAATTCATAAATCACTTATTGTTTAAAAATGAACTATAGTTTGTAGAGACTGTATTCTGTTTTATTTGTAAATATTTAGTTGTTATAAATAAAAAATAAAACATGATGATGACGCCATGTGATCGGTCATCATGACTGCCGCAACTTTGAACCCCGAAGTGTCCGGCTTGACGGCTCCGTTTTCAACTCCGCCCCCGCCTGCGCTCGGCTAATCTCGTTGATCACCGGCTGCAGCTGTGCTTCATGTTGAACGCACCTAATGAGTTTTTTGAATGGGTTTTCATTTAAATCTCCTAAATAAGGTTCGTGGGGACCACAAACTCAAGATGCTTTCACGTTTTATTCTACAACATAAAACACATCTGCTACACCCCACGTTTTTTGAAAGACTGTTGCTATCAAGTTGCTGAATGGGAATACAGGGGAGTTCAGAAACATTACATTGAGCTGAACCGTCTGGAACGCAGCCCGCTTTAAGTTTACAGCTTGCGTTGGGCATTTGGATTTGTCTGTTATTTGATAGAGTTTGTAGTATCTTTTTGTCAATATTATTAGCCCCCTTAAGCAATATATATATATATTTTTTTCGATTGTCTACAGAACAAACCACTAGTATCTTGAAAAAATCTAGTAAAATATTATTTACTGTCATCATGGCAAAGATAAAATAAATCAGTTATTAGAAATGAGTTATTAAAACTATTATGTTTAGAAATGTGCTGAAAAAATTTCCTCAATTTCTTTTTAATGAAAGAAAACAATATACAGGGAGGCTAATAATTCAGGAGGGCTAATAATTATGACTTTATCTGTATCTTGTCTTGTCTAAAAAACGCTTCCGAGTTAAGGTATAAAAACACTAGGGCTGTGCAAAAACATCGATACATCTAACTATCGCGATAATTTATTTTACGATAGTGTGTCGTTAGTCCAACCTCAAGTATCGATTCAAGTTGTGCCAAACGACCTCCTTCTCCGCTCCTGTAGATGTCACTAACTCGCGATCGACAAAACGCCAAGTAGTACGGTATCAGAAGTAAGCAAGAGCGAGCATGGCAGAAAATATAAAGGTGCCTCCAGCTTTTAGAGATGACTTGTGGCTGTACTTTAGTTTTAACGCTATATTAGGGAGTACTGAATTAGACAAAAAAAATGCCATTTGTAAGCTTTGAAATATATATAGTTCTCTGTTCAATCACACTGTGCAGTTCTAATAAATTGGAATGGATGGAAAATGAATTGGAATTGGAATTTTAATTTGTCTGCCGACTTCATCAAGTTGTCAATATAATGTGACACACATACTAATACAAACTATTGCAATGTATCACAATATTTATTGTATCGCAATATATCGTAACCTATCACGACCCATGTATTGTGAAATGTATCATATTGTGAGGCCCATGCCAATACACAGCCCTAAAAAACACACACAAGCTATATCATAACTTTTACCATTTCTGATGCATTTCAAATAGACTGCAAGAAAGGAGAAGTGCTGAGATGTCCTCTTTAATAATTCTCTGCGGGGAACATTCAGTCGCCTCATTAGTATTTAAGACGAGGTGAAACTTTAATCAGCTCTGAGGTTTTCAGCCCAACCGCTGCTTGTTTGTGACAATCTGCATTCAACATTTGAACAAACAGTAGAAAATGGAGCTGATGAACTTTATATGAGAGAATAATTGCAAAAGTTTGCTGTTGATTTTAAGATTTTTGGGGGGAGGATAAAATAAAAACAAGTGCTTGGTGATCAGAATCCTAATGGGAAAGTGTTGAGTTGAACATACATTTATGATATATCAAAGTATATTTTTACTTTTAGTTTTTTATTTATGTATATTTTTTGCTTTAATAAATTAAATGAATAAATAAAGTATTAAATGAACATTTATGATTTATCAAAGTACATATTTACTTTTTGTTTTGTATTTATATAATTTTTGCTTTATTAAATTAAGTAAATAAGGTATTGAGTGAACTTAATGTATGATGTATCAGTAAATATTAACCTTTTTGTTTTATATTTATTATTTTTTGCGTTATTAAATTAAAATAAATAAATAAAGTATCAACTGGACATAATTTATGATCTGTCAAAGAACGTATTTGCTTTTATTTTATTATTTTTTGCTTTATTTAATTGAATAAAATATTGAGTGAACAATATGATATATCAAAGTATATATTTACTAGTAGTTTTTGTTTATATATTTTTTGCTTTATGAAATTAAATAAAGTATTGAGTATACATACATTTATGATATTCAGTGCTCAGCATATATGAGTACACCCCCTACAAATCTCTCATTTAAATCAATATTTTCTATAGGAAGCTTTACTATATTATATTTGTGCATATACATTAGATTAGTCAGTACTGAAGCCAAATCTGGAGCTTATTTAACAAAATAACTTATGATAATGGTTCAAAAAATAGAAATCAAGAGAAAACGAAAATATATACAGTTTTGTTGAAATGTTGTAGTTTGCAATATTTTGCATGCATTTAAATGTGTTATCTTTCCATTTCTAAAGATGTTCTGTGACTAAAATATTATTTGAATAAATATATCTGTTTAATACATCTGTTTTGTTCAAATGCACTAATATATATTACACATAATCATTGAGAAATATTCATTTTCAAAATGGGGTGTATTCATTAATGCTGAGCACTGTCTCAAAGTACATATTAACTTTTTTATTTTTTATTTATTAATGTTTGTTTTTGCTTTATTACATAAAAGGTTTGAGTTGAACATACATTTGATATCAAAGTATTTATTTTTACTTTTTGTTTTGTGTATATATACAGTTGAAGTCAGAATTATTAGCCCCCTTTGATTTTTATTTTCTTTTTTAAGTATTTCCCAAATTATGTTTAACAGAGCAAGGACATTTTCACAGTATGTCTGATAATATTTTTTCTTTTGGAGAAAGTCTTATTTGTTTTATTTCGGCTAGAATAAAAGCAGTTTTTTATTTTTTTAAAAGCCATTTTAAGGTCCAAATTATCAGCCCCTTTAAGCTATTTTTTTCCGATAGTCTACAGAACAAACCATCATAATACAATAACTTGCCTAATTACCCTAACCTGCCTAGTTAACCTAATTAACCTAGTTAAGCCTTTAAATGTCACTTTAAGCTGTATAGAAGGGTCTTGAAAAATATCTAGTCAAATATTATTTACTGTCATCATGGCAAAGATAAAATAAATCAGTTATTAGAAATGAGTAATTAAAACTATTATGTTTAGAAACGTGTTGAAAAAAATCTTCTCTCCATTAAACAGAAAATGTGGAAAAAAATAAATGGGGCTTATAATTCTGACTCCAACTGTATATATATATATATATATATATATATATATATATATATATATATATATATATATATATATATATATATATATATATATATATATAGCCTTATTAAATTGAATAAATACGGTATTGAGTGAACACAATGTATGATATATCAAAGTGTATTTTTACATTTTATTTTGTATTTAATATTTTTTGCTTTAGTAAATAAATAAATAAGTTTTCCAGTGATGGGTTGCAGCTTGAAGGGCATCCGCTGCGTAAAACATATGCTGGATAAGTTGGCGGTTCATTCCGCTGTGGCGACCCCAGATTAATAAAGGGACTTAGCCAAAAAGAAAATGAATGAATAAATGAATGAATAAATAAATAAATATTGAGTGAACATAATTATGATATATCAAAGTAAATATTTACTTTTTTAATTTAAATGTATTATATTTATATTATATTTTATTTTATTTTGTATATTGTATTAGTATTTTTTTGCATTATTAAATTTAAATAAATAATGTATTGAGTCGACATAATTTATAATATACCAAAGTTTACTTATTTTTTACCTTTATTTAATTTAAATAAATAAAGTATTGAGTGAACATAATTATGATATATCAAAGTAAATATTTACTTCATTCATTCATTCATTCATTCATTTTCTTTTCGGCTTAGTCCCTTTATTAATCCGGGGTTGCCACAGCGGAATGAACCGCCAACTTATCCAGCACGTTTTTACGCAGCGGATGCCCTTCCAGCCGCAACCCATCTCTGGGAAACATCCACACACACTCATTCACACTCACACTACGGACAATTTAGCCTACCCAATTCACCTGTACGGCATGTCTTTGGACTGTGGCTGAAACCGGTGCACCCGGAGAAAACCCACGCGAACGCAGGGAGAACTTGCAAACTCCACACAGAAACGCCAACTGACCCAGCCGAGGCTCGAACCAGCGACCTTCTTGCTGTGAGGCGACAGCACTACCTACTGCGCCACTGCGTCGCCTCATTTACTTTTTTAATTTAAATGTATAATTTTTTTGCATTATTCAATTTAAATAAATAATGTATTGAGTCGACATAATTTATAATATACCAAAGTGTACTTATTTTTTACCTTTATTTAATTTAAATAAATAAAGTATTGAGTGTACATAATTTGTGATATATCAAAGTATATATGTACTTTTTATTTTTTATTTATTGTTATGTTTTCTTTAATAAATGAAACAAAGTACTGAGTGAACATACAAGTTGATACATCAACATATATATATATATTTACTTTTATTTTTTGCAATATTTAAATAAATAAAGTTTTGCGTACATTTATGATATATTAAAACTATATATTTGTTTTTATTTATTAATTTTGTCCCTTATTAAATTAAATAAATAAGTTTTGATTGAAGGCGACGAGGTGGCGCAGTAGGTACTGCTGTCGCCTCACAGCAAGAAGGTCGCTGGTTCGAGCCTCAGCTGGGTCAGTTGGC
Source organism: Danio kyathit (assembly GCA_903798195.1). NCBI lineage: Eukaryota > Metazoa > Chordata > Actinopteri > Cypriniformes > Danionidae > Danio > Danio kyathit. The sequence goes on from LR812525.1 coordinate 13,280,015, forward strand.
ATTTTTGTGTGGAGTTTGCATGTTCTCCCCGCGTTCGCGTGGGTTTTCTTCCGGGTGCTCCGGTTTCCCCCACAGTCCAAAGACATGCGGTACAGGTGAATTGGGTAAGCTAAAATTGGCCGTAGTGTAAGAGTGTATGGATGTTTTCCAGTGATGGGTTGCAGCTGGCAGGGCATCCGCTGCGTAAAACATATGCTGGATAAGTTAGCGGTTCATTCCGCTGTGGCGACCCCAGATTAATAAAGGGACTAAGCCGAAAAGAAAATGAATGAAGTTTTGATTGAACATAAATTTATGTTATATTAAAGTATATATTTATTTTTAATCTTTTGCTTTATTAAATAAACTAAATAAAGTTTTGAATGTAAATACATTTTATGATATATCTGAGTATATATTTGCTTTTTATTTTATTATTATTCTTATTATTTGCTTTATTAAGTTAAACCTAGATCAGGCAGAAAACTAAAATCTCTCTAAATACAATATAAATCATATAGATACACAATCGGTGTATGTATTTGTTTTTCCTACTATGGAAGTTAGTGGTTACCGGTTTTCAGCTCTCTTCAAATGATCTTGTTTCGTGTTCAACAGAAGAAAGAAACTCATAAAAGTTTTTCAGTGTTAGTAAATGGGGAGGAAATGTTCATTTTTGTATGAACTATCCCTTTAAGAACCACTTGTTTTCTTTATATATCATGTTGAACACAAAAGGAGATATTTTAAAGAGAGCTGAAAACCATTGACTTCCATAGTTGGAAATACAAATACTATGGAAGTCAATGGTTATAGGTTTCCAACATTTTTCGAAATATCTTCCTTTGCATTTAACAGAAGAAAGAATCTCGTAAAGGTTTAAAGCAAGTAAAGGGTGAGTAAATGATGACAAAATGTTCCCTTTAAATCAGTGAAAATCTTTCTGTCAGCATTCTCCTGAATTTGGATTGCTGTTAAAGAAGTTTCATGCTAATTTTCAACTGACAAACAGTACTTCTGATTGGTTGTATTGCTCTTTTTGAGTTTTTTCGAGGATATTGCTATTATGTTTATTTCTCAGATATGTTTTATGCTGTGGTATTCTCCAAAAATATCCTGTAGCACCTTTAATAGAAATTATTTTCAAATTGCCGCTTGTAATGAGATGTTACATGCTTACTGAATCAAGCAAGCGTCCTCTGAAAGGGATAGTTCACCCAAAAATGAACATTTATTCACTATTTACTCTTTCTTGAGTCGTTCCTCTTTAAAATTTTTATGAGTTTTTTTTTCTGTTAAACACACAAGAAGATATTTTGAAGAATGTTAGAAATGAGTAACCATTGACTTCCATAGTACAGGGTTCGTACAGGTGCTGGAAATCCTGGAAAATGCTTGATTTTTAATATAGTGTTTTCAAGGTTAGGAATGTGCTTCGATTTTGGACAAAGTGCTTGAACCTGCTTGAATTTGAAATTGCAGGACTCGAAATTGCGACTGTTTTGGTTGCATGTGCGCCCGAAATTTCATTTTATTTTTTTAATCCAAAATATATTTGGGAACATTAGTGCGAGTGCATAAAATTGTTGTCGTGTGACCAGTTTTCATTGCAAAATGTTCACCGCATGCACGTATTTGGGAGACTTAGAATGCACTTAGAATGCATATTTGCACCTAAAAATGCCAAACACATCGCTCAGGAATAGTTTAACCCCTTAACTGTCACCATTTGACAGGTGGGACATTTGCATACAGTTACAACAGTACCTTAGTCCTAAACTAAAGTAGTATTGACAATAATAAAAAGTAATATTGATGAAAGCTTATGGTTTCTATATTTAGTGACTGATTTTCAAAACAGTTGACATAGGAACAGTTCATTAATTTGCAGCAAGAATATTATCGAACTCATAAGCGTTTAATTTGTTATTTGAATAGCAGTGCACATGAAATATTATGAACAACTGGTCATGAAAGTTTGGTACTACACCCAAACACATTCATGCCATTTTTGGGTGAACTATTCCAATAAATCTATGCTCCGTATTCAACGATGTAAAAAAAAATGTAAAAAAGGTACATCTAGCATATATAAATGTAATTTACTGTGGTTTTTAGGTGCTGGAAAAGCATAAAAATGCACCTTGAAAGTGCTTGAAAAGTGCTGGAATTTGAAGTTGGAAAAGGTGTAAGAATCCTGATAGTAGAAAAAAAAATGCTATGGAAATCAATAGTTACATATTTTCAACATTTTTCAAAATGTCTTCCTTTGTGAACACAACAAAGCTATTTTGAAGATTGTTAGAAACCTGTAACCATTGGTTTCCATAGTAGGAAAAAAAATACTGTGGAAGTCAATAGTTGTAGGTTTTCAACATTTTTCAAAATACCTTCTTTTGATGTTCAACAGAAAAAAAGACACTCAAACAAGTTTTTAACAAGTGAAGGTTCAGTAATTGATGATTAATTTTCATTTTGGGGGTGAACTTACCCTTTAAATAAGCTGTTATTTGACCATAAATCGTGTTTCTCCACTAGAGGGCGACAGACACACGTGACAAACACATTTCTTTTAATTCTTTGAACACCTGCAATGTTTCAGGGATAAATTATTCTTCTCAGATACAGAAACAAAGAAAGCAAAAAACGTTTTACTGTGGGCCATCTTTCCATCTATCCTCATTGAAATGCGGCTGAATATTTTGAGAGTCATGTAGTTTCAAACTCATAATCTGTATATTAGATATTCCTCTAAACAGCAGATATACAAAGGCAGGGTTATTGTAGCATTGTTTGTTTGGGTTGTTTTTTTAGTGTAGCATTGCTTTTATTTTCAGTAGTGTTTTCAAGTTAAATATGATATATTTATATAGGATGCTATATGATATCTGCTATTATATTGGTTTATATACGCCCCAATGAATAATAATATTATAAGAATTATATAGTTGGGCGGCGTGGTGGTGCAGTGCGTAACCTCACAGCAAGAAGGTCGCTGGTTCGAGCCTCGGCTGGGTCAGTTGGCATTTCTGTGTGGAGTTTGCATGTTCTCCTCGTGTTGGCGTGGGTTTCCTCCGGTCCAAAAGACATTCGCTATAGTTGAATTGGGTAAAATAAATTGGCCGTAGTGTATGTGTGTGAATGAGTGTGTGTGGATGTTTCCCAGTACTGGGTTGCAGCTAGAAGGGCATCCGCTGCGTAAAACATATCCTGGATAAGTTGGCGGTTCATTCCGCTGTGGCGATCCCTGATTAATAAAGGGACTAAGCCGAAAAGAAAATGAATGAGTGAATTGTATAGCTATAATAATTATATTAGAATTATAGTAATATTATAACAATAAGACAATCATAAATAGTACATTTTGTTGAAATTTTGTAGATTGTTAGTAATTGTATAATTATTTTCAGCACCTTATTAGAATTTATTATCTTTTTGTTCCTACAGCTGTTAGGTGATCAAACTCTTATTTTAATGAATACAGTAGAATTTATTTCTATATAGTAGAATATATAGATTTAATAAACAGTTTTGTTTGAATGCAACATATTATGTTGTCTATTTTCACTGAGAAATGGATACAGTTTTCATTTTTAAAGAAGGTGTGTGTGTAACTGCTGAAAGCACACAAATGCAATTTAGTGAGCGCACAAACTGATAAAATGCACACCTTCTTTAAAGCCCTCTGTATAAAAGTGTCTGCTAAATTTATGGATGTAAAAAAGCTCAAATAAAATAAATGCATGAACTGATGAAATACACCTTCACTTCACTTTGGATAAGAGTGTCTTGGCAAATGGATGAAAATAAAAACAAGTCTAAAATTGCCTAAAATGCATGACCAGATCAAATAAAATGCACACATTCAGTTAGGGCTGGGCGATATGGCAAAAATGCAATCTCAATAATTAATTTTTCATATTGAACAATAACCATATATATTTCAATATACACTTACTGACCACTTTATTAGGTACACCTTACTAGTACAGGGTTGTCCCCTTTTTGCCTTCAGAACTGCCTTAATCCTCCTTGGCATAGATTCAACAAGGTACTGGAAATATTCCTCAGAGAATTTGCTCCATATTGACATGATAGCATCACGCAGTTGCTGCAGATTTGTCAGCTGCACATCCATGATGCAAATCTCCCATTCCACCACATCCCAAAGGTGCTCTATTGAATTAGGATCTGGTGACTGTGGAGGCCGTTTGAGTACAGTGAACTCATTGTCATGTTCAAGAAACCAGTCTGAAATGATTCAAGCTTTATGACATGGCACGTTATCCTGGTGGAAGTCAGAAGATGGGTACACTGTGGCCATAAAGGGATGGACATGGTCAGCAATAATTGAGTTGACTCAATGCATCGAAGCGTTGACACGATGCTCAATTGGTACTAATGAGTCCAAAGAGCCCATCACACCACCACCACCAGCCTGAACCATTGATACAAGGCAGGATGGATCCATGCTTTCATGTTGTTGGCACCAAATTCTGACCCTACCATCCAAACGTTGGAGCAGAAATTGAGACTCATCCAACCAGGGAACATTTTTCCAATCTTCTATTGTCCAATTTTGGTGAGCCTGTGTGAATTGATCAGTTTCCTGTTCTTAGCTGACATGAGTGGCACCCGGTGTGGTCTTCTGCTGCTGTAGCCCATCCGCCTCAAGGTTGGAAGTGTTGTGCGTTCATTTTCAGTTTATGTGGACCCAAGAAATGGAGGGAAAACTAGTGTAAATGTGGCAGAAGCACCCGTGTCTGTTTGACGTGTCATCTAAGCAATACCACAACCGGGTCGATAAAGAAACAAAGGAGAAATTGCTAATTCCCTTTAAAACTAAATAAGTACATTTTCTACCCCACTAAAGGCTCCTTTCTCATTATGTAGTTAATAACAAAAGATATACTACATGACCTTGCGTTGTTTTCATGTCATTTCTCACGTGTGTTTGGATGTGAGACATAGTTTGGACAAAGTTGTCGGCGATTCTTCCTTTTGTAAAGTCATGCAGTGTGAAACCCCCTGCCACAGATCCATCTTGCAGCGTAAACACAGCAGCAACGAAACGCTAGCCCAGATAGTCATGCAGTGTGAAAACACCTGTGACACGACTATTTTGAAAATCATGCAGTCTGGTCTCGGCATTAGGGTAATTAGGCAAGTTATTGTATAATGATGGTTTGTTCTGTAGACTATTGAAAGCAAATATAACTCAAAGGGGCTAATAATATTGACCTTAAAATGGTTTAAAAAAAAATTAAATCTGCTTTTATTCTAGCTGAAATAAAACAAAAAAGACTTTCTTCAGAAGAAATAAATATTATAGGAAATACTGTGAAAATTTCCTTGCTCTGTTAAACATCATTTAGGAAATTTTTGAATAATTTACAGGGCTAATATTCTGACTTTAACTGTACGTTATTATTCATCCAAGATCAGATGTTGCTGTATCTCAGACCGCAGTTAAATGAGACGCAGGGTCAAAGAGTCTGTTGTTACGAGCGCTGTCTGAAATCATGCTTGATTTTATATGCAGGCCGGTGTGTGTGTGTGTGTGTGTGTGTGTGTGTGTGTGTGTGTGTGTGTGTGTGTGTTCATCGTAATTGTGTTGAGCGCGTCCAGCTTCCTGCGGTTTGGCTGTGACTGGAAATACAGCAATCTGTTTGTCTGTAATGTGCACTTGGAACATGATCGCTTTCATATTAAGAGCGGGGACAAGTCTGAGACTGCATTGGAAATGTGGGATTTCTTTCATTTAGGCTTATAGATGCAGTGTGTGTGTGTGTTTGTGTGTGTGTGTGTGTTCAGCAAGACTCCATTGATTTTTATCAGAACATTTTATGCAGTATACATTTTAGTATCATTGCTCCAGTCTTTATTGTCAAGAAAACAATATTTTTTTATAATATAATATAATATAATACAATATAATATAATATAATATTATATAATATAATATACAGTAATATAATATAATATAATATAATATAATATAATATAATATAATATAATATAATATAATATAATATAATATACAGTAATATAATATAATATAATATAATATAATATACAGTAATATAATATAATATAATTTAATATAATATAATATAATATAATATAATATAATATAATATAATATGATTCCAATCAAGTCTGTAGTAATAAATTATATTTAACAAGCAGCAATATAACAAGCTATGTTATATTATATTATATTATATTATATTATATTATATTATATTATATTATATTATATTATATTATATTATATTATATTATTCTGTCATAATTTATAATATAATATAATATAATATAATATAATATAATATAATATAATATAATATAATATAATAATCTCAATCCAGTCTTTAAGAAAATTATTTATTATATTATATTATATTATATTATATTATATTATATTATATTATATTATATTATATTATATTATATTATATTATATTATTCTGTCATAATTTATAATATAATATAATATAATATAATATAATATAATATAATATAATATAATATAATATAATATAATATAATAATTTTCTTAAAGACTTTTATTTAATTACATTTTTATTTATTTGTTATTATTTTTATTTATTTGTTTATTTAAATCATTTTTATTATTATTTTAAAGACATGATAATAATAATAATACTTTTTTTTATAAAGCGCCTTTAAAAGTAGCATCTCAAGGCACTTTACAGACATAAAATGTGCAGCAGTAAAAGATACAAGGATGAATGCAAAAAATATAATAATAAAAATTATTATAAGCATAAAATAATAATAATACTAATAGATCTAAAATTCTAATAAAAATCTAATAAAGGCTACCCTAAAAAGGTACGTTTTAAGAGATGATTTAAAGTACTCATTGCATTGCAAATATCAGAGGGTTAGGAGCTCCACAATTTAGATGCCAATAAAGAGAATGCCCGGTCTCCCATAGATTTTAGCCATGTTGCATCAGACAAGCCTAAAGCACGTCTAGGGGTGTATGGGATTAAATAAATAAAGTCAATCAGATAAATATTGTAGTGCTAGACCAGTCAAGGCCTTGTACGCAAGCATGAGGATTTTAAAATCAGTTCGAAAACTGACAGGAAGCCAGTGCAGATTTTTCAAAATAGGGGTCATGTGCTAGTCCTAGTCAGAATTGTGGCTGCTGAATGTTTAGGGTAGCTTTTGGAACTGCAGCCAACAAAGCGTTACAATAGTCAAGACGGGGAAATACAAAGGTGTTAATTAAATTTTCAGCAACAGAAAAGAGCAGCATGGGAGAAGACATTTCTGATGTTTCATATTTTAAGCTCACACATTTGTTACCAGCAAATAATAAACAGATGCATCTGCAGTAGAAATTCTTGCGTTAACATTATAAATGTATTTAACATCATCATTGATCAACAGAAACAATAGAGTATTTATTTTTCTCACTGACAGAAATATACCAAATAAATCAAAAAAATGTATGTCTATTGATCTCAAATATTAGGTGTCCGCTTTATATAAAGCCCCCCAGAAAATTCCCGTAATGCATTTCCCATCCAATCAAAAACAAGCTCACAAGCGCAGGAGGAATTCAGTCCAGAAAAAATACTGCGGTGAAAAATCTGGCGCTGTTGATGAGGTTTTGATAACCTCATATGTTTTAGTGATAAAGTGATCAAATGAAGCGGCCGAAGGGAGAGATTTTCCATGTCTCCTCCGCTAATGTGTTTCTGCGCAGGAATGTGAAGGCTTGCCTCTGCATACATAATTGATTAAGAGTGATTTGGGCTGCTGCATACGTGTGTGTGTGTGTTTCTCCCTGAAGTGTGTGTAAATGATGGCTGGAGACATCAGTGAAATCTTGCACATCATTTATCAGACCACACAACACTACCTGTGTGTAAATACACCATCCATTATTATATTCATAATCATAATCATATACAGTCAAGCCCGAAATTATTCATACCTCATGGCAGATTCTCACTTTACAATAAGGTTGCGTTATTAACATCTAAATTTATTCTTGTTAGCGTTAGTTAATGCACTGTATTTACATTTACTAACATGAACAAATACTGTAATACAGTAAATGCATTCTTCATGGTTTGTTCATGTTAGTAAATGCATTTAACTAACATCAACTAATACAAGCTTATTGTAAAGTGTGTAAATAAAAGTTGAAACATATTGTTCTTTTTTAACAAAGTATACTTCATGTCAGAGTTTTCTAGGGCTATGAATAATTTTGGGCTTGACATATACAGACCTGGACAAAATTGTCGGGTCCAGGGCAGTTTCATTAGTTTGCTTTCAAATTGTGGTTCAAAAGAAGCATTAAATAAGGCAATTTCATAAAAAAAAATAATAATAATGTTTGTTAATCACTACTTTATTTGGTTGCAAGTTGTTTATTTATTTATTTTTATTATTATTTTTATTTATATATTTACCAAAATATGTTTTTTCTCATTTAAACTTGTAAATGTATTTTTTATTTGTTTATTTTTATTTAACAAAATATATTTTAATTTATTTTAATATATTTTAATTAAAATATATTTTTCTGATTTAAACTTGTAAATGTAATTAACTAATATTCAAAATATTACATTTTCCACATCTAATTATGCAGTTTGATTTATATATGATATATATATATTATTATGAAATTTTGTTCTAAAATGAGCATTTTTCTCAGGATCCTAAGTTTGTGTTCAGTTTTCACTAAAAAGGCAATGCAAAGAACATGTTACTTGTCATAAAAGTGGATTTACTGAACATACACACAGGAGCTTGAAAAAAATGTCCACTTTAGGAGAACACATCAGATGGCATTTAGAGGTTTTTGCATCTGAACCCTTCATATATATATATATATATATATATATATATATATATATATATATATATATATATATATATATATATATATATATATATATATATATATATATATATATATATATATACACACACACTGTACATAGCACATTCTGTTGCATTTTACATTTAAAAAGCACTATGAGCCATTACTGGTTATGCTTTTCACTAATGATTTTATATATTTCGATATATATATATATATATATATATATATATATATATATATATATATATATATATATATATATATATATATATATATATACTTTTACTTTTATTTAATTTAAATTAATTAATTCATTCACATTTTTATTTAGTATTTATTTATTTATTTTAAATTCTTATTTTTTTTATAAATTTTTATTCATATGTATTTTTTTTTTGTATTTTTTTTATTTAATGATTTAATTTATTTTTATTGATTATTATTTATGTATTTACCAAAACATATTTTTCTTTTTCTCATTTAGACTTGTAAATGTAATTAAGTTATATTAATACTATTAGTTTACATAAAATATATGTTACCGGCAATGTGTGAAATCCTGGTATAGTATAGAATACCTAGGAAATATATAGAATGCCTGATGGTTTTAGACAAAGTATAAAATATCAGTTTTTGTAACAATTTTGCACACTTTTCCTGGACATTACATAGAATGACAAGTATCATTTAGGCAAAGTGTCAGAACAGCACAACAAAAGCCTTTGTTGATCATTGCATATTTTAAAGTGGAAGGAATGCGAAATAAAGCATATGATGTTCTTTTCGGAAAAACAATAACCACAGAACTGAGATTGAAGTATTTGTTACAGTAGCTAAGACTGGAATGGCACTTAGAATTGTACTTAATTTTCAACTTTCACTCAAAAACACTTCATATTTTGGCACTTTGCTCTTGTAAATTTATATTTCACGAATTAGTGAAAGAACTCAGCCGGATATTATATACTGATGTTGTGAGAAGGATTATAGCAGTATGTGGTAGTGGATTCTTATACCGGCAATATGCTGTCCTACAATAATGTTCAACACTCGAATGCTTCGATCGCCATTTTCAAACAATGACCCAAGCGCCACCGCCAACATCAGTGGTGTGAAAATGGCGGGTGTAGGCAAGTTACATACTTTGCGGCACAGCAACTCGGCATTCTGTAAAATGCCCAGGCAAGTGTGACATTCGATTTTAAGGCATTCAATACAGGACACTCCCACTAGCCACGTTGACTGGTTGAAAATCATTTTTAAAATTGCCAGTGCTACCTTGTCATTAAAAATGAGAATTTTAGTTTATGACCGTTTGTCAATATATGTGCAAATATGATCTTAGAATCGAGAAGCAGCACAACTAAAATAACTGTTTGCACGAGCAAAAGAAAGCAGGTAAATACAGAATGACCATGATCACGCGCACAGAGAGACAAAGGCTATCCTCAGTCACTGACGAGGGCTTTAGTGTCACGCGCACAGTTGTTGTGATGTGCGTGATGTTCCATTTCATTGCGTGAAGCAACAACCATGCCAACGCAACTGGTGTGATCGCTTCTTTTTGAAATAGCATCCAGAGTCCTGCTCCTTTTAAGAGCTTGAGATTTTTTGTAAGTAGCAGCGGTTGCCGCTTTCGCTTTAACCTTTATTTAAACAGATTATTGATGAACCTAACGTTAACTGTGTGCACGTGATTATTCTTTCATGTTCGCACACAGAATGTTTTTCACCGGCTTTTTTTTTTGCTTATAGTTATTTTTGTTAATATGCTTTAATTATCGCCCTTTACAATAACATTGCTTTAATAGGAGATTAACTGTCCATTTATGTATAGTTACCTGATGATCTGGGAAATTTAGCCTGGACAAACTATTGTGCATAGTTTTAGATACATGAGAATTTGTTTTAAAGGGCCATGAAACCCCCCTGTCTCAGCAGGGTGTTTTCACACCTCTAGTTTGGAAAAAGTCAGGAAAGTGGGCGTGTCCAGCTCTGTTTAGGTGGGAGTGTCAGGGGAGGGAAAGAGGGAAGGATTTGCAAATATGGGAGTTTCCGTGTAGGCACGCAGACGCAGGGGAGAAAGACAGTGACTGTTTACATGGACATCAGTAATCGAATTACTTGCCAAATTATTAATTTGTTGACTTTAACTGCAGTTTGGCACTTTCACTTTTTATTCAGAAACATTTCCTGCATGTCGCCCGTGACAAACGAGATATTGAAAGCGAGGAACTGCTGGAGAGTGGAGTTATAATGGTATGTTTGATACCACACGGCGAATGGGAGAAAAAAGTCCTCCGCATTTCTCTGTAAGATGCACTCGGTAGGTAATGTCAGAAAGCCGTGTGTATATAGACTATCCTGTCACAAAATGCGGCGAAAATTCTACATGACGGTCAATATTTGATTGCTGTGTTTACATGTTTACATTCGGAGAGCAGCATTTACAGCGGATCTTTCAGTCTATAATATTGTACTATATTATTGCAGTGATATTAACATACTGTAAACTTAGTAACTAAATCATTTTGACTATGGTCTGTCTTTAAAAACTGAAAGAGCATTGCTGACGATACAAACTATTTTTGCCATTTGAATAAACAAAGAACTGATCGCACACTTACCAAATCTGTCAAGACAGGACAATCACACTGGAACTGTGTCTTTTTTTTAAAAGGAGACGAGCGGCAAATCCGGATTTCATCATATCCAGATGCGAAAAGCTCTCGGGTAAAAAACGTTCCTTACAAACGCATTTCTGTCGCATGTCTTGTGCACTGTGATCCACATGAGTCCAACGTCACTCTCACAGCGGGAAAATGCAAACAAAACCTTCGTTGCAGCACATTCATAAACGCAGCACACTAATAAATGCAACACTGACAACCCGTGTCTCCAAATTCTTGTACTTTCACTTGTTTTGGCAACACAACGTGGCGTCTCTCAGTCGTCTGAACACTGTAACTGTCTCCGAAGCTATTATGCATATTAATGAAGTTGCACTGCATACACAATAGAGCGCGCTGATTGGTTTTAACAAAGTCTTTCTCATGAATTAATGCCGCCCCCTCAGAGACGTCACAATGTACTCGCAGGTACAGACAGCCACTCTCCACGCTGGATTTACACGCAAGTATCTCATGGCCGTGACGCAGCGTCAAAAATTAGTTTCAAACTGGAAGAACGAATTTGCTCAAAATAACGCAAAAACAACCAATTTTCACTTCTTAGTGAAATATATGTGTCCTAATAGTGTTTATAGCAGCGTGGGACACATATATGACTGTCAACAGCTCAAAAAATGTGTTTTGGTGTTTCGTGACCCTTTAAATGTCAATAGTGTTTTTAAGAACATTTGTTGTTGAATAAAAGTGTATGTATACTGCTACATTTAGCTTTTTTACATATTATTTAAAAATTGTGGCAAGGAAATAATTAGTTTGGTGTGGCCAGAGAACAATTTGGTAATTTATGAATATAAAATACATTTTCCCAACAACAAAATAGTGGCTAGTGAAAATGGCGAGTGGCTAGTAACGGTGGAAAACTACTAGCCACAGTGGCTGGTGATCAAAAAAAGTTAACGTCAAGCCCTGCTTCTATACATGTCTTAGGCATGCTGGATTTCACACATTACTGGTAACATAGACATTTTCCACACCTGAAGTATCATTTATGCAGTGTGATTTTTCTATACAACACCTTCTGTTGCATTTTACATTTAAAAAGCACTATGAGCCATTAATGGTTATGCTTTTAAGCAATCGTGAAACATAATAGCACATAAATAAGGCATGAGATGTTAGACGGAGCATTGATTTAAATTCATTATCCTCTTTAAAGCTGTAGATATGAATAGGAATGTATTCGAATGCACGGCATAAAACTGGCCCTAATGCATGGTATAAAGCATAATGAATGCCCACCGAGCGCCTTTCTGCCATTTATTTCCACATTAGTTATGCACGCAAGTCTCCGATTCTGTTGAACTATCAGAATCTTTTTGCAATGCAATTCATCTTGCCGGTGACAAAATGAAATATTTTCTCATCAATTATTAAAGCGTGCATTTCGACACGCAAAGAATGGGCAAATGAGTTTTTGTTGCCCGTAGCCTGCTTTTTTCCCTGTGTTTTTTAACCTGTTTACCAGTTTTGCGAGCTACGAGCTGGAACATGAAATGAAAACGAATGACTCGTCTTAAGACAATGAGTGCAAATATATGAGAAAAAGGGGAGGATTTGAATAATAATAATAATATATGTGTTATTGTTTGTAAAGCACAGATTCTCAGGGAATGTGTGGATTTAGCAAAAGAAGATCCTGCTTTACATGTAAATTTCTGTCGGATGCATGAATGCAAGATGTGAATTTAAATCAAATAATTATCGAATGCATCTTTCCTTAAGGTTATAGATTTAAGCAACTGTTTTATTTATTTTATTACTGTTTTTTCCTGTTTTTCTACCACAGTTGCCAGTTTTTTACCATAGATTTTGATGGTTTATTTACAGTGTAAATGTTAATTAATATTAATATGTGTTAATTAACTAATGGAACCTGATTGATTGTGTGCTTTGCATTTTTCAGGTCATTGCATTTTCCCTATATGGTTGAAGTCAAAGTTATTAACCCTCGCCTTCTTTTTCAAATATTTCCCAAATGATGTTTAAAAGAGCAAGGAATTTTTTCACAGTATTTCCTATAATATTTTTCCTTCTGGGGAAAGTCTTGTTTGTTTTATTTCGGCTAGATTAAAAGCAGTTTTTAATTTTTTTTAAACCATATTAAGGTCAATATTATTAGCCCACTTTAGCAATATATTTTGTAATGTGTAAATTTCTTTCAGATACATGAATGTAAGATGTGAATTCATATCAAATAATTATCAAATGCATCTTTCCTTAAGGTTTTAGATTCAAGCGACATCCCAACCGCAAATTAAACCTGAAAAAGTAACACACACTGTAAAAAAATGTCAGTTTTTGATTTTTTTTGGTGAGTGTTTTTCCATTTATGTACGGTTGTGAATTGCATATTGGGAGCTTAATGTCTGCTCTGTCGACTTTTGATGTTGTAAATTCAGCTCTACAATTTAACAAAGTGACATTTATTGTCATTTATTTAGTAGTTTTAAATAATATAACATATAAGAAATAATATAGAGAGAAATAAGTCTAAATGTACTGGGAGTTTATTACTAGGTTTCTGCAGTGTAATATACAACAGCAACCCAGACAATATATCACTTTAATCAATTAAAAATGTTAATCAATTAAAAAAAAGTCACTTTTTTTTTCTTTTCAAGGTTAAAAGTTGGTCAAGATCCCATAATGCAATTCAAAAGCATAAATTAACTGGGAAAAATAAAAACAAAAAACATGTAAAATATAGAAAACTGCTAATTTACGAATGTTTTTACAGTGCAGGACACAGTTTAATGCGCCATCATGAGTCACAAGTATTCATTTCAGCTTTTTATGTTTATTAATTTAGATTCTTTACTCTTAAAGTGCTTCGAATGTTATGATTATGAATCACCAAAGGATCATGATCTGAGGGTGAATACATCAAAAAGCAAATGTTCATTTTTGGGTGAACAGCCCCTTATTTATTTAGATCTTGAATGACAACATTTGCTATTTTAAGTTTGGATGTTAAAAAGTTGTTTTTATATAGAGAGGAGAGTGTGTTTTCTACAGGTGGTTTGTCAAACTCACTCACCTGTGTAAGGCACACTTCATAAGCACACAATGTTGTTTGTTTTTCTTTTAGACATTGAGTGATTGTAAGAATGTTTCTGGTTCAAAACTGATGTAAGAGTTGGCTAAAGTGTCAGAGAGATGAAAGAGTGTGTTTTCTACAGGTGGTTTGTCAAACCCACTCACCTGTGTGAGGCACACTTCATAAATGCATAGTGGATTTTTGTTGTTGTTGTTGTAAGAGTGTTTCTGGTGCAAAACTGGTGCAAGTGTGGGTAAAAGTGTCAAGAGAGATGAAAGTGTGTGTTTTCTACAGGTGGTTTGTCAAACCCACTCACCTGCGTGAGGCACCCTTCATAAATAGTGAAATTTGTTGTTGTTGTAAGAATGTGTGTGGTGCAAAACTGGTGTAAGAGTTGGCTAAAGTGTCAGAGAGATGAAAGAGTGTGTTTTCTACAGGTGGTTTGTCAAACCCACTCACCTGTGTGAGGCACACTTCATAAATGCATAGTGGATTTTTGTTGTTGTTGTTGTTGTTGTTGTTGTTGTTGTTGTTGTTGTTGTTGTTGTTGTTGTTGTAAGAGTGTTTCTGGTGCAAAACTGGTGCAAGTGTGGGTAAAAGTGTCAAGAGAGATGAAAGTGTGTGTTTTATACAGGTGGTTTGTCAAACCCACTCACCTGTGTGAGGCACACTTCATAAATAGTGAAATTTGTTGTTGTTGTAAGAATGTGTGTGGTGCAAAACTGGTTTAAGAGTTGGTTAAAGTGTCAGAGAGATGAAAGAATGTGTTTTCTACAGGTGGTTTGTCAAACCCACTCACCTCTGTGAGGCACTTCATAAATGCACAGTGTTTTTTTATTTATTTATTTACTTTTTGTAAGAAAGTTGCTTTCCAAAAATAGTACAAGTGTCGGTTAAAGAGATAAACGAGTTTGTTTATACAGGTGGTTTGTCAAGCCCACTCACATGTGCGAGGCGCACTCACTTTAAAAGGGGTTTTGTTCCTGGTTTTGTTGTTTTGTGATTTTTTTTTTATTATTTTGAATATCATATCTTTGATGTTATAATAATATTAACAATTATTTAATTATTTTTATTAATTTATTTTACTTTTATTTTTTGATTAATTTATAATTATATTTCAAATTAAAATTATTTAATATTAATTAATTAAAGTGATATAAAAATGCATTTATTTTAATTGTATACATTTTTAAAATAAATTTGAATAATTCTCCAAACGTCACGGTGGCGCAGTGGGTAGCACGATCGCCTCACAGCAAGAAAGTCGCTGGTTCCAGCCCCGGCTGGGTCAGCTGGCATTTCTGTATGGAGTCTGCATGTTCTCCATGTATTGGCGTGGGTTTCCATGTATGGGTGTTTCCCAGTGTTGGGTTGCAGCTCCTAGGGCATCCGCTGCGTAAAACAGATGCTGGATAAGTTGGCGGTTCATTCCCCTGTGGTGACCCCTTATTAATAAAGAGACTAAGCCAAAAAGAAAATGAAGGAATGAATTCTCAAAACGTTTCCACCAACCCCTCACACTCCTTCGCTGACCCCAGTTTCACCAAAACCCCTGCTGCAATCGATGACTAAACTGACCCCATTTTTATAAATGTATTTTTCCACACATACTTTGCTGATGAACCTTCTCATTACATTATTTCTCATTCAAATGCATCCTTGAAACATGGCTATTATTTCCCTGGCAGCGCTCGCGTGTTTGTCCTCCCATCCACGACAGTCTTATCGAAGGCGACTGCTGCTTAAATATTTAACTTGGCTGTTCTCGACGGCCCGGGATATTGGCCATTTTTGTGTTGCTTTGTTCATATTTTTCTTACAATAATAACGACACACAAACCCACAGAAGGGAAACAATGTGGCAAATCAGGGGTGAATATATAGATCCCGCGGCTCCTTTGTGCAATGCAAATGAACCAACCCCTTGCCCAGAACTCCACATTGTGCCTTTTTTTTTTCTCTTCTCCGAGGATTTGAGGATTTTGCTTGGATGTCCTTTCGGTTCTGGGACCGATCCTGACTAACGTTGTGCTCATTCCTCCAAGTGCTGTCCTCAGATTCCCTTCAGGTGGTCACAGAGTTTTCATCAGGAGATGAGATTCCCATGTATAAAGTTTTTTTGTTGTTGTTTTATTTTTGAGATCGATTAAAGCTCCAGACGTGGAACTCCAAAGCAAACCCCACCTGCTGAGCTCTGCTTTTGGGAAGCAGGAGGCTGAGGAACGGTCATCCAAACTCACGCCGCTCTTCAAAACAACACACACACTACTAGTGACTAGTGCTTACTCAGACCAGTGCAAACAAGAGGAGGATTGATTGAGGGGCGATCAAAGAGAGTTACCATAAAAAAACTGGTCAGTGGATTTTTAACTGTGTCCATGACCAAGTTCAAAGCGTGAGATCATGGCTGGAATCTATTAGCGGTGGCAATCATAACATATTATCACTATAGTCATGTCACCTTTTTGTACGCTTTCTGGTAATGCTATAATTACGCAGTATGAATCATTTGTTAAACATTAACGAATAGTTAATTCATTATTTCTTCAGCATTAACTCCTATTAATAGACATTAGTAAACAGTTTATAAATACAGCTACAAATTCTGCATTCTTGACTTGTATTCACATGTATAATGTGCTTAACGATTATTTTCATACTTTAATGATTTATTAATTAACATTCATTTTCCTTTCGGCTTAGTCCCTTTATTAATCTGGGGTCGCCACAGCGGAACGAACCGCCAACTTATCCAGCACATGTTTTATGCAGCGGATGCCCTTCCAGCTGCAACCCATCACTGGGAAACACTCATACACACTCATTCACACACATACACTACGGACAATTTCGCTTACCCAATTCTCCTATATCGCATGTCTTTGGACTTGTGTGGGAAACCGGAGCACCCGGAGGAAACCCACGCGAGCACGGGAAGAGCATGTAAACTCCACACAGAAATGCCAACTGACCCAACCTAGGCACGAACCAGCGACCTTCTTGCTGTGAGGCGATTGTGCTCACGATTCATTTTTCATTACTAGGTTAAGCATTGCAGTATTTACAAACCAGTAATTTAAGAATAGCTGGTGGATTTTGAAGATCATAATGCGTAACCAAATGATTAATAAACTTTTCAAATTAACATTTATATATCTTTTTATTCAGGCATATAATAACAGTTGCTTTGTATGTTAATAAATGCTTTATTAACTTAACTTCCTTGAGTGGCACGGTGGAACAGTAATCTGCTAGTGTTTGCTTTGCTTTGGCTTTTTGTGGGGTTAATTGTTGTGGTACCCTGATTGCGTCGGAGAAATACTGGGAAATCTCTGTAGACTGATGGAATTTCATGCCATTCAGCCTTATAATCTAAAAATGTGAGCAAAATCACCTGTTTTCTCATCACTTTAGACATTATACTAGAGAATTATTCAAATACTATCTCTAAAGTGGCGTTGGTGAGTTAGTAACGGCTTCTGATGTTCTGACTTCAGCGGCAGATGTGATTGAATGGCGGAGGAAAGTAGTTCCTCATACAAAAGAGTTTTGAGACTCTCCGTGTTTGATTTTCTATATACAGGGAGTGCAGAATTATTAGGCAAGTTGTATTTTTGAGGATTCATTTTATTATTGAACAACAACCATGTTCTCAATGAACCCAAAAAACTGATTAATATCAAAGCTGAATATTTTTGGAAGTAGTTTTTAGTTTGTTTTTAGTTTGAGCTATTTTAGGAGGATATCTGTGTGTGCAGGTGACTATTACTGTGCAGAATTATTAGGCAACTTAACAAAAAACAAATATATACCCATTTCAATTATTTATTTTCACCAGTAAAACCAATATAACATCTCAACATTCACAAATATACATTTCTGACATTCAAAAACAAAACAAAAACAAATCAGTGACCAATATAGCCACCTTTCTTTGCAAGGACACTCAGAAGCCTGCCATCCATGGATTCTGTTAGTGTTTTGATCTGTTCACCATCAACATTGCGCGCAGCAGCAACCACAGCCTCCCAGACACTGTTCAGAGAGGTGTACTGTTTTCCCTCCTTGTAAATCCCACATTTTATGATGGACCACAGGTTCTCTATGGGGTTCAGATCAGGTGAACAAGGAGGCCATGTCATTAGTTTTGCTTCTTTTAGACCCTTTCTTGCCAGTCACGCTGTGGAGTACTTGGACGCGTGTGATTGAGTATTGTCCTGCATGAAAATCGTGTTTTTCTTGAAGGATGCAGACTTCTTCCTGTACCACTGCTTGAAGGTGTCTTCCAGAAGCTGGCAGTAGGACTGGGAGTTGAGCTTGACTCCATCCTCAACCCGAAAAGGCCCCACAAGCTCATCTTTGATGATACCAGCCCAAACCAGTACTCCACCTCCACCTTGCTGGCGTCTGAGTCGGACTGGAGCTCTCTGCCCTTTACCGATCCAGCCACGGGCCCATCAAGACTCACTCTCATTTCATCAGTCCATAAAACCTATTTCTTGGCCCAGTCTTGACGTTTCAGCTTGTGTGTCTTGTTCAGTGGTGGTCGTTTTTCAGCCTTTCTCACCTTGGCCATGTCTCTGAGTATTGTACACCTTGTGCTTTTGGACACTTCAGTGATGTTGAAGCTCTGAAATATGGCAAAACTGGTGGCAAGTGGCATCTTTGCAGCTGCACGCTTGACTTTTCTCTGTTCATGGGCAGTTATTTTGCACCTTGGTTTTTGTATAATGATGGTTTGTTCTGTAGACTATCGAAAAAGAAATTAGCTTAAAGGGGATAATAATTTTGACCTTAAAATGGCTTTTAAAAAATTTAAAACTGCTTTTATTCTAGCTGAAATTAAACAAAAAAGACTTTCTCCAGAAGAAAAAATATTATCAGACATACTGTGAAAATTTCCTTGCTCTGTTAAACATCATTTGGGAAACATTTAAAAAAGAAGAAAAAAATCAAAGGGGGGCTAATAATCCTGACTTCAACTGTGTATACTGTATATATATATATATATATATATATATATATATATATATATATATATATATATATATACACGATTATACCATTAAACTGTTGTATAATCTCAATATCACACTCGTAGCAGTGCAATATGGCTGTATATTGTCACATGGTGGGCCACTAATGCTGTGTTCAAATTCTGCCCAGTAAAGGGCGGATAAATCACGCTATTTAAATAGATGTGCAAACATTTTGTGTTTACTCGCTTCATTTGCGCATCAAATTCTGCCCGGTGACTCTAGTTTCATTGCTAAATGGCTAACATGGATTTTATTGAGAGAGTAGCTGTGTTTGTGTGCTTTAGGAAGGCTGAAAAACAGCGTAGATTTGTTTGGAGCCGTGTTTGGGTCCACCAAATCCCTTCAAAGGTGCACCCAGCTCTGTGAGTTCATCAACTCCTCCAGAAACTGTACCTGGATGATGGGAGCTTTCAACGGTGCTTTCAACTGAGCCAAGCGCAGTTTGATAAACTGTTGTCTGTGTCGGCTGGAGGATTTTCCCTTGGGACACCAACAACAGGCACTATGTCATAATCGCACCCCTACAAGAGCAAGCTCATGATTGGTTAACACGATGCGAATGTCCGCTGAAGTTCAGATTTTCCAACTCGAGCGAAGCGTGTGATACATGTGTTAAGCACGTCAATCTCGCAAAACGCTCAGCTCGCTTCATTCGTGCCGCAGGATGTCTATTCGCATCTTTGCATTGACTTAACAGGTAAATCACTCACGCTTGCCGCTTCTTTGGCGTCTGGTGTGAACGCAGCATAAGGCACTTGTCCTGCAGCCTCCAGCCAATGCACACCTCCCACCAGTGCTGATATGCAGCACATCGCACTGCTATGAGTGTGATATTGCTCGTATATATACAGTATATATATCCTTTTTTTTCAACTTCAAATTATATCCCCAAAGTAAAATATTTACAAAACCTGTTTTAACTACACAGAACTTTTTACTTGTTTATTTATTAGAAAGATCTACTTGATGTACATTATACCTTATAGACTAAATGACATCACTACATGACTTCAGTAAATAATGCTAAATAATAGACAACATCAATATTTTTGCTTGGGGAAAAAAATGAAACTTAGGACACATTCTGGTGTACAAAAAAATGTTGTGTGTTTTTTGGTTCATCTTTGACCCCCATTACATGATTCACACATTCTCAAAACCTTCCAGCATGTTCTCATATCCTCACTTTTCTTGTAAGAAGTGGTCTAAATATTTGTCGTTTGAGTGAGAAGGAAAATTGACAGCTCTGTTCTGCAAATGGATGTTTGTGTTGGTTTATTGTTGTCTGGTTCCACTTCTCCATCCGATGACGTCCCTCCCTTCAGTTTTCAGATGTCGTTTTATATACAATATGCATTCCTCAGCGGCAAACTCAGTGTTGGCGCTTCATCACAATTCCATCTCATCGTTTCTGACTGCTAAAAAAGCCAACAAAAGTTCAGTGTTGAGCTGTAGGCCTGTCACAAGATCTCATTTTTGTTGTGGGATATATTGCACCAAAATGTATTGTGATAAACTCTATTATTGTCTTTTTAAGTTTTATGCCACTCATTATATAATGCAAATTTGACAATAAGATACAATAGTGATACCAAGTATGTTCTTTCAAAGACCACAGAATATATTTTTTGTGTATTCATTTATTCATTTTCCTTCGGTTTAGTCCCTTATTTGTGTGAATGAACCGCCAACTATTCCAGCACATGTTTTATGCAGGAATTTAGATTTAGATTTTTTTAGGTGATGCCTTTCCAGCTAAAACCCAGTACTGGGATTTTTTTTATGAATATTTATTATAGCTATAGTCATTTTAATGGTTTATTAATTAGGTATTGAAATCAGAATGTGAAAATGTATATCCCAAACAAATAAATAATAATTAAAAATGTTAGCAGAAAAGTGCAAGGTAAGAACTGTGTGTATATATATATATATATATATATATATATATATATATATATATATATATATATATATATATATATATTATTTTTTATTTATTTATTTATTATTTTTTTATTTTTTTCTTCTGGAGAAAGTCTTATTTGTTTTATTTTGGCTAGAATAAAAGCAGTTTTAAATTTTTTAAACACCATTTTAAGGACAATATTATTAGCCCCTTTAAGCTATATCTTCTTCGAGAGTCTACAGAACAAACCATCATTATACAATAACTTGCCTAATTACCCTAACCTGCCTAGTTAACCTACTTAAATCTTCTATTGTCCAATTTTGGTGAGTCTGTGTGAATTGTAGCCTCAGTTTTCTGTTCTTATCTAACAGGAGTGGCACTTGGTGTGGTTGGATGTGTTGTGCGTTCAGAGATGCTCTTCTGGATACCTCGGTTGTAACGAGTGATTATTTGAGTTAATGTTGCCTTTCTATCAGCTAGAACCAGTCTGGCCATTCTCCTCTGACCTCTGGCATCAACAAGGCATTTGCACCCACAGAACTGTCGCTCACTGGATATTTTCTCTTTTTCGGACCATTCTCTGCAAACCCTAGAGATGGTTGTGCGTGAAAATCCCAGTAGATCAGCAGTTTCTGAAATACTCAGACCAGCCCGTCTGGCACCAACAACCATGCCACGTTCAAAGTGACTTAAATCACCTTTCTTCCCCATTCTGATGCTCGGTTTGAACTGCAGCAGATCGTCTTGACCATGTCTACATGCCTAAATGCATTGAGTTGCTGCCATGTGATTGACTGATTAGAAATTTGCGTTAACGAGGAGTTGGACAGGTGTACCTAATAAAGTGGCTATAAATAAATATAGGCTATAGCTAAAAATGTAGTTTAGTGTTGGGTCATTTGTTTATAGAATTTTATGTATATTACCACAGCAACTCTAGATTCTTGATGACAGATTAGAGTACTCTACTGAAGTACAGCTCAAGAACACTATAGTTTTTACTATAATAAAGGCCTATTGAGGAGGCCGAGAGGTTAAAGTAATTTTGAAAGTGGTTGCGGTTGAAGTTTGGAAACATTCCTGTCTAATTTAACAGCACTAAAGCCTTATTATATTGGCCCTGAAAAACCTTTTTGTGGTCAAAATATTTTGACTTCCCATTTCCATTCTTGCAGAAAAGCCGATGCTCCAGCAGGATTGACCCGTACGGCGTGTTTGGCTTGTCAGTACTACCATTCGGTCACTAGGTCGACATCTGGATGATTTACGATTATCGTTTATCATCTCCATATGCTTTTTCGCCCCCAATAGTTTGTTGAACAACTACCACCGAGAGCCTCTTTCTGGCTGTTCTTGAGCAGTCGTGTTGTTATCCGTCTTCCAGAGGAGTATTAATAGCTTTTAAATGCTTCCAACGTTCTTGGCGTCTGTCCTTCAGAGTGGAAAGACTTCTCGACAATTAGATCTGCTCCTGCGGGCTTTAGCATCTGTCACCAGATCGGCTCGAGACTTGCTGCTCCTGCGCTCAAAGGCATGTCAGCTAATTTGTTTATGGAAATAACTTCAGGCTTCAGTAATCCTGCGCTTTTGTCCTATAGGTATCAGAATTCCGAGATGTACAACTCACTGTTTGACTATTGCAAGCATTTTTTTAGTTAAGCCAATAGCATTTTTTAGTCTGCTTTGCATTGCATTCCTTCATAATTCTGGCTTTGCTTAATGGGAAATGCAGCTGGGTCAAACTGGGTCAAAAACAATATTAAAATGACAAAAGTACATTCATATTTTTCACATACAGCTGGTGTTGATGTTTCGCATACAGCTAAAACAACTGGATCTAAATACATCTTCATTCATGTTACAAATAGCTTTTATATAACGAAAGTGGATACATTATGCTTCATAAATGACTGTATTAGTGTTTTATATGTCTTTTTGCATATACGAAGCACATTAAATGCAAAAATGAGAATCAGAATGAGGTAATTTGGGCTTTTGTCCTATAGGTGTCAGCATTCCGAGAAGTACAACTCACTATTTGACTATTGTTGTGAACATTTTTATTTAATTATTTATTTTAGTTAAGCCAATAGCATTTTTAAGCCTGCTTTGCATTGCATTTCTCCGTCACTTTTGCTCTGCTTAATGGCTAAATTTGCTGGGTCAAACTGGGTCAAAAACAATATTAAAATGATAAAAGTACATTCATATTTTTCACATACAGCTGGTGTTGATGTTTCGAATACAGCTAAAACAACTGGATCTAAATACATCTTAATTCATGTTACAAATAGCTTTAATGTAACGAAAGTGGATACATTATGCATCATAAATGACTGTGTTAATGTTTTATATGTCTTTTTGCATATACGAAGCACATTAAATGCAAAAATGAGAATCAGAATGAGATAATTTGGGCTTTTGTCCTATAGGTGTCAGCATTCCGAGAAGTACAACTCACTATTTGACTATTGTTGTGAACATTTTTATTTATTTATTTTAGTTAGGCCAATAGCATTTTTAAGCCTGCTTTGCATTGCATTTCTCCGTCACTTTTGCTCTGCTTAATGGCAAAATTTGCTGGGTCAAACTGGGTCAAAAACAATATTAAAATGATAAAAGTACATTAATATTTTTCACATACAGTTGATGTTGATGTTTCGCATGCAGCTAAAACAACTGGATTTAACAATCTTAATTCATGATACAAATAGCTTTTAAATAATGAAAGTGGATATATTATGCTTCATAAATGACTATATTAGTGTTTTGTATGTTTTTTTTTTTTTGTTTTTTTTTTTTACATATAGGAGGCCTATTAAATGCAAAAATGAAAATCAGAATGAGGTCATTTGCACTTTTGTCCTATAGGTGTCAGCATTCCGAGAAGTACAACTCACTATTTGACTATTGTTGTGAACATTTTTATTTAATTATTTATTTTAGTTAAGCCAATAGCATTTTTAAGCCTGCTTTGCATTGCATTTCTCCGTCACTTTTGCTCTGCTTAATGGCTAAATTTGCTGGGTCAAACTGGGTCAAAAACAATATTAAAATGACTAAAGTACATTAATATTTTTCACATACAGTTGATATTAATGTTTCGCATACAGCTAAAACAACTGGATCTAAATACATCTTAATTCATGTTACAAATAGCTTTTATGTAACGAAAGTGGATACATTATGCATCATAAATGACTGTATTATTGTTTTATATGTCTTTTTGCATATACGAAGCACATTAAATGCAAAAATGAGAATCAGAATGAGGTCATTTGCACTTTTGTCCTATAGGTGTCAGCATTCCGAGAAGTACAACTCACTATTTGACTATTGTTGTGAACATTTTTATTTAATTATTTATTTTAGTTAAGCCAATAGCATTTTTAAGCCTGCTTTGCATTGCATTTCTCCGTCACTTTTGCTCTGCTTAATGGCTAAATTTGCTGGGTCAAACTGGGTCAAAAACAATATTAAAATCATAAAAGTACATTCATATTTTTCACATACAGTTGATGTTAATGTTTCGCATACAGCTAAAACAACTGGATCTAAATACATCTTAATTCATGATACAAATAGCTTTTAAATAACGAAAGGGGATACATTATGCATCATAAATGACTGTATTAGTGTTTTGTATATCTTTTTGCATATACGAAGCACAACAAATGCAAAAATGAGAATCAGAATGAGGTAATTTTGGCTTTTGTCCTATAGGTGTCAGCATTCCGACAAGTACAACTCACAATTTGACTATTGTTGTGAACATTTTTATTTATTTATTGAATTATTTTAGTTAAGCCAATAGCATTTATTAGCCTGCTTTGCATTGCATTCGTCCATAATTCTGGCTTTGCTTAATATAGCAAAAGCTGCTGGGCCAAACTGGGTCAAAAACAATATTAAAATGACTAAAGTACATTAATGTTTTTCCACATACAGCTGGTGTTGATGTTTCGCATACAGCTAAAACAACCAGATCTAAATACATCTTCATTCATGTTACAAATAGCTTTTTTATAAAGAAAGTGGTTATATTATGCTTCATAAATGACTGTATTAGTGTTTTGTATGTTTTTTTTACATATAAGAGGCCTATTAAATGCAAAAATAAGAATCAGAATGAAGTAATTTGCACTTTTGTCCTATCAGCATTCTGACAAGAACTCACTATTTGACTGTTGTTGTGAACATATTTATTGAATTATTTTAGTTAAGCCAATAGCATTTATTAGCCTGCTCTGCATTGCATTCCTCCATAATTCTGGTTTTGCTTAATGGGAAAAGCAGCTGATTCAAACCGGGTCAAAAACAATATTAAAATGACTAAAGTACATTAATGTTTTTCCACATACAGCTGATGTTAATGTTTCGCATATACAGCTAAAACAACTGGATCTTAATGACAGACCACCGAGGTTGCAATTGCCTCTCAAATTCATGTTACAAATAGCTTCTATATAAAAAGTGGATATATTATCCAACATGAATTAGTGTTTTGTATGTTATGTCACATATAGAAAGCCAATTAAATGCAAAAATGAGAATCAGAATAATTGAGTTATTTGCACTCTTGTCCTATAGTTATCAACATTCTGAGAATAACTCACTATTTGACTATTGTTGTGAATTCATTTATTTATTTATTTTAGTTAAGCCAATAGCGTTTATTAGCCTGCTTGACATTGGATTCCTCCATAATTTTTTTGCTTTGCTTAATGTGTAAAGCAGCTTAAGAACTGGGTTAGAAATTAGATTAAAATGACAAAAAAAGATTTTTATGTGCTTCATGAGCATATTAAATGCAATAAAAGTCAATGTTTTGCATACATGCAGCTAAAACAACTGGATCTAAATGACATCTCAAGCCTCTCAAATTCATGTTACATGTGCTTTATATAAAAAACAATATGTGGTTATGTTATGCGTCATACATTACTGTATTAGTATTTATTGATTTTAAACATTTGAAAGAGCATCAAGACATTTTTTTCTTTGTTTATGTTTTTTTACATATAGGAAGCATATTAAATGCAAAAATGAGAATTAGAATGAGGTAAAAAAATTTTATATACAATTTATGTACAGTTGAAGTCAGAATTATTAGCCCACCTGTTAAATATATAATTTTTATATTATTTCCCTAATTTCTGTTTAAAGGAGATAAGACTTTTTTTTATTTTACACATTTCTAAACATAATGGGTCCTATCATACACGGCGCAAAAAGGCGCAAGATGTGTATGGTGGGATTTGTTGCCATTTTTAGACCAGCGCAACAGTAATTTACCTGCTTTGTGCCACGTTGTTTAAATAGCATATCCATTCGCGCCACTTTACAATTTACTATAATCTTCTATGTGAAGCTGCTTTGACACAATCTACATTGTAAACGCGCTATACAAATAAAGGTGAATTGAACTTTGTGGACTCGTGTGTCTTCCGGTCTGTTCCGGTCCAGTTTTTTTCCTCGCCACTGGTTTGCTTGGTTTGGGACTTGTGGAGCTGTGCATTGATGGATTTGCTCTTCAGTGTTTGGACTTTCAGCAGTGAAAATTAACCACATTGAACTGAACTAAACTGAATTTCAACTCGGAATACTGGACTTTACTAGAACTTCTATGTTAATCGGCTTCGACACAGTCTACGTTGTAAAAGCGCCATAGAATAAAGAAACATGAATTGAATTGTTGGCGTGTTGCTATTTTAAGGAACTAAAAAAGACCGCACCACTGACCAACTAAAAGCTGCTCTAAACATTGCTTAATACACAGAGGATGTACAGCAATACACAAATATCTTTACATATGAAAAAAAATTTAAGGATAAAATGTTACAAAAATGATTATTTTCTACTTAAATATAAAAACTATACCCTTCTTTATTTCGGGGGACTTTTTTCAGTTTATTCATGACAATCTGCATTTGTATAATGTTATTATTATCAGTACTATTTATAATATGCAGATTTATATTTGTTTTAATAAAAACTAGTTTAGATTTCTTCAATTTAGTGAAGCATTCAGTTTTTCCACTTACAAAGTCCACCATGTAAAGAGCAAATGCGCCATGGCGTGACGCAACTGACTCTTAAAGGGAATGGGATATGAGACTCTGATTGGTTAATTCTCCAAACACACCCATAACTCATTAAGAGAATACGCACAACCCTGTTAGACCATGCACCAGGGCGCAGAGCGTATTTTTCCATCCTTAAAACAGCAAAAGTTTATTTGAAAATGCTTTTGCGCCATGTGCTTTAGACTTTGTGCTTAGATCATTAAAATAGAGCCCAATAGCTTTAATAACTAATTTCTAATAACTATATTAGACTAAATAATTTTTGACTAGATATTTTTCAAGATACTAGTATTCAGCTTAAAGTGACATTTAAAGGCTTAACTAGGTTAATTCGGGTAATTACTAATTAGGAAAGTCACTGTATAATAACAGTTTGTTCTGTAAACAATCTAAAAAAAAAAATTGCTTAAGGGGGCTAATAATATTGACCAAACAATTATTAAAGAAAAAAATAGTATAGGAAATACTGTGAACAATTCCTTGCTCTGTTAAATATCATTTGGGAAATATTTGAAGACGAAGGGAAAAAAAATATATAAATATATATGTATATGTAAAATGAATATTAAAGCATATTAAAGGCATGTAAACTAGTTTAAATTATTAATATAATTATTTTATTAACATATTCCTAATAACTTTAATAATGGATTACTTCACTAGCTTATAACTTTTTCTAACTGAACTTAATTATATATATTTTTTTGCATATTAGTTTAATGCTTTGCATTACAGCATACCTTTTAAAGTTTTCATTGCGTCCTCATTTATTTTTTTGCTGTGCTGGATGGGAAAAGCAGCTTCAGAGTTTTTGTGTGATTTGATTATTTCTTGAATCTCCTGTGCATGTAATAGAGCAGATGTCATAACCGGGAACTAGGTAGTCGTAATGTTTTATCATGAGCATTTGTTATGGTGTATCTGTGTGTTTGTGGGATCTTTTTGTTGTGATTTTGTTATGGGCTGTGTTAGGACGGAATGGCCCTGAAAGGCACTTCTGCAAAGCATTACTGTGGCATCTACGAAATGTGTTTTGTAACGCAAGGCTGTCATGGTAATGATTTTAAATAGGGATGTGTTTGAGTAATGCTGAACGCTAGTAACACTCTGCTGTTTGTAATGAGACTAAATAGTTTGCAGCGGCAGATAAATAGACGATAGTTATCGACGATTAATAAAATAGAGCTTGAGTGAATCTTATATAAATGTTCATGTATTTGTAAACATTAATGGGTGTGGGGGAGTAAATCTTTTTTGATTTTTGATATGGTCCTACATTCCAGCAAATAATAATGCATCTAAATATCACTATGTAGTTAAAAATCACAGTTCTCATTTTCAATGAAAGATATCCATTCATCTATCCATCTATCGTTCCATCCATCCACCGTTTCATCCACCCACCATTCCCTCCATCCATCAATCGTTCCATTTATTTTTTCCATCCATCCATCCATTGTTCCATCTATCGTTCCATCCATCCATCGTTCCATCTATTGTTCCATCCATCCATTCATCCATCGTTCCATCTGTCGTTCCATCCATCTATTCATCCATCGTTCCATCTATCGTTCCATCCATCCGTTCATCCATCGTTCCATCCATCCATCCATCCATCCATCCATCCATCCATCCATCCATCCATCCATCAATTGTTCCATTCATCCATCGTTCCATCTATCATTTCATCCATCGTTCCATCTATCGTTCCATCCATCCATTCATCCATCGTTCCATCTATCGTTCCATCCATCCATTCATCCATCGTTCCGTCTATCATTCCATCCATCCATTCATTCATCCATCGTTCCATCCATCCATCCATCCATCCATCCATCCATCCATCCATCCATCCATCCATCCATCGTTTCATTTATCATTCCATCCATCTATCGTTCCATCTGTCGTTCCATCCATCATTCCATCTGTCATTCCATCCATCCATCTATAGTTCTATCCATCATTCCATCCATCGTTCCATCCATCGTTCCATCCATTGTTCCATCCATCCATTGTTCCTTCCATCGTTCCATCTATAGTTCCATCAATCCATCTATTTTTCCATTCCTTCCATCGTTCCATTCCATCTGTTTCATTTATCATTCCATTCATCCATCATCCATCTGTCGTTCCATCCATCCATCTATAGTTTCTTCTATCGTTCCATCTATCCATCGTTCCATGCATCCATTGTTCCATCCATCGTTCCATTCCTTCCATCGTTCCATCTATAGTTCCATCAATCCATCTATTTTTCCATCGTTCCATTCCATCCATCCAGTGAAATGCACTCTATATCCAGTCTCTAAAGAACTTTCGACTGCTTTTCACTCGACCAGCAACTTCTTCGAGCACTTGAACAGGTGTCCAAGTAGGACAACGGCGCCCAAAAACACGGCGGCCCAACTCAGCCTAAACAGGCTAAATTGGGTTTAGTGCAGGGTCGGGAATGAAGGTATCTTCTCAATGTGAAGAGAAGCATAGCTGCTTATGGGGCCTTTCACATATCGTGGTTTTTGCACACTCAAGTTAGTTATTTCCAATGGAGGAGGGTGGCTTGCGCACACACATTGGGAGCACATATTGTGCACTCGCATTTTCCAGGTTCACCCAGTTTAAAACCACGAGTCACGTGACAAGAACTGATTGATTAGCTTCATACTTTGTATGTAATATACACATGTCCGTAGACTAATTACCTCAGACAAACACAGAACTCTCAAACACTGCAGTGCTTTTTCATACAATGAATGTCAGTGGTTACAGGTATCCAATTTTCTTCTGACATGTTTGGAAAAAGTGAATGATGAAAGAAAGTTTTGGGGCGAACTCTTTTAAGTCTTTTGAACAGTGTTGGGCAGTAGCAAGTTGGTTTGTTTTAAAAATGAAAAAAAAAAAATAGCTTAGATGTAGCTTAGCTACTTTTGCCATGTAGCTTATAGCTTAGCTTGCTACATTTCCCATGGGGTAGCTTTTAGTGTAATTAAGCTACATTTTAGGTAGAATAGCTAATAGCATAGCTCAGTACATTTTCCAAGTAGCTTGCCAAACACTGCTTTTGAGTATGTCAAGCTACTGTGATCAACCCATTGTAATTTTTCAGTGAATATGAAATACTGGAAGAGCTGCAGTTTATTTTGTATTTATTTATAGGTTTTTTTGTTTTATAAGTAACTTTAAAGTATTTAGTAATCTGATTACTTTTTACATTAAGTAATTATTAATGTAATCAGATACATTTTTCCAGTAGTAGTCAGTAATTTGTAATCGATTACTTTTTTAAATTAACTTACCTAACACTGTTCATTACATTTTAGCAACTCTCACAGAGACTAAAATGTTTATTGTTTATCTGTATTTTGCTTTAGTTCTTGATCATCAAATGTACATTCTTCTGACTCAATCTTTTTTTATTTTATTTTTAGGTCGTATTCTGGACCTGAAGACGGGGACAGTGAAGAAGGAAGGTCAGCAGTCCTCTATGAGGATGTGTATGGGCTCCAGACGCTCCTTCATCTGCAGAATGAGGTACATCATCTTTATGAACTTAGTCAAGCTTAAGCACAGGTTTTCTATTTTTTTTTTTAAAGTCTTTGTGAACTGGACATTGCTGAGACTTTTATTTCAGTATGTTGATGTACTTGAAACTGAATATTGCGTAGGGGCGGGGCTTTCTCCGTACGCATCATTCCCTCACGGCAAACTAACAGTAGGAGGCGGTATTACTATGCAGTTGCTATGAAAACCCTCAGGTTGATGTCAACATAAGCACCGCCACTCCAAATGCAAAAGCAAATGGCCAGACTTTCATTGAAAATTTTATTCTCATAACATTTCAGCTTTATTCTCGTAACATTTCAGCTTTTTATCTCGTAACATTTTAGCTTTACTCTCGTAACATTTCAGCTTTATTCTCGTAACATTTCAGCTTTATTCTCATAACATTTCAGCTTTATTCTCATAACATTTCGGCTTTATTCTCGTAACATTTCAGCTTTATTCTCGTAACATTTCGGCTTTATTCTCGTAACATTTCAGCTTTATTCTCGTAACATTTCGGCTTTATTCTCGTAACATTTCAGCTTTATTCTCGTAACATTTCGGCTAACATTTCAGCTTTATTCTCGTAACATTTCGGCTTTATTCTCGTAACATTTCAGCTTTACTCTCGTAACATTTCAGCTTTACTCTCGTAACATTTCAGCTTTACTCTCGTAACATGTCAGCTTTATTCTCGTAACATTTCGGCTTTATTCTTGTAACATTTCAGCTTTACTCTCGTAACATTTCAGCTTTACTCTCGTAACATTTCAGCTTTACTCTCGTAACATTTCAGCTTTACTCTCGTAACATTTCGTCTTTATTCTCGTAACATTTCGACTTTTTTCTTGTAACATTTCGGCTATATTCTCGTAACATTTCGGCTATATTCTCGTAACATTTCAGCTTTATTCTCGTAACATTTCAGCTTTATTCTCATAACATTTCAGCTTTACTCTCGTAACATTTCAGCTTTACTCTCGTAACATGTCAGCTTTATTCTCGTAACATTTCAGCTTTATTCTCGTAACATTTCAGCTTTACTCTCGTAACATTTCAGCTTTATTCTCGTAACATTTCAGCTTTACTCTCGTAACATTTCGTCTTTATTCTCGTAACATTTCGACTTTTTTCTCGTAACATTTCGGCTATATTCTCGTAACATTTCGGCTATATTCTCGTAACATTTCAACTATATTCTCATAACATTTTGGCTATATTTTCATAACATTTCAGCTTTATTCTCGTAACATTTCAGCTTTATTCTCGTAACATTTCGGCTTTATTCTCGTAACATTTCGGCTTTATTCTCGTAACATTTCAGCTTTACTCTTGTAACATTTCAGCTTTATTCTCATAACATTTCAGCTTTATTCTCATAACATTTCGGCTTTTCTCGTAACATTTCGGCTTTTCTCGTAACATTTCAGCTTTATTCTCATAACATTTCAGCTTTACTCTCGTAACATTTCAGCTTTATTCTCGTAACATTTCAGCTTTATTCTCGTAACATTTCAGCTTTACTCTCGAAACATTTCGGCTTTACTCTCGTAACATTTCAGCTTTATTCTCGTAACATTTCAGCTTGACTCTCGTAACATTTCAGCTTTATTCTCGTAACATTTCAGCTTGACTCTCGTAACATTTCAGCTTGACTCTCGTAACATTTCAGCTTGACTCTCGTAACATTTCAGCTTGACTCTCGTAACATTTCAGCTTTACTCTCGTAACATTTCAGCTTGACTCTCGTAACATTTCAGCTTGACTCTCGTAACATTTCAGCTTTATTCTCGTAACATTTCAGCTTTACTCTCGTAACATTTCAGCTTTATTCTCGTAACATTTCAGCTTTATTCTCATAACATTTCAGCTTTATTCTCGTAACATTTCAGCTATATTCTCGTAGCATTTCAGCTTTACTCTCGTAACATTTCAGCTTTACTCTCGTAACATTTCGACTTTATTCTCGTAACATTTCGGCTATATTCTCGTAACATTTCGGCTATATTCTCGTAACATCTCGGCTATATTCTCGTAACATTTCAACTATATTCTCGTAACATTTCGGCTATATTTTCATAACATTTCAGCTTTATTCTCGTAACATTTCAGCTTTATTCTCGTAACATTTCAGCTTTATTCTCGTAACATTTCAGCTTTATTCTCGTAACATTTCAGCTTTATTCTCGTAACATTTCAGCTTTACTCTCGTAACATTTCAGCTTTACTCTCGTAACATTTCAGCTTTACTCTCGTAACATTTCAGCTTTACTCTCGTAACATTTCAGCTTTACTCTCGTAACATTTCAGCTTTATTCTCGTAACATTTCGACTATATTCTCGTAACATTTCAGCTTTACTCTCGTAACATTTCGATTTTATTCTCATAACAATTATACTTGTAACATTTTGGCTTTATTCTCGTAACATTTCAGCTTTACTCTCGTAACATTTCGGTTTTATTTTCATAACATTTCTACTTTATTCTTGTAACATTTCGGCTTTATTCTCATAACATTTCGGCCTTATTCTCTTAATATTTCTGCTTTATTCTCGTAACATTTCAGCTTTATTCTTGTAACATTTCGACTTTGTTCTCGTAACATTCCTGCTTTATTCTCATAACATTTCGGCTTTATTCTCATAACATTTTTATTCCTATAACATTTCGGCTTAATTCTCGTAACATTTCAGCTTTATTGTCATAACATTTTGGCTTTATTTTATTCTCGTAACATTTCGGCTTTATTCTCGTAACATTTCGGTTTTATTCTCGTAACATTTCGGCTTTATTCTCGTAACATTTCGGCTTTATTCTCGTAACATATCAGCTTTATTCTCGTAACATTTCGGCTTTATTCTCGTAACATTTCAGCTTTATTCTTGTAACATTTCGACTTTGTTCTCGTAACATTCCTGCTTTATTCTCATAATGTTTCGGCTTTATTCTCATAACATTTTTATTCTCATAACATTTCGGCTTAATTCTCGTAACATTTCAGCTTAATTCTCGTAACATTTCAGCTTTATTCTTATAACATTTCGGGATAACACTTTATAATAACTACACACTATCAATCATTTACTAAGCATTAGCATCTAGTGATTTCTTTATCTGTTAATCATTAACTCTACATTAATAAACGTTAGTAAGCAGTTTATAACTGCAGCTACACATCATCTATTTTTGACTTACAACCACATTTATAATGTGCTTAATAATTGTACTTTCATACTTTGTTAATGATTTACTTTTCATTACTAAATGAAGTATTGCATTATTAACAAACCAGTTGTATTTAAGAGTAGTCCATGGTTTTTAAGATAATTCAGATTGAGTTAGTAAATGATTAATAAACTATTAAAATCAACGTTTATATATCTTATTATTCAGGCATATAGTAATAGTTAATTTGTATGTTAATAAATGCTTTATTAACTCAACTTCATACAGTTTTGTGACCTAATTTAAAGTGAGGACTGTTTATGCTTTATAAATCCCTTATAAATGAGGCTCAGTATGAACAATAATCATTGCAATCTTACCTAAAAAGTAAAATTATTGTAAAGTTTAAACATTGCTGAATAACAGGAGTGTCAAAATACGACATAAAATTGGATAAAACAATAACAATATAACAATATAATAAGATGCAATGTTTAAACTGTACAGTAATTTTATTTTAGATAAGGTTGCAAAGAATATATTTTTTTGAAATACAGTTTTATTTGTGTATCTTAAAACGAATAGAAATGAATATTGTCGTTTGTGTTCTTTTTTTCCTGTTTAGAATTTAACTGAGCCTTTAATTGTCATTTATAAAAGATTTATAAAGCATAAATAGTCCTCACTTTAGATTAGGTCACAAAACTGGATGAAATTGAGTTAATAAAGCACTTATTAACATACAAATTAACTATTAATAAATGCCTGAATAATAAGATTTATAAATGCTAATTTTAATAGTTTAATAATCATTTACTAACTCATTCTGAATGATATTAAAAAAACACCAACTATGCTTAAATATCTGGTTTGTAAATAATGCAATGCTTAATTTAGTAATGAAAAGTAAATCATTAACAAAGTATGAAAGTACAATTATTAAGCCCATTATAAATGTGGTTGTAAGTCAAGAATAGAGCATTTGTAGCTGCAGTTATAAACTGCTTACTAACGCTTATTAATGTAGAGTTAATGATTAACAGATAATGAATTTACTATATGCTAATCATTAATAAATGGTTCATAGTGTGTAGTTATTATAAAGTGTTACCCATTTCGGCTTTATTCTCGTAACATTTTGGCTTTATTCTCGTAACATTTCGGTTTTATTCTCGTAACATTTTGGTTTTTTTTTTTCTCATAACATTTCAGCTTTACTCTCGTAACATTTCGGCTTTATTCTCGTAACATTTAGGTTTTTATTCTCATAACATTTCAGCTTTATTCTCAACATTTTGGCTTTATTCTCGTAACATTTCGGTTTTATTCTCATAACATTTTGGCTTTATTCTCATAACATTTTAGCTTTATTCTCGTAAGGTTTTGACTTTATTCTCATAACTTTCAGCTTTATTCTCGCAGCAGTTCGACTTTATTCTTATAACATTTCAACTTTATTCTCGTAACATTTCGACTTTATTCTCATAACATTTCAGCTTTATTCTCGTAACATTTCAGCTTTATTCTCATAACATTTCAGCTTTATTCTCGTAACATTTCAGCTTTATTCTCGTAACATTTCAGCTTTACTCTCGTAACATTTCAGCTTTATTCTCATAACATTTCAGCTTTATTCTCGTAACATTTCAGCTTTATTCTCGTAACATTTCAGCTTTATTCTCGTAACATTTCAGCTTTATTCTCGTAACATTTCGGCTTTATTCTCGTAACATTTCAGCTTTATTCTCGCAGCAGTTCGACTTTATTCTCGTAACATTTCAACTTTATTCTCGTAACATTTCGACTTTATTCTCGTAACATTTTGGTTTTATTCTCATAACATTTCAGCTTTATTCTCATAACATTTCAGCTTTATTCTCATAACTTTTCGGCTTTATTCTCGTAACATTTCAGCTTTACTCTCGTAACATTTCAGCTTTATTCTCGTAACATTTCAGCTTTACTCTCCTAACATTTCAGCTTTATTCTCATAACATTTCAGCTTTACTCTCCTAACATTTCAGCTTTATTCTCATAACATTTCAGCTTTATTCTCATAACTTTTCGGCTTTATTCTCGTAACATTTCAGCTTTATTCTCATAACATTTCAGCTTTACTCTCCTAACATTTCAGCTTTACTCTCCTAACATTTCAGCTTTATTCTCATAACTTTTCGGCTTTATTCTCGTAACATTTCAGCTTTACTCTCGTAACATTTCAGCTTTATTCTCATAACATTTCAGCTTTACTCTCCTAACATTTCAGCTTTATTCTCATAACATTTCAGCTTTATTCTCATAACATTTCAGCTTTACTCTCGTAACATTTCAGCTTTATTCTCATAACATTTCAGCTTTATTCTCGTAACATTTCAGCTTTATTCTCGTCACATTTCAGCTTTATTCTCGTAACATTTCAGCTTTATTCTCATAACATTTCAGCTTTACTCTCGTAACATTTCAGCTTTATTCTCATAACATTTCAGCTTTATTCTCATAACATTTCAGCTTTACTCTCCTAACATTTCAGCTTTATTCTCATAACATTTCAGCTTTATTCTCGTAACATTTCAGCTTTATTCTCGTCACATTTCAGCTTTATTCTCGTAACATTTCAGCTTTATTCTCATAACATTTCAGCTTTATTCTCGTAACATTTCAGCTTTATTCTCGTCACATTTCAGCTTTATTCTCGTAACATTTTGGCTTTATTCTAATAACATTTCAGCTTTATTCTCATAACATTTTGTCTTTATTCTCATAACTTTTTGGCTTTATTCTCGTAACGTTTTGACTTTATTCTTGTAACTTTCGGCTTTATTCTCTTAAAAGTTTGAGTTTATTCTCAAAATATTATGACTTAATTCTTGTAATAGTTTAGCTATATTCTTATAATTAAGTTTCCCAAAAAAATCTCAAGAATTGTTTTGTTTTTTAAGTAAGTGTTTGAGCAAGCAGCAAACATCTTTTTTTTCAGTCAAGCAAACATCAAACCAAAAAAAAGGACTACATTATTTGTTTCACTAATAATGAGAGTAAGCAAGGTGAACGTTTACTGTTTCTCTTAACATCGTCAACACTTCATGATGATAACTTACATAGTATTTCCTTGTTCATCGAAGTGTTGTTTCTTTGTCTGTTAACCTGACCACAACAACATAATTCCCCTGTTCCAGTTTAAAGCCTGCACAGGAGATTCAAAGCAACAAAATGCATTAATAATGACATTTTTCAGCAATGAGGCAAACAGAAACCGAGACTGTTATTGTTGTTGTTGCTGAACATTCCTGTCCTCCCGCAGCATTTTCTTTGTTTTAAAGATGCTTTTATTCATGGTGTTGTTTTGAAGCCATCTATATTTAACAACAGATGAAAACATGCATTAGTTTTGAAAAGTCTGTGCTTG
Organism: Danio kyathit; assembly: GCA_903798195.1. NCBI lineage: Eukaryota > Metazoa > Chordata > Actinopteri > Cypriniformes > Danionidae > Danio > Danio kyathit. Next base: position 13,317,751 of record LR812525.1, read on the forward strand.
CTTAAGTTATAACCTCCTAGGGCCCGAGTGTCCACATACGTGGACAACACATTTTTAGCTCTTAAGTGGCTATTTAAAATACTTTGATTGTTTTATATTTTATTACAGACATACAGTGTCATCCTGCAACTGTTTTGCAGCATATGAAATGTCCCAAACTCAATTTTTAACTGTCCAAAATAGGAAAAAATTGGTTTTTACTCTCTGATAGTCAAAGCAAGTTAAAAAAAAAAAATTCTATGTTAAATATTCATAAAAGAAAATTCGGGAAAAAGTGTTTTAGGTAAATTCGGACCACGAGTCCACATATATGGACATCATTTTTCTCTAAAAGTACATCATATCAAAAGATGATACTTAGATTTTTATTCTAATTAGGTTCCAATAAGCCCAAATAGCAAAGAGAAATAAAAAATGCATGTAAAAAACTTCTTGGGCCTTAAGAAGATAAAGCATGATGAGAAATCCTGACATGATTTATTCTGACAAAATGCAAGATTAATCCACACATGTCTTATGTATAAGACATCATGTTTAATGTTTTGCTATTTTTTCTTTTTTTCTTTCTTTCTGTGCGTAAGTTATAAATCATGAAAAGTAATCCCGATGTAATTAATTGCAAAGTAATGCAAGATTAATCCGCACATCTTAAATATGAGACTTATGCTTAGCTTTTTCAAGACATTTTCATTCATGGGGTTGTTTTGAAGCCATCTATATTTAGCAACAGATGAAAACATGCATTAGTTTTTAAAAAGTGCAACAAAACGTACCTTAGTGTCCTCTAGTGGATTTGTCATCTGAAACGTGCTACAAAAGGTACCTTAACTAAAGTATTTCAGATTGCCAAAAATGTAGACAGCGCCTTCTAGTGGATTTGTCATCTGAAACGTGCTACAAAAGGTACCTTAACTAAAGTATTTCAGATTGCCAAAAATGTAGACAGCGCCCTCTAGTGGATTTGTCATCTGAAACGTGCAACAAAACGTACCTTAACTAAAGTATTTCAGATTGCCAAAAATGTAGATAGCGCCCTCTAGTGGATTTGTCATCTGAAACGTGCAACAAAACGTACCTTAACTAAAGTATTTCAGATTGCCAAAAATGTAGACAGCGCCTTCTAGTGGATTTGTCATCTGAAACGTGGAACAAAACTTACCTTAAATGTATTTCAGATTGCCAAAAAATTACGCAGCGCCCTCTAGTGGATTTGTCTTCTGAAATGTGCAACAAAAACGTACCTTAAGTATTTCAGATTGCCAAAAATGTAGACAGCGCCCTCTAGTGGATTTGTCATCTGAAATGTGCAACAAAACTAACTTCAACTAAAATGTTTCACATTGCCAAAAATGTAGACTGCGCCCTCTTGTGGATTTGTTTTCTTAAACGTACTACAAAACGTACCTTAGCTACAGTATTTCAGATTTGCAAAAATGTAGACAGCGCCCTGTAGTGGATTTGTCTTCTGAAACGTGCAACAAGATGTACCTTAACTATTTCAGATTGCCAAAAATGTAGACAGCGCCCTCTAGTGGATTTGTCATCTAAAACGTGCAACAAAACTTACTTTAACTAAAATCTTTCACATTGCCAAAAATGTAGACTGCACTCTCTTGTGGATTTGTCTTCTGAAACGTACTACAAAACGTACCTTAAGTGTTTCAGATTGCCAAAACTGTAAACAGCGCCCTCTAGTGGATTTGTCATCTAAACCATGCAACCAAACGTACCCTAAATAATGTATTTCGGATTGCCAAAAATGTAGACAGCACCATCTAGTGGATTTGTCATCTGAAACATGCAACAAAAGGTACCTTAACTAAAGTATTTCAGATTGCCAAAAATGTAGACAGCACCCTCTAGTGGATTTGTCTTCTGAAACGTGCAACAAAAGGTACCTTAACTAAAGTATTTCAGATTGCCAAAAATGTAGACAGCACCATCTAGTGGATTTGTCATCTGAAACGTGCAACAAAAGGTACCTTAACTAAAGTATTTCAGATTGCCAAAAATGTAGACAGCGCCCTTTAGTGGATTTGTCATCTGAAACGTGCAACAAAACGTACCTTAACTAAAGTATTTCAGATTGCCAAAAATGTAGACAGCGCCTTCTAGTGGATTTGTCATCTGAAACGTGGAACAAAACTTACCTTAAATGTATTTCAGATTGCCAAAAAATTACCCAGCGCCCTCTAGTGGATTTGTCTTCGGAAATGTGCAACAAAAACGTACCTTAAGTATTTCAGATTGCCAAAAATGTAGACAGCGCCCTCTAGTGGATTTGTCATCTGAAATGTGCAACAAAACTAACTTCAACTAAAATCTTTCACATTGCCAAAAATGTAGACAGCGCCCTCTTGTGGATTTGTTTTCTTAAACGTATTACAAAACGTACCTTAGCTACAGTATTTCAGATTTGCAAAAATGTAGACTGCGCCCTGTAGTGGATTTGTCTTCTGAAACGTCCAACAAGATGTACCTTAACTATTTCAGATTGCCAAAAATGTAGACAGCGCCCTCTAGTGGATTTGTCATCTAAAACGTGCAACAAAACTTACTTTAACTAAAATCTTTCACATTGCCAAAAATGTAGACTGCACCCTCTTGTGGATTTGTCTTCTGAAACGTACTACAAAACGTACCTTAAGTGTTTCAGATTGCCAAAACTGTAAACAGCGCCCTCTAGTGGATTTGTCATCTAAACCATGCAACAAAACGTACCCTAAACAATGTATTTCAGATTGCCAAAAATGTAGACATCACCATCTAGTGGATTTGTCATCTGAAACGTGCAACAAAACGTACCTTAGCTACAGTATTTCAGATTTGCAAAAATGTAGACAGCGCCCTGTAGTGGATTTGTCTTCTGAAACGTCCAACAAGATGTACCTTAACTATTTCAGATTGCCAAAAATGTAGACAGCGCCCTCTAGTGGATTTGTCATCTAAAACGTGCAACAAAACTTACTTTAACTAAAATCTTTCACATTGCCAAAAATGTAGACTGCACCCTCTTGTGGATTTGTCTTCTGAAACGTACTACAAAACGTACCTTAAGTGTTTCAGATTGCCAAAAATGTAAACAGCGCCCTCTAGTGGATTTGTCATCTAAACCATGCAACAAAACGTACCCTAAATAATGTATTTCAGATTGCCAAAAATGTAGACAGCACCCTCTAGTGGATTTGTCATCTGAAACGTGCAACAAAAGGTACCTTAACTAAAGTATTTCAGATTGCCAAAAATGTAGACAGCGCCCTTTAGTGGATTTGTCATCTGAAACGTGCAACAAAACGTACCTTAACTACAGTGTTTCAGATTCGCAAAAATGTAGACAGTGCCCTCTAGTGGATTTGTCATCTGAAAACATGCAACAAAACACACCTTAAGTAAAGTATTTCAGATGAAAACATGCATTAGTTTCAAGAAATCTGTGATTGTTTAAATTATAAACTGTGACCAAAATCTCGACATAATTCCGACATAATGCAAAATTAATCCACATGTGTCTTAAATATGAGACATAATGTTTAACATTTCTATTTATGGCCTTTTTTCCAATGGAAATGGCTTGTCAGCGCATCTGCCGAGTGTGTGTAAAAAACACTTGAGATAAACAGAGCCTCTGAACAAAACATCAGTTTCATTCTTATGCAGTGCTTTAATGCGGTTAAACTTCATGACTCAACTCTGAAGGAAGTGTAATTTAATTCCTCTTGGATCCTGAAACGTACATGCTGTTTTTCTGCATGCCTTGCATTCATGAACAACATTTGACAAAGACCCGAGGGACGGCGGCTCTCGCCAGGTCGAACTCAAGTGATTTTGGGAGGCGAACAGCTCAAGTTGGAACAGATGTGAAATATTTTTACTCGTCAGCAGTGTCAGACCTCAGGTCAGGTCTTTACAGCTTTCAGATGATAACAGCTGGTAGATGATTGTAAGGTGTTGTTTTATTTCTTTTATTTTAGGCGGTTGTAATGCATCTATATTTTTATGTCTATTTACAGTGGCTATGGAAAGTATTCAGACCCTCTTCGTTTTTCAGTCTTTGTTATATTGCAGCCATTTGCTGAAGTGATTTAAGTTCATTTTTCCTCATTATGTACACACAACATCCCACATTGACAGAAAAACACAGAATTGTTGACCATTTTGCAGATTTATTAAAAAATAAAAACTGAAATATCACATGGTCATAAGTATTCAGACCCTTTGCTCAGTATTTAGGAGAAGCACCCTCTTGATCTAATACAGCCATGGGTCTTTATGGGAAAGATGCATCAAGTTATTCACATCTGGATTTGGGGATCCTCTGCCATTCCTCCTTGCAGATCCTCTTCAGTTCTGTCAGGTTGGATGGTAAACGTTGGTCCACAGCCATTTTTAGGTCTCTTCAGCTCAATTGGGTTAAAGTCAGGGCTCTGGCTGGACCATTCAAGAACAGTTGAGAAGCCACTCAATCAAGATTTTATAGAATTAGATATGAATCTTCTACTATTTGAGATTTAATTTAATGTTTGATCTTTTTATCACTGTTAAAAATCACTTTTTAATACAAGTTATCATTTGTGACTTAAAATTTATCATCAAGTCGAACTTTCTAGACTATTTGTATATTTTAATTATTTAAATTCTTAATTAAAGTGGCAGCACAGTGGCTTAGTGATTAGCACTTTCACCTCACAGCAAGAAGGTTGCTGGTTTGAGTCCCGACTGGGCCAGTCAGCATTTCTGTGTGGAGTTTGCATGTTCTCCTTGTGTTGGCGTGGGTTTCCTCCAGGTGCTCCAGTTTGCCACACAGTCCTAAAGACATGCACTATAGGAGAATTGGCTAAACTAAATTGGCTGTAGTGTATGAGTGCGAATGTGAGAGTGTATGGGCGTTTCCCTGTAGGGTTGTGGCTGGAAGGGCATCCGCTGCATAAAACATATGCCAGATTAGTTGGCGGTTCATTCCACTGTGGTAACCCCTGACAAAATAAAGGGACTAAGCCGAAGGAAAATGAATGAATGAATTTGTTAATTGCATCTAAGTTCATTATTTAATCTAAATCTTCTTTCTGCCACACACATGCACGCCATTTTATTATATGTAATAATATCACAGCTGGTCATAATTTAGTTTAGTTTTTCCATATTTAATATGTAACAAATGTATGTGTATTTTAATTTCTATTTCTTTATGATAAGAAACTAACATTGTTTTATGTGTGTTTTGTTTTAGGTGTGGCAGCGCACCTTTGGATCACATCTCATTGAATCGATTGTCCAGCATGAGAAAGAGATACAGGTATGTATGAAAGATTCACTGAATCACTCAAGTAACGTATGAACTTTGGCATTTAAAAAAGATTCACTGTATTATTCGCAGTCAATTGCATCACATCATCTTACTTTGTGGTTTTCAAAAAAGTTTCACTGTATTATTTGCTTCACTGCATGTTATTTTGGTTCTTTTGAAAATTATGATTTACTGAATTTTTTTCATCACTTCATGTGAAATTTGATGCACTCAAAAAGGATTCACTGAGTCATTTGCATCACATCGTCTAACTCTGGTGCTTTCACAAAAGATTCACTGTATTATTCGCATCACTGCATGTATTTTGCATTCTTTCGAAAAAGATCCACTGAATCTTTTTCATCACTTTGTGTGATTTTTGATGTGATTAAAAATGATTCACTGAGTCATTTGCATCCCACCATCTAACTGTATGGCTTTCAAAAACATTCACTGTATTATTTGCATCCCTGCATGCTATTTTGAATCTAAAGCACTCAAGTTACTGTATAAATTTTGGCATTTTCCAAAAAATAAAAAATAAAACATTCACTGTATTATTCACATCACTGCATGTAATTAAAGTTATTTTTTAAAAAGATTCACTGAATCTGTTTCATCACTTAGTGAATCATTTTTGAGCACAACAAAACCGCACGTTATTGGCATCACATTGTCTAACTTTGGTGTTTTCAAAAAGATTCACTGTATTATTTGCATCACTGCATGTTATTTTGATTCTTTCAGAAATGATTCACTGAATTTCTTTCATCACTTTGTGAAATTTGATGCACTCAAAAAGGAATTACTGAGTCATTTGCATCACATTGTCTAACTTTGGTGTTTTCAAAAAAGATTCGTATTATTCGCGTCACTGCATGTTATTTGAATTCTTTCAAAAAAGATTCACTAAATCACTCAAGTCACGTATGAACTTTTGGCATTTAAAAAAGATTCACTGTATTATCTGCATCACTGCATGTATTTTACATTCTTAAAAACATTAACTGAATCTTTTTCATTAGCTCGTTTTTTTTTTGTTTTGTTTTTTGATGCTCTTAAAAATGATTCACTGAGTCATTTGCATCACACAATTTTTGTGGTTTTTAAAAAAAGATTCACTGTATTATTCACATCACTGCATGTGTTTTGCATTCTTTCAAAAAAGATTCACTAAAGCACTCACGTTACTGTATAAACTTTTGGTATTTTCCAAAAAAAAAGATAATAAAAGATTCAATGTATTATTCACATCATTGTATGTAATTTAATTTCTTTCAAAAAAGATTCACTGAATCTTTTTCATCACTTAGTGAATCATTTTTGTGCACATTAAAACCACACGTCATTTCCATCACACCATCTTACTTTGGGGTTTCCAAAAAAAAGATTAACTGTATTATTCACATCACTGCAAATTATTTTGATTCTTTCAAAAATGATTCACTGATTTTTTTTCATCTTTTCATGTTATATTTGATGCACTCAAAAAGGATTCACCGAGTCATTTGCATCACATAGTCTAACTCTGGTGTTTTCAAAAAAGATTCACTGTATTATTCGCATCACTACATATTTTGATTCTTTCAAAAAAGATTCACTAGATCACTCAAGTCACGGATAAACTTTAATCATTTAAAAAAATAGATTCACTGTATTATTCGCATCGCTGCATGTATTTTACATTCTTTAAAAAAAACATTTACTAAATCTTTTTCATCAGCTCGTGTGAGTTTTTTTTTTTTTTTTTTTTTTTTTTGATGCTCTCAAAAATGATTCACTGAGTCATTTGCGTCACACCGTCTTTGTGGTTTTTAAAAAAGATTCACTGTATTATCAGTGTATGTCAAGCTGAATATGTGGCGTTACATTTTTCAGTGGTGACTTCTAGGAATGTGGTATCTGTGAAGTAAATTCTGAGAAAGCAACATTTCACAGTGTTCCTGTAGTTTGACCTTTGACCTCTGGGGTTGGTTTGTTCTCAGTGGCAGGCGTGTTGTTTCTGTATCAGGCATTCATGTTTCACAGACTCCTGACAGCTCAGGAATGCAGGATTCACCTCTTTCCCAAACACTTTGCACATGTCTGATTGACAAATGGTGTGTGTGTGTCAAGCTTAAATGCAAAATGATGATATCCTGTCGTACACTTCAAAAAAATGTGAGAAGATTTAATTTGATTTATTTATTTCGGACAAAAAAAAAATCATACACCTAAAACAATTCATCAAGCACAATAAATTTCATCATGATCAGCAAAATATTTACTTATCCATATACACTCACTATAGCAAATGTATTTAGCCGGTTTGAATTGAAGAGGGATATAGCACAAGCTTATTATTTTCCCCATCATCTTTTCACAGTATTCGTCTATCACATCAACTTATTTCTTCTTTTTACATGAAACATATTTCATCCTTTTTCACATATTTTACATATTGTACAGTTGAAACCAGAAGTTTACATATACTGTATAAAAAGGCACATAACCATTTAAAAAAAGTCAGATGTTAATGTGACTAAACTTTTTCTCTTTTAGGTAAGTTAAGATTAACAAATTTGTTTCTGTTATGCTTAATAGCAGAATAATGAGAGAGATATTTTTGGAGGAATTGTTTCTTGAAAGTCAAGTTTACATACAATAAGATTATTATGCCTCTGAAAAAGCTCAGATGATGGTGTCAAGATTTTGGAAGTTTCTGATTGGCTAATTGACAATATTTGAGTTAATTGGAGGCACAGCTGTAGAATAGTATTTAAGGAAAACCTCAAACACACTGCTTCCTTGTGTGACAACATGGGAAAACCAACAAGCCAGAATCAACAAAAAAAGCCAGATTACAATTTGCTAAATTACACTGGGAGAAAGACAAATTTTTGGAGACATGTCCTGTGGTCTGATGGAACTAAGATTGAACTGTTTGGCCATAATGACCAGTGTTACATTTGGAGGACAAAGGGGAAAGCTTACAAGCCTAGGAACACCATCCCAACTGTGAAGTATGGGGGCGGCAGCATCATTTTGTGGGGCTGTTTTGCTGCAGGAGGGACTGGTCCACTTCACGGCATAGATGGCATCATGAAGAAAGAACAATATGTAGAAATACTGAAGCAACATCTCAAGACATCAGCCAGGAAATTAAAACTTGGCCACAAATGGGTCTTCCAAACAGACCATGACCCTAAGCATACTGCCAAATTAGTTAAAATGTGCTTTAAGGACAACAAAGTGAATGTTTTGGAGTGGCCATCACAAAGCCCTGAACTCAATCCTATAGAAAATTTGTGGGCAGAGTTGAAAAAGCTTGTGCGAGCAAGACAGCCTACAAATCTGACTCAGTTACACCAATTCTGTCAGGAGGAATGGGCCAAAATTCCTGAAAACTATTGTGAGAAGCTTGTGGAAGGATACCCAAAACATTTGACCAAAGTTATACAGTTTAAAAGCAAAGCTAAAAAAATACCAATGAAATGTATGTAAACTTTTGACTGTCTTGAAATTAATAAAAAAGTTATCAAAAAAAAAAAAATTCTCCCATTATTCTGGTATTTAGCAAATGTAAATGATTTAGGTAATCCTAACAGACCTAAAATAGTAAACGTTTTGTATGATTAACCATCAGACATTTTTTTTAGTGTATGTAAACTTCTGGTTTCAACTGTATAGTCAGTTCACCATTTGTACAGTCCATTTTTATAACACAGACCCAAAATCCAGTGGGAGTGAGGAAAACTGTTGGATACAAAATTGTAAACAAAAAAAAAAGTTTTATCCAAAATGACTTTCATTTTGAAGATTGTGATGCATTCAAAAATGATTCACTGAGTTATTTAAATCACTACATGTGATTTTGATGTATTCAATAATGATAACATGGATCTATACATATAATATTAAAACTCCAAATCTATATCACGATATGCCATTTTAATATTTCCAATTATTAATGTTTTCTATTTCCTTTATTTTAAGATTCACTGAATGATTTGAATCGATGAATGAATTAATAACTAAATCAACTGAATCATTAGTAGCGGTGTAATCGATACATAAACCATAAACATCCCAATCGAAAGCCTAATGTAAGATTTTTAAGAAGTTGATGTTAAAAAATAGACAAAAGTATAAGTTAAACTAAGAAAATTTTGATCCATTCAAAGGTGATTCGCTAGCTATGTTTCCATCCAAAAATACAAATGAACTTTATGCGCAAAACTGGATTAACGCATAAAAGACGTGCGAATAAAGCTGCGTTTCCATACAACGAGTCAAAGTGAACAAAATCGTCACTTTCTGATTAACTGGCGGCAAATATCAACAGTAAAAATGGAATTTGATGCAGTAGGAAAAGCTGCGTGAATCTTTTCTTCCTCAAATAAATTACTTGCGCCTCAGAAGGCAATCCTGACACGCAGTGAACGCGCGGTGGCGCTTGAAGGTTTCAGATGCGGAGCACAGACGCTCTTGATTCTGGAGGTCATTAATAATATAATAACACTAATACTGAAATGGTTAAGGCCTTTTAGAATGACCAAAACAACATTTCAGATGTTTTATAATGTGCAGCCTGCTGGTTTGTTCATTTACACACATTTTCGTCATCACATGATCTCTTATAACAAAATCACATGACCTTTTTTAATGCACATATACTGGTATTTGTTCGGTAAAAGTGTTTCCATTGTAGTTTATGCGCATCTTTTCTTATCGAATAAAAAGTTTATCCTACTCTATTATGCACATACGTTATTTATGCACATTTTCAAATTTTATGCGCATCTTGGTGTTTCCATCAACCGTTTTTTATGCGCATTCCCAAAATGGATATACTGTTATCCTAAAAACTTAAAAATGTAAATAAAAAATATTACACATACCTTAGGAACGGTATTACAGAACATTTTGGCAGTTTTAAAACCTTGACTTTTCCAAACCGCGGTATATCTTGAAAACGGTTATCTTCCCATGCCTAGTTGGTATAAATAAATATCAGTTATATACTTAAGCCCAATCCCAATTCTATTTTTGTATCCCTTCCCCTTCCCCTTCCCCTTGGCTCTTACAACTGAGGGTTAAGGGGAAAGGCTTCAAAACTTACCCCTAAGAATTGGGACAGCACTTCAACACCTGCACACGTCATCAGATGTCATCGCGATCTCTTGCTTCACATGAGATCAAACGATCACGACTGCTGTAGTTATTCCAGTTGTGTTATTTTTTGGTGTTTATCATCAGGAAATCACTGAAGGCATATATTATGTTAGCATATCTAATATGGCAATAAGATCGTAACTGTACTGTGCATTCAAACAGTGGCCGTATTCATCTATGTAAACACACGAAAACAACATTAACATTATAGCAGACACTGTAAAAAGGTCATTTTCAGCCACTAGACTGCTCTGACAGGCTGTTCGAGTGTCATCGAGTGTCAGAATGTTGTGGGACTGCTGTACAGGAGTTATGATTATGGATTATAATCGCGAAATTTAGCATTCTTTTTTTTGCGTTTTTTTTTTAAATTAACCTGGTTAGGAATATATTAAAACGTGTGTTTGTTTGTCGTAAAAATTCGTAATAATTACAAAAACTACTAATTTGTGGATCTCTTTACTTCCGGGTGCAGTGAAACTGCCGTTGTGGCAGGTGTATTCTGGGAAATTTTCTTACCCCTCCGTTTCGTACAGAAGTCCTAAGAGGCCATGCATTAAAATATTTTTTCTCTCTTGTTATGTCGTGATCACGACTTAATTATCTCGTGATCTCGACATAACAAAAAGTTGTTATGTCATGATCACGACTTATTAATAAAGTTATGTCGTGATAATGACTTAATTTTCTCGTGATCTCGACATAACAAAAAGTTATGTCGTGATCGCGACTTATTTTATTGTTAACGACTATTATTATTATTATTATTATTATTATTATTATTATTATTAATATTAATATCTGGCAAATGTCTGGCCAGAGAGTCTACACCGGCCCTGCGAACAGGGAGAGAATAGCCCAACTGCAGACACGCATTTGTGCAACACATTAAAGGCGTTCAGAACAGCCATAATATGAGAGCAAACGCTCGTGCTCCTGATTAATGTACATTTATGATTATATTCACGTATTTGATTATATGCCATTATTTACAATAATATTCCCTCAACTGTTACCATTTTAAGGCAACTCTATATGGCGCAAAATAAGTTGCTGCATGCATGAATTAAATTATGAAGAATGATGAAGATCCTGCACTTGCTTTGCTCCTTTCCGCAAATTATTTACAACTATAAAAATGCGCCATAGAGTTGCTTTAAAATGGTAACAGTTGATGCAAATTATTGTAAATAATGATCATATACATGAACATAATCATGAGTGTACATTAATCAGGAGCACGAGCGTTTGCTCTTATATTATGGCTGTTCTGAACGCCTTTAATGTGTTGCACGAATGCGCGTCTGCAGTTATTCTCTCCCTGTTCGCAAGGCCGGTGTCCTGACATTTGCCAGATATTAATACTACTACTACTACTATACTACTACTACTAATAATAATAATAATAATTAATACATAAATAAATTAATTAAAGCAAAAAAAATAAGTCGTGATCTCGACATAACAAGTTTTTGTTATGTTGAGATCACGAGAAAAATAAGTCGTGATCACTAGAAAACAACTTTTTTTGTTATGTCGAGATCATGAGATAATTAAGTCGTGATCACGACAAAACAAGAGAGAAAAAATATTTTAATGCATGGCCTCTTAGGACTTCCGTAGTTTCGAGTGTGCTCCTGAAAAATCTTCGTTCGAAGGGGTGTATACCCCTTGCCCTTAGCCCTACGCCTTCAAGCTAAAGAGAATTGGGACACCACTACCTACCCCTTGACAGAAACGCGCAAAACGAGGGGTAGGGGGAAGGGGAAGGGCTAAGGAGTAGAATTGGGATTGGGCCTTAAACACTTCAATTTTAGAAGTAGAAGTTAAACGACTTAGAACACTTTTATCCATTCAAAAATTATTCACTGCCTCATTTGAATCTATATGTGATTTTACATCACTATATCTATCTTTGGTCTTTTAAAAAAATATTTCATGTAACTGCATGTAAATTGTATGCTCAAAAAAAAAAGATGATTTGAATTACTGATAGTAATATCGGTACTCTCAGAAAAAATTCACCACCAAAAGTAATTTCAGTATTCTCAGAAAAGATTTAAGGATTTTTCATCTCTGCATCAGATGATTTGGTCTTTCAACTAATTCTCTTTATTATTCATTCATTCATTCATTTTCTTGTCGGCTTTGTCCCTTGCGGGGTCGCCACAGCGGAATGAACCGCCAACTTATCCAGCACGATTTTACGCAGCGGGATGCCCTTCCAGCCGCAACCCATCTCTGGGAACTTCCACACACACATTCACACTCATACACTATGGACAATTTAGCTTACCCAATTCACCTGTACTGCATGTCTTTGGACTGTGGGGGAAACCGGAGCACCCGGAGGAAACCCACGCGAACCCAGGTAGAACATGCAAACTCCACACAGAAACGCCAACTGACCCAGCCCAGCCGAGGTTCGAACCTGCGACCCAGCGACGTTCTTGCTGTGAGGCAACAGCACTACCTACTGCGCCACTGGGTTGCCCCTTTATTATTCAATATATAATAAATAATGCAATATATAATTTTGGTTTCACTGAATCATTTGCCCCACTGCATGTATTTTCAAAAAGATTCACTGAATGATCTCTGCATCAAGCTTTGATTATTTCAAAAATGATTCCCTATTTGTATCACTGTATGCAGTTGGAATATTTTCAGCAATTTACATTGTAATATAATTTTAAATTCACATGATTAAAATGATTCATTTGCATCAATAAATGTCATCAAAAAAAGAATCAGGAGCAGCAGTGTAATGAATGCATAAACCATAAACTTAAAATCTAAAGCTTAATGGAAGATTTTAAAAGAGTTTATGTTGGGGGAAAAAAAAGTCCATGTCCTGGTGTTTGTGCATTGTTCTACGACTAAATTCAAGTTTATTTGTATAGAGATTTTCACGATAAGTATCGTTTCATAGCAGCTTTACAAAACTAACAAGATAAACTCATGAACTAGAATTAAAATACCAGCGCACAGTAAATGTATAAATGCTACATTGCATCCGTGCTTCACTTGAATGAAACAAATAGAAATGAATTAATTAACACAAAGTAAATGGAAAAGTTCAGTCTGATCTTGGCTGATTTGACAGGGGATCAGATTGTGCACAGGGCGAATGAAGAAGAACATTATGAGAAAGAGAAAGGCACACACAGTTCTTCAAATCTGACTTTACTCTCCTGACTCAGTTGATGGATAATGTGAAAATTTAGTTTCCCAGACTTTCTCTTTTATTATATCTTAAGCTCAAAAGTGTAATTTTGTTTTATTAGCGAATATTCCTGGAAGTGTTTTGGCTTCTCGTCTGTTTCCTTAAAGGTGAAGTGCGTACATTTTTTGACCCAGGAGCACAAAACCTTAAGTTGCACATTTATTTTTAGGAATAGCCAAAAATACATACAAGTATGTACATGTATATACATTTGTGGCAAAATCCTTAGTATATTAAATAAATATTATGTTCCATAAGGACATTTTGTAAATTTCCTACTGTAAATATATCAAAACATACTTTTAGGTTCATAACAGAGGTGGAAAGTAACGAATTACATTTACTCACGTTACTGTAATTAAGTAGTTTTTTTGAGAATTTGTACTTTTTAGAGTAGTGTTTAAAATCTGTAATTTTACTTTTACTTAAGTATGATTTGCCTAAAGTATTGTACTTCGCTACATTTTAAATCATATCCGTTACTGAGTAAAAAATAAATATATAAAGAAATGCAACAAAAAAGAAAAAGAAAATCGCGCCCGGAAGCCACGTCACTGCAGCGGCAGCGTGAGAAAAATCAGCTGTAAACTTGTCTATTTACTGTTGCTGGAGTTGGATTTATCGTCGGAGTTTAGGAGGTTTATCAGCAAAATGCCTGTCATCCCCAGCAATGACAAGGTAAGCTACTGTATATGACTCATTATTAATTTTACACTTCACTGCACTTGATCCGCGGTATAAAGATCATTACTATGCGGAAATAAAGCAGCGCGCACATGATATGATACAGACCGTGATGGATGCGGGGAGACTTTTTTTCCCATCGCAGAAAAAAAGCTGAAGTAGCGCGTGCATAGCGCAGAAGTAACTCGCAGGCGAGTGCATCAGCAGCGCGCACCTTGTTTCTGTCTGTTCTAGTTACCTATCTATCTTTCTATTTTTCTTTTCATCTGCACCAGGGCCCGCGGTAACTTTATCACATGTTGTTTAGTGTTTCCTTAACCTGGAACTCTTTATTTGACAAATTATATATATATATATATCACGAAGAACTGTATGCTTCTCAAGCTTTATGAGAAGTGTCATTCATGTCTTTTCAGGTGCACTCAGAGGACAATCACCTGTTATATCATGGCATTTAGTTTTTATTGTCAGCATGATGTAGGCCTTTGTAATAATATTTATACAATATAGTTATATAATGACATGTTTACATGATCAAAATAGTGTGAAACTTGCAAAACCAAAACTAAAACGATTTTAAATTAGCTTGTTTTTGTAGTTTGGGCCAAAACAAATGTTTGTTGCATTTTTAATAGTTTAATTCATTTGATCGACTATATAAAAATCAGTGGATATTATCAGGTGAACTCCAATTAAGCTACTGAATCATCTCAAGAATGATCAGTGGAAACAGAATGTACCTGAGCTCAATTTAGAGCTTCACGCCAAAGGCTGTAAATACTTAAGTACATGTGATTTTTTTTTTTCAGCTTTTTTATTTTTAATAAATTTGCAACAATTTCAAAAACTCTTTGTTCACATTGTCATTATGGGGTATTGTGTGTAGAATTTTAGGGAAATAAATAATTTAATCCATTTTGGAATAAGGCTCAAGGCTGTAACATAAAAAAAATTAGGAAAAAGTGAAGCGCTATGAATATATATTTAAAAGAAAATACAGTATGTCAAATGATCTGATCTCTGTGTGGAGCACTGGCTGTTGTCAGACTCCTTTTGCAAACAAAAATCTCTCAGAATAATTACAATTAATAGCAAAATGTATTTGATAACATAGACATACTATTGAAAATTCATACTTAAATCATAAGAGTCATACTTCTGTGGTTATTTTGGTTAAAGTAACCTAAAAGTAATACAAAAGTAGTGTAATGCATTTCTGAGATATTAATATTGGAATGTAACTAATTACAAGAAAAGAAATGACAGTAACCATAAATTTACAATGTATTACATTTTGGACGTAACTTGCCCAGCTGTGTTCGTAACATTGCTAATGTTCATTAGCACAAAGATTAGATATTAACAGGGACTTGGAGCAAATTGTTTATGCACAATGGGCTCTACGCACCGCTAGAGTTTTAAAGCCAACGATAAACTTCCGGTGAAAGCTTAATGTGACTATTTTCAATTTCACAAAGTTGTTTTTACAGCATCGATGTTGTAATGTAATTACAATACATTCAGTTAAATTGACTTAAGCATTCATTTAGTTGTTGAAGTGTAAAATTAGATGAAAGATGGTGTAACCACTAGCGCCGTCAGTAGCAACAGGCTAGCGCAGAAATTCCATTGAAAATACTGAGGTAAAGTCTAGATTGGATATGCGGCCGGCTGGATGTGCGCTATGCACATCAATATAGCAGCATTTTTTATGACACTGTATAACAATAGGTGACGCAGTGGCGCAGTAGGTAGTGCTGTCGCATCACAGCAAGAAGGTCGCTGTAGTGTATGTGGGTGTGAATGAGTGTGTATGGGTTTCCCAGACATGAGTTGCAGCTGGAAGGGCATCCGCTGCTGGATAAGTTGGCGCTTCAATCTGTTGTGGCCACCCCAGATTAATAAAGGGACTAAGCTGAAAAGAAAATGAATGAATGAATGTATAACAATAATTTATATTTTTACAGTACTGTGACAGTTGGGTTTAGGGTTAAGGTGGGGGTAGGCGTTAATAAAATACAATAAATGTGAAGTTTAATAAATAATATAAATAATTCTCGTTAACTTCCGGGCGCAATTGTATCTGATCTAGCAACAGCCAAAATACTGGGGTAAAACAAACTGTTATATTTTAAAGACATGGCGAGGGGAAAATGGACATTAATGCAGTGCTTCTTGTCCGATCTGAGACCCCCTTCATATCATATATCTAACAGGCAGTGAAGATCGCTGATTTTTAAAGAAAACAGATCTTAAATGTGACAATTTTGAAATGGAAAGACAGTTCATCGGAAGCATTTGGGCTCCCTGGCTAAAAATTTTAAGTCTATGCATATAGCCCATTTAGCTAACACAGCAGATGTTGCATTAAAATTTGTGAATTTGGATAAATTGTTAAAGAGGATAATCTGTAAAATATTTTAAATAATTATATACTTTTTTGTTATTGGTCTTTAATTTTTTTAAGTTACTTAAAACAACTAATTGGAGATTTAAATCGCCTTGTCCCTTTTGAGAAATAGTTACTCTTTACTTTTTACTCATGAGTACATTTGTAATGAGTTATTTTTTACTTTTACTTGAGTAGATTTATAGACATATAACTTTACTTTTACTTAAGTAAAAAATTTTGTAAGTAACAGTACTTTTACTTGAGTACAAGATTTTATTACTCTTTCCACCTCTGGTTCATAATACCATTGCTAGGAGCTTAGTTTGAACAACTTTAACCCTCTGAGGTCACCACATCACACTGGTGTGAAATCAAGCTGTAGAATGGCCTAGTCAATCGCCTGAGGTGAATCCAATATAAAATACAAAATAAAGATCAGATTTGGTAGACGAGACCCACAGAACCATCAAGATTTTTACACTTTGTTGAAGTCTTTGAAAAACTCACACCTGAGCAATTCATGTGACTTTATTCACCATATGAGAGGCGTCTTTAAGCTGCAGTCACCAAGCAAAGCCTTTTATATAAAGTATTAAATACATTTCAGTAGTTCAGTACTTTCTCCTTGTGTCATTAGATTCTTATTACACATAACTAAGTTTTCAGATTAGTTTTGTTTTATTTTTATGTTTGTATTGTTTGGGTTTTTACCAAAATATGGTTCAGTTTTATAAAATCTTCGCTTTCGCCAATTGGTGACGTTTTTTTTCCTCGCCGCTGTCGCCACTGGCTTGCATGGTTCGGGATCTGTAGAGCTGTGCATCGATGGAATTGCTATTCAGTGTTTGGACTCTCAGTAGTGATTATTAACCCACACTGAACTGAGCTAAACTGATCTGAACTTAAACTCTGAAAACTGAACTGACACTGTTTCAATTCACTATAACCTTCCATGTGAAGCTGCTTTGACACAATCTACATTGTATAAGCGCTATACAAATAAAGGTGAATTGAACTGAATTGAATTCCATGTCAACAACTATTTTAGAAATATGATTCCTAGGTAAAAACATGACGTGTTCAATACCTATTTCCCCCACTGTATATATTAAATAATCAATGCCATCTTTAAATAAAGCAAAGCTGCAATATCTTGATGTGTACAGAATTCACACTGCTGTTGTTTTGCTTCTGTGTTTTGATGATGTGAAATGCTGAAGGCAACATTTTTGCTGTTGTCCGTGCCGGCTTTTCAAATCAGACGGTAATCCTCATGTGAGCCGAATGTTGGCTTTAAAGTGCCTTTTCTTTGTGTGTTTTTCTGGTTTCAGGAATGGTCTCGGTCCGTCTAAGGAGGGTGAAGCGCAGTACTCTGTTGTTCATTGTACCGGCTACATCAAGGCCTGGCCGCCAGCGGGTACTAATACAGACACACTCACAAAAACACACTGGCATCACTTTCAGTTCAAAGACACTGAAGCACCGAGACACTAACAGACACTCACACACACACATGCAGAGCAACATATGTACAGATTAAACCATCTGTTCTACAATCAGGTCTGCTTTAAATGCATTCAGTGCGATGAGTAAAAGCTAAATATATTATGTCGGGTTTATTTTAAGTCATAATATTTGACTAAGTCATTTAATGCTTTCAATAAAATAAGTAATTGCAATAATAATGTGAAGGATTAGTCAAATTATAAATTTTTCTTGATGTTAAATAAAAAAACATTAATAAATGTTTGAAAATATTATTGGTATTATTTTACAATAAGGTTCGATTAGTTGCAATTAAAATCAAACTGTTCATATTTAGTTAATGACAAATAAATATAAACATACTATTTTTAATAATAATTATAACATTTAACACGCATACACACACATATATGTATATATATATATATATATACAGTTGAAGTCAGAATTATTAGCCCCCTGAATTATTAGACCCTCTGTTTATTTTTTTTTTCCCAATTTCTGTTTAATGGAGAGCAGATTTTCTCAACACATTTCTAATCATAATAGTTTTAATATCTTATTTCTAATAACTGATTTATTTTATCTTTGCCATGATGACAGTAAATAATATTTGACTAGATATTTTTCAAGACACTTCTATACAGCTTAAAGTGACATTTAAATGCTTAACTAGGTTAATTAGGGTAACTAGGCAGGTTAGGGTAATTAGGCAAGTTATTGTATAATGATGGTTTGTTCTGTAGACTATCGAAAAAATATATAGCTTAAAGGGGCTAATAATTTTGACCTTAAAATGGTGTTTTAAAAATTAATAACTGCTTTTATTCTAGTCGAAATAAAACAAATAAGACTTTCTCCAGAAGAAAAAAACCTTGCCCTGTTAAACATAATTTGGGAAATATTTAAAAAAGAAAAACAAATTCAAAGGGGGGCTAATAATTCTGACTTTAACTATATAATAAATATATATATATCATATATATATATATATGAAAAAATAATAATATCATTAATACACGCATTTTTACATTGTTAGTTTAAGAAACAAATGGATTCATTGAATCATTGGCATCACTAAATGTAATTTTAGTGCTTCCAAACTAGAAAAATAGATTCATTCATTTGTGAATCAGTTAACATCAGTGCATATAATTAAAATGAATAAATAAAAACCTTAATTAGTTTAAATAATCTACATCATTGCATTTTATGTTTAAGTTTTGATGTTACCGAAAAAGATTCAGTAAATCATTTCCATCACTGCATGTAGATTTGATGTTAAGTAAAAAAGTTTCAGTGAATCATTTCCATCACTGCATATGATTTTGAAATATTCAAATTTGATTCACTAAATATTTTTCATTGCTGTGTATAGTTTCGATGTTACTGAAAAATATTCAGTGAATCATTTACTAACACTGCATGTGATTTTGAAAAATCTCAGATTTATTTGCCAAATCATTTGTATCAGGGCATGCAATTTTGATGTTATATGTAATAAAATGAATCAGCAATAGTAATATTACTGCATTCAGGCTAGCATAACCCATAAGCCAAAATGACTGAAGACTCATGTTGAACATGTTTGAATCATTTACATCGCTATATGTATTTTTGATTTTACGTAAAAAAACAGATTCAGTGAATCATTTACATCACCGCTTGCAATTTCGAAAGAATCTCTGAATCATTTTTGAAAGAATCATTGAATCATTTGCATCAGGGCATGCAATCTTAAAAAAAAAAATATATGAATCAGCAATAGTAATATTACAGATGCATTTAGGCTCGCATAACACATAAGCCAAAATGACCCGAAGCCCCATGTTGAACATGTTTGAATCATTTACATCAATATAAGTAGTTTTAATTTTACTTAAAAAAAGAAAAAAAGATTCTGTGAATCATTATCATTACTACATGTAGTTTTGATGTTACAGAAAAATAAATCAGTGAATCATTTACAACACTGCACGTGATTTTGAAATATCCAAACATGATTCACTAAATCTTTTCCATCACTGCAGGTAGCTTTAATGTTACTGAAAAAAAAAAAGATTCAGTGAATCATTTACATCACTGCATGTATTGTTTAATGTTATGGAAAATAAGATTCAGTGAATCATTTACATCACTGCATGTATTGTTTAATGTTATGGAAAATAAGATTCAGTGAATCATTTACATCACTGCATGTATTTTTTAATGTTATGGAAAATAAGATTCAGTGAATCATTTACATCACTGCATGTATTGTTTAATGTTATGGAAAATAAGATTCAGTGAATCATTTACATCACTGCATGTATTTTTTAATGTTACAGAAATTAAAATTCAGTAAATCATTTACTGCAATCACTGCATGTGATTTTAAAATTGCCAGACATGATTCACTAAATCTTTTCCATCACTACAGGTAGTTTTGATGTTACTGAATAAAAGATTCAGTGAATCATTTACATCACTGTATGTAGATTTGATGTTTCGAAAAAAAAGAATCAGTGAATCATTTACAACACTGCATATGGTTTAGAAATATGCAAACATGATTCACTAAATCTTTTTTATCGCTTCATATAGTTTCGATGTTACTGAAAAAGATTCAGTGAACCATTTACTAACACTGCATGTAATTTTGAAAAATTTAAAACTTATTCATTGAATCATTTGCATCAGCATATGCAATTTTGTTCTTGATACCTCTTAAAAAACGTTTCATTTAAAATTATATTACAGATTTGGCCTAGCATAACCCAAAGCCAAAATGACCCAAAGCCTCACGTTAAACATGTTTGAATCATTTACATCACTATATGTAGTTTTGATTTTACATTAAAAAAAAAAAAGATTCAAAGAATTATTTTACATTACTACATGTAGTTTTGATGCTACAGACAAAAGATTCAGCGAGTCATTTACAACACTCGATGTAATTTTGAATATCAAACATGATTCACTAAATCTTTTCCATCACTGCATGCAGTTTTGATGTTACCAAAAAAAGACTCAATGAATCATTTACCAACACTGCATGTAATTTTGAAAGATCTACAACTTATTCACTGAATCATTTGTGTCAGGGTATGCAATCTTAAGAAAGATTTTTGAATCAGCAATAGTAATATATCAGATGCATTTAGGTTAGCATAACCCATAAGCCAAAATGACTGAAACCTGAACAAGTTTGAACCTCCTGAACTTTCAGAACTCTGTGTTAAATTCTCATCGAATCGACAGAAAGGTCTGGAGTTCTGGATGACTCCCACATGACTCCAGATCCAGATCTCTCCAGCCCGAGATTCATATTAGTACAGCAGCAGGTGAAAGACAGATATTGAGCAACCCTGAACTCAAAGCCCAAAAAACGTGAACTTTCTTGCCTCATATCTCAGCTGGAGGTTCTCCAGGTCTCCTACAAGTATGTGTGTCATGAAAATCAATCGCACATGCTCCACATCCTGTTTGTTGCATAACGGCACAAAAACTAGGCTAAAAATAACCAGCGGCGCTCGACCGTCACCTATTATCATGTCCTATTGGAATGCGGTGATCTAAACGGAGACATCGCGTATAGTTTTCATCACACGTTATGAACGGTTAAGAAACTCTGTGGAAAGAGCAGATGGGATGTTCATCAGCGAAAACAAACACAAGACTTTATGTATGTGCTTTTTATTAGTTTGATATGCAAACGAACGAATCCTGTCTGCTGGTATAATGTCACTTTTGTGCAAATTAAAGGCAGTAAATTAATTGTAAACATCAGTGCATCTGGCTTGTTGTTTGATTTTCAGCGTGTCATTTATTTAGACTAAACAGTGATAGATATATACAGCCGTGCCTGTTTTATTTGCAGCACAGACTCATTAGTTTTGCAAAGTAGTGTTGATGAATTGAGTTGTATTTTACTCGAGGTGACATGTTTGCCGTGTGAATGTAGGAGCAGACAGTGAAATGATGACAATGGGACAATAAATTGCCCTTACGTGTCTTTGCTCTGTATTAATATCATTCTATGTTTGTTCATTGTCTCTGATGGATGCACTGCATATAAAAACAAACACATCACACAACCAATATGAACCCTTAATGAAGCGATTCTTTCAATTAATTAGCCAAAATGACTCACAAGTTACCAGTTTGAATCGGTTTGAACTTATAAATAAAATATCGGTGTCCTGAAATGTTTTTCCCATTCATTTCTGCCATTCTTCTGTTGAAATGGTATATAAAAAAAAAGCTTAATAGAAATGCAATAAAGCAAAAAACTAATTTTATAGAAAATGCACTTACTGGCCACTTTATTAGGTACACCTGTTCAACTGCTCGTTAATGCAAATTTCTAATCACATGGCAGCAACTCAATGCATTTAGGCATGTAGACATGGTCAAGACAATCTGCTGGAGTTTAAACTGAGCATCAGAATGGGGAAGAAAGGTGATTTAAGTGACTTTAAACGTGGCATGGTTGTTGGTGCCAGACGAGCTGTTCTGAGTATTTCAGAAACTGCTGATCTACTGGGATTTTCACGCACAACCATCTCTAGGGTTTACAGAGAATAGTCCGAAAAAGAGAAAATATCCAGTGAGCGGCAGTTCTGTGGTCTTGTTGATGCCAGAGGTCAGAGGAGAATAGTCAGACTGGTTCCAGCTGATAGAAAGGCTACAGTAACTCAAATAACCACTTGCTACAATCGAGGTATGCAGAAGAGCATCTCTGAACACACAACATGTCCAACCTTGAGGCGGATGGGCTACAGCAGCAGAAGACCACACCGGGCTCCACTCCTGTCAGCTAAGAGCAGGAAACTGAGGCTACAATTCACACAGGCTCACCAAAATTGTATGATAGAAGATTGGAAAAACGTTGCCTGGTCTGAGTCTTGATTTCTGCTGCGACATTCGGATAGTAGGGTCAGAATTTGGCATCAACAACATAAAAGCATGGATCCATCCTGCCTTGAATCAATGGTTCAGGCTGGTGGTGGTTGTGGTGTAATGGTGTGGGGGATATTTTCTTGGCACACTTTGGGCCCATTAGTACCAATTGAGCATCATGTCAACGCCACAGCCTACCTGAGTATTGTTGCTGACCATGTCCATCACTTTGTGACCACAGTGTACCCATCTTCTGATGGCTACTTTCAGCAGGATAATGCGCCATGTCATCTCAGACTGGTTTCTTAAACATGACAATAAGTTTACTGCACTCAAATGGCCTCCACAGTCACCAGATCTCAATCCAATAGAGCACCTTTGGGCTGTGGTGGAACGGGAGATTCAGATCCTGGATGTGCAGCCGACAAATCAGCAGCAACTGCGTGGTGCTATCATGTCAATATGGACCAAAATCTCTGAGGAATATTTCCAGTACCTTGTTGAATCTATGCCACAAAGGATTAAAGCAATTTTGAAGGCAAAAGGGGGTCCAACCCGGTACTGGTAAGGTGTACCTAATAAAGTGGCCGGTGAGTTTAGATTCCAAGCCTTTCATAGTGTTTTATATTTTGTGAACATGTACAGCTTTTATTTTTTTATTTTTTATTTTTTATTTACACATCATTAAAGTAACTAATGGACACTTTTTATAAAATACATATTTATTAAACACTTCCAAAAAAGATTTACTGAATCATTTTACATCAGTGTTATCAAGTCATCCACAATGACACTTGGAACTGATCAAAGAATAATGTTCATTTACACTGTAACAAGCTGCACGGTAGCTCAGCACGGTGGCAGCACTGTCGCCTCACAGCAAGAGGGCCAGCAAGGTCAATTGGCATTTCTGTGTGGAGTTTGCATATTCTCCCCATCTTTGCGTGGGTTTCCTCCTGGTGCTCCGGTTTCCCCCACAAGTCTCTAGGCATACAGTGTGGGTGAATTGGATTAACTAAATTGACCGTAGTGTAGTGTGTGTGAATAAGTGTGTATGGGTGTTTCCCAGTACTTGGTTGCAGCTGTAAGGGCATCCGCTGCATAAAGCATGTGCTGGAATAGTTGGCAGTTCATTCTGTTGTGGTGACCCCTGATAAATAAGCGTCTAAGCCGAAGGAAAACGAATGAATGAATACACTGTTACAAAACTGTAATTTTACTTAATTTTATTTCACATATTTTTCACGTTATTCTGAAATACAATCTGAAATAAAAATTGCAAAACATGAATTGCACAGTAAATGTACATATCCAGTGAAAAATCACATGAAAAACACGTCAATGTGTGTAACACCCCCAAAAACATATTTTTGAAGATTTTATTGTCAATTATGGGGACTTTCTATAGGTTTCCATTGTTTTTACACTGCACAAACTGTATCTTTATTGCTCTACTCCAAGTTAATGTCAGTCAATGTATTTACAAATATGAACAAACAATGAACAATACATTTATTACAGTATTTATTCATCTTTATTAACGTTGTTCATTGTTACTTGTTAACTCAGTGCATTATGTTCATTCATTTATTTTCCTTCGGCTTAGTTTCTATTTCAGAGGTCACCACAGCGGAATGAATCACCAAATATTCCGACACATGTTTTACGCAACAGATGCCCTTCCAGCTGCAACCCATTACTGGGAAACACTCATTCACACACGCACTCATACACTATGGCCAATTTAGTTCATTAAATTCACCTATAGCGCATGCACAGCAAAAATTAGTGTTAAATATATATTTTTTTTTTTGGTGTTGTTCAGTGTTAAAACTGGAGTACATTTTAATCCACGAGTGTGAAAGAGCGTATATTTAAGAGTTTTTTTTTCAGTGTTAAACTTTAAACCCAACTCAAATTGAGTTAAATGTACACTGATTTATTTGCTGTGTGTGTTTGGACTGTGGGGGAAACCAGAGCACCTGGGGGAAACTCACGCCAACACGGGGAGAACATGCAAACTCCACACAAAAATACCAACTGACCCAGTTGGGACTCAAATCAGCGACCTTCTTGCTGTGAGGCGACAGTACCAACCACTGAGCCATCGTGCCACCCATGAATTATGTTATCAAGCACAATTTTTACAATGCATTATTAAATCTTGAACTATGATTCAGCACAAGTATTGTTCATTATTAATTCATGTTAGTAAATACCCATGTATAATTACCTTACAGAAACTTATTGTTAAGTGTCACCAGACGTTTGTATCCTGCAAAGCTTTTTTAGTCATCAGCCTTAATGAGGTCAAGGCAAAGAACGAAGCAAGTCAAGAAGAAATCATTAATGTAATTAAAAGGAGATTAAATGCTTTACGCTCATGCTTAAACAAACTCCAGGACAACTATCTCTCCATCTGCTGCTATTGCATGTGTGGAGTTTATTCCAGATAAACACGGCACAACATCCAGGAACAATAACAGTTTCGCTACTAGATTTTAGATGACGAAAAGAAAGAAATTCCAGGAGACTGTGACAAAACTGCCGAGCAGATGCTATTAGTAGGATCAAAAACAAGTTTTGCACATATATTTCTAAACAGGATGTCTTGCAACAGAGCATCTTGTTTAAAAAAAAGCAACATGTACGAATAAACATCCGTTTTCAATATATTTCCTCATCCCTAAAGATGTTTGCTTTGTATGGATGTGTTTAAATACACATTAAGGGTGCATTTGTGTTACAAAAAAGAAAACAGCTTAACTGGTTTACATATGCAGAAATCCAAAAATTTCCAAAGCTTGAAATTAACTGGAATGTTCAAAAGTTTCACTTCACTAGCCTCACAGTTGTCATGAAGGGTAATATTAGCTATACACACCAAAACCATTGTTTGTATCAGGCGGCAAACACCTTTTTTTCTGCTGTGAACTTTGGCATTTTAACATGGCAGTGTATGACGATTTGCTTGTTTCTGGAGCCAGCCCCCAGTGGCTAGTCAATGAATTGCTAAGACATAAATTCCAGGAGACTCTGACAAAAATGTGGAGCAGATGCTATTAGTAAGAATCAAGTGGCCACGTCATTAATTATGCAGAATTTAGGGCTCAATATAAATTAAACTAATGAGTTATAAAAATTTCACAAGCCTCACAGTTGTCATAAAGGGTAATATTAGCTATACACACCAAAACCATTGTTTGTATCAGGCGGCAAACACCTTTTTTTCTGCTGTGAACTTTGGCATTTTAACATGGCAGTCTATTAACCTTTGCTTGTTTCTGGAGCCAGCCCCCAGTGGCCAGTCAATGAATTGCAAAGACATAGATTCCTGGAGACTCTGACAAAAATGTGGAGCAGATGCTATTAGTAGGATCAAAAGTTTGGGGCACATATTTCCAAACAGCACATCTTGCAACAGAAAAAAAACAACATTTACAAAAACATCTGTTTTCAATATATTTCTTCATACCTTAAGATGTTTGCTTTATTCGAATGTGCTTTCCATGGGAAAATATTGGAATTAACAGGAATGTATAGGAATTAAAGGGAATAAACTGGAAAATTATTAAAATAAACACCACACAACATTCAGGAACAATATATGTTTAGCTACTAGATTTTAGATGACTAAAAGAAATAAATTCCAGGACACTCTGACATAAATGTGGAGCAGATGCTATTAGTAGGATTCAAATGCCTGCGACCTTAATTATGCAGAATTTTAGGGCTCAATATGAATTAAACAAATGAGTTATAAAAATTTCACTAGCCTCAAAGTTGTCATGAAGGGTAATATTAGCCATACACGTCAAAACTGTTTTTTGTATCAGGCTGCAAACATCTTTTATTTCTGCTGTGAAGTTGGGCATTTTAACATGGCAGTCTATGAGAATTTGCTCATTTCTGGAGCCAGCCCCCAGTGGCCAGTCAATGAATTGCTAAGACATAAATTCCAGGAGATTCTGACAAAAATGTGGAGCAGATGCTATTAGTAAGAATCAAGTGGCCACGGCATTAATTATGCAGAATTTAAGGGCTCAATATAAATTAAACTAATGAGTTATAAAAAAATCACAAGCCTCACAGTTGTCATAAAGGGTAATATTAGCTATACACACCAAAACCATTGTTTGAATCAGGCGGCAAACACCTTTTTTTCTGCTGTGAACTTTGGCATTTTAACATGGCAGTCTATTAACCTTTGCTTGTTTCTGGAGCCAGCCCCCAGTGGCCAGTCAATGAATTGCAAAGACATAGATTCCTGGAGACTCTGACAAAAATGTGGAGCAGATGCTATTAGTAGGATCAAAAGTTTGGGGAACATATTTCCAAACAGCACATCTTGCAACAGACAAAAAAAAAAAAACATTTACAAAAAACATCTGTTTTCAATATATTTCTTCATACCTTAAGATGTTTGCTTTATCCGAATGTGCTTTCCATGAGAAAATATTGGAATTAACAGGAATGTATTGGAATTAAAGGGAATAAACTGGAAAATTATTAAAAATAAACACCACACAACATTCAGGAACAATATATGTTTAGCTACTAGATTTTAGATGACTAAAAGAAATAAATTCCAGAAGACTCTGACATAAATGTGGAGCAGATGCTATTAGTAGGATCCAAGGGGCCACGGCCTTAATTCTGCAGAATTGCAAGGCTTAATATAAATTAAACTAATGAGTTATAAAAATTCACAAGCCTTACAGTTGTCATGAAGGGTAATATTATCTATACACACCTAAACCATTGTTTGTATCAGGCTGCAAACACCTTTTATTTCTGCTGTGAACTTTGGCATTTCAACACGGCAGTCTATGAGGATTTGCTTGTTTCTGGAGCCAGCCCCCAGTGGCCAGTCAATGAATTGCAAAGACATAAATTCCAGGACACTCTGACAAAAATGTTGAGCAGATGCTATTAGTAGGATTCAAATGCCTGCGACCTTAATTATGCAGAATTTTAGGGCTCAATATGAATTAAACAAATGAGTTATACAAATTTCACAAGCCTCAAAGTTGTCATGAAGGGTAATATTAGCCATACACGTCAAAACCGTTTTTTGTATCAGGCTGCAAACATCTTTTATTTCTGCTGTGAAGTTGGGCATTTTAACATGGCAGTCTATGAGAATTTGCTCATTTCTGGAGCCAGCCCCCAGTGGCCAGTCAATGAATTGCAAAGACATAAATTCCAGGACACTCTGACAAAAATGTTGAGCAGATGCTATTAGTAGGATTCAAATGCCTGCGACCTTAATTATGCAGAATTTTAGGGCTCAATATGAATTAAACAAATGAGTTATACAAATTTCACAAGCCTCAAAGTTGTCATGAAGGGTAATATTAGCCATACACGTCAAAACCGTTTTTTGTATCAGGCTGCAAACATCTTTTATTTCTGCTGTGAAGTTGGGCATTTTAACATGGCAGTCTATGAGAATTTGCTCATTTCTGGAGCCAGCCCCCAGTGGCCAGTCAATGAATTGCAAATAAATACATTTCAGGAGATGATGACAAAAATGTGGAGCAGATGCTATTAGTAGGATCAAAAGTTTTGGACACACATTTCCAAACAGCATGTCTTGCAACAGACAAAAAACAACATTTACAAATAAACATTTGTTTTCAATATATTTCTTCATCCCTTAAGATGTTTGCTTTATCTGAATGTGCTTAAATCCACATTAAGGACACATTTGTGTCACATTTTAATCACATTTTTAATAAACTGACATAAAACAGCTAATGAGTTTACATTGGAAACTTTCCATGGGAAAATATTGGAATTAACGGGAATGTGTAGGAATTTAAGGGAATAAAATGGAAAATTATTAAAAATAAACACAGCACAACATTCAGGAACAATATACAGTTGAAGTCAGAATTATTAGCCTCCTTTTGAATTTTTTTTCTTTTTTCAATATTTCCCAAATAATGTTTAACAGAGCAAGGAAATGTTCACAGTATGTCTGATAATGTTTTTTCTTCTGCAGAAAGTCTTATTTGTTTTATTTAGACTAGAATAGAAGCATTTTTCAAATTTTTAAAAGCCATTTTAAGGACAAAATTATTAGCCCCTTTAAGCAAATTTCTTTCGATAGTCTACAGAATAAACCATCATTATACAATAACTTGCCTAATTACCCTAACCTGCCTAGTTAGCCTAATTAACCTAGTTAAGCCTTAAATGTCACTTCAAGCTGTATAGAAGTGTCTTGAAAAATATCTAGTAAAATATCATTTACTGTCATCATGGCAAAGATAAAATAAATCAGTTTTTTAGAAATTAGTTATTAAAACTATTATCATAAGAAATGTGTTGAAAAAATCTTACAATCTTACACTGATGTAAAAATCAGAAATTGGGGGAAAAAATAAACAGGGGGGCTAAAAATTCTGACTTCAACTGTATGTTTAGCTACTAGATTTTAGATGCCCAAAAGAGAGAAATTCCAGAAGAGAATGACAAAAATGTTGAGCAGATGCTATTAGTAGGATTCAAGTGACCACGGCCTTAATTATGGAGAATTTTAGGGCTCAATATAAATTAAACCAATGAGTTATAAAAATTTCACAAGCCTCACAGTTGTCATGAAGGGTAATATTAGCTGTATACACCAAAACCATTTTTTTGTATTAGACTGCAAACACCTTTTTTTTCTACTGTAAAGTTGGGCATTTTAACATGGCAGTCTATGAGGATTTGCTTGTTTCTGGAGCCAGCCCCCAGTGGCCAGTCAATGAATTGCAGTTTCAGTTACTTCAGTATTAAGGCTGATATATACTTCTGCATCAAGCGCACACGTATGGTCCGGCGCAGCCTTTGCGTGGTTGCATAGCCCTTGCCGTGGCTGACGCGCACCTCTTAAAAAATTTAACAAAATGTTGCAATGACGCGTAGTGCAGCTCTGTGATTGGTCTGCCGTTCCCACTTCTGATTGAGCGAGTTTTAGCTACTTATAGCGTAAGAAAACAAAAACAAATATCTGCAAAGAAACTTGACACAGAGGAACATAAAAACCTGCTGCCAGCTAGCATTTCAGACGTGTTATTGCAGAGCAACACAAACAGCGCACAGAAGTGTAAATGCAAGGCAGGCACTGTGGGTCACGTCGATCACTCGACGCAGAAGTATAAACCAGCCTTTAGGTGCTGCTTGGTTGGATTGCATACACATTTCCAAGCAGCAACTGTCTTGCAACAGAGAACATCTTGTTAAAAAAAAGTGTACGAATAAACATGTTAGTCATCAGGCAGTACTAGAGCATCTAACTGACTATTTCTGATCTGCACATGTTTTCAGTGTGCTATCAGTGTTTGTTCGGACAAATGACTCATGTTTTTTGGGGGTTTTTTTTCCAGGCATGACTATTCCAGATGAAGACACAGAAGCAGGTCAAACTAGCAAATACTGCTTGGTTGCTATTGGAAGACTGCAGGTATGTGTGCCGGTCATAAATTCTCAATCTATGACATGTATAGCTATAAAAAACAGGGATTAAATGGTTCGAGTTGTTAAAACACCTTGTAAATTGTGAGTAGTGTCATATAAAATCCACATATTTACAGTGTTGTTTTTTTAGCACATGCAAAACCACTTGTTGGTATCAAAAAGGATTTTTTACATTTTCTTAATTTTTTTAATTTTTTACATTTTCTTAATTTTTAAAGCTTTTTTCGTGATATTTACAAATTTATTTCTCTAAACATAATGTCTTCTTGTTTCTCAGAATTGAGTTTATTCTTAACATTTTCTTTTTATTTCATTACTTTTTTCATAACAAATTATTTTATTCTCAATTTAATGAATTTATTCTCAGCATTTTATAATAATTTTTGTTTTCAACATTTACAGTTTTTTTTACGTAAGGACTTCTTAAATTTTAGGAAAGTTGTTAAATGTAAGAAAAAAATCTACACATTTTGTTGAGAATAAACTCATTCAGTTCCAGTTTTTTTTTCAATTTTTTTTCTTAAATTTAACTACTTACGAAATATGAACGACTCTATTCCAGAAATGTAATGGGTTAATTCTCAATGTTTTTCTTAAAATTTACAAGTTTATTTCTTAAAACATAACGGCTTCTTGTTTCTCGGAATTGAATGAGTTTATTCTTAAAAAATTTTTTATTTTTATTTAATGACTTTTTCATACAACAAATGATTTTAATCTCAATTTAATTATGTTATTTTCAACATTTTATTAAATTAGTATTTTTTTTTTATTTACAAATTTTTTTCTTGAAACATAATGACTTCTTACATTTTAAAATGTCGTTAAATTTAAGAAAACATTCTAAATAAAATGTCAAGAATGAACTCATTTAGTTCCAATGATTTTCTTACGAACATGTTCTTAAATTTAACTACTTTTTTTCAGAATCTAACAACTCTGTTCTCGAAATTTTCAACAATTTGTTCTCATAAAAATAACGACTTCATTCTTGAAATTTAATAACATTTTATCTAATTCTTTTTTTTATTTATTTATTTTTTTTTTTTTACAAGTTTTTTTTTTTTCTCAAAGCACAGTTACTTTATTCTCAAAATTTACTGAGTTTAATTTTACACTTTAATCCCTAAAGGATTTTATTATTTTTTATTATTGCTTGGCCCTTAAATTCTTCCATGCATTAGGTCTAATTCACAAAACATTCGTAATTTAAGCATAAAACAGACCTTACTAAAATTCTCCTCTGGTTTCACAAATGCATTCGATTTAATAGTTAAATGTAAGTGTTAATAAATTCCAGTCATTCATAAATAGTGCACACAAACATCGACAATAACGCGTAACCCCTGTCTACTCATTAAAGTTACACAAATTCGTGTCCAGGAATGCAGTGGAATATTCTGGACCCGTTTATTTCATTAGTGCATGAAGGACTAATAGGCCACATGTCTAAGAATTAATATTCTATTAACGTGTGTCCAGTAAGCATTTTTAGCCATGCAGCTTCATCATGCCAGGCTCTCTTCTAAAAAGCTGACCAGTGGGTCATGAACTCTATAAAAAATAAATAAATGGGGAAAAAAGACAACCAATTTTTTTCCATAAACTAACATTTGAAATTGCAAACACTGTCAGAACAGGCATATGAATGATTTACAAAACCTGTTTGCAATCAAGAAATCACTCAAATAGGATCTGCCTGACAAAGTGTAGACCAAAAGATCCTCAAAAACCCTAGATATGTCGGGATTCAAAGAAATTTAAAACAAAGAAAATAATTAAGATCTTCCCATCTGGAAAGTTTATAAAGCATTAATATATGCATGACCTTAATCTATAAATTTGTTGTACATGGGTCACGATACAATATATCGCGATACAATAAATATTGTGATATATTGCAATAGTTTGTATTAGTATGTGTGTCACATTATATTGACAACTTGATAAAGTCGGCAGACAAATTAAAATTCCAATTCCAATTTATTTTCCATCCATTCCAATTCATTAGAACTGCACAGTGTGATTGAACAGAGAACTATATATATTGCAAAGCTTACAAATGGCATTTTTTGTATTTCCCCTGGTATAGCGTTTAGGGTTGGGCTATGTTGACCAATTTGGCATCGTACAATGTCTAATAACATGGCGATGGACCATGGCATCGTCGTCATAGGGGGAGGTGAATTAATTATTTATTAATAATTAATAAATGAACATAACTAATTAATTATTTGTAGCCTACCGTTTTAACTACCTGACCCGCATGGCCTTTGTTTTACTAATAACCAAATCATAAATAAATAAATAAATAAATAAATAAATAAATAAATAAATAAATAAATAAATAAATAAATAAATACATAAAGATAAGTTACACACAAATTACCACCTGTTAATCACTTTTTTCCGCGGGACTCTGGCATGACTAGGCAGAGTGAACTGTGCCGTTATGGCGTCCACACACTTGCTTGTTAAAAAAGGTGCACAAACAACAGGAACCAACCAACAGTATCTGAGGTTTTCACTAAAATTACTAAGTACAAGCGTGAAAGCGAAAGACTGAAGCAGTGTACTGATGCTGTGACACCTTACCTGAGAGAATCAAAAGACAGAAGAGTCGTTAGATAGAGACAAGATTAATTAAATATCACGTTTAACAACTAACTTATAGTGAGATGCGATCCAGCGGTACATCCTTGATAAACTGTCCGTACCAATGACTGTATAAAATATACAGTCCGTACACTGTTCTCTGGAGCTCAGACGAGCGCATGACTGTGTGTGTGTGTGGCTGTGGCTGTCTGTATGTGTGTGTGGTCACGTGATGTGCGTTTTCAGCAGACGGAGGGCTGTTCAGAAATGCTTGGTGAAACGCCAGTTTGGATGTGGATCATTTTCGTTCTAAAATGCCATTTTAAAGTTGCATCAGTGTAAACGGGGCCTGAGTGTGTGTTTTTCACGAGCGGGTTTGCAACGGGGGCGGTGCGGAGGATCGGTGATGCCGCCTTAGCATCATAATGTCTATAGGCCATCTGCGATGGACGATGGCATCGTCTATCGACCCAACCCTAATAGTGTTAAAACCAAAGTGCAGCCACACGTCAGCTCTAAAAGCTGGAGGCACCTTTATATTTTATGCCATGCTCACTCTTGCTTATCTCCGATACTGTACTACTTGGCATTTTGTTGATCGCGAGTTAGCGACATCTACAGGAGGGGAGGAGGAGGTCATTTGGTACAACTTGAATCGATACTTAAGGTTGGACTATCGATACACTATCGTAAAAGAAAGTATTGCGATAGTTAGATGTATCGATATATTTGCTCAGCCCTAATATATATATATATATATATATATATATATATATATACACACACACACTGTATTAGTACAACACTTGATATTCCTGTGTGAGAAACCAATGATCTATGATGCATTTATGCTTAGTTCAGCTTGATCCTGAGTTCGGTTAATCTTGATGAATTATGATGAGTCTGGGATTTTAAAATGTATGTAATGCTTGCTCTGGACAGGAGACGTATTAGTATATTTAGCATCTGTCGTTTACCCAAACATATTTATATTTCTTGTCACATAATATATCTGGGAACTTAATTCATCTGTCACTATAATAAAGTGCCTTGTCAGCTCTCGAATAACAAATAACTCTCTATACTCGGGGTCACTGCAGAAAAGTATTACTTTCTTTAATCTATTTCTACAACTTGCGAATATTTAATACATTTCAAAAGTTGGTGGAAGTTTATTTCAATATATCTAGCATTGATTTTATTTAATTCATGACTGATTTAAATAATTTTTAATTGCAATTCATTTAATGACACTTATCAGGAAAGTAAGTAAACATTTATCTTATTTATTTGTTAACATTTGCAAAACACACATTGAAATTAACAATGGTACACTAATAACTCACAAAAAGCAGGTTATTGAAGTAATAACTTGTCCTAATTTACATGCAAACCTGTGCCCCGTAAAAGCAACAGACTTTGTTAATAAATCAGCTTATTTTCTGGTAGTGATGTCAAAATGTAATAATTAGCATATCTAACTTATTTTTCGGTTGTGATGTTAAACGAATCACTAAAAAGATGAAAATGAAGAAGATCATTGCAACATATCTTACTGCTCATATATTATCCTGCAGGACACATTTTTATAATTCTTTGGGTCAAGAAAACATCTGTTTTCCATGTATTTCCTCATCCCTTTCTTATTTCAAGATGTTTGCTTTGTCTGGATGTGCTTAAATCCACATTGTGAACTCATTTGTGTGGCCCATCACACATAAACTGACAGAAAACAGTTTTTAATGGGTTTACATTTGAGTTGCAGAATTTCAGAAATGTTTAAAGCTGGAAACCTTCCATGGGAAAATATGGGAATTAACAAGAATGTATGGGAATTAAAGGCAATAAACTGGAAATTTATTTTAGATAAACATGGCACAACATGAGGTATGCCATGTTTAAGGTAACTAACAATAACAGTTTCGATACTAAGCTTTTTAAGGTAATTAACAGAAAAATATGGGAACTATCAGGA
Source organism: Danio kyathit (assembly GCA_903798195.1). Lineage (NCBI taxonomy): Eukaryota > Metazoa > Chordata > Actinopteri > Cypriniformes > Danionidae > Danio > Danio kyathit. The sequence goes on from LR812525.1 coordinate 13,352,894, forward strand.
ATGAATGGGAATTAAATAAACTGGAAATTTATTCCAGATAAACACAGCACAACATCCTGGAAAAATAACAGTTTCACTACTATATTTGCTATGGTAATTAATGGTAAAATATGGGAATTATGGGGAATATATGGCAATTAAATGGGAATAAACTAAATATTTATTCCAGAAAAACACAGCACAACATCCAGGAACAATAATGGTTTTGCTACTAATCTTTCTATGGTAATTAACAGCAAAATATGGGAGTTAACGGGAATGCATGCCAATGATTAAATTTAGCAAAATGCAGATTAGCCTGTAACAGGGAATGTATTTGTATACAGTTGATATAAGTCTTGCAGGATAATTTTGGTTGACACCACCATATTTAATGCAATTTCTGTTAAATGCTTCAAACATCCAAGAAAAATAACAGTTTCGCTACTAAACTTTCTATGGGGATTAATGGCAAAATATGGGAATTAACAGGAATATATGGGAATTAAAGGGAATAAATGGAAAATGTATTCCAGATAAACATGGCACAACATCCAGGAACAATAACAGTTTCACTACTAGATTTTCCATCATAGTTAACCGCAAAAAATGGAAATTAATGGGAATGCATAGGATTTGAAGAGAATAAACTGGAAATTTATTTCAGATAAACACGGCACAACATCCAGGAACAATAACAGTTTCCCTACTAGGTTTTCCATGGTAATTAATGGCAAAATAGGGGAATTATTGGGAATATATTGCAATTACAGTTAATAAACTGAAAATGTATTCCAGGAAAACATGGTACAACATCCAGGAACAATAATAGTTTTGCTACTAAACTTTTCATGGCTATTAACAGCAAAATATGGGAATTAACAGTAATCTATGAGAATTAAAGAAAATAAACTGGAAATTTATTTCAGATAAACACTGCACAACATCCAGGAACAATAACAACAGTTAATAGCAATAGTTTTGATACTAAACTTTCTATGGTTAAATTAAATTTTGGAATTAATGGGAATATATGAGAATTAAAGGGGAATCAATTGGAAATTTACACAATAGCACATTACCCTAAAACAGGGAGTGTAATTGTACAGTATATAGTTGATATAAATCTTGCAGGATAATCATGGTTGTCACCAGTATATTTAATGCAATTTCAGTTAAATGCCTCTTCATGTTGAATTACTGAACTCCTCTTCATTTGTAAGCCGTTTGGACAAAAGAGTCCGCTTAATGATTAAATGAAATGACTAAATGTCTACCCTGCCCATTCCTCAATCACATACACTTATGGAACAGAGAATTACCCTGTTTACTTCACAGTGAAGCCACATATTTGCATTTGAGTCAAACATTTCATCCATTCAATTTAATACATACTCTCCCACATCCTAAACCATACAGACAACTGTAACTAATTCTTTGACGATCCCATGACAGTGTGGCGCAACAAAGCGTGCATCTGCTGCTTCGAGCATAAGACCATCTGTTTGTGTGTAAAACTCTTCATCATCTCATCCCTCAGGTGACCAGCTCTCCCGTTTCAATGGATATGAACGGGCTTTCGGTTCCGACTGAATTCCTTTCACGCCACAATTCGGATGGCATCATCACATTCGTGGACCCTCGATGCATCAACGTGATTGGCTACCAACCTCAGGTCATTATCATCTTGAAAGTTCTTGTTAAATGAACACTTCACTTTTTTATTAAAAATATAGGCTCATTTTACAGCTCCCCTAGAGTAAAACAGTTGACTTTTACCATGTTTTAATCCATTGAGCTGTTTGGGTCTGTCAGGAGCACTTTTAGCTTAGCTTAGCATAACTAATTGAATCGGATTAGACCATTAGCATCTTGTTCAAGATGTCAAAGTGTTTCAAAAATTTTCCTAAACCTTGACTCTACTGTACACTATAAAAAAATCCGTAATTTTACGGTTTATTTCCAGCAGCTGGTGTGCCAGAAATAAACCGTAAAATAACGGTTGTTAAATTACAGAAATTTACCATAAAATAACGGACAATAAATTACAGAAATTTTCTTAAATTAAAATTTCTGGTAAATTTCTGTAATTCAACCTCTGTTATTTTACAGTAAATTTCTGTAATTTAACGGTTGTTATTTTACGGTTTTTTTTTCGGCACCCTAGCTACCGGAAATAAACTGTAAAATTAAGGCTTTTTTTTTTTACAGTGTAGTTACATCTTGTACTAAGATTGATAGAAAATGAAAAGTTGCTATTATTATAGGCCAGTATAACTAGGAACTATACTCTTATTCTGATGTAATAATAAAGGAACTTTGCTACCGTACCATGGCTGCAGCAGGCGCAATAATATTACGCATGCCTGAAAATTGTCAAATTTTATATTAAATGAACACTATACTTTTTTTCCCTTTTTTTTTTTAAGAGTAAAACAGTTGCATTTTACCATTTTTGTATCCATTAAGCTGATGTTTGGGTCTGGCACAAGCACTTTTAGCTTAGCTTAGCTTATAATTGAATCGGATTTGACCATTAGCATCTCACTCAAAAAATGGCCAAAGTGTTTCGAAAATTTTCCTAAAGGTTGAGTTTTCTGTAGTTACATTGGTGTACCAAGACTGATGGAAAATGAAAAGTTGCTATTTTCTAGGCCGATACTTTTATTCTGGTGTAATAATAAAGGACGTTTGCTGCCGTAGATATGTGACATTACACGGTGATATTTAATGAACACTATACTTTTTTTTTTTTTTTTTTTTTTTTTTTTTTTAAAAGAGTAAAACAGTTTAGATTACCATTTTTGGATCCAATAAACTGATATTTGGGTCTGGCGGAAACACTTTTAGCTTAGCTTAGCATAAATAATTGAATCGGATTAGACCTATAGCCTCTCACTCCAAAAAATACCAAATTTTCCTGTTTAAAGCTTATGCTATATAGCTCTGCTATGGTTACATAATATACTAAGATTGATGAAAAATTGAAAATTTCTGAGGCGATATAACTACACTAAAAAATTATATGATCATTTAGTCATGACAGCATGTGTTTTTAGTTTATTTTACTTTAAGTTGTACCTAAGTTATTCATGTTCTAACGTAATTTTATAAGTTATGCAAGCTTTTTTAAGTCAGTTTAACATAATATAAGTTCAATGGATTCATAAGGTTAATTTGGTTCAGCTTAAAAACTTAAGGCAACCAGGATTTTTTTCTAGTCTTATTCTGGCGTAATAATAAAGGAAGTTTGCTGCAGTACCATTGGTTGCAGCAGGCAGTGATATTACGTAGTGCCTGAAAATTGTCAAACCTCCCTCAATATAAATGTTACGCGTTTATTTTGTTATATTGGACGAGACATAACATTAAGTGAGTTTCTACTGGTGCTGGGTGAAAATAAGTGAAATCTCAACAAATAAATATGTGAAACAAAAATAACAATTTATTAAACGACGATATTAAACAATGAATATAGGAATTTATGTAATTTAAATTACCAAATCAAATGAAAACAGGAGTGTTGCCAAAACTAACAAATACATATAGCAAAACAATCTAACTAAACCCCAACTAAACTAACTAACCAAAGAAAAATGAAACAAACCCGTAATCTTCAGCGTATGTGACGTTTAATTAAATTTACACAAACTATTCAAAACAGAATTACAGGATGTGGCAACTTCTCCTTAAACTAGTTAACACAAAATACTTAAATAGTTATTGTTAAGTACACATTGTTAGCAATTAGCACAACAAAAGATTATCAGATAATCCAGTTCTTATAAGGATTGTTCAACTTCCTAATAATCAGGCAAACTGAGCTGCAAAAACTTATCTAAACAATAAAACACTTAAACGAGAGACAAACTGAACAACAAAAAGAATATGAACAAGAAAGAACAGGCTGGTTGACACAAGTGAGGAGTTTGGTGATGAATCAGGTGCTCCTCTAGATCAGCGCAAGCGAATGCCTTTTAAATGCGGCGGACCAGCCCCAGCTTCTGATAGTGATGGCCTTCTCGACCAGTGTTCGCACACCTGGGCCAGGACAGAATACACAATGGGAAAGAGAAGAGAAAGCAAAACAGAAAAAAAAAACACAAAACATACGTGAAATGTAACATGGCGTAATAATAAAGGAACTTTACTGCCGTACCATGACTACGCAGTGCCTGAAAATTGTCAAACTTCCCTCAATATAAATGTAACCACATAGAAGTTAGCTGATTTTTTTTTTAGGCGATGTGTAATATCATTGCGACTGCTGTAGTCTTGGTATGGCAACAAAGTTCCTTGATTGTTATGCCATATTAAGAGAATAGTTCCTATCCCAGCCTGATCACATGGGGAAATGTAAGTATTTTACGTTTTGTCAGTTTAGTGGTTCAGTCGTTCGAAAATTTACCATTTTAAAAAGGAGGCATGGCACCCAATCGTCATTGGGTGATGAGCAAATCGTACTAAATTGTACGAATTAGATCGTACAAATTCATACGAATTAGCCACTAAATCAAAAAGTTACGAATTGCCGTGAGATTGCGTTGCCTATCCATATCGACCTAGAAAATAGCAACTTTTCATTTTAGTACACAATGTAACATCAGAAGAGTCAAGCTTTAAGTAGGAAACTTATTGAACCTCTTTGGTCATTTTTAGTCACTTGCTAATGGTCTAATCCGATTCAATAATCTATGCTAAGATAAGCTAAAAGTGCTCCCATCAGACTCAAAGATTGGCTGAATGGATTTAAAAATGGTAACTCAACTGTTTAACCCTTTGGGAGCTGTAAATGAGCCTAGTTTCTAGTTCTAGAGTTCTAGTGTTTCTTTTTAATGCACATCTACAGTAACTAAATCTGACAATATTTATGCTTTATTTGTTTATTTTGAAATGCATCAGTCCTTGAGATGACTTCAATCCCAGTCGGACTGAATAATAGAGAATATTGAGGCTTATCGCTGCTTGAAAACAGTCAAACTTTTTTCCAGTTATTATTCAACGTGACCCTGATGCTGTCTGCATGCTCGGTGTTTGACAAGTACTAAAGGCTTGTATAAATCAAGCATTCATATGACTGTTCATTTTATTGGGTTTACACAGGATCTTCTTGGCAAAGACATTCTGGAGTTCTGCCACCCGGAGGACCAGAGCCACCTTCGGGAGAGTTTCCAGCAGGTATGCCAAAACCAGATTAAACCCGTCAGCCAACACCAATCGCATATTTCCCACATGATGTTTTTTAACAGAACAAGGAATTTTTCACAATTTTTTTTTCTGGAGAAAGTCTTTTTTTTTTTATTTTAGCTAGAATAAAAGCGGTTTTGAATTAAAAAAAAAAAAAAAAAAAACATTTTAAGGTCAAAATTATTAAGCCCCCTTAAGCAATACTATACAGAACAAACCATCATCATACAGTGACTTGCCCAATTAACCTTGTTAAACCTTTACATGTCACTTAAAGCTGAATACTAGGGTCTTGAAAAATATCTAGCCAAAATAGTTATTAAAACTATTATGTTTAGAAATGTGATCTTATTTTTGTTAAAATATATATAGGCTAACAATTCAGGCTAATTATTCTGACTTCAAATGTATATTGACATAATTTCAGGCCAGTGATCTCATTAGAAAGAAATGTCATAAATGTGCAATGAATAAAAAAATATACATTATTACTGTATAAGCCTTTCCGTAAAATTTCCCAAATAATGTTTAACACTGAAAGTTTTTTTTTTTCTGCAACAAGATAGTTTTTAAACATAATATTTTAAATAACTAAATTAATTTGTCTATTAATTTATCTAATCTGGGTGTCACAGTGGTGCAGTGGGTAGCACTGTCACCTCAAAGCAAGAAGGTTGCTGGTTCAAGCCTCCTTTGGGCCAGTTGGCATTTCTGTGTGGAGTTTGCATGTTCTCCCAGTGTTGACGTGGGTTTCCTCCGGGTGCTTGAGTTTCCGCCACAGTCCAAACACATGCGGTATAGCTGAGTTGAATAAACTAGACTGGCCAGAGTGTATGATTGTGTGTGTGTGTGTGTGTGTGTGTGTGTGTGTGTGTGTGTGTGTGTGTGTGTGTGTGTGTGTGTGTGTGTGTGTGTGTGTGTGTGTGTGTGTGTGTGTGTGTGTGTGTGAATGAGAGTGTATGGATGTTTCCCAGTACTGGGTTCCAGCTGGAAGGCCATCCGCTGCGTAAAACATATGATAGATTAGTTGGCGGTTCATTCCGCTGGGGTGACCCCAGATTAATAAACGGACTAAGCCAAAAAGAAAATGAATGAATGAATTTATATAACCGTTGCCATGATGACAGTACATTATATTTTACTTGTAATGTTGTAAGATACTAGTATTCAGCTTAAAGTTCTTGACTAGGTCAATTAGGCAAGTCATTAGACAACCGCGTGTTGTTCAATAGCGAACAAATAATTTCTAATAATATTGATTGTTTAGTTTAAAAAAATATTAAAAAACTGCTTTCATACTTGCCAAACTAACAGAAATAAGACTTTCTCCAGAAGACAAAAATATAATTGGAAATACTGGGAAATGTCCTTTTAATATTAATTAATTAATTATAAGATAACAATTGTTTCTAAATCAAATATTTAACATGATATTTAATTTTTTTTTTTTTCAAAGAATTGCATGTTTTTTTAAACTTCTTAAGGCTGGTTTATACATCTGCGTCATGTGATCGGCATCATGCATGCCTTGCGTGTATAGTTGTGCGTTTCTACGTCTGCGTGCTGTTTGTGTTGCTCTTCAATAACTTCTGAAATGCTAGCTTGCAGTTGGTTTTTATGTTCCTCTGTGTCAAGTTTCTTTGTTGGTGTTTTGTTTTTTTCTGAACGCTACCTTGCTTATTTGGAACCTAATTAGAATAAAACCTAAGTATCATCTTTTGATATGATGTACTTTTAAAGAAAAATGACGTCCATATATGTGGATTTGTGGTCCGTTTTTTCACAAAACACAATCAAGTCACCTTTGTGTAATAGAATGAAAAATTCTTTATTTCTGCCTTGAACACAGCAGTTTTTTCCTGACTGTTTTTAATGCATTATTAACACATACACACATATTTTTTGAACATGTTTTGACTATCAGTAAAAACAAAATGGTTTGCCCATGTTGGACAGTTAAAATAGTGTTTGGGACATTTCATATGCTGCAAAACAGTTGCAGGATGACACTGTATGTCTGTAACAAAATATAAAACAAAATACATGAGAGCTAAAATGTGCTGTCCACATATGTGGCCACTAAGCCCCAGGAGGTTAATGTACAAAACTCGCTCATTCAGAGGCGGGAACCGGCAGACGTGCAACAACTTTAATCATAAGATGAACAAAAAACAAAAGTTTCCATCTGGAGCTCCTTCACGGGACTCGACACTTGTAAACACTCATTCCATTGGGCTCGTGGCTCTCAGCACCGCCCACACTGGTCACCGCTACCAATCGTCCAATCACAGAGCTTGTGCTATGAGTCGTTGCAACGTGTAGTTACATTATTTGAGAGGTGGGCGTCAGTAGCTATGTTTCCATCCAAAAATGTGAATTAACTTTATGCGCAGAACTGGATAATCGCATAAAAGACGTGCGAATAAAGCAGCGTTTCCATCCAACGAGTCAAAGCGAACAAAATCGTCACTTCCTGATTAACTGCCGCCAAATATCAACAGTAAAAATACAATTTGCTGCAGTAGGAGAAGCTGCGTCAATCTTTTATTCATTTAATAAATGACTTGCACCTCAGAAGGCAATCCTGACACGCAGTAAACAAGCGGTGACGTTTGAAGGCATGAGACGCGGAGCGTAGACGCTCTTGATTCTGGATGTCATTAATAATATAATAACACTAATACTGAAATGGCTAAGGCGTTTTAGAATGACCAAAACAACATTTCAGATGGTTTACAATGTGCTCAGCCTGCTGGTTTATCCATTCACACACATTTTTATTATCACATGATCTCTTATAACAAAATCACATGACCTTTTTTAATACGCATACTGGAATTTGTTCGGTAAAAGTGTTTTCATCGTAGTTTATGTGCATCTTTTCTTATCGAATAAAAAGTTTAACCTACTAAGTTATGCGCATACATTATGTGCTTTTTTTAGCTTGGCGTTTCCATCAACCTATTTTTTATGCGCATATGAAAAATGTGCATAAAAATAGGTGGATTGAAACGTAGCTAGTGTCAGCATCAGCCACAGCAAGGGGTATGGGACCGTGCGAACATAGGACTTCGCTGGTCGAGGGCTATGCTGCGCCGGACCATGCGCGTGTGCTTGATGCAGAAGTATAAATCAGCCTTTACAAACAAACACTTTAAAAAGAGTAATTTAATTTAACTTTGTGTTGGAAAATGTGATGTTATGTTCTTAAATCAAAGCAAGTCAATTGCAGTGAAATTGTTGTGCATGTTTATTATGATTATTATGGATAAAACTGCCGTACAACAATATAAAAACTATATTAAAAAAATATAAAAAGTCACTTGTTTCTTTCTTAGAACAAAAATTTGAAAGTTCTACCTAGGTTTTTGGGAACGTTTCAATTTTTTTAATTTATTTTTTTAATCATCCTTCTAGTTCTCAGATTTTCTTCAATCATGCGATTCTTCTTGAATTCAAAATGAATTTCAAAAGTGCTCATATTTGCCAAGCTTTCATCATCAAACCACGAATTTCAATCCAAACTCAATCATTTCTCATGCAATTCCACCAATAGGAAAGCATCTAAGGTGCTTTCAACTAATATTTTACAGCCAATGCTCCTCTGTATGTCTACTATATTTTCATTTCTCCAAAAAAAAACATCTAAAACAAGGCTAACTGAGAACTCCATAATCTCCAGAGTTATAAAAGAGCTGTGGGGTGACATTATGTGAACATTGCATGCCAATAAAAGCACATTTTTCTCAACGCATCCCACAACCCTGTGACTCTCTGCTCCAGTCAGCACTGAGTTTAGCTTGTGGCTCTCAGAGAAGCCTGTTAATAGGTGTTGATCAGACACTGCTGAGAGTTTCTCCCAGTTTGTTGAGGACTTGATGAAATTCAGATGAGTGTTTGCTTCCTTATTTGAAGAGGTTTTCTCTATTGCACATGTTATTGTTGTTTGTATTTCTTTGCCAATTGACCCCTCGCAAACCCAGATCCACTTCTCTATCCGACAAGCTTGTAGTATCAGCCATGGCCCTCCCCTATCAATCTGTGCACTCCTCAGGTAAATAATGAATCATTTCTGGGAAAATTGACATACTGGTTTCAGAAAGAATCAGACAAAAAGGTCTGCAATATTCATACGAGGGATGTATTCAGGATGTGTAGTTATAGCCTACAAGTCTACACCGTTGGCAGAATGGGGGCTCAGTGGTTAGCACTTTCACCTCACAGCAAGAAGGTCACTGGTTCGAGTCCCGGCTGGGTCAGCTGGCATTTCTGTGTGGAGTTTGCATGTTCTTCCTGTGTTGGCGTAGGTTTCCTCCGGGTGCTCCGGTTTCCCTCACAGTCTAAAGACATGTGCTATAGGTGAATTGAATGGACAAAATTGGCTGTAGTGTATGAGTGCGTGTGTGAATGTGTGTTTCCCAGTACTGGGTTGCAGCTGGAAGGGCATCCCTTGCGTAAAACATATGATGGAATAGTTGGCTGATCATTCCGCTGTGGCGACCTCTGAAATAAGAGACTTAGCCAAAGAAAAATGAAAGAATGATTGAAGTCGACACTGTTAACAACTTCCTGTAATATCTACAGTAACCTACTGGCACCAATAGCCTACTGTAAATCAATTACAGCTAAAAATACTGTATTTACATTCACATCACAATTTATCTTGCTGTATATGTATTTACAGAATCGTATGTATACATCTACTGTAAGAAATACAGTAATTCTCACAATGCAACTTTAAAATACAGTATCATACTGCAAAACTACAGTAAAATACTGTTCATATTACAGTCAAATACTGTGTAATTTACAAAAACTATTCACTGGTAACAATTACCTGCAGTATGCAGTAACATTAGATGACATATTAGAAATGGTCATTTAACTAATTTGCCTTATTTAAATAATCTACGCTTTTTTTTCTCGTTATTATTGTACTTTTTAGAGATTTTTATTTCATAGATGTTTGTATTTCTTGGTTATTTATTTCATATTTGCTGCATATATTTTTTTCATTTGATGATGTTGATATATTACATATTTTATACATATCTGACATGCTTTGGCAATACAGATTTTATCTGTCAGTGGGTGCACATGGCTCCTGAATAGAATAAAAGTAAAACAAACAGTGGATATTTTTTTTATTTCAACAGTCTTTAAAAAAAAAACTCAACCCATTGAAAAGAAACAGTGTATAATAAATAAAAATATTGTTAAAAATCACTTTTTTGTTGCATGTAGGAAAACACGTGCCTTGGGTAAATGGTGTGTTTCAATCCGGCTACCACCGCAAGTATATTTCAAACCTGTGAGAAGCACTGAACTCTCATTTTTATTTTTTATTTTATTTATTTTTTTAATCTGACTCCTAGTTCTCAGCTTTTCATGAAGCTGACTCCTAATTCTCAGACTTTAAACAAAAAGCACCTCAGTAATCTTGGTGCGATTTGTCAGAATATTGGCGTTATGATTGGCCGGATTGCATGTCATGTAAGCAAAGTGTCAATTATTCCTCAAAATCTCCTTTCCTGCTCTTCTCCTCATCTCATTCCTTTATCTGTAATCTTTTATCTCCATTCCCCCAGCTTTCAATCCTATTTAGCCCCCCTTTTTTTCTTTGCCTTTCCCATCACTATTCACTTTGCGTCTCAATATCCACACACACACATTTATGCCAAACTCAAGGGATGATCTTGTGGGCACTTGAAGGGTGGGCACAGTGTTTTTTTTTTAACTCCTCGGATGATTTTGCCCTCAATATTACGTGCTCCGCTTCTTAAAAGACCCTCGAATCCTCTCGGAAGGCCAAGGTTGAGTGGTCAGGAACGCCACAAAGAGATTTGTCAAAGTACTTTCACCCGTTTCTTTACTGCGTTAAAGTCTGTTGACGGCTGATAAAGACCCCTCTGGCTGACATCCAGAAAAGCCTTCAGATAACCGGCCGTCTTAGAAACCGAAGACCACACAAAACACCCTCGCGCAGACACCTGTTTCTGAGGCTTATCTGCGTCTTATCTTGTACTTCTGAAGCCAAGTGGAACAAAAGCCGACGATTTATGCGTAGCGAGACGTGTGTTATTGTTGGCCCGTGCTTTCGATATTGAGTGCCGGCAGATGTCAGAGGCTAGAACAATGCACATTCAGAGAGTTTCTTGATGTTGAGGACTACTGGAGGCGCACTTGACAGATTCTTTACCGCCTGAAGATGAAGAGAGCATTTTTATGATCGTTTGTCAAACAGGAATGAAGAAAGAAAACTGTGGAGAGAGAGATATAAATCTGAGATGCGGCTCTCTGATATCGAAATCCAGATTTTTCTGGCTTCTCAAAAGTCAACATAAACTTTACAATCGACCTTGTTAAAACACATTTCTGGTCTTATAATTGAATTTAATTTCACTTTTCCATCACACTTCTTGGAGATGTTTATTAACAATTAGTTAACTTCATTTTATGGTCATTTAAAACATTTAGATGATTTGCTATCGTTGTTAAACTACTAAAGTTTTCATTAACTAAACAACCTAGCAAATTAGGCATGTTACTCTGGCAGCTACAAATACTGCACATATTTTAATGGTACATGGCAAAAATTATACCACATGATTTTTTGGTTCTTTTGAGAACATGTTTTTGTAAAAAGTTGTTTTTGGTTTGACCCCCCAGCCCAACCCCAAAATATTTTGTTGCTTTAAGGCAACGTTATGAAACAATGGTACAAAATCACAGAGAAAATTCTTCACATACTATGGCTGCGTCCGAAACCGCATACTTCCATACTATACAGTACGCTTAAATCAGTATGCGAGCCGAGTAGTATGTCCGAATTCTTAGAATTCGAAAATCAGTATGCGAGAAGTACCCTGATGACTTACTACTTCCGGCGAGATTCTGAAGTGCGCATCCCATGGACGCTGCGCTATCCCATGATGCCCCGCGAGAGAATTTATGAATGGACGTGAAGCGACGCAACTGACGCAGGTAGGTCACGTGACCATGACAAAATGGCGGATGTAGTACGTCCGAATTCCATTCATACTGCTCACATTCATACTGTATAGAACGTACTTTTCCAACGGCCGAGTAGTACGTTTAAATTCAAATGCAGTACCTACTGAGTAGTAGGCGGTTTCGGACGCAGCCTATATATCAAATATCATGAGTCAGTGATCAGAGAGCAATAATAATTTACTAATCTTATTCAAATTGTAACAGAATTGTAAGGCTCGAAGCTTACGCTGCTATTCTGAACCAGTAGTTGAAAACAAAGCAGTTGAAGGATGGCGTGTTTAAATCAATTATTTATCTGACTCCATTGTAATAATCTGACGCCATTAAAGTTGTTATCATCATTGATAAAGAGAAAGAATCTCAACGCCTTAAAGCAGGCAAAGTTGTTTATTAAGTTACATGTAAAAATATACAGACAGTAGAGTGAAACAAGCTAACATACTGTATAAAGAAATGAGCTGTAACATATGCACTGTAGGTAGTGCTGTCGCCTCACAGCAAGAAGGTCGCTGGGTCGCAGGTTCGAACCTCGGCTGGGTCAGTTGGCGTTTCTGTGTGGAGTTTGCATGTTCTCCCTGCGTTTGCGTGGGTTTCCTCCGGGTGCTCCGCTTTCCCCCACAGTCCAAAGACATGCGGTACAGGTGAATTAGGTAGACTAAATTGTCCGTAGTGTATGAGTGTGAATGAGTGTGTGTGAATGTTTCCCAGGGATGGGTTGCGGCTGGAAGGCCATCCGCTGCGTAAAACACATGCTGGATGGGTTGGCGGTTCATTCCGCTGTGGCGACCCCAGATTAATAAAGCCGGAAAGAAAATGAATGAATAAATGAATGAATATGCACTGCTGAGCAACAAAGACAGTGAAACAGTGAAAGTGCGGGAGACGCAGAGTAAAAGCCATTCTCCCAGATCAACAGTTACCTTTCCTTATTATACCCTAAGCAAAGCATTGTCAAACATGAGTGAAAACCAACCCCCAAAACCAGCTGAACATGAGAGCAAAGTTGAGAAGATAAAGTGGGGGAGAAGAACATTAACATACTCTCCTCAGGCCATGACTCAACAATAGTAAATATATTGTATATTGAAATACAAGCAATCAATGTCTCTGTTGATTTCATCACTACAACGCTTAAGTCATAAACTGTCAAATGACACCAAACATGACAAAGTTATATGAAGGAAGATCACAAGCAGATTAATTGTGTATAGTGAAAAGCACATGGTTACTGTAAGCAAATGGCAGAGATGTGTATTGGAGCTGTGATGAACTCTGCCACGCCAGGAGGACCCATCCCATGCTTGGAATGTCTCGATGGTCCTTCATTAGCATAGAAGGAATAGCATATAATATTTTCTCAGCTTACAGAATCATTGAGGAAATAGGGACGAACATAAAACATATACAGTGCTCAGCATAACTGAGTACACCCCATTTTGAAAATGAATATTTTTATCCATTTATCTGTGAATATAGGTCATATATATATTGGTGCATTTGAACAAAACAGATTTATTAAACTGATATATTTATTAAAATAATATTTTATTCACCGAACATCTTTAGAAATAGAAGATAATATTTAAATGAATGCAAAATATTAGGAAAAAAATTACAAACTACAAAATTTCCATTAAATTTTATTCATTTTGTATTTATTAATTTTTTTTTATTTTTATTTTTTTTTATTTCTGTTGAATTTTGCTCTTTTATATTTTTTGTTTAATATTTTTCTTTAACGTATCAATTTAGGTGTACTAATTTTGGACCGTTAACATAAATTATTTTGTTATATTAGCCCTAGATCTAATATTAATTTGAATGAGAGATTTGTGAGGGGTGTACTCATATATGCTGAGCACTGTATATAGTGGTTTGTTACTGGTGTACACTGTAAAAAATAGTTCCGTAAAATTTACGGTAAAAAAACGGCAGCTGTTGTTGCCAGTATTTAACCGTAAAAATACGGTACAAACCGTAAAAGCAAATTCTCATTTTTACAGTAAACAACCGTATTTTATTAATTTATAGAGGTAATATGTCTGTATTTTCAATTAGCAACATCTACACATCTTTTGTTACACAGATAGACATGATAACAGCCATAAGCAGGTGGTGTTGAGAAAGTTCATGCATAATGAACCAATGCTCATCACAAACAACTTTTCCCACAATCAGAAAAGTGTATCAGTGTAAAGAAGGCGCTCAGTGTCATTCACACAGCTACTAAACACCTATAACTTATAATGATAGTCAGTGCTACTTTTTGAACTTCTGAAGATATTTTTTACACTTCTGCTCAAACCTTGTTCTCGTCACTGTCACTGCAGTCTTTCTCATTGTCCTCAGATGGGATTTGCCCAACTCTGGAATCCTGCTCTTTACTTCCATAAAACAAGCTTACATCCATTTTTTTTTCTGTCAAAATATGTTAAAGTAAAATTAAATAAAAAAAATAATACAATATGTAATAATGATAATATGTGAAATGCCCACATGTAATGTCAGTAAACACATCTTGAAAAGTACCACTTATCGCACAACGTTGCTCTGAGGCAACAAAAAGAAAAATTTAATTTCTGAACATGTAAAATAAAAAAAACTTTATAAAACCTGACATAAGGCTTCTCTACAACTTCACAAATACACACTTTTTTGTACAGTTTATGTTACTTTAAATGAGCTTAATTAAGCAAATAATCTTAACTTCTTCTCATACCATGTGCTCCTGTCACCATGAGAAATTAAAGTTCCACCTTTAAACGGTGCTAGATAGTGACTCCCACACCTTATTGGATGTTTTATTGATACTTTTTCTAACATTTTAATTGGTTGCAATCATTTTAAGAAATCTGTGCTTGACACAAGCCTTAAGAAATGTTCTGTTGCCTGAGGGCAACGCTTAATGAAATGATTAACAAACTTTATAGTATAATTACCTTCATCTGACCAGAGATGGCAAAAGTCCACAAATCCTTTACTCAAGTAGAAGTACAGATACTGATGTTTAAAACAACTCTGGTAAAAGTACTGATTACACTTTTGTACTTAAGTAAAAGTAAAGAAGTACAGCCTAAAAATTTTACTTAAGTAAAAAGTACCCATTATTACTACATGTTTTAAATTTACTATGTAGGTAAATATCTGTTTTCCCCCACAGTCCAAAGACATGCAGTATGGGTGAATAGATAAACTAAATTAACCCTAGTGCATAAGTGCATATGTGAATGAGAGAGTGTATGGGTGTTTCCCAGTACTGGGTTGTGGCTGGAAGGGCATCTGCTGGGTAAAACATATGCTGGAATAATTGGTGGTTCATTCTGCTGTTATGACCCCTGATAAATCAGGGACTAAGCTGAAGGATAGCGAGTGAGGATAGGTAGACAATTAGACCTCACATCCTGTTGATACATTAGTATGAAATAACTTACATTTCAAATTTTTTATTTCAAAAGTTTGATGGCAATTTTATAAAAGTAGCCAAGCAGCATCACACCCTGATGTGTGGTACAGGTGAATTGTGTAAGCTAAATTGTCCGTAGTGTATGAGTGTGAATAAGTGTGTATGGATGTTTCCCAGTGATAGGTTGCAGCTGGAAGAGCATCTGCTGCGTAAAACATATGCTGGATAAGTTGGCGGTTCATTCCATTGTGGCGACCCCAGATTAATAAAGGGACTAAGCTGAAAAGATAATGAATGAATGGAAGTTTATCTAATTGACTAAATGTGACTAAAAGCGTAGTATAATTAACATCATATGATGATTTGACCACACAAAAAAACATAGAAAAATATTAACCTAAGATGCTTTCTCGAAAGAAAAGCTACTTAAACTTCTCATTTGACTCAGTTTGATGCATTTTTGGTCTTATAATTGAATTTAATCTGATTACATAACTCACGCTGCCATTGAAAAGATGAATTTATTTGGAAATGGACCTCACTTCCAACTGCTCTGCTTCATTCCGGTCAGCTTTTGAAAATCTAATATATTCCGGGCAGATAAATTACAAGCAGTCAAATAGGATGAGGAAATTAAGACAATAAACTTTATGCCAATGATCACAGATTGATCTGGTTGGTTTGTTTTTAAACACAAATTAAATTAAATGTTATTTCGGTTGAAGTGTGTTTTCCATGGCACGAAGGCATTTTAGTCCTCCTTGTTCATGTTGTTTTTTTCAAGTAACCTAAAGTCGACCTGTTATTGCAGTCATACCAGTTGTAAATTAAAAGTCAAGGTAAAAGGATTTACTTTACATAATGTTTAGAGTTGTTTAACCTTGTTAAGTTCACTATATCATATGTAATATAAAAACTTTTACTTGCTATAAAACCCAAATTATCAACATTTTCAGAACTTCTCTGAAAAAACTGTTTATAGTTTGAAAACTGTAAAAAATATTTTTTTTTTTTTCTTCTTATTTTATTTTATATATTTTATATTATTTATATTAGTTTATTTTTTTTGTTTGTTTATTATTTTTTATTTTTTACATGAAACAACAAATTTAGGTGTTCGTACTTAAAGTTCCCTATTAAATTGAGTGTATTTCTGTTTTTATGTATATTTATTGTCACTTTGGAATTATAAGGTTCTATCTAATATTTTTGTCAAAATTGAGTTATTGACATTCTTTAATAAATGGCAACTTATTTAAATTATGGGATGTTTTTTTTTTTTTTTTTTTATAAGTTGTTTACATTTTAAGACTTTTTATTTTAAAAAAACTAATGTTACACACATACTGTTTGCTATGGAATGCAAAAACTTTGAAGCTCAATATCTTAAAATCATTCAGAACGCAGATAGAACCTCATAACTCCAAGGTGATGATATACAGAAATTTTTCTGTAACCTTCCCCAGCCTTGTGCCTCGAGATAATCCTGTCTCGTAGGTCTACTGACTATTCCTTTATCTTCATGCTTGGTTTGTGCTTTGACATGCACTGTCAACCCTGGAACGTTTTATAGACAGGTGTATGCATTTTCAAATCATGTTCAATCAACTGAATTTACCACAGGTGAACTCCAATGAAGCTGCTGAAACATCTCAAGAATGATCAGTGGAAACAGAATGAACCTGAGCTCAACTTAGAGCTTCACGACAAAGGCTGTGAATACTGATGTACATGTGATTTTTCAGCTTTTTTATTTTTAATAAATTTACAACAATTAAAAAATATATTTTTTCCACATTGTCATTATGGGGTATTGTGTGTAGAATTTTGAGCAAATAAATTAATCCGTTTTAGTAGGCTATAACATAAAAAATGTGGAAAAAATGAAGCGCTATGAAAACTTTCCGGATGCACTGTATATTAAACTCAATATAGCACAGATTTCTTTCTGTGATGCATAAAATGCACAATATCGGGAATTTTTTTTTTTTTTGATCTTGTTTTTAATGCACGTCTTGTTTTTATTACGAGCACTTCTCGGTTACTCAGCCTTTGTAAAAATTGCCCTTCGGTGACTCGTATTTGCAGCTCTTTTCACATAAATGTCAAAAGCAGAGCAAAAGGAGCTTCTTCTGACTTTGGTTTGAGCTTTCTGACACAGTGAACTCCAGGCTCTGTTTTGGAAGAAGGAGGTGACGTTAGGAAAACAAATGTTTGTGCCTTTCCCTCCAGAGATCTTAAGGTCATTTCTCATGCTGGAAAAAAGCAAAGTGGCCTCTTGTCGCCAAGAATAATATCCCATATCCTCTCTACTCTCAGACATCTAAAAAAAAAACATATTTTTTCTTATAACTCGCTTGAAGTACTGCTGGCTGTGTTGTTTGTTTAAAAGAGCTGTTTTCGTCAAACACTTTATAAGGATTTTTTTTAAGTCTGAAGATCTTTGTCGTTGTCTTTTATGCACTGTTGAGTTGTTTTTCTCTGGCCGCAGCTTTATATTTAAAGAGATCAGGATAAACATTGTTTTAAGTGACTTCAGAGTAGAGCATGTGGATGGAGTCGGACATTAGCTCAAGTCTTTTTTCCAGCATCTGTAATTTAATTAATATTCCTCATTTTGTAGCCGCATGTTGGGGAAAACTCCCTTCTGCATCCTAGATAAACCAATGATGGTATGTTTCCACTGAGGTAAACTTTGTTAGTCACTTACTACATTTACATGGACATCAGGAATTGAATTAATTACTTTAATCTGAATAATGATGGGGGCGACACGGTGACTCAGTAGTTAGCGCTGTCGCCTCACAGCAAGAAGCTTGCTGGTTCAAGCCCCGGCTAGGCTAGATGGCATTTCTGTGTGGAGTTTGCATGTTCTCCTCGTGTTGGTGTGGGTTTCCTCCACAGTCCAAACACGTGCTATAGGTGAATTGAATAAACTAAATTGGCCGTAGTGTATGTGTGTGCATGTGAGAGTGTATGGGTGTTTTCTAGTACTGGGTTGCAGATCCCTGCTGAAAAATACAGATTATACAGATTGGTCATCTTCCAGCCTGACCAGCTAAAACCAGCCTGGAAATGGCGTAAACCCCTCTAAAACCAGGCTGGTCGACCAGATAAAACCAGCCAACCAGCCTAGGCTTGTTTAAGCTGTTTTTTCAGTAGGGATGGAAAAGCATTCGCTGTGTAAAACATATGCTGGATAAGTGGGCAGTTCATTCTGCTGTGGCGACCCCAGATGTATAAAGGGACTGAGTCGAAGGAAAATAAATGAATAATAATTAAGTATATGATTAAGGTTGCTTATAGATTGTTTCTTTCATGTTTCCATTTTACATTATAATACATAGATTAATTAGCATCATTAAATCACTACATTATCCAATTCCTCTGCACTTTCATGTCATTTCTGGTGTTTCATTTGTAATTTTTTGACTTCAAATGCAGTTCAGCAGTTTCACTTTCGTTTAGCAACTTTTTGTTGTTGCTGCTGCGACAAACACTGAGCTACTGGTTGAGAGTATAAAGTAAAGACTGATAGGAGAGACTTGTTTGAATGGAATTTTATACTTCCACATTTCCCAGACAGCCCTTGTAAAATTGTGCTTGTGGTTCTGTACTGACTTTATAGTTGCAAAGAATGCAGTGTTAAACAGTGTGTGTATGGACTATCCTGTCGCAAAATGTGGTGAAAAATGTCTTACATGACGGTAATAGTTTGATTAAGGTGTTTACATGTCTGTACTGCACTTCAATAATGAGACGAAATAGGAATACTCCACGTCTTAATTCGATTGGTGTTTACTACGATTAAACAAACTTGTGCAAACTCTAGAAATACGAGATATGCGAGCGGCCCCTAAAAGGCCGCCGTCATTTGCGATCTCCATCAGTTGATCTTCTTGCAGAGCCATGCTGGATTCACCTGATTTGTTGACAAATGGGTTGCGAATCCATACCTTGGCAGTTCGTGGGTCACTCACTGGGTCTTTTCCACTTCGCAAAGAAACTTTCCAAAGACTTCTGTTTCTTACTCATTTTGCTGTTTGTGGGTTAAATTTGGGCGCTCAAGTGACCGAGATGTAAGCGAAGAGTACGGTCATTTTTCAAAATAAAAGAATTTTCAAAATAAAAGATCATTCAGACTCAGATAATAAATAAAACCGAAATAGGTTATGATTTCTTATACGACCCGGTACCAGTTTATCCACGGACCAGTAGTTGAGGACCAATGAGCTAGGGGATAAAATGAACTAAGGCAACATGATAGTTCTCCTAATTGCCCACTGCTAAGAATTTTTTTTAATTTGATGCAACCCCCCCACAAAGCTCGCCGAGGCTCCCTTGTGGGCCGGGACCCCCTGTTGGAAACCGCTGTACTAGATGATTTGAAAGGCTCTATTGATTGATAAATACAGAGTAGAGAATGTGGATGGAGTCGGACATTAGCTTAAGTTGTGTTAATCCTATTTTTTTTTTCCAGCATTTGCAATTTAATTAATATTCCTCATATTGTTGCCACATGTTGGGAAAAAAAATTCCCTTCTGCATCTTAGATAAGCCAATGATGGTAAATTCTCCACTGAGGTAAACTCTGTTAGTCATTGATGCTGTCGTTTCATTGAATTATTCACATCACTGTCATCATTGAGGCACAGATTATCAATCTTGAATAAAGTATCCAATATGGCTGCATGACATTGGAAACAACTGACATTACAATATTTATCTCACTAGATGACTTGCACAGCTATATTTGGAAAGAATTTATTATTTTACGGTCATTGGGATGATTTTGTAGAGCTCTGCATCTACATAGATTATAATGAACCAGTTATGAGCATTGATAAATGCAGCAGAGCAAAGATACAAATGAAATAAACAGTGTTTTATAGTTTTCTGGGAGTCTAACAGTATTTAGGTACACAAATTGAATCAAATGTAAAACAACACTGTATAGTCTTCATCTGCGAGCTCCAGCTAAATCGGCACGATCAAGTTTTGGATGGTTTGGACGGCGAGGAGAGTTGAAATCAGCTCAACTTTATAGTAATGATGAGCTATAAAACGGTTCAGCGGCAACCTATTTGAATGTACTCGTCCAATGCTTGAGAGGATTCCAGAGAATTCAATTCAATAAACGTTGTTTCTGACCACATTAGTTTCTTACGCAAAACAAAAGCAAGTGATTGATTATTGCTATATGGGTTTCCCAGTTTGTAATGTAGGATGCGCACTGATTAACATTAACCTGAAGACCAAGGCTAATAAACGTCTTCCATAAACAGCCTGTTGAAATTAGTCTAGCATTTACACATGAACGCAAAAGCCTATCTAGACAAATGGCTTTTAATTGTTTATTTTATTAGAAAGCATGTAACATGTAAACATGTTGGATTGTCAGAATGTTTGCTGAGCCAATGAAGTCTCGCCGCCAAGGCTATAAATGTAAAGACGAATTCTGAAAACACGTATGTTTTTCTTGTCAATAGGTGGTGAAACTGAAAGGCCAGGTTCTCTCGGTCATGTACCGCTTCCGGATGAAGAACCGAGAGTGGATGCTCATCCGAACCAGCAGTTTCACCTTCCAGAACCCTTATTCAGACGAGATCGAGTACATCATCTGCACCAATACCAATGTCAAGTAAGTCCAACCTTCTCTGTAAATGCAAACTTTGATAGCAATACACAAACAGGCTGTTCTGATTGGGTAGTTTGTGTATTTTGCACCAGTCAAACACAACCTTGTGACCAATCTCGAGACATTTGGGCCTCCAGAGAAATCGATACCATTTATTCTTGTGTTTAACAAATCTAGGGTATTTGTGTGTTCATCTGGCGTTGGCAGGACAGGCTTGATTTATGCTAACATCTCTACTGTGAACTTGTAGATGTGCATTTAAAGCAGGTTGTATTTGTTTTGCTTTCAGAGGATCTGTAAGCATGGCTTTATTTATTTATGTATTTATTTTATGGTGGGCTTATCTAAGAAGGCTGAGAGTATTGAAAAGATAAGTAAATCTGTCTATTTTCACAGTAAGTTTAGTTTGATTAGTGACCTATTATGGAATCAGATAAGACTCAAAAGTATGAATGCTGGTCCTGCTGGTCTCGGTGCTGGTCAGGGCCAGCAAGACCAGCATTAAAACCAGTAAGACCAGCATCAAGACCAGCAAAACCAGCATTGAAACCAGCAAGACCAGCATTGAAACCGGCAAGACCAGCATACCAGCATGAAAACATACCTTACCAGCATATGCTGGTTTTTTTCAGCAGGGCGGAGCACACAGAGGAATCCCACACCAACACAGGGAGAACATGCAAACTCCACACAGAAATGCCAACTGGCCCAGCCACGGCTCAAACCAGCAACATTCTTGCTGTGAGGCGATCCTGCTACCCACTGTCCCACTGTGACGCTTAATATATGATTAAAATATGTCTTTTTTGTAGTTTCTGCTCAAAGAAAAACAAATACAGTTTAGCTTGATTAGCTAATTAGCTTAAAACTTCCTCATAGTTAGCTGTTCTCTTAGCTACGTTAGCCTTGGTCTGATTTAGCTCTTCTTTTAGGTAATTTAAGATGTTTATTCCAGTGTGTGTGTGTGTGTTACTGCAGACTAACATGAATCCATTTTATCTGCTTTGAATTATTAGTAGTAGCTTATAGCTCAGCAAATATTGGTTAGCTTCCCCAACACTGCTAATGCATGCTAATGAAGCCGGCTCTGTAACAAGACGGACATTTCCTTCCTCCATGGGCAATAAACTTTCTCATCATTTCATAATTTCCTCACCACTAGTAATTTTCTTCACACATTGAAAAACAATAGAGTCTTTGTACGTCGTGCCTTTTGAGCTCTCATTATGTTCGCTGCGTGTTTGTTTTGTGTGGAATAAGTATTCAGATCCTGCTCTGTATTTCCACTCTACTGAACATGATGAGAAAATGATTGGCACCTATGAGAGAACTGGCTCTTATGGTGATTTTAGGTTGTGTGTGTTTTTTAAAAAACATATGTTTGTGAAAGATACGTGCTAAAAAATGTTATTTATGTCACATGAGACATGTAATTCATGTAATTCAGGGGTGTCCAAATTCGGTCCTGGAGGGCCGGTGTCCTGCAGCGTTTAGCTCCAACTTACTTCAACACACCTGCCAGGAAGTTTCTAGTGTATCTAGCAAGAGCTTGATTAACTGGTTCAGGTGTGTTTGATTAGGGTTGGTCATTCATCCATCCATTTATACACTGTCCATCCATCCAACTGTACACTATCCATCCATCCATCCATATATATATATATATATATATATATATATATATATATATATATATATATATATATATATATATATATATATATATATATATATATATATATATATATATATATATATATATATATATATATATGTATATATATATATATATATATATATATGTATATATATGTGTGCATATATATATGTATATATATGTGTGCATATATATATGTATGTGTGTGTGTGTGTGTATGTATATATATATATACACACACACACATCCATGTACATCTATCCATATAAATATACATCCATCTGTCCATATATACACCCATCCATCTATCCATCCATTCATCCATATATACACTATTCATCCATCTATAGATATACATCTGTCAATCCATCTGTCCATACGTCCATTCATCCGTCCGTCCATCCATCCATCTATACACTATCTGTATATCCATATATACATCTATCCATCCATTTATACACCATCCATCCATCCATCCATACATCTATACATTCATACGTCCATCCATCCATCTATACATCAATCTATACATCATCCATCCATCCATACAGGGAGTGCAGAATTATTGTATTTTTGAGGATTAATTTTATTATTGAACAACAAGCATGTTCTCAATGAACCCAAAAAACTCATTAATATCAAAGCTGAATATTTTTGGAAGTAGTTTTTAGTTTGTTTTTAGTTTGAGCTATTTTAGGAGGATATCTGTGTGTGCAGGTGACTATTACTGTGCATAATTATTAGGCAACTTAACAAAAAACAAATATATACCCATTTCAATTATTTATTTTCACCAGTGAAACCAATATAACATCTCAACATTCACAAATATACATTTCTGACATTCAAAAACAAAACAAAAACAAATCAGTGACCAATATAGCCACCTTTCTTTGCAAGGACCCTCAAAAACCTGCCATCCATGGATTCTGTCAGTGTTTTGATCTGTTTACCATCAACATTGCGTGCAGCAGCAACCACAGCCTCCCAGACACTGTTCAGAGAGGTGTACTGTTTTCCCTCCTTGTAAATCTCACATTTGAGTCGGACTGGAGCTCTCTGCCCTTTACCGATCCAGCCACGGGCCCATCAAGACTCACTCTCATTTCATCAGTCCATAAAACCTTAGAAAAATCAGTCTTGAGATATTTCTTGGCCCAGTCTTGACATTTCAGCTTGTGTGTCTTGTTCAGTGGTGGTCGTTTTTCAGCTTTTCTTACCTTGGCCATGTCTCTGAGTATAGACTGATTTCACGCGGCCGCCATTATTAACAGCGAAATCGAGGCTGCGGTGGGAAGAAACCCGGAAGTATAGACTGATTCACACAGGAATGTTGTGTACCTGGCTGTATATCTTATCAGCGAAGAGAAAGCGACACAAATTTATGATTTCAGCGCCTTTCGAGTGACCCTAAGGTCCGTTCTGAATGAATAGTGAAAATAAAAAGGGATATTTGACCTCATTTTCAGCTAAGTTAAGGGAAATGGCACTACTTAGCTAACGTTTTCTTTCCCAAACACACATTTTAGATGCCATTCATCAAACTCAAGTTAATGAACTGAGTCTTTAATTATATTAGACTAGTCACGATACAAAATTTCCGTAATGAAATATAAAAAAACGCCAATTTCTCGTTAACATTTAAGACACTGTTCATGGAGTTCTTAAACAGCGCTGATTGGCCATTGTGTTCACGTGCTCAACAGAAATCACTCTGATTGGCTGTGAAGGTCATCAGTTGATCTCACCGCTGTTTACTGAGTGCGAACACAGACGAGCGATCCGCTGATGAAACGACTGATCTTCACGGCTTTAAAACGCTCCAATATCCGTCTATGTGTGTTTTCAATCTGTGAAGAGCAGGAAGCTGATAACCTTCACAGTCATTCTGTTGAGCACTGGTGAATACTACGGCAAATCAGCGCTGTTTATGAGCGCGCTCAGCGGCGCGTAAATGTTAGCGGGAAATTGACGAAAAGACAACACGAAGATGTGCTACAGAGGACTGCAGTGTTTTATCACTCACCGGGTTACATAGGCTGAAGCAGGGAAGCGTCCCCACAGTGTTTACCTGCTGCCCTGGACTGAAGTCTAGGAGGACACTTAAGTGTATCACTCTTAAAGAGATTGTGATGTTGTTTGACGCCTAATATGATTTTAATTGTTTAAATGAAACTGAAGGGAATGATATTAAAGAGACGTTTACACCATTTCTGCGTTTTGAAATCACAGCAACAGCTGGAGGTTTATAGCACACAGCATATTGTTGCAATGTTTACAGTGCTGATCCTATACTTCCGGCTTTCTTCCCACCGCAGCCTCGCTTTCATGTTCTAAAATGGCGGTCACGTGAAATAAGCGTATTGCACACCTTGTGCTTTTGGGCACTCCAGTGATGTTGCAGCTCTGAAATATGGCAAAACTGGTGGCAAGTGGCATCTTGGCAGCTGTATACTTGACTTTTCTCAGTTCATGGGCAGTTATTTTGCACCTTGGTTTTTCCAGACGCTTCTTGCGACCCTGTTGACTATTTTGAATGAAACGCTTGATTGTTCAATGATCACGCTTCAGAAGCTTGGCAGTTTTAAGAGTGCTGCATCCCTCTGCAAGATATCTCACTATTTTTGACTTTTCGGAGCCTGTCAAGTCCTTCTTTTGACCCATTTTGCAAAAGGAAAGGAACTTGCCTAATAATTATGCACACCTGATATAGGGTGTTGATGTCATTAGACCACACCCCTTCTCAATACAGAGATGCACATCACCTAATATGCTTAATTGGTAGTAGGCTTTCGAGCCTATGCAGCTTGGAGTAAGACAACATGCATAAAGAGGATGTGGTCAAAATACTCATTTGCCTAATAATTCTGCACTCCCTGTATATGCATCTATCTATCCATCTGTCCATCCATCCATCTATACTCTATCCATCCATATATGCATCTATCTATCCATCCATATTTGCATCTATCCATCCATCCGTCCATCCATCTATCTATATACAGTATATATCTATCCATCCGTCTATTCAACTGTCCATTCATCCATCCATCCATACATCTATACAACTATCCATCCATCCATTTATACACCATCCATCCATCCATCTACAGTATACACCATCCATCCATCCATCCATCCATCTATCCATCCATCCATACACCATCCGTCTATACACTATCCATCCATCTATATATATTCATCCATCCATCGATCGATATATACATCTATCCATCCATAAGTTCAACCGTCCATTCTTCCATCGATCCATCTATACACTATCCATCCATCCATCCATCCATTTATACACCATCCATCCATACATACATCTATACACTATCCATTCATCCATTTATACACCATCCATCCATATATACATCTATACACTGTCCATTCATCCATTTATACACCATCCATCCATATATACATCTATACACTGTCCATTCATCCATTTATACACCATCCATCCATATATACATCTATACACTATCCATTCATCCATTTATACACCATCCATTCATCCATCCATCTATACACTATCCATCCATCCATATATACATCTATCCATCTATACACTATCCATACATCCATATATACATCTATCCATCCATCCATCTATAAACTATCCATCCATCCATATATGCATCCATCCATCCACTCATATATGCATCTATCCATCCATCAGTCCATCTATCCATATATACATCTATCCATCCATCCATCCATCTATACACTATCCATCCATCCATATATGCATCTATCCATCCATCAGTCCATCTATCCATATATACATCTATACATCCATCTGTTCAACCGTCCATTCATCCATCCATCCATCTATACACTATCCATCCATCCATTTATACACCATCCATCCATATATACATATATCCGTCCGTCCGTCCATCCGTCCGTCTGTCTGTCCATCCGTCATACATACATACATACATATGTTCAGTTTTCCATCACAGGAAAAAACAAAAACATAATTGTATAAATATTATACTATTTACTAATTAATAATAGTATTTAATAATTTAAATAAATGATTTATTAAATAAATAAAACTATTTAAATAAATTATTGAATACATAATACTATTTTTTTATTTCATATATATTTTTATACTGTTTTATACTATATTTTATACTATTTTATAATTTAAATATATTTTTATAATACTATAACTATATATTTAATATAGAAAAAATGTATATTTTTATATATATATATATTGAGTTGTATTAATATTTCAGAGTATTACAGGGGTTTTACTGTTGTTTTGATTAAATATGTCAGCATATAAATCTGCTTTTATTGGAATCTATATTTTATATCTATGTATATTTATATTTGTATTTCATATCTATATTTGTCAATTATTTGCAGTCAAAATGTCTTTATTGATCCAGATTCTTTAATGCAATCAATCCAAAATAGCACCAACATATCATTTAGCATTAATTGCATTACATTTCTGCAGCTTGTAAATCTCAGTTTTACATTTTTCTTCCCGTGCACATTTGCTGCAAACCACACCTTTTGTTCATAGAAGACATTTTTGGCCTGTCTGAACCAAACAATATCTGGCTTTTGTGAAAAAGTGGGTGTGTGGGTGTGTGTAAACACCTGAGTGATTGTGTGTGTCTTGTACTTTTGGGAGAATGTGAATATATATGGGAGACATTCATCACACTTGGCATCTGCTATCCCAGACTCCCCAGCCCGTGACACGTGGAAGAATGCTGGAATGAGTCACCCCTGGGGCAGAGAAAAACACCAAATTATCAGTTTTACGAAGAATAAAAAAACAACGACCTGAAATGTTGTGAAATATGAAATTAAATTGCTTGTAAATCATCTTTATAAAGCATAACAGGCAGATAAATGTTGGAATGGAGGCGGCATCTTTGTATCTATTTTGAGTTTGTTGTGTGTTTTTGTAGAATGATGATGTCATTGTGATGCAAATTAAATTATTGAAGAAAAACATGTTTAAAAGAGCAGCATTTATTTGAAATTTGAATCTTTTGTAATAATATAAATGTCTTTACTGTCACCCTAAATCAATGCATTTTCATCATCAATTTTACATCTTTTCACATTTCTTAAAATCCTGTTGATATGTTAAAAAAGGTTTAATTTGTGAAAATTGTCTCGTAAAACATTATTAATATTATTTTAACTAGCTTGTATTATGTTTTGCAGTATTTCCCTGATTTTACCTTTTTTTCAAGAATAAATATTTAAAGAGTCAAAAATCTGTTAAAAATTAATTAATTTAAAATATAATATTTTGAAAGCATAAATATTTTAATATTTTAAAAACTCTTTTTTTTTTTAATGTTATGTTATGTTTTCTGGATGTTGTGTAGGTTATGTTTTGATTTTGTCTTCTGGTGTTATTATTATGTGATTGTGATTAATTGTGAGACCCCCTTGAAAATGAGATGGTACATCTCAAGGGGTTTATGCCAATGAATAAATATCAATATTCAAAATTATTTTCAAAATAACATTGGATGGATGGATGGATGGTTGGTTGTATAGATAAATGGATGAATGAATAGATGTATGGTTGTATGGATGGATGGATGGATGATGGGATAGATGGACATGTACAGATTGATGAATGGATGGATGTATAGATTGATGAATGAATGTATATATGTATAGTTTAATGGATGAATGAATGAATAGATGGATGTAATGATTGGAAGGTTGGATGGATGATGGGATGGTGGGACATATGTACAGATTGATAAATGGATTGATGGATATATGTAAAGATGAATGGATGGATGTATAGATGGATGGATAAAAGGATTGATGGATGGATGGATGGTTGGATGATGAGATGGATTGACATATGTTTAGATTGAGGATGTATGTATAGATTAATGAATAGATGGATGTATAGATTGATGGATGGATGGACAGATGGATAGATAGAATGATACAGTATATGTATAGATAGATAAATGTATGGATGTATAGATTGATGGATGAATGGATGGATGGATATATGTATAGATTAATGAAAAGACGAATGGATGGATGGATGTATATATTGATGGATGGATGGATGGATAGATTGGATGGATGTATAGATTGATGGATGGATGGGATGTATAGATTGGTGAATGGATGAATGTATGTATACATTGGATGGATGGATGTATAAATTGATAGATGAATGGATGGATATATGTATAGATTGATGGATGGATGGATGGATGGATGGATGGATGGATGGATATATGTTTAGATTGATGGATGGATGCATGTATAGATTGATGGATGGATGGATGGATGGATGGATGGATATATGTTTAGATTGATGGATGGATGGATGTATAGATTGATGGATGGATAAATAGATGTATGTATTTATAGATTGGATGGATGGATGGATGGATGGATGGATGTATAGATTTATGGATAAATGGATGTATGTATGTATAGATTGATGGATGGATGGATGGATGTATAGATTGATGGATGGATGGATTTATGTTTAGATTAATGGATGGATGGATGTATAGTTTGATAGATGTATAGATGGATGGATGGATGGATAAATAGATGTATGTATTTATAGATTGATGGATGGATGGATGGATGGATGTATAGATTGATGGATGAATGGATGGATATATGTATAAATTGGATGGATGGATGGATGGATGTATAGATTGATGAATAGATGGATATATGTTTAGATTGATGGATGGAGGTATGCATAGATTAATAGATGGATGGATGCATGCATGGATGGATGGATAGATGGTTGGATGATGAGATGGATTGACATATGTTTAGATGGATGGATGGATGTATAGATTGATGAATAGATGGATATATGTTTAGATTGATGGATGGAGGTATGCATAGATTAATAGATGGATGGATGCATGGATGGATGGATAGATGGTTGGATGATGAGATGGATTGACATGTTTAGATTGATGGATGTATGTATAGATTAATGGATAGATGGATGTATAGATTGATGGATGGATGGACAGATGGATAGATGGAATTATACAGTATATGTATAGATAGATAAATGGATGGATGGATGTATAGATTGATGGATGAATGGATGGATGGATATATGTATAGATTAATGAAAAGACGAATGGATGGATGGATGTATATATTGATGGATGGATAGATTGGATGGATGTATAGATTGATGGATGGATGGGATGTATAGATTGGTGAATGGATGGATGTATGTATAGATTGGATGGATAGATGGATGGATGTATAAATTGATAGATGAATGGATGGATATATGTACAGATTGATGGATGGATGGATATATGTTTAGATTAATGGATGGATGGATGTATAGTTTGATGGATGTATAGATGGATGGATGGATAAATAGATGTATGTATTTATAGATTGATGGATGGATGGATGTATAGACTTATGGATGAATGGATGGATGTATGTATAGATTGATGTATGGATGCATGTATAGATTGATGGATGGATGGATATATGTTTAGATTAATGGATGGATGGATGTATAGTTTGATGGATGTATAGATGGATGGATGGATGAATGGATGGATGTATAGATGATGGATGGATGGATGGATACATGTTTAGATTAATGGATGGATGGATGTATAGACTTATGGATGAATAGATGGATATATGTTTAGATTGATGGATGGAGGTATGTATAGATTAAAAGATGGATGGATGCATGGATGGATGTATAGATGCATGGATAGATTGATGGACGGTAAAATAGATGTATGTACTGTATAGATGTATGTATGGATGTATAGATAAATGGATCAATGTATGGTTGTATGGATGATAGATTGATGGATGGATGAATGGTGCAAATTAATGTTATGGACTGCACCAATATTATTTAATTGAGATAATGATATAATTAGTAATATAATTCAATGAATATACAATCGATTATAATTTAATGTAATGTCTTGTGTACGTTTAGTGAAGGACTTGATATGATTATCCTTTAAATGGCTGAAACGTTTAAAGCAGAAAACTATTTAAGACAAACAACTCGCCACCAGAGGAAGAAAAGCAGTCTAAAGTCAAGACAAATTCTCTAAAAACAAGCCCTTAATGTCTGCTAAATGTAAACTCGTCTCACTTTAAAGATATTTGAACTGGAGGATGACACACAAATACCGATTAGGAGAATGAGTTTTTCCAGTACGCCGGCCAAGAAATCCCAGCGTGAGGGATTCAGAGGTCCGGGCCGAAATAAACAAAGCCTCCTCACATTAGGTGTCATTCTCTCTCCGCACTGACTTTGAGATTATGGGTAAATAATAAGAGCAGCAGGTTCCTCCGGGATGAATATTCATGCGCAGCAGTGCCAAGGTGAGCTTCCAGCCTGGCACAGAGCCCGCAGATAGACAGTAATGCAGCGGGTGAAAGAGGGCATGGAGAGCGATAAACACTCACCCTCAGACAGGCAAAGCGGTGGCCGTGAAGATAAGAGGCAGAACCGCATCAATGCCTAGTGTTACAGACTGACTGGGCTCTGTTTAAAGCAACTCTTTCAGAAAATCAGAGTTTAGACTTGATTTATATTCCCTGGTGTCACTCCAGATCTGCACGCTGCTGTTTGTGTGTGTTTGTGCTGCTGTTTGTGCTGCTGTTTGTGTCAGTGTGTTTGTGTCAGTGTGTTTGTGTAAGTGTGTTTGTGTGTGTTTATGTGCAACTGTTTCAGAAAATGAGTTTAGGCTTGATATACTTTCCCTGGTGTCACTCCAGATCTGCACGCTGCTGTTTGTGTGTGTTTGTGTAAGTGGTTGTTTGCAACTGTTTCAGTAATTGAGAGTTTAGACGCTGCTGTTTGTGTGGGTTTGTATGTGTGTTTGTCTGTATGCATGTGTGTGCGTGTTTGTGTGTGTGTCTGTGCACACTTTTTCTGTTTTATAAAGAGTGTTTCTGAAGAGACTGTGATGAATCTTTAAATTCATCTGGGGTTTTGCATCTTACACTCTTTGGGCCCTATCATACACCCAGCGCAATAAAGCGCAAGACGTGTTTGCCATGATTTGTTGCTATTTTCAGACCAGTGCAACTGTAATTTTCACATTTTGCACAACGTTGTTTAAATAGCAAATCCATTTGCACCGCTTTGTGGACTCATGGGTGTGCTGGTGTGAAAAGGAGGTGTGTTAAGGTGCATTGTTGGCGTGTTGCTATTTTGAGAAACTGAAATAGGCCGCACCATTGACCAACTAAAAGCAGGTCTAAATTCCAGTTATGCAGGTCCATGTGCAGAGGTGTCTATGCAGGTCCAAATGCTTACACATTGCTTAATACACACAGGATGTACAGCGTTAGACAAATATCTTTACATATGAAAAAAAAAAGATTGCTAGAAAAATTATTATTTTCTACATAAATATAAAAACCACTGTCTCCTTTTTTCGCTTCAGGGGGCTTTTTCCGTTTATTAATATAAATTAATAGCAATTATAAAGCAGCACAACACTGCTCATATATTTCCAGGATGTTTTTTTACTGTTTTCTGTGTTTGCATCCATGGTTTTGTTTTTTGTTGTTTTGTTTTGTGTTTTGTTTGTTTCGTGGTTTATATTGTTCTGTTCAGTTTTGTTTAGTTTTGTTTCTTTTATTTTGTTTTTTTGTTCTGTTTTTTTCGTGGTTTGTTTTGTTTCTTTTGTTTTGGGTTTTGTTTGTTTTGTGGTTTATATTGTTTTGTTCTGTTTTGTTTTGTTTTGTTTGTTTTGTGTTTTGTTTGTTTTGTGGTTTATATTGTTTTGTTCTGTTCTGTTCTGTTCTGTTCTGTTCTGTTCTGTTCTGTTCTGTTTTGTTTTGTTTCTTTTGTTTTGTTTTTTGTTCTGTTTGTTTCGTGGTTTGTTTTGTTTTGTTTTGTGGTTTGTTTTGGGTTTTGTTTGTTTTGTTTCTTTTGTTTTGTGTTTTGTTTGTTTTGTGGTTTATATTGTTTTGTTCTGTTCTGTTCTGTTCTGTTCTGTTCTGTTTTGTTTTGTTTCTTTTGTTTTGTTTTTTGTTCTGTTTGTTTCGTGGTTTGTTTTGTTTTGTTTTGTGGTTTGTTTCGTGGTTTGTTTTGTTTTGTTTCTTTTGTTTTGTGTTTTGTTTGTTTTGTGGTTTATATTGTTTTGTTCTGTTCTGTTCTGTTCTGTTCTGTTCTGTTTTGTTTTGTTTCTTTTGTTTTGTTTTTTGTTCTGTTTGTTTCGTGGTTTGTTTTGTTTTGTTTTGTGGTTTGTTTCGTGGTTTGTTTTGTTTTGTTTCTTTTGTTTTGTGTTTTGTATGTTTTGTGGTTTATATTGTTTTGTTCTGTTCTGTTCTGTTTTGTTTGTTTTGTTTTGTTTTTTGTTTGTTTCGTGGTTTGTTTTGTTTTGTTTATTTTGTTTTGTGTTTTGTTTGTTTCGTGGTTTATATTGTTTTGTTCTGTTTTGTTTTGTTTGTTTTGTTTTTTGTTCGTTTCTTGGTTTGTTTTGTTTTGTTTCTTTTGTTTTGTGTTTTGTTTGTTTCGTGGTTTATATTGTTCTTTTCTTTTCTGTTCTGTTTTGTTTTGTTTTGTTTCTTTTGTTTTGTTTTTTGTTTTGTTTGTTTCGTGGTTTGTTTTGTTTTGTTTCTTTAGTTTTGTGTTTTGTATGTTTTGTGGTTTATATTGTTTTGTTCTGTTCTGTTCTATTCTGTTCTCTTCTGTTCTGTTCTGTTTTTGTTTGTTTTGTTTTTTGTTTTGTTTGTTTCGTGGTTTGTTTTGTTTTGTTTATTTTGTTTTGTGTTTTGTTTGTTTCGTGGTTTATATTGTTTTGTTCTGTTTTGTTTTTTTTTGTTTTGTTTTTTGTTTTGTTTGTTTCGTGGTTTGTTTTGTTTTGTTTCTTTTGTTTTGTGTTTTGTTTGTTTCGTGGTTTATATTGTTTTGTTCTTTTCTGTTTTGTTTTGTTTTGTTTTGTTTCTTTTGTTTTGTGTTTTGTTTGTTTCGTGGTTTATATTGTTTTGTTCTTTTCTGTTTTGTTTTGTTTTGTTTTGTTTCTTTTGTTTTGTGTTTTGTTTGTTTCGTGGTTTATATTGTTTTGTTCTTTTCTGTTTTGTTTTGTTTTGTTTCTTTTGTTTTGTGTTTTGTTTGTTTCGTGGTTTATATTGTTTTGTTCTTTTCTGTTTTGTTTTGTTTTGTTTCTTTTGTTTTGTGTTTTGTTTGTTTTGTGGTTTATATTGTTTTGTTTTGTTCTTTTGTTTTGATTTGATTTTGATTTTGTTTTTGTTTTGTTTTGTTTTGTTTTTGCATTTCATTTAGAGTGTGTTAGTTTTGCATCAATACAGGTCCAAACGCTTACACATTGCTTAATACACACAGGATGTTCAGCAATAGACAAATATCTTTACATATGAAAAAATAAAGAAATAAAATGTTAGGAAATTATTATTTTCTACATAAATATAAAAAAACGCTACCTCCTTTTTTCACCTCGGTGGGCTTTTTCCGTTTATTCATGACAATCTGCTTTTGTATAATGTTATTATTATTATCATTATTATTTTATGCATATTTATATTTGTTTTAATAAAAACAAGTTAAGATTTGTCCACCTGTGGATTTTGGAGATGTCTGCATCACCATATGAGGCATAAGTACAGGACGTGCGTTCGGATAAAATTCAGTTTTTTGACCACACTTCATTATTATTGCTCATTTATTCCTTTGCTGGAAATTAGAACTGAATTTAGAAATAGTTTTGCAACAAATCTTTGCGCTCAACAAACAAAATTAAATATGTAGGCTAATGGATGTCTTCAGTGGAGTGAGTTTCCAACATTTCCTGATCCACGAAAGTAAAGGAGTAAAGTAAAGAGTAAAAGTAAAGTAGAGGCCAAATGGAGGAGGCTCGTTGTTGACCCTTTTCTTGCTAGTGAACCGTTCAGTTTTTCCACTTACAAATAGGGATGCACCGATACGGGTCGATACTTGGTTAAAATACTTGTATTGTACATGAAATGTCGATATTACGCACTGATACCACTCGGCAGTATTTCACTACGTGGATGTGATATGTTGTCCTACCTGACTTCAATGTCTTAATGTATTAATTAATGTATTATATATTAATAGCTTAGTCCTTATAAACAATCTGTTTATAAAATACATTATTAATGAAACTATAGGCTACTGAAGAATAAACTGAATAAACAATATGGTCCTTGCATAATGATCACAGCGAAACAAGCTAGCACTCATTTTATATATAAACTATAATTATAAAAAAATGAAAACATTTTAAGTAATGGAACATCATATGTAAAAAAAAAAATCTACACTATTATATAGTAGACTACAGGCTAAATTAAAGTGCCTAGAGCTGAACATTACTGCAGGCAGTCTGTCAAGATCACTGAAAACATTTTAATATTTTAGAGAAAGCAGTTAAAACTTGCATACTCAACTGTTGATCCTATCCACCCACGACCCATCCATAGTTAAACATCAAGTTGTTTACTTTTTGATTACCTGACCCACGGATTAACGGCAGGACTCGCGAATATAACAAAGAACTGCACATAAAGTAACAGGGTTTT
Source organism: Danio kyathit (assembly GCA_903798195.1). NCBI lineage: Eukaryota > Metazoa > Chordata > Actinopteri > Cypriniformes > Danionidae > Danio > Danio kyathit. Next base: position 13,388,345 of record LR812525.1, read on the forward strand.
ATGCACTCCCAATATACAATGTCATGAGAGCGACTCCATAGGGTAACGTAAACTGCACACACTTGATTATGTAACGTGTGAAGTCGTGGACGTGTCAGCACAAGGATGTAATCAATAATAATCCAATCAGATTGATCCAAGCTTACAATAAATGGACAGATTTTTCCCTACTGCGCTATCTTCATTTTGGAAGAACCCCCCCTTCCACCCCATCTCCTCCTTTTCTTCCCTTTTCTAAGGGGAGCTCTCGAGACCAACCTGATCTCAGATCCCCTTATATGCTTATTGACCGGGCGGGAGCTCTGGGCTCAATTATCTCTGAGCTTAGGGTTTTTTCCCAGGACAGCATGCCAAACCTGCTGTCAATGCCAAGCATATCTAAGTGAAAACTCTTGAAATGAATCGGTATTCGATAAGGTCTATCGATTTAAAGGGTGCTTTCTGTTAAAGATTTTTGTGTTCCTCCTTGCTACAGGCAAAAAATAAAACCTCCTTTCAAATTAATTGTACTTTTTGAATGAAACCAAATCTAAGTATCCGAATCAGTCGGTATCAACAAGTACACAAATTAAAATACTCATACTTGTATCGGTTTGTAAAAAAAGTGGTATCGATTCATCCCTACTTACAAAGTACACCATGTAAATAGCAAATGCACCATGGCGTGACACAACTGACTCTTAAAGGGAATGGTAGATGAGATCCTGATTGGTCTAATGCATGCTATGCTCAAAGCACACCCATAACTCATTAAGAGAATAAGCACAACCCTGTTAGACCATGCACCGCAGTGCGAACCATATTTTTCCATCCTTAAAATAGCCAAATTGGATTCAGGCATGCTCTTAATGCTTTTGCACCATATGCTTTAGACTTTGGGCCTCTATATTGTTAAAATAGAGCCCTTAGTGTTTCCAGATTTAACCGTAATGGCACACCACCACAACACCTAGATATCAGTCTACAGATGCAAAAACATGAGCTTTTAGATCCTCCCAACAAACACACAGATCATTAGCAATTCTGAAACAAAACTTTGAATGTTTTCTTCCTGGCGCCAGACAGACACACAGATCAGATGAGGAGAATCTGCTGAATGCATGCTTTTTTTTTCCAGAAGAATTTTTTATTAGTTTTCTTTTTATAGCAAAAGAGAGAGATAGCATTTGATACTTTAATATGAGTGCTGATGTATTACTGCTATCTGATGTTCCTTTGCTGCGCTAAGGAGTGCACAGCAGAAAAAGACAAATGCACATGGAATTTGGCTCAGGTGAAATCATAAATACAGTTTTGCGTGGGGAAAAAAAAGAGGACTTTTTAGTTCCAAAATTGAAGTGGTTTGCCAAAGTTGCATATTCTGCTGAGACTGTTGCAGATGCAGTATATAGTAAAGATTGAGGTCCAGTCAGTCTTGTTTTAAAGGTTTGTTCTGCTGAGATTTAAATGAAGGGAAAGTGAAGTCGTGTTTCAGTGTGTGGTCCAGTTTCAGCACTCTTGACAGGACTAGCAGAGAGTGTCTTCATCATCTGTGCTGGTGTTGATATTAAAGCTGTTTCACTGTCTTAAACGTTGAAACACTGGGTGTACAGTTTGCTCATGTTTTATTGCTGTTAGACATGCTTTAGGTTTGTTTTAGACGCTGTGCTTATTAATATACATAAGTTTTGTGTTTTTGTTTTGGTTTTGATTTTGTTTTGGTTTTGTTTTGTTTTGGTTTTCATTTTGTTTTGTTTTGTTTGGTTTTGTTTGGTTTTATTTGATTAGATTTTTTTTTTATTATTATTAGATTTATTTGTTTTGTGTTTTGGTTTGGTTTGTTTTGTGTTTTTTTTTTTTTTTTTTTTTTGGTTTGGTTTGGTTTGTTTTGGTCTTTTTTGTTTTTAATTTTGTTTTGTGTTTTGGTTTGGTTTGTTTTGTGTTTTTTTTTTTTTTGTTGTTTTTGTTTGGTTTGGTTTGTTTTGGTCTTTTTTGTTTTTAATTTTGTTTTGTTTTGGTTTGGTTTTGATTTGATTTTTTTAAAATTTGTTTTGATTTGATTTTGTTTTTGCATTTATGTGCATTAATTTTGTTTTTATTTTATATTTGATTGTTTGATTTATTTTAATTTGAGGTGCACCATTGTAGAAAAAGTATTCGTAAATTACCAAAATATTTCCGTGTTTGCCATACATGATTTATTTTTGCATTCATTTCTGTTGCGTGTTTTGCTTTTTTATTATATTGATTGATTTTAATTTGAGTTGCACAATTGAACATAAAATGTATTCATACATTACCAAGATATTTATCTGCGTTTGCTTTGCATTTAGTTTTGTTTTGCTTTGTTTGGTTTTGCTTTGTTTTTTGTTTTGTTTTGCTTTGCTTTGCTTTTATTTTTTGTTTTTTGTTTTGTTTTTTGTGTTATGTTTTTGTTTTGTTTTGCTTTGCTTTGCTTTATTTCATTTTTATGTGTTTTGTTTTTTGTTTTGCTTTGTTTTGTTTCATTTTTTGTGTTTTGCTTTTGTTTTGTTTTGCTTTGCTTTGCTTTGTTTCATTTTTATGTGTTTTGTTTTTTGTTTTGCTTTGCTTTTTCATTTTTTGTGTTCATTTTTTTTGTTTATTTTTTGTTTTTGTTTTGTTTTGCTTTGCTTTTTGTTTCATTTTTTGTGTATTGTTTTGTTTTGTTTAGCTTAGCTTTGTTTTGTTTTTAGTTTTTTTGTGTTTTGTTTTGTTTGTCTGTGTGTTATTTAAAATAATATTTGATTGATTGATTGATTGATTGATTGATTGATTGATTGATTGATTGATTGATTGATTGATTGATTGATTGATTGATTGATTGATTGATTGATTGATTGAAAGATTGATTGAAAGATTGATTGAAAGATTGATTGATTGATTGATTTTAATTTGAGTTGCACAATTGAACACAAATGTATTCATAAATGACCAAGATGCTTATCTGCATTTGCCATGCATGTTTTGTTTAGTTTTTTGTGTTTTGTTTTTTGTTTTGTTTAGCTTTGCCTTGCTTTGTTTTTTGGTGTTTTGTTTTGTTTGTGTGTGTTATATTTAAAATTATATTTGATTGATTGAAAGATTGATTTATCTGTTTTGTTTTGTTTTTTTGTTTTGTTTTGCTTTGCTTTGCTTTGTTTATTTTTTTGTGTTTTGTTTTTGTGTTGTTTGTGTGTGTGTGTTATATTTAAAATTATATTTGATTGATTGATTGATTTTAATTTGAATTGCACAATTGAACACAAACATATTCATAAGTTACCAAGATATTTATCTGCATTTGCCATGCATGTTTTGTTTAGTTTTTTGTGTTGTTTTTTTTTTTTGTTTTTTTGTTTTTTTTTGTTTTTTGCTTTGCTTTTCTTTGCTTTGTTTCATTTTATGTGTTTTGTTTTTGTTTTGTTATGTTTTGTTTTTTGCTTTGCTTTGCTTTGCTTTGTTTCATTTTATGTGTTTTGTTTTTTGTTTTTGTTTTGTTATGTTTTGTTTTTTGTTTTGCTTTGCTTTGTTTCATTTTATGTGTTTTGTTTTTTGTTTTGTTTTGTTTTGTTTTTTTGTTTTTGTTTTTGTTATGTTATGTTATGTTATGTTTTGTTTTTTGCTTTGCTTTGTTTTATCTGTTTTGTTTTGTTTTTTTGTTTTGTTTTGCTTTGCTTTGCTTTGTTTATTTTTTTGTGTTTTGTTTTTGTGTTGTTTGTGTGTGTGTTATATTTAAAATTATATTTGATTGATTGATTGATTTTAATTTGAATTGCACAATTGAACACAAACATATTCATAAGTTACCAAGATATTTATCTGCATTTGCCATGCATGTTTTGTTTAGTTTTTTGTGTTGTTTTTTTTTTTTTGTTTTTTTGTTTTTTTTGTTTTTTGCTTTGCTTTTCTTTGTTTTGTTTTTTGTTTTGTTTGTTATGTTTTGTTTTTTTGTGTTTTGTTTTTTGTTTTGTTTTTTGTTTTGTTATGTTATGTTTTTTTGTTTTGCTTTGCTTTGTTTAGTTTTTTGTGTTTTGTTTTTGTTTTGTTTGTGTGTGTTATATTTAAAATTATATTTGATTGATTGATTGATTGATTGATTTTAATTGAATTGAATTGAATTGAACACAAATGTATTCATATATTACCAAGATATGTATCTGTGTTTGCCATGCATGTTTTGTTTAGTTTTTTGTTTTACTTCTTTATTATTATTTAATTTTAAATGTATTAAAATGCAATTTATGAACATATTTATTAACATTTTTTACATAATAAATGAGCTGTTGAAACTGTTGTAAAAACACAGATCTTCGTCCCGGGAAAATCACCAGTCTTTAGCGATCAATGATAAAACAAATATTTGCATACGAATATTTCGGTCTTCAGTGTGCTTTACATTTATTCTTCAGTATGATTACACTATGTTTACTGCAAAATGGCGTAGAATGGTGTATGCAATTTGGGATGTATCTCAAGACTCCGCTGTCTGCATTTTTCAGTGGACCCACTGAGCTTCAGGAAATAATCAATGCATGTTGTTCTGTCTCAGTCTCGGTGTGTCTTTGCTTGTCTCATTACTATCAGTCAGTCTCTCTCTGCATGTCCAGTTTACTGTCGTTCACTTGCTCTCACCTGTGTTACGATGACAACAGTTTCTCTCATCCTCAGAGACTCCTCTCAGTCAGCAGCATCCCACATTTGCACCGTCGCATGATTTCCCAATGCAGAGATGAAAATGTATTCGCTCTTCATATTTCGAGCTGCATCAAGTTGATTGCGAGAGTTCGGTTTCCTCTGGGAATTTGGTTGCTTGGATGTTTTGCCCTTTATTTATTTATTTTTTTGCATGTTTTTTTTATATCAAGTCTTCATTATATGCATCATTATTGAGGATGTAATGATTCGCTGAACTTACAATTCACAATTTAGATTTTGATATTTGTTTTTTAATGAATATTTCTGTTTAATGAAAGTATTTTTTAATACATTTTTAAATATATGTAAATAAAATATTGCTTAAGGTGGATAATTATATTGACCTTTAAATGGTTTTAAAAAATTAAAACTGCTTGTGTTCTATACAAAATGAAACCAATACTAAATATTACCAAATAATAAAACAAAAACTGATTATATTATATTCTATATTCTATATCTAATATTATAGGAAATTCCTTTGCTCTTGTAAACATCATTTAAAACAAAACCCACAAATCAATCAAATCAGTTGAAGGATTTTAATATTCAGTTAGAGCCAATCACTTTTCAATCATAGCACAAATAAAAATGCATCATGAGCAGGTTTTAGTCTAAAAAACTGAGCTGTCTGGCTACATAAAACAAGGAAACAGTAGACGAGATAAATGAGATGCAGATTCACTTTCTGCCAGTAGATGGCGCTTATGAACAGTAGATAACAAAACATTATTCCGAACCATAATATTTGATCGATTCTTCAACTCAAAGCAAAGCTGACAGGCTAAATGGAGACTGATGGAGCATACACTAACCCAATGCATATTATTCAGTCACAAAATGGCGCCAAACAGTCAAAAATAGCGGCAAAATAGTCAAAACACTGGACATATTCATGAGTTTGTGGTATTCATCGGTTGTTATCTCAGAGTAACTTGAAATGTTGAGAGTGACCAATCAGAATTGAGTGTTCCAGACAGCCGTGAAATAAATCTTTATGTCCGTCTTTCTATTATAAAAAAATGTGGAAGTAGTAATGGGCGATATAAACGATATGCGATATAAACGATACAAAATTGGCCTACGATAGAGATTTTAATTCTATTGCACTATCGCGATAATGCATGTTTGATGACGCAATCTACCCGCGAAATTAAGAGCAAAGCCGGCCGCGTATCCAATCTAGACTTTACCCCATTCGGTGCCATGCATTGCTTAGCAACGTATACAAAACAATGTAAAGACCGCTTGACGTGAAAGTAAATAAAAATGCCGCTATATTAATGTGCATATCGCATTTCCGGCCGGCCGTGTATCCAATCTAGACTTTACCAACCGGACATGTCCGAGATTCTGCTTTTGCTTTCGATATTAATTGTATTAATTTTTGCATTACTTTATAAGCAAACTTTGGCTGGTGCATCTCAATCTCTCAGCAGCATCAACACTACAGCAGACAGAGAGAGAGGGAGAGAGAGAGAAAGAAAGCAGATTTGACCTGTCAGTGGTGCTCACTGAAAAGAAACAAACTTTTTAATTTGTTTGTTAAATAAGAATAAGAAATCAATAAGAAATTATTCTGTTGCTGAAGGTCATTAAAGTTATATAGAAAAGATGGTGTTACTTTGGGGCAGAAGGAAAGAATGAAGGAATTTTCTTTATTTAAAATAGCCATGCCTAATACTGGAAGTATAGCCCTAATTCACAGTGTCCGTTCCTTTATTAATTGACACCAGTTTTAATTTCATTAGGAGATCAAAATTTTTAAAAAACAAATGTGTTACCTTAGGCTGCAGGTTTGAAATATGTTTTTATTTAAAGTATCTGCAATACACAATTTTATTTGACTAATTAAAACTGGAAGTAATTTCAGTACAGTGTAAGTTCCTTAACTAAAAAGACACCCGTTTATTTGTTCTCTGCAACTTGGCATTTAGGAACCAAGGACTTAAAAGAAAAGTCTTTCTTTCTAAAAGGCACTACATTTAGTTTATTTATCTGCAACATTGTGTTGTTTAATTACAGTTTTGCTTTTGCACAATAAATGTTCTCAAAACGACATGCAACGTTTCTTTATTTCTTAAAAAAATAGCAGTTTGGCTTTCCTAAGGGTCTATGTAACCTGTTCTGAAATGGTTCTATTATAATTTATACATCGCAGTATATATCGTTATCGCAAGAGGCTGCAATGTATATCGCAATATGGATTTTAGGCCATATCGCCCATCCCTATGTGGAAGCGCTATAAATACTTTCTGAATGCACTGTAAGCTTTAAAATAACTAATGTAGGGAAACTATCACTGTTATCTCACTAGAAAACGTTTGACTTATCAAACACAGCCAGATGCATGCATATTAATGATCTCAGAGCTACGTGAGTCCGAGTTCTTTTGATGATGTCAAGTCCGGATGAACGACCAAAAGTAGTCATTCATGCAAATACGGAAGGCATGGCCTTTGAGTCTTGTCACAGTTTGCTTTGTTCTCTGATTGGCCCATTGTCCACCAGGGTTTTTCACTCGTGGAATTTACATGCAAACGGGGAAACAGTGGTGTCTGAGGCTCAAAGTATGCCCATTCCCATATAGTACTGATCTCTTATTATTCTAATATGCCTTGGTGCCCTATAATGAAAGTCTGGGTGTTCCTTTAAGCTGTCGCAGAAAAAAATACACAAGAATTTTGTTGATTCAGCTCATTTTAATCAAGCAGCAAAAATATTTTTTGAGTGTTTATATATATATCACAAGTCATTCTGTCTGTCACTATTATTATTAGATCTGTCTATCGTTCAATATCTCTCAGCAAAGGACTGATTAATAATACAAAATAAAGTCCGCTCATGCACAGGTGACACAAATTAGATTATGGTCACATGATTATTTCCTCTGCCTGGAAATAATTCCTCCTTCATATTCAGAGCAGTATTACATTGATTGCAGAGGGAGAGTTGGGCTTCCTCTGGAAACTTGGACGGACACTTGGATATTTTTCGGCCTGTTTTGCCTTTTTTTTTTTTCCCCTTCGCTCTTTCTATCCTCTCAGTTCAAGCACAGTTCAGTGTTTTGGGTTTAATCCATCTCATTCCTCTGCTGGTCCAGGTGGCCTCGTCTGATCCCAGAATATATGTGTGTGTGCGCGCGCATTTCAGACCACTAATGTCTGCCTCCATGTGTGCTTTCATGGGCAATTTCCCACCAGCTCTTGATTTAATAGGGGTTTTTCTTTTTTTTATTTGAGGTTATATGCTTTGCTTCAGATAAGGAAAGCACCTCCTTTTTCATTTACAGGTATATTTGAAGCTCAGGTTTGATAGTGAAAGAGCTTTGCTTCTCGAAAGCATTACTGCAGTTAATATCAAAGTATTAATAATAATAATAACAATAATAATAATAATAATAATAATAATAATAATAATAGTAACATTTTATGTTATTTTATGTTTTTTATGTTGGAATAAATCAATTTACCTTTATTATTATTAATATTAATATCATCATAATAGCTACTTTATATTTGTAATCTATTTCCTTATATTTAAGATTATTACTATTAATATTTGTAATTACATTTATTATTATTATTATTATTATTATTATTATTATTATTATTATTATTATTATTATTATTATTATTATTAGCATCAGTAGCATTTTAATCCTAACAATTAATGTAATATATTATTGTTAATATTAATGTTTTATTTAAATAATAATAATAATAATAATAATAATAATAATAATAATTATTATTATTATTATTATTATTATTATTATTATTGTTATTTATTATTTATTGTTATTAATAATAATATCATCATCATAATAGCTATTTTATATTTGTAATTTATTTTCTTACATTTATTAAGATTATTACTAATATTTGTAAATACTTTTTAAATTATTATTATTATTATTATTATCATTTGAATAGTAACATTTAATGTAATATATTATTGTTAATATTATTATTTCATTTAAATTAATATTATAATTATTGTTATTTTAATATTAATGTTTAATGTAATATTGTTGTTAAAATTAATATTTTGTTTAAATTATTATTATTATTATTATTATTATTATTATTATTATTATTATTAATATCATCATTAATATAGCTATTTTATGTTTGTAATAATTCTATTTTCTTACATTTATTAAGATTATTACTAATATTATTTGTAATTACATGTATTATTATTAATATTATTAGCATTTTAATAGAAACATTTGATGTAATTTATTATTGTTAATATTAATGTTTTATTTAAATTATTATTATTATTATTATTATTATTATTATTATTTTACTATTAGCATTTTAATAGTAACGTGTAATGTAATATATTGTTGTTAATATTAATGTTTTTATTTAAATTATTATTATTATTATTATTATTATTAATATTATCGTAATAGTTCTTTTATAATTGTAATAATTGTATTTTCTAACATTTGTTATGATTGTTACTATTAATATTTGTAATTACATTTATTAATATTTATGGTTATTACTATTATTATTAGCATTTTAATAGTAACGTATAATGTAATATATTGTTGTTAACATTTTTGTTTAAATTATTATTATTATTATTATTATTATTATTATTATAAATGTCATCATCATAATAGCTATTTTTTATTTGTAATAATTGTATTGTCTTACATTTGTTATGATTATTACTATTAATATTTGTAATTACATTTATGAATATTATTTATTATTATTAACATTATTATTAGCATTTTAATAGTAGCATTTAACATAATATATTGTTGTTAATATTAATAGTTTTATTTAAATTATTATTTTAGTATTATTGTTATTATTGTATCTTTCATTTATTTAATTGTTATATTATTGTAATATTTGTATTTTGTTACTTGTAATAAATATTTTTGAATTCTAAATGTTATTAATATTCTGTTTGTAATAATCATAGTCATCATAATAATAGCTACTTATATTTGTATTTTATTTGTAATAATTATATGAACTTGCATTTATTATTGTTATTATTGTTATTATTATTATTATTATTATTATTATTATTATTATTAATATTAATAATAATAATAATAATAATAATAATACTTTGTATAGCTTACATTTTTTATTAGTGTTTTTATTATTGTAATATTTGTCTATTTGTATTTTGTAATTTGTATTGAATATAAAATATTTTACAATTCTAAATGTTGTTAATATTTAATTTATAGTAATAATCATCATCATCATCATGACTATTTTATATATGTAATTTGTAACAATAATAACAGTAAAAACTTTTTAAAAACATTTAATTAACATTTAATTTATTGTTCATAATTCTATTTTATTTCAATTATTGTCTTTATTAGTTGTGTTTTATATATATCATAGTAATTGTCTATTTATATTTTTCAGTCTGTATTAATTAATAAATTAATAATAATTAATTTAAAAATTCTAAATAATTTTAAATATTATCTAAATATATCTAAACGTGTTGATATTATTGTTGTTTTTATTGTTATTATTGTTGTTGTTGTTGTTGTTATGTTATTATGTTGTAATTATTATTATTATTACTATTATTATTATCATCATTCCTGTTGAACTTCATAATAATATTTATTATTATTTATTTTTCCTTTATGAGCAGTATTTTATCAAAATTTCACATACTTCCCCATAAGTGATTTTGGCTTTGATAAATGTAAGCTAAAGCATACAGATTGGAGTGTTATGCATATGGCGGATCTGTTCTTTACTGAATCAGTGTATAGATGTGTGATGTGTGTAATCTGACAGCAGGTGTTGATGTGTGTGTTTTGTTCATGCAGGCAGCTCCAGCAGCAGCAGCAGGCCGAGCTGGAGGTTCACCAGAGAGATGGACTCACTGCGTATGACCTGTCGCAGGTGCGTGAAAACACACTCTTTCCTCATAAACACACACCGTCATTTCCTCACCTGACCTCACAGGTGCATTATTGCTCGGTTTAGCTCATGGAGCAGGTTTAATTCATGCTCCTTCACTGCATTTGCACGTTCCTCTTAAATCAGTGTCAAAGCTCAGCCTGTTTTATATTTATACTGCAAGCTGAAAATCTGCCAATCAAGATCCCGGAGGACAAATGTATCCTCTAGACGTGCTTTTTAATAGTTCACAAGACTTAATGGAGTTAACCTGAAGTGCTTTATTAAGTTTCACTCAGAAGTTTGTCATAAAATGCATGAAATGATTACCATCATTATATCACTACTACATATATAATCTTTATATCACTAATATAATTAATCGTGATTAATCACATTCAAAATAAAAGCTTGTTTTGACATAATATACAGTTGAAGTCAGAATTATTAACCCCCTGAATTATTAGCCCCCCTGTTTATTTTTTTCCCCAATTTCTGTTTAACAGAGAGAAGATTTTTCCAACACATTTCTAAACATAATAGTTTTAATAACTCATTTCTAATAACTGTTTTATTTTATCTTTGTCATGATGACAGTAAATAATATTTGACTAGATATTTTTCAAGACACTTCTATACAGCTTAAAGTGACATTTAAAGGCTTCACTAGGGTAATTAGGTTAACTAGGTTAATGATGCTTTGTTCTGTAGACTATCTAAAAAATATATAGCTTAAAGGGCCTAATAATTTTGACCTTAAAAATGTGCTTAAAAAATGTAAAACTGCTTTTATTCTAGCTGAAATAAAACAAATAAGACTTTCTAAAGAAGAAAAAATATTATCAGACATACTGTGAAAATTTCCTTGCTCTGTTAAACATCATTTGGGAAATATTTAAAAAGGAAAAAAAAAATTAAAAGGGGGGCTAATAACTCTGACTTCAACTGTATGTGTGTGTACTATATATATATATATATATATATATATATATATATATATATATATATATATATATATATATATATATATATATATATATATATATATATATATATATATATATATATATATATATATATTCATTATGCATACATATATATTCATTATGCATATATAAATACACACATGCATGCATATATTTAAGAAATGTTTATTTATATTAAGATTACATATACAGTGGGTATGGAAAGTATTTAGATCCCCTTAAAATTTTCAATCTGTCATATTTCAGCTATTTGCTAAGATCATTAAGTAAAAAAAAATTTTCCCCTCATTAATGTACACACAGCATGCCATATTGACAGAAGAACACAGAATTGTTGACATTTTTGCAGATTTATTAAAGAAAAGCTGAAATATCACATGGTCCAAAGTTCATTTTGGCTTCCCTGTAAGATATAATGATGACGGGAAAAGTTGTGGTGGAACCTACCTAAACGCTTTCTTAGGCTATTAATTTAATGCGTTTTCTGTCACTGTTTGTTTAGCCTGCATTAATGCATTTAGTGTAAAGCTGCACAATTAAACATTAAAAGATCGTGATCTCAGTTCAAACCCACGCAACATGAATGATAAATGATAATGATTTGCATGTTTATTAATCCTTCAAAGCGCTGCATTCGAGAGAGATTCAGATTTAACAATTTTTCAGTGAGTTACAAACAATTAAATAATACATAAGTTCTGGGAGAACAGTTTATAGTTCAGATATGAACACTGATGTTTAGGGTAAAGATTCAAATTTAATGAAACATGACGCTGGTGAATTTGACGCTGTTAAAAGCAATTACATTGTGTAACCAACAGATGGCAACAAACAACAGTCAACATTATGTCACTGAATATGCTTTCAAAAATAATACACCTACAGTATAATAAAACATGACGTTTTATGTGTGAATTGTTGAATCATTAATTAAAGATAAATATGATCTGTTGTACAAGATGTTAGATTTCTATATTTAGCATTATCAGCAACAGTAGCAAAGATCATATTTCATATTGAATACTTTTCTTTTTTCAGCTGGTTCTTTCTTGATTTTTATTTTTATTAACATTACAGGTTCTAAGTTCTGTTTGTTAAAGCAATGTTTTTTGCAGTAATATTTTTATATAAATGGAAAGCAAATGACATTTGTCTCCTCAATTTTTTGCTGATCCGAAAAATGGTCTGATTTGTGACTAAAAAACCCTAGTGTGATCTGAACTGCAAATTTGTGATCCGTTACACCACTAGTAGACAGCCATTTTTAGGTCTCTCCAGAGATGCTCAATTGGGTTTAAGTCAGGGCTCTGGCTGGGCCATTCAAGAACAGTCATGGAGTTGACTCTTGTTGGCCCATCCTTCAATCTATTTATTTTCTTATTTAAATATGTGTAGACATGTATGTACAGTTGAAGTCAGAATTATTAGCCCCCTTTTTAATATTTTTTTCTTTTTTAATATTTCCCAAATTATGTTTATCAGAGCAGGGAAATTTTCACAGTATGTCTGATAATATTTTTTCTTCAAGAGAAAGTCTTATTTGTTTTATTTCGACTAGAATAAATTTTTTTTTAATTTTTTTAAAAGCCATTTGAAGGTCAAAATTACACAAATGGCACTTTTTTTTTTCAATCGTCTACAGAACAAACCATTGTTATACAATAACTTGCCTAATTACCCTAACCTGCCTAGTTAACCTAATTAACCTAGTTAAGCCTTTAAATGTCACTTTAAGCTGTATAGAAGTGTCTTGAAAAATATCTAGTCAAATATTATGTACTGTCATCATGGCAAAGATAAAATAAATCAGTTATTAGAAATGAGTTATTAAAACTATTATGTTTAGAAATGTGTTGAAAAATTTTTCTCTCCGTTAAACAGAAATTGGGGAAAAAAATAAACAGGGGGCTAATTAGGTTAACTTATTAGTTTTTATGAGTTTAAGTGAACATAAAAAATGAAGTAAAAAAAAGCTCAGGAATTGATTCAAAACTCAAGAGTTCTCATTTTAAATTAGTAGTTCGTACAAAGGGCAAACGTCATCCGCAGATACTGTCTGGCCCTGCACTGTAAAAAAAAATGCAAGCTTCCACAGTTTCTTCTTGTTGTCTCAGCCATACCTATCAACACTCCCGTTTATCCTGGGAGTCTCCTGTATTTTAGACCCATCTCCCACCACCCTCCCGTTTTGTTATTTCTTCCTGAAAACTCCCATAATTTCACCACCCAACCCCCCGGTCCTAAGCTTTTTGGTACAGTCTGTAACATCCCTGGGTCGCCGACTTTGGTATAGTATCCGATCGCAGCAGCCGCCCAAACCCGGTGCATAGTACAGTTACTCACTCGATTTACAGCTGTGGTATTCAGACACTTCACCCCCGACACCAAACACCCATTGCCCCCAACCCCCTCTCCCCTGTCTCCTGGATTTTCAGAGACAAATGTCGGCAGGTATGGTCCTAACACAAAACGATTGAGTTAACCTAATCATTTTTACAAATGTAAGTGGGTTGTACATAAAAAAAAAAGTTGTCCCAAAAAAACCTTGAGAATTGTGCTGTTTCAACTCATTATGAATAAGTAGTTTGAACAAGCAGCAAAAGTCATTATATATGTTTACACACATTTACATGAGTAAATAAATGACTGATAAACGCAGTGGAGGAACTGCATTGTTGTAGTCATCTTGGTCTGTAAACTGTTAACTCTGAATGTATGCATGTGTGTGTAAAAATAGGACATAACTGTGAGATGAAGTCACGCAGATATTATGGAATTTGGCTTTAGCGTTAAACAGCTTTTACAGCCTGACACAGATTGGCTTTGAGTCATAGGTGATAATGTTATGTTATATCATACGCTGTTTATGTTAACGGGGTCACTGGAGTCAGTCTTAATAAAGCAGAGAGGATTAATAACTCTGTACACATGGGACGAAGCAGAGTGTGTTCATCTGTGTCAGAGTTTAACACCTGTCTGGGACTTTTTTCAGGCCGTGGTTGGACGTTTGGGTTTGTGATGACTGCGGATCTTTTTTTATTTGGCAATTATTAGCTTCATGTTTGTAGTTTGCTGGATGTATGTGAGAAAAATATGGTTTCGTTTTAGTTGATTTTAAGCGTTTTATTTATTCATTTATTTTTTTAAGGTCTCTTATGTTCAACAAGGCTGAATTTACAACAGTAACAACATTAATATTGTAGAATATTATTACAGTATATATTTTTTATATATTCAAAATTTGATTTATTTTTAAAAAAAGCTAAAATTTAAATATTACAATTAAAATATTATAATATTAAAATACAATTAAAAGTACTGTGAAATATTGATGACAAATGTTTAGCATTAATATTATTATTGTTATTATTATTGTTATTGTGTGTATGCTTTACTAAAAAGAGTTTTCAATTGCGAGAGTGTGTCTGAGCCTCGGACATTATCAGGAAGGCTATTCCAGAGTTTAGGAGCCATAAATGATAAGGCTCGACCTCCTTTACTCGACTTTGCTATTCTGGGTACTACCATAAGCTCTGAGTTTTGAGATCTTTAAGAGCGGGTTGGATTGTAGTGAGACAGAAAATTGGTTAGATAAACAGGAGCTAGATTATTTAAAGCTTTATAGGTAAGAAGCAATATTTTAAAATCAATACGAAACTTAACAGGCAGCCAGTGTAAGGAGGATAAAATTGTGGTGATATGATCATATTTTCTAGACCTGGTAAGAACTCTGGAAGCTGCTGCACTAACTGAAGTTTATGAAATGAACTGAAGTTCAGATATATCAAGATACATTTCTGATGATATTGAATATTGAATATTGCTTAATATTTTACATAAAATGTATTTCAGGTTTCTTACATGAAGAGAAATATGGCTTTATTATTTGTTTTTTTTATATGTGTAATTTTGCATGTGTCATCTCTCAGTTTTGACTGACAGTGTTTGTTGATCCTGCAGGTTCCCGTGTCCGGTGTTTCAGCCGGTGTTCATGAATCCGGCAAAACCATCGACAAGACTGAATCTCTGTTTTCACAAGAGAGAGACCCGCGATTCAGCGACATCTACACCGGCATCTCTACATGTATGAGCTTCAGCGCAAATTAAATATGCAATTCACTGGAGTTTCAGCTAATTCAGTTACAGAGCCTGTGCACGGCTGACAGATACAATTCCTGCATGATTTACACTGTAAACACTGTATCTTTGGTACATTTGGTTGTTATTACAAAGTGTTTGCAAGGAAATTAAGTCAGAAATTCCAACAAAAATAGGTCAGATTGAGCTTCTGATGGTCTATAGCTTGTAAAAGTCTGTTGTTTCTGATTATGCACTGAATAAGTGTCAGTGTTCGCCAGTTATAGGTTTATTCCTCTGTAGTTTGGGCTCTATATTATTTACAATAATAATACTAATAAAATAAATGTATGTTTTTGTGCAATATTTTTTAAATCTATAAATGAAAACTTTTTCTATATAAAACTTGAACAGCAAAATAATTACAATATTACAATAATATATTACAATAAAAAAATAATATTACAATATAATTACAATAATAATTACAAAATAATAACAATAATAATAAATAATATTAATAAATAATAATATTAAATCTGTGATTTTATATACAGTATATTTATTCCACTGAAATATTGAATTATTTTATTACATTTACAAAAGAAACAAAATTCAATTTTATATACAGTCAGGTCCATAAATATTTGGACATCAACAAAATTCTAACATTTTTTGCTCTATACACCAGCAGTTTGGATTAGAAATGAAACGAACAAGATGTGCTTTAACTACAGACTGTCAGCTTAAAGCTGTGGTCACACTGTGCTTTGCTCCCCATAGACTTCCATTCATACGCACACGAATGTGTCAGACCGGAAACACAAACTCGTGCAAAAAGTTTTGCAGTTCGCCGAGTTAGAAAGTTGATGAACTCTGACCTGCGAAATCACATCACATGATTGCATGAGACCAATCGAAGATCAAAACATGACCTCTCTGGACAAAAATGTTAAACATGGAACAATCACTTGCTTTTTTTAATGTCTAATCATCTTATTTAATCCCACCCCTTTTCGCTGCACCGTACAACAGAATTTTGCACGCAAAAACTCCGTGTGACCACAGCATTAATTTGAGGATATTTACATCCAAATCACGTGAACGTTGTAGGAATTACAACAGTTTGCATATGTGCCTCCCACTTGTTAAGGGACCAAAAGTAATTGGACAATTGGCTTATTAGCTGTTCCATGGCCAGGTGTGTGTTATTCCAACATTATCCCAATATTTATGGACCTAACTGTACATACTTACTCTATTTTTTGTCTCTATTCTTGTCAAATCATGTAGATCAGGGGTGCTCAACCCTGTTCCTGGCGATCGACCTTCCAGCTGATTTCAGCTCCAACCCTGATCAAACACACCTGAACCAATTATTTAGAATGTGAGGAGCACTTGATAATTACAGGCAGGTGTGTTTGATAAGGGCTGCAACTGAAAACTGCAGGAAGGTCGATCGCCAGGAATAGGGTTGAGCACCCCTGATGTAGATTGTAGTATTTGTAAATATATATATATATATATATATATATATATATATATATATATATATATATATATATATATATATATATATATATATATATATATATATATATATATTTTTTTTTTTTTTTTTTTTTTTTTTTTTTTTTTTTTCCCATTGCATATACAAAAAAATAATAATCTCATCAACTGGTTTGGTTGTCAGATTTATTCTGATACAGCTTCTTGCATTTCATCTGTAGTTTTTACTTTCCTTATTTAGAAATAGAAAAGATACATAGAAATAAATTAATAATTTAATATAAATAAATATTGTAGAAATAAAATTTTTTAATAAAATATCTGCAATTAAAATAACAATTTTAATTATTTTTTATAGTTATTAATTGTTTAACTAAATGTACAAAAATTGAATGAAAAGTGATTAAATGAAAAGTGATTCTTACAAGGTTTGCATGTTCTTCTTCTGTAGTCTTTCATTTATTTGAATAAACAGTTGAATCAATGAATTAAAATAGTCTGATTTAGTATTTGGGAAAACTTTGCTTGCCTTATATTGTCTCCTCTGTGTGATCATGAAGATGATGCTATAATGTGATGTTTCTGTCATTTTTGAGCTCCTTGATAATGATGTTTTGTGTGTGTTCAGCTGAGAAGAAGATGATGGTTCCCTCATCCACCGCCGGCGGGCAGCAGTTGTATTCTCAGGGCAGCCCGTTTCAGCCAGGACACTCCGGAAAGAGCTTCAGGTATACATTAGAGATCTGCGCGGGACTGAATTTTTAGTCCCGCTCCCGCCAGGTTTTATTCCGCACACGACCGATCCCACTGTATATTCAGCCTTTGTTCACCCGCTGCCCGACCTGCCCTGTTTTATACTCGACCGTTCTCGCTAAATTTAAACAAGCGACACACAGCACCACAGTGGATGCACGCACACTCTCTCTCTCTCTCTCTCTCTCTCTCCACTTCTGGTCAAATTACACCAGAGTTACCGACCGATATCGCGTTTTATTCTGAAATTTATTCCCGCGCCGCAAGAAATCTGGTCTGGTGTACTAGAGGTCTGCATTCCCGCGGCTGTACCATAGGGAAATGTCACAATGTAGGTGACATTTCAGAGTTTAAAAGAGGACAAGTTGTTGGTGCGCATCTCATTTGGCGCGTCTGTGACCAAGAAAGCAAGTCTTTGTGATGTATCAAGAGACACGGTATCCAGGGTAATGTCAGCATACCACCTAGAAGGACAAACCACATCCGACAGGAGCAACTGTGGATGCAAGAGGAAGGTGTCTGAAAGGGATTGTATCCAAAAAACATAAAACCACAGCTGCCCACCTCACTGCAGAATTAAAGATGCACCTCGACTCTTCTGTGTCCACCAAAACTGTTCGTCTGGAGCTCCACAGGGTCAATATACATGGCCGGGTTGCTATGGCCAAACCTTTGGTCACTCATGCCAATAGCAAACATCAGTTTCAGTGGTGCCAGCAGTGGAAATCTTGGCCTGTGGGCAGCGTGAAACATGTATTGTTCTCTGATGAGTCCACCTTCACTGTCTTTCCCACATCCGAGAGAGTTACGGTGTGGAGAAGCCCCAAAGAAGCGCACCACCCAGAGTGTTGCATGCCCAGAGTGAAGCATGGGGGTGGATCAGTGATGGTTTGGGCTGCAATATCATTGCATTCCCCAGGACCAACACTAGATGGGGGGTCACTGCCAAGGACTACCGAAGCATTCTGGAGGACCATGTGCACCCAATGGTTCAAACATTGTATCCTGAAGGCGGTGCCATGTATCAGGATGATAATGCAGCAATACACACAGCAAGACTGTTGACAGAGTGGTTTGATGAACATGAAAGTGAAGTTGAACATCTCCCATGGCCTGCACAGTCACCAGATCCTATTATTATTGAGCCATTTTGGGGTGTTTTAGAGGAGCTAGTCAGGAAACGTTTTCCATGACCTAATCATTTTTTTTTTCTAATCGTTTAACGTTTGATTGTTGCAGAAATGTGTGTCTGGTGTGAAAATGCCTTGAATTTGCTCTCTTAATGTGTTTCAGCTCTTCTGTGATCCACGTCCCGGGTGTGAATGACATCCAGTCCACAGCGGGTTCAGCTGGACAGAACCTCAGCCAGATTTCCCGGCAGATCAACACGGGACAGGTGTCCTGGAGCGGGAACAGACCTCCATTCTCCGGCCAGGTGAGAACGATTCCTCCTGCATCCCTCTTCTCCATTAGCTTCAATTTAATTAAATGACTGAAATGAACAACTCCAACTTTTTTTTTGCATTCCCGTCCGCTACGCCACTAATTACTGCATGTTGTAAGGCACTTCAGGAGAAATACTGTACAGTTCATATACTGTATAGTAGTCAACATTTGAAGTGGATCAAATCATTTCATCAAGAATGTCCCTATTCAACAATATCCGTTCTTGTCTTGACAATTTTGAAAAACTTTTTGATTCACTTTAAAGGTTGACTACTGTACAGTATAATAGTCTCAGTCAGTTAAGATTCATCAGAATTTTCTTCATAAACAGCTTGTTTTGAAGGCCAAGGATGTCTTTTATATGATCACCGATGACTCCAGCCAGACATTTTCTAATAGTTTAACGTTTGATCGTGTCAGAAGAGAGTAGAGATATACAGTTCAAGGCATTTTTAAATTTGAATTGATTTTCACTAAAAGAAATTAGTTCTCGAAACTATTGTGTTTAAAAATGTGTTGACAAAAAGTCTCTCTAATAAACAGCACTTGGGAAATATTTGAAAAAGAATTACTTTTACTCGAGGGCTAAGATGGATGAACTTGTAGATGGTTTAAATAATTAAAACATTAATTAATATATGAATAAATAAGGGCATCATATGAGTCTTTTGTGGTTTTTCTTCAGTTGTTTAAAAAGGAAATATAAATAGATATTCACTCACCGGCCACTTTATTAGGTACAACTGCTCGTTAACGCAAATTTCTAATCAGCAAATCACATGGCAGCAACTCAATGCATTCAGGCATGTAGACATGGTCAAGATGATTTTGCCTTCAGAACTGCCTTAATCCTTCATGGCATAGATTCAACAAGGAACTGGAAATATTCCTCAGAGATTTTGCTCCATAATGACATGATAGCATCACGCAGTTGCTGCAGGTTTGCCGGCTCCACATCCATGATGTGAATCTCCCGTTCCACCACATCCCTAAAGGTGCTCAATTGGTTTAAAACCGGTGACTGTGGAGGCCATTTGAGTACAGTGAACTCATTGTCATGTTCAAGAAACCAGTCTGAGATGATTCATGCTTGATGACATGGTGTGTTATCCTGCTGGAAGTAGCCATCAGAAAATGGGTACACTGTGGTCATAAAGGGATGGACATGGTCAGCAACAATACACAGGTAGGCTGTGGAGTTGACCGAATTCTCAATTGGTACTACTGGGCCCAAAGTGTGCCAAGAAAATATCCCCCACACCATTACAGCACCAGCCTGAACTGTTGATATAAGGCAGGATGGATCCATGCTTTCATGTTGTTGACAGCAAATTCTGACCCTACCATCCGAATGTGGCAGCAGAAATCGAGACTCATCAGACCAGGCAACGTTTTTGCAGTGTTCTATTGTCCAATTTTGGTGAGCCTGTGCGAATTGTAGCCTCGGTTTCCTGTTCTTAGCCGACAGGAGTGGCGCCTGGTGTAGTCTTCTGCTGTAGCCCATCCGCCTCAAGGTTGGATGTGTTGTGTGTTGAGAGATGCTCTTCTGCAGACCTCGGTTCTAACGAGTGGTTGAGTTACTGTTGCATTTCTATCAGCTGGAACCAGTCTGGCCATTCTCCTCTGACCTCTAGTATCAACAAGGAATTTGCGCCCACAGAACTGCCGCTCACTGGATAGTTTCTCTTTTTCAGACCATTCTCTGTAAACCCTAGAGATGGTTGTGCGTGAAAAATCCCAGTAGATCAGCAGTTTCTGAAATACTCAGACCAGCCCGTCTGGCACCAACAACCATGCCACATTCAATGTGATTTAAATCACCTTTCTTCCCCATTCTGATGCTCGGTTTGAACTGCAGCACTTCGTCTTGACCATGTCTACATGCCTAAATGCATTGAGTTGCTGCCATGTGATTGGCTGATTAGAAATTTGTGTTAATGAGCAGTTGGACAGGTGTACCTAATAAAGTGGCCGGTTTGTTCAAAAGTAGATTTCTATTTTTCTGACCTCGATAAGGCTGTACTCAATATAAAATAACCATTTTTTTATTTTGAAATTATGTGACCACAAAAAAATATGACGTAGACGATCAGCATATAGCAGCATTAAAAAATGCATGTCATAAACAAAATACAGGAATACAGGAGGTTGTTAATACTATTATTAATAATAATAATGCCAACAACAGTAATAATAGTGAAAATAAAAAGGATAAACTAAAGAATAAGTGACAGAGGTATACTAAAATAAATAGTATATACAGTATGCCGCATAGAAAACCAATTCTACACCAAAAAGAGTAATACACTATACATGTATTGAAGGTTAAGTAAGGGTAATATTAATATATTATATATATAACCAGTTGTAATGGTTTGCCAAATATGTGTGTGATTATATATTTATATTGCCAAATATAATGTCAAATATTGTGTCTTGACACCAATGTGAATTTTTCAGGATCACTCAGTGTCTTGTAAAAGCTGTTATGCTGCTAAATATATAGTGTGAAAAAATGTCTTAAAGGGATAGTTCACCTTAAAAATGAATATTTGCCCACCCTTTTGAGTTTCTTTCTTCTGAAAAGCAGAGGAAGATGTACTGAAAAATGTTGGAATAAAACAGACACTGACTTCCATAGTATTTTTTTGTTCTTGCTATAGATGTCGATGGCTGCTTTTTTTACACTCTTTATAACAAAAGAGAAGAAATCATAAATCATAAAAGGTTTGAACCACTTGAGTGAGAGTAAATAGTGGGGAATTGTTCATTTTTTGGGTGAACTATATCAGTTTTCAACAGTTTAATGTGTCCTTGCTGAATAAAAGCACACATTTCTTTCAAACTGGGTAGCTTAACAAAAAAATGTAATAATAAAATAAAGTTAAATAAAATGAAAGGGCTGAAGGCAGAATTTATTAGCTCTCTTCTGAAATTTGTATTGTTGTTTTAAATATTTCCCAAGTTCTGGTTAACACAGAGATTTGTTTCAACACATTAATTTCTAATAACATCTTTTTTTTTTTTTTTTTTGCCATGATGACGGCTCATAATATTTTAGTAGTTATTTTGCAAGATACTATTCAGCATAACATGCAATTGAAAGACTTTACTAGGTTAATTAGGGTAACTAGACAAGTTGAACAGTTGGGGACAAAATATACACGGGGGCTAATAGTTCAGGAGGGCTAATAATTCTGACCTCAACTGTATATATATATATATATAAATAAAAATGGGCAGACTGAAGCTGTGGATCTGGACTTTAGCCTAATGAGTCTGATATGGTCTCTGTAATATCTCTTCATGTCTCTTGTTGTTCCTCCACAGCAGCAGATTCCCGCACAGTCTAATAAGGCTCAGTCGTCTCCGTTCGGCATCGGCTCCAGTCACAGCTATCAGGCAGACCCGTCATCCTACAGCCCTCTGTCCAGCCCCGCCACCTCCTCGCCCTCCGGAAACGCCTACTCCAACCTCGCCAATCGCAACAATGCTTTCGGTGAGAATATCTGCTCATTCATTACAATACATCATTACATTGCTTGTTTATAGCTATGCATTATCCAAGAAGTTACTTCCTGGAACGTTAGACTCTTTGACATCCTAATTTTATTGTTATTGTGCCGGTAACTAAAGAAATATTAATGAAATCTTTTTTTTAAATGATGAGATATTGGGATCTCAGTGTTTAAATTGTAAACATTTTGTGGTCAAAAAAGCAAATAATCACTGTGCATAAAGCTAGTACATTAGAATTTGAAAATTAATGTCTGGAAGACTAATAATATTGAAACTTGTCATGTTTTACTTACATCAAAACAGTTGCAAAGAACATACTTCAATTAATGGAGTAAAACCTTTAACTCTAGAACTGTTAATTATATTTTAATATGGTTGTAGATTCTGTTTCTTAACAGAATTTTCTTCCAATGTACCAATTTTAGGGCTCTCTGTAATTCAGTTCTAGAGATATGTCAATCTGAGTGCAGCTCCATGTGCATTTCACCCGTTTATTAAGACCTGAATAAGGTCTGAATAAGATCTGAATGCTGATTTTGTTTCTTGACTTTCTATTTAGCATCTTTAGTAACTTCTTTGAGCTTTAGAAATGCTGGTATTTTGGCACTTCATTTTTTTAGTGGCAGAAACTGTTAATTTCAAGAGATATAGGGATCTAAAGGGAGATATAGGGATCTTTTTTACCCTCTGCAAAATAAAAAAATTTAAATTTACCACCAGTAAAGATATTTCTGTTTGATTGGTTTTTAACTAACCTTTCTCTTTTTTTCTTCAATTAATTCCAAATATACAATTTCTTAATGTTTGCTGGCCTCTAACTCTAGAGGTGTTGAATTTATTTCAATATGGATGTAGATTCTAGTTTTTAACAGACTTTTCTTCCAGTGTACTAAATTTCAGGGCTCTATGTCGTTCAGTTCTAAAGATATGTCAATCTGAGTGCAGCTCCATGTGCATTTTACCCATTGATTAAGACCCAAGTAAGGTCTAAATAAGACCTGAATGCTTAGTTTATGTTTCTTGACTTTCTATTCAGCATCTTTAGTAACTTCTTTGAGCTTCAGAAATGTTGGTGTTTCGGCACTTTAATTTTATGGGGGCAAACACTGTTTATTTCTAACAATATAGTGATCTAAATGTGACTACTCTTTTTCTCCAATTAATGTAAAATGTACACTTTTTCAATGTTTGCAGACCTCTAACTTTAGAAACGTTACAGATGTTTTAATATGGTTGTAGATTCAAGTTCTTAACAGACTTTTCTTCCAGTGTACCAAATTTCAGGGCTCTATGTCATTCAGTTCTGTCAATCTGAGAGTTGCCCCATGTGCATTTTACTCATTGATTAAGACCCAAGTAAGATCTGTATGCTGAGTTTATGTTACTCTACTTTCTGTTGACCATTTTAGTAACTTCTTTAAGCTTTACAAATGCTGGTATCATGCCAACCCTAGAGACTCACAGCTCTGTTTTTACACCCCGAATCGCATGAATGGTCTGATTGACAGAAGATCCTTGAAATGTGGTTAAGTCTGATGTCAGCCTGAGATTAACAGAGCTTCATGTGGAGGTGACTTTACTGCAGATCTTCCCATGAGTCCTCACAGATGTCTGCATTAAACGCCTTTTACATGTACAGCGATTTATGGATTTCCCTGTAAAGCTGACAGTAATGTACAATGAGTGAAGCAGACGTTTGTCTTCTTTCAAAAAGACGTTTCATTAGCAGCAGACGGAGTGAGGATTGTATGGCGTCCGTAGCTAGACAAATGGTTTTCCTTGTGTTTTGTTCTGGTTTGGCTTCTTAATCTCTATTATGGGCCATATGAAAAACAGATTTCTGTGGTTTAATTGTTGGACAACAGACAATTAGATGTTTGCGTTCTTGGTGTAAGCTCTTTTAAATGACTTTTCAACACAACAGACATCATTAATCATGACAGCGTTACACAATGTGCATTTTTATTCAATAAGTTTGGGAAATTACTTTTAAATTAGTGTATTAGCTAAACAATTTAACGCAGTCACATCGGGAAACTCTGTGACACTCAAAATTAAGAGTTAAATATCTCAGTTTAATACTGATAATTACTTTTAATAATGATTATTTATTTATATTTGTTAATATTTAAAGAAATTATGGCAATACATTTGTGTATGTCTGTCTGTCGATCTAAATTGTAGCAATAATTAACAACAATTGTTTGTTCTTATCAGTATAAACTATTTTATTTTTGTAATGTTTAGTAAAAAAGAAAAAATAATAATATTCTTACATGCAATATTGTGTGCATGTGTTTCCTGTATTACTCCTAATCCTAGCCCGAACCTTAAACCTTAAATCATTTACACAAGGCATCAGCGCCAACGCTTCCAATTCACTTTGAATAAGTGACGTCAAGCATTGCTGAACTGAACTGTGGATCCGT
This sequence comes from Danio kyathit, assembly GCA_903798195.1. Taxonomy (NCBI): domain Eukaryota; kingdom Metazoa; phylum Chordata; class Actinopteri; order Cypriniformes; family Danionidae; genus Danio; species Danio kyathit. The sequence continues at coordinate 13,413,644 of LR812525.1, forward strand.
CTGCTCGCTGTGGAAGTTGGGAATCTCTCGACTTTTCAAGCACCAATGGAAGCGTCAGCCATCAGATCTCTTTATGCAAATACCCCAGCTCAGACAGTAGCTGATTGCAAACTAATTTCATTGGCTGATGCTGCTATGATGATCGCGTTAGCCGATTGTTATTATTATTTTGTTGTTGTTGTTGTGTTCATATATTGTATATTAAAATAATTTAATTATGTATTTATATAGCGCTTTTACAATGTAGATTGTGTCAAATAAGCAGACAACCTTTCCTTAATGTGTTAATAATAATAATAATAATAATAATAATAATAATAATAATAATAATAGTAATAATAAGAGTTTGGTTGTTTTAATCATTGTTAATAATAATAATAATCTTGTGTTTGTATATTAAAATAAGCAAATATATATATTATTATTATCTGGTGTTGTTATTATTAATAATAATAATAATTATTATTATTATTATTATTATTATTATGTTGTTATTATTATTGTTAATAATAATAATAATAATAAGAAGAAGAAGAAGAATGTTGTTCTTATATTTTCTTTAATACCTATAATTTTCTTTTTTAATACCTATTATTATTATTATTAATAATAATATTAATATTAATAACAACAACAATAATAATAATATTGTGTATTAAATAAGCAAACAACTTTTTATTAATATTTGTTAATAATAATAATAATAATGTTCATGTATTGTGTATTAAATAAGCAAACAACTTTTTATTAGTATGTATATTAATATAATTCATACCTTTAACAATAATAAAGATATTGTTTGTATATTAAAATAAGCAAACAACTTTTCCTTAATATTTGTTAATGTTTGTATATTGTGTATTGAAATCAGTTTTCGTTAATAATGTATTTTAATATAATTTATACATGTTGTTATTATTATCATCATCATTATTATTATTATTATTATTATTAAAAATAATAATGTTGTGTTTGTATATTGTAGAGTACAATAAGCCAACAACTTTTCCTTAATACATGTTGTTAATAATAATAATAATAATAATAATAGTAATAATAATAATAATAATAATAATTGTATTAAAATAAGCAAACAACTTTTTCTTTAATATCTGTTAATAACAACATATTATCATATGTTATATGTGTTATGTTATATGTTATATTATATGTTAATAATAATAATAAAGACATTGTTTGTATATTAAACTAAGCAAACATTTTTCCTTAATATCTGTTTATAACAACAACAAAAACAACAAAAAAATTATAATAATGTTATTTTGTTATTGTTATTAATAATAATACTAATAATGTTTGCATATTGTGTATTAAAATAAGTTTTCATTAATATGTATAATAATATAATTAATACATGTTATTATTAATAATAATAATAATAATAATAATAATAATAATAATAATAATAACAATAATGTTCGTATATTGTAGATTAAAATAAGCAAACAACTTTTTTCTAAAACCTGTTGTTAATAATAAATAAATATTATTGTTATGATAATGGGCAACGCAGTGGCGCAGTAGGTAGTGCTGTTGCCTCACAGCAAGAACGTCGCTGGGGTCGCAGGTTCAAACCTCGGCTAGGCTGGGTCAGTTGGTGTTTCTGTGTGGAGTTTGCATGTTCTACCTGCGTTCGCGTGGGTTTCCTCCGGGTGCTCCGGTTTCCCCCACAGTCCAAAGACATGCAGTACAGGTGAATTGGGTAAGCTAAATTGTCCGTAGTGTATGAGTGTGAATGAGTGTGTGGATGTTCTCAGAGATGGGTTGCGGCTGGAAGGGCATCCGCTGCGTAAAATCGTGCTGGATAAGTTGGCGGTTCATTCCGCTGTGGCGACCCCGCAAGGGACAAAGCCGACAAGAAAATGAATGAATGAATGAATGTTATGATAATTGATTATACAGTATGTATACCTATTATAATATGTATTCCTTTCCATATTAAGTAATTATTAATTATTATTAGCAAAAATAAACATGTAGAATGGCATGATGGGAAGTCAATTGTGTGTCCTATAATGAAGACCAGGTGGATCTCTCCATCAGTCAAACCCCTTCTTTTCCTCCATAACGTGCAGCACTTTAAACAGCCTGTGGTGTCTTTAATGAATCTGTCATGTGCAGCTCACCAATAGCAGATCTGCTTTCTGTATCCTGACACTGTAAAGTGAGGAATTTGACCGGCCTGACACAAAGGCCAAACACACACACACACACACACATACACACACACACAAGCAACTTAGCACATTCCTGTAGCGAAAGGAAGAAATTAAAGAGTTTAGAGTTACTGCGCAACATCTGGTTAAAACAAAACACTGCAGGTGAAACAAGGGAAGTTTAATGTCTCTCCTGAAAGACCGCAGTCACTGACAGCATAGTGTCCCCTTCACTATACTGGGGCATTAGGACCCACACAGATTACAGGTTGAGCGCCCCCTGCTGGCCTCACTTACACCACTTCCAAAAGCAACCTAGTTTCCCATGTGGTCTCCCATCCCGGTACTGACCAGGCTCAGCCCTGCTTAGCTTCAGTGAGTAACCGCTCTTGGGCTGCAGGGTGATATGGCTGTGGCCTATAAATAAATATCTATAGAGAAAGAGAATACTTTGAGTTTCAATACTAGGGCCCCATACCTGGAATTATATTTGGAATTGTACTGATATAAATGTAATTTTTTTGTCTCGATGGCAATTTTTTGCCTTTGTCCCATGGCTTTGTAGATTTTATTTCTCTTCTTCTTTAATTGCTTTTTCTCTTATTAGACTAATGGCCTGTTCCACTGAGAGGTTCAGTACGGTATGGTACGGGTCACCTTTATCAAGCTTGCGTTTCCACTGCCAAAAGGGTACCATTTGGGCGTGGTGTACGTCAGAAAGTTTCAGACGACTTCATTTTTACTCGAGGAAGTGTCATAGTAAAGCCATACAGGTCCTTCACAAATCATATGAGAAGCACTTCTCACAACACAGATGCTTTATACAGAAATACTTGTGTATAAATGTTCATTACTAACCTTTCTATGAACATGATTTGATTATAACTCCAGATCAATGATAGTGCGAAATAGCCTACTGTAACATCTGCATTTACATAAAATAAATAAATAAATGAACATATATGAACACATTTATGTGACCAATTACAGATAAACTACACACAACATACATTTAGTCAAAAACAACACGCAACATATAGCCCAGTCAGTGAAAACCCTTTCATCTGTGTCTTTAATCTGCTGTTTTTTCCGGCTTCTTTCTGTTTCTGCGAGTGACGTATCTCTGTAAACCAATAGCGTTTAGCTCCGCCTTTTATACCCTTTTTTTTCGTGCTAGGTACCCTTTGCAAAGGGTGACCAAAAAGTTTTACGGTACGGTTCGCTTTTAGGTACCCTTTTTATGGTGGAAACGGCCATAAAAGCGAACCACTCAGTGGAAATGGGCCAAAAGAGCCAAAACTGTTTAAATATGCAAATTAGCCATTGCTTCATTAAAATATTTTTAAATTTGCATACATTTCTAGAACAGAAATGTGATCAATTGATGCAGTCCATTTCCATACATCAAATTCCATGGTTTTGTAGATTTATTTTTTCTCCTGTTCTTCATTTGTTTTTGCTTCAATGCAGGAAGAAAAACAATAATTCGAGAAAAAACAGCCTATAAAAATCTGTATAACATCAAATTGAACAAAAAACACTACGATAAGCCAAAATGTTTTAAATATGCTAACAAGCCATTGCTTCTTTAAAATATTAACAAATTTGCATCCATTTCTAGCACAAACATACTGTCCTTGGATGCGCTCAGGTTCAAAATTAATTTATTTATATATATATATATATATATATATATATATATATATATATATATATATATATATATATATATATTTATTATTATTTTTTTTTTACAATACATTTTGCAGTCAAATGTTTTTAAAGAGGGGAGTTTTGGTAATATCTTATTACTTCATTTTAAAAAATTCAGTGAACATCAAAAACAGGATTTCCGGGTATAATCTTTCTTTTTTGTCTCTTCTCTCTAAAACAATATTATGAGGAAAAACAGCTTTTAAAAATCTGTAATATAATCGAAATCTACAAATTAAGCAAGCAAAATCAGACTGAACAAAAAACACTACGAAAAACCAAAATGTTTTAAATATGCAAATAAGCTATTGCATACCATCAAATTTGCATACATTTCTAGAACATACATTTCTAGAGATATATATATACATACATATATACAGTTGAAGTCAGAATTATTAGCCCCCCTTTGATTTTTTTTTTTTTTCCTTTATAAATATTTCCCAAATTATGTTTAACAGAGCAATGAAATTTTCACAGTATGTCTGATAATATTTTTTCTTCTGGAGAAAGTCTTATTTGTTTTATTTCGGCTAGAATAAAAGCTGTTTTTATTTAAGGTCAAAATTATTAGCCCCTTTAAGCTATATTTGTTTTCGATAGTCTACAGAACAAACCATCATTATACAATAATAATTACCCTAACCTGCCTAGTTAACCTAATTAACTTAGTTAAGCCTTCAAATGTCTCTTTAAGCTGTATAGAAGTGTCTTGAAAAATATCTAGTAAAATATTATTTACTGTCATCATTCATTCATTCATTTTCTTGTCGGCTTTGTCCCTTGCGGGGTCGCCACAGCGGAATGAACCGCCAACCTATCCAGCACGATTCCACGCAGCGGATGCCCTTCCAGCCGCAACCCATCTCTGGGAACTTCCACACACACATTCACACTCATACACTATGGACAATCTAGCCTACCCAATTCACCTGTACTGCATGTCTTTGGACTGTGGGGGAAACCGGAGCACCCGGAGGAAACCCACGCAAACCCAGGGAGAACATGCAAACTCCACACAGAAACGCCAACTGACCCAGCCCAGCCGAGGTTCGAACCTGCGACCCAGCGACGTTCTTGCTGTGAGGCAACAGCACTACCCACTGCGCCACTGGGTTGCCTTACTGTCATCATGACAAAGATAAATCAGTTATTAGAAATGAGTTATTAAAACTATTATGATTAGAAATGTGTTGAAAAAATCTTCTTTGTGTAAAACAAAAATTGGGATAAAAATAAACAGGGGGGCTGATAATTCAGGGGGGCTAATAATTCTGACTTCAATTGTGTATATATATATAATTTGGATGTTTTCATTACATCAGACTGAGCAAAAAACACTACGAAAATCTAAAATGTTTAAATATGCAAATAAGCCAATGCTTCATTAAAATATTCTTATATTTGCATACATTACTAGCACAAAAATGTTACCCTTGGATGCAGTCCGGTTCAAAGTTCATTTTTAATTTGTGTATATGTTTTTTTTTTTGGATATATTGCATTCAAATGTTTTTAAAGAGGGGATTTTTGGGAATATTACATTACTTTATATTGTAAAAATACAGTAAACAACCCAAACAGCATTTCCACAGGAATTGAATTGAATTTATTTTTTCTCGATTCCATGGCTTTGTAGATTTAATTTCTCTTCTTCTTTAATTTTAATTCTTCTTTTAAAGACTTAAAGCCAAAAATGTTTTAAATATGCAAATAAGCCATTGCTTCATTAAAATGTTCTCAAATTTGCATACATTTCTAGAGCAAAAATGGGATCGTTTGATGCAGTCCAGTCCAATGCAGTTAATTTATTTGTTTATTTTATTTATTTATTTTTTAACATGATTCATTCAAATGTTTTTAAAGGGGATTTTTGGAAATATCTTATTACTTCATATTTCTAAATAATATATAGTAAACAACCAGATTTCCACAGGGTAATTTTTTTCTCTTCTTACTTATTTATTTTTGTCTCGATGCAGCAGGAAAAACAATATTTTGAGAAAAACAGCCTTTAAAAATCTGCATTATAATCGAAATCTACAAATTAATCAAGCAAACATAAAACTTAAAAGTGTTTTTTGAATGTTTTTGTTACATCAGACTGAACAAAAAACACTTTGAAAAGCCAAAATGTTTGAAATATGCAAGTAATTGCCTCATTAGAATATTCTTAAATTTGCATATGTTATTTTAATTTTTTTTTTTTTTGACATATTGAATTAAAACATTTTTAAAGAGGGATTTTTTTGGGAAATATCTCATTACTTCATATTTTTAAAAATACAGTAAACGACCAAAAAAGGGTTTCTAATGGGTATAAATGTAATTTTATTTGTCTCGATTTCATGGTTTTGTAGATTTTATTTCTCTTACATTTGACTAAAAGACAAAAATGTTTAAATATGCAAATAATCCATTGCTTCATTTAAATATTCTCAAATTTACATACATTTCTAGCACAAACATGTGCTTGTTTGATGAAGTGCGGTTCAATGCGGTCATACTTATTCATTTATTTACTTAGACATATTGAAGTCAAAGGTTACAGAGATTTTTTAACGGCCGATTACTTCATTATTCTGAAAATAATACGAACAGCATTTCCACAGGGTATGAAAATTATTTATTATGTCTTTTCCTCATCAATTCCATGGTTTTTTTCTCTCTTTCATCTAAAAAGCAGCCTCTGGTTTCTCCAGCACATTGAAAGCTCTATGAAGTGAATTGAATTTACAGCTTGTACCGAGACTCCGAATGACATTTCTCTCATTGTTGTGTCCCTGGAGGGAATCTCTCTCTCTCTCTCTCTCTCTCTCTCTCAATGTGATTAGTGTGGCCATTTAATAAGTCATTCATGTTAAATAGGTGACATTAAAAAGCCACTTGGATTTGGAGTGTATCGGCCGCCGAATGGCTTTCAGGCCCTCCAGGCTTCAACCAGAATGAAGCGTCGTCCAGATAATTCTTTTTTAATACACTGTCATTAAAGAAAAAGAAAAAAAGGAGCATTTATCTTTATCTCACTCGGACCGAACAGGAGGAAGAAAAGACTGCAGCCTTGGAATTAATCCATTTAATCCCCCTTTTTTGTGCTAGTAAACTGAGCACATGTGTTTGGGTGTTTAGTTTGTGGCGTTATGTGCTTTATTCTCCTTCACACTTGTAACTAAAATCTGCTCAGTGTAAATAAGAGTCTTTTTTTAATGATTTTGAATTCAAATGAGTCATTTTTTAATATTTTGTTCATAGTATTACTCCTTTTAAAGAGCCCCTATTATGTTAGAGAGGCCAGCAGGGGAGTCCTAATTCCCCAGTAAAAGTGAAGGGGACACTATACTGTCGGTGAGCGCCGTCTTTCGGATGAGACGTTAAACCGAGGTCCTGACTCTCTGTGGTCATTAAAAATCCCATGACACTTCTCGTAAAGAGTAGGGGTGTAACCCTGGTGTCCTGGCCAAAGTCCCTCAATCGGCCCTTACAGATCATGGCCTCTTAATCATCCCCATCCACCGAATTGGCTCTATCATGGTCTCTTCACTCCACCAATAGCTGGTGTGTGGTGAGCGCACTGGCGCCGTTGTCCTGTGGCTGCCGTCGCATCATCCAAGTGGATGCTACACACTTGTGGTGGTGTGGAGAGACCCCACTCATGATTGTGAAGCGCTTTGGGTGTATGGCCATACACAATAAATGCGCTATATAAATACACATTACATTACATATTATGCATTATAAAAGGTCAGATTTTGGATTTGGGGGTCTTCAACAACAGGCTGATATGCATGTAATAACAAAAAAACACTTTCATTGTCTTATAATATGCATTTATTTTTACCTAATTATCCCCAGTCTGTTGTGATTGGTCAAATGGGTTCAGTGCGAGATAGAGAGAAACGCCCATCACGGTTATGAAGTAGCACAGAGTATGTGAGAGCCAAATGCAGGAATGCAATAAAGCAATGCAGTTAAACACCAGCATATTACTCTACTCTTAACGTCAACCCCAAGTAATAACAACGACACACATTCAGTATTAATCCACACAGTGGCAAAAGTTGAGCTATTTTAAAAATTGGCCGCGCCATGCATGTGTAGGAACAGCTGATGGTGGCCATAGCAAAAGCAAACAGCAAAGGATCACAAGTTCAGAAATGCATTTAAATCACTAAAGGAAGAAGCACGCGTTGCGTTTTCAATGTGGTTTTGGACAAAATATGTGAACAGCTCCATACAGATTTAACCGGAGAGATACAGTACAAGCACTGATCTATAATAGATACGTGATTACAAGCCGCGTTGAGCCATTACAAGTTACAACACACAATTAAATACATATTTTACAAATTACACAACACGAGGCAACAATTTTAATTACACATATATGTTTTGATTCAGGGGAAGAAGAAACTTTTTGAAAACTAGCAATGTGAGCTAAAAATCAATAGGGTTTTGATTTAAGTGTGCTTTAATCACAGTCTATATAAGTGAAATTGAACTTGTTTTCAAGAGCAGCATTTGTCTTCACATCAATTAAACAGAGCTCAAACCAAAATCAGAAGATTGCCTCTGTTGTTTTGTTTTGTTTTTGAACGCCATTAACATTTATCATGCCATGATCAGTTTTGAATCACATGCAATGGTGCAATAGCATTTCTTCACCGATTCACCGAGGGAAAACATGAAGCACAGACTGATGATGAGGACGCAGAAAGATGGCCAGAGGAGACAAACACAAGCGAAGACTAACACACAAAAAATAAAATAAAATTGATGGAGAGATTTACGAGGCGCGTCGGCCGAACCTCCGGGGAAAGACGGAGCAGAATGAAGCCGCAGCGGAGCGTCTCTCTGGCAGTGTGGAAATGAGAAGTTTGACCTCAAATCACCGCCTCATCATGGAGGATATGAGGAGCGCCCGAGCTCTCTGACACCCGCGCCCAGCAGCAGTGTGTCCTCCTGCGGGTGCAGACGCACCAGATGTGGGCGTTTGGGTGATTCCGGATGCTTCTCCGTTCTCCTACTGGGTGTAAATTGAGCGGGATGGAGGTCACGGTTGAAGAGTTTTACACACGCGCTTCATTCAGACAGAGACTGTTGGAGTTAATGTGGAGGGGTTATGCTGTGAAGTCTAAACATGTTTTGTTGGAAATTGAGGATTCCGTCGTAATTTTTTTCACTCTGATTGAATGTATATCCTATATATACTGTATATATATAATATGTAGATTTTTAGCTCTGGCGGGTTAGACAGCCACCTCCACTAGCCACTTTGGCTGATTGTAAATAATTTTTAAATTGTAGTTTTCTTAAAAGCAGGGTTCGACAATAAGGATGGCCCAGTATTCGTGCAAATGCAATCTTAGAATCGAGAAGCAGCATGACTGACAAATATAATTGTGTTCATGCCGACAAAAGAAAGCCGGTAGATTACCAAATTAGAGGATAATCACTCGCGCCAACAGCTGATGTGATGCGCGCGTTTCCTTGCTTGAAACAACCGTGCCTGGAAACGCAACTGGTGTGATCGGTTCTCTTTCAAATAGACTAGACAAAAAGTTGTTCATGCACCCACAGTCCTGCTGCTTTCAAGAGCTCCAGATTGGTCTTTTTGTAAGCAGCACCGGTTGCTTTCGCTTTAACCATTATTTAAACAGGATATAGGATATTAACTTCCCCATTATCTGTTGTTAACACTGGTGTTAACTGTTTTTTTAAAGAAATGTTTTGTTAAATAAAATGTGTAGTAAACAGCTATATTTTGCTTGTTTTGGCACATTATTTAAATTTTGTGGCGAAGAAATAATTATTAATTTATTTTTAGTGTGGTTAGAGATAAATTTGGTAAATCCTTTGAGCTCTGAAAAGTCATGTGAAATAAAAACGAATTGTAATACAACATTATGAAACCATGACCTATGTGCTCATGCTTACTGAGCAAGCTAATACACAACACACACAAAAAGTGAAATGAATAAGGAGGCATGTGGACATTGCACAAAATCTAAATCAAGTAATTTTAGCATGTCAAAGTCATATTTATGCATAGAAAATATATTCAGGTGATCAAAAAAGTTAATGTCAAGCCCTGTATATATATATATATATATATATATATATATATATATATATATATATATATATATATATATATGAGCAATTCCAGCGTTATGGATGTGACATTTGCAGTAAAAACTCAAAACATAAATTCACACAGAAAGTATATGCTAACATTATATTGAAACATTTGTTTATATTTTCCAAAACAACTAACCACAGAGTTGTGGAAGCAGAAAAATATTAATCTGTAAACATTTTTATACTTTAAATGAGGATAATAAACATGCGTTATGGATGTGACAAAAAAAGTTTGTGAGTTTACAGTATACGACATACTTTGCAGAAATTCTGTCAATTAAACTGCACAACCCGAAAGAAACAATGCTCATCAAACAGATATGAGTCGGCTCACTATAGAACAAACATTATTGATTTTATTTTATTTGACATTTTTGCATGTATGAGGAAAAAGTGTCGTTATGGATGTGACATCTTTCCGTTATGGATGTGACAGCTGTGAAATTGCCACTTGTGTGATTTTGATCAAGTTAAATATAATAGTTTGAAACATTGACAGATACATTTATGAGTATTGGTAAAGTACTGTAAAATACTTGCTTACCCAAAATAACCTGCAACGGTTTCCGTATTTTGGTGAAAACGTAATTTTCTTCATGGCAAGGTTGACATTTGCATGGAATTGCTCATATATATAAATATATATATATATATATATATATATATATATATATATATATATATATATATATATATATATATATATGTATATACGTATATATATATATATATATATATGTATGTATATACGTATATATATATATATATATATATATATATATGTATGTATATACATATACACAGTTGAAGTCAGAATTAATATCCCCCCTTTTATTTTATTTTTTTCCTTTTTTAAATATTTCCCAAATGATGATTAACAGAGTAAGGAAATTTCAGTCTGATACAGTCTGATAATCTGTTCACAGTCTGATAATCTGTTCACAGTCTGATAATCTGTTCACAGTCTGATAATCTGTTCACAGTCTGATAGTCTGTTTTCATGTCTGATAATATTTTTTCTTCTGGAAAAAGTCTTATTTGTTTTATTTCAGCTAGAATGAAATAAGTTTTAATTTAAAAAAAAAAAAAAAGAACATTTTAGGGTCAAAATTATTAGCCCATTTAAGCCCATTTTCCGATAGTCTATAACTCGCCTTGATACCCTAACCTGCCTAGTTACCCTAATTAACCTAGTTAAACCTTTAAATGTCACTTTAAGCTGTATAGAAGTGTCTTGAAAAATATCTAGTCAAATATTATTTACTGTCATCATGACAAAGATAAAATAAATCAGTTATTAGAGATGAATTATTAAAACTATTATGTTTAGAAATGTGTTGACAAAATCTTCTCTCCGTTAAACAGAAATTGGGGAAAAAAATAAACAAGGGGCCAAAAATTCTGGGGGGCTAATAATTCTGACTTCAACTGTGTGTGTGTGTGTGTGTGTGTGTGTGTGTGTGTGTGTGTGTGTGTGTGTGTGTGTGTGTGTGTGTGTGTGTGTGTGTGTGTGTGTGTGTGTGTGTATATATATATATATATATATATATATATATATATATATATATATATATATATATATATATATATATATATATATATATATACCATCAGTGCTTAATTTGTAAATGAATAATGCCCGGAACAAAACCAGGAAATAAAAGTTAAAAATAAAACGTCCACCAAACAATTTTAGTTTTCCAGGTGTGGTGAGAAATAGAGTCCGCTTAGGACGCCAATTAGGGATGTGCACATCGATGCTCGAGTATCAATATATCGATATTTAGAAGCTTTTAATTTGGTATCGATATTTTTTAAGTATCGATATTTGAACTATATTTTAATAATTTCTGCATAACTAAATGTTTTAGCGCTGTGTACAGGATTGTCAGTGACGCTGTGTATACAAGATGTCCAATCTTATAAAGAAGCGGAACAAAAACAAGCTGCCCAATGTTCCTCTGCTCAGTCTCCCTCTGTCCGATATATGCAGGGAGTGCAGAATTTTTAGGCAAGTTGTATTTTTGAGGATTCATTTTATTATTGAACAACATATATATATATATATATATATATATATATATATATATATATATTAGTGCTGGGCCGTTAACGGCGTTAACGTGCTGCGTTAACGCGAGACTCTTATCGCGCGATAAAAAAAATATCGCCGTTAATCTATTCTCAAAGTTGGGTTGGGAGCTGGGTCTATTCTACGCAAGCTATGATGACTTTCACCTTGATATATTACCGCGGATGTATACCTGACCGGTGAGCCGTCTGCTCTATTGAATCAAATCAGCAGGATGCCTGACTCTAACTGCAGTTTCACTTTTCATTTATTCCTTCGTGACAAACTGGGGTAATATAGACGCAAATACGGAGTAAGGACAGGTGAGAGAGTTATGGAGTTTAATAACGCATGCCAAATGGTAAGAAAAAAAAAACTTCCGCATTTCACGATGTGTGTGTGTGTTTGTGTATGTGTGTGTGCAGTCCTTTCTGACAGCCGCGTGTGGACCTTGTCGGAAAATATGGCGAAAGGTCCTAAAGACCGCCGTGTTTACTTCAATAATGCCACTAAAATCTGCATACTCCACGTCTTAATTCCATTTCTGTTTAATTCAGTGCTGACTTTAGTCTGATTAAGCTCATCAGAATTCGCTGTTTGGAGCTTATGTAGGCCTACAGTTCAACATTCATGTTTAACTGAATAAACAGTTAGTAAACACAAGTAAGTAAACACATCTTATTGAACATCATTTATTTTCATCACCAATTATCATAGTAGAACAGTTTCTTAAGCAGTTTGTGATGCATTTTGGAAACATTTTGGAGATGAGACACTGGTCTAATGCGACACCCGGCTTGAGAAACCCGTTCTCAAAGACTTATTATTTGGGTAGCACATATATTCTGAATACCTTCGGCAGAATTCAAATGAGCCATTTCAATCTAGATTAATCTAGATTAATTTTGAAATTAATCTAGATTAATCTAGATTAAAAAAATTAATCTATGCCCACCTATAATATATATATATATATATATACATATACAGATTTTCCAACTCGATCGATTAGCACGAAATGTGCAATACGCGCCGCAGGAAGACTATTCACGTCTTTGCATTGACTTAACATGTAAATCACTCGCACTTGAGGCTTCATCCGCGTCTGGTGTGAACGCAGCATAAGGACTTACTGTATGTGTTCTCTGTTGCCATCTCGTGGCCGTCAATCGTCAATTTCTTTGCTCTGCTGATGGCTGCCAATGTGCTGAATCTCAGAAATTATAATTATTTAAAAATAGGCACTACCATTATAAATAAACTGCATAGTTGCAATCTAAACAACTACATTCTCACCTAAAAAAAAGCCTCTGAAGCACATTATGTTGTCCAACAGCTGCAATATTTGTCAAACTGTAGTGCGTTTATTCTTCTGCTTGTCATACTGGCAGGGCCGAGTAATACACAAGGATGAAGAGGCTGTACGAGTGCTGATATTGCACGGCTATCAGCCAATCAGTTTCGAGAACCAGACAGAACTGTTATATAATATTATATACCATATATACTTTTCACACCCCTCACTGCATACCATCAAGATGTAGCATACACTGCTCTTTAACTAAATCCTTACTTAAAACAATATTGCCTACAATAATTTTCCACCAACAGTCAAACTACGTGTACACCTTTTTGTCTGTGTACTTGTCTATCTGTTCCCACATAATGTGTGTTAAACAAATATATCACTTAAGGGGGCTAAAAATATTGACCTTAAAATGGTTTTAAAAAATTAATAAACTGCTTTTATTCTAGTCGAAATAAAACAAATAAGACTTTCTCCAGAGGAAAAAATATTATAGGAAATACTGTGAAAAATTCCTGAATCTGTTAAATATCATTTGGGAAATATTTGAAAGAAAGACGTTCACAGGAGGGTCAATCATTTTGACCTCAACTGTGTGTATACAGTATGTATATTACTGCTGGGCAATAAGAAGTATGTGTTCAGAGCTGTTTTCTCACTGTGTGTGTTGTTGTGTGCAGATGTGTCTGGTGAGAGCAGTCAGAGCGGTGGTCAGTTCCAGGGTCGTCCGTCTGAGGTCTGGTCTCAGTGGCAGAGTCAACATCACAGTCAGCAGGCTGGAGACCCGCATCCACACACACAGGCCAGCCAGACAGAGGTGTTCCAGGTGAACACACACACAAACACACACACACACACACACACACACACACACTCATCCACACACACACACAGGCCAGCCAGACAGAGGTCTTCCAGGTGAACACACACACACACACACCCTCATCCACATTTACAGTCCAGCCATTCAGAGGTGTTTTATGGCAACACACACACAGCTTCACACTCCAGCCAGACGGAGGTCTTCCACTCATTCACTCACTCACTCAAACAGACATGTGCACAGACACAAACTGACACACAGTCAAACACAAAGGCACTCACACACAGACACACACACACACACACACACACACCCTTAGACACAGACATGCATACATGCTTACAAACACACCTACACACACACACTCCCACACACAGACAAACTCAGATGCACACTCTCTCATACACACACACACACACTTACACAGAACTCAAACACAGACACTTAGTGAACATTAATGAAGAGTGTTAAAGTAATGAACATCACAGTCAATCACAGACTTTTCTGTTAAGCATGTGAACTCAATTGCCAATCAGTAGTGTTTAAAAAGTGCGCATGAACTGGAAGCTGCGCCCATTTTTTTTTTTTCCGTATTGTGATGCAGTTCCTAGAGAAACGGAATATTAAATGACAAAAAAGTGGGCGTGGTTTGTTTTTTCTGCTGCGAGCTGATTGGATGTAGTAAAGTAAGCATTTCATTCAGAAAGATTAGGGAAAGTGTTTGGGGAGAGTCATTACAAGTGTGGTTAAGTGTGTTAGCCATGCCCAATACCTCAGACAGACGTAATCGGAGAGTTTAACTGAAAACAAACCGGAAGTGCTTTTACAGATTTCAATTAAAGATTACAAGGGCAAACATTTTTTTTCTTAATGACATCACCACAAATATAGCAATGTGAGCTAACTAAATCAATAGGTTTGGTTTTGATTTCATGCATACTTTAAATGCCATCTCGTCATCCCAATCACTGCAAAAACACAGATGTTAGTAAAGCATTTGATTGACCTACTTTCAAGCCGCTGTTGCACTCCTTCTGTATGCACGTTATTATAGTTATCGAAAACGAACGAAAAAACGAAAACTACAATTTAAAATAATTGTCGTTAACTGAAATAAAAATAAAAACGAGAGTTTTTTTTTTTTTTTTAAATAGAACTAACTGAAACTGTATTGTGTACATGCAAAACTAACTGAAACGAACTCAAATTATAGCAAAAAACTCCTTCCTTTTTGTATTTGTAAATGTATTTAATACATAATCTTACTGTACGCCTTTAGAAGTAAATCTAATTCGCGCTGCAGGTGTTTGACCCTTTCGCACCTCAGAGTCTGTAATCCTGCTGCCATTGGCCAGATCGAGCCGGTTCTCCTCCAGTCAGTCCTCGCTGTTGCTCCCGCGACAAAAACAACGAGTGGACATGACCGCAGCACGGTGACAGCATTACAGGCACTTAAAACTATTACTTTAACACATTTGTGCCCAATAATGGGTTTTATTTATGTATCGCGATCGCGAACGAATCTTTTTAACCGGATCTTCTAAGTGAACCGGTTGAACTTGTTCACCAAAACGAACTGAATCATTTGAAACGATTCGCGTCTCCAGTAAGCACTTATCCACAAACGACTTACTTTTTAACAAGCCCAATACCCCCCTCTGACTCGAAATAATCCAATATATACTCTTATTCAGTTAGAACAGTAACGTTACACTGAGATCAAATTTGAGAAGCGGTGAGCTGATAATACTGCGTGAGTCAGTAAACCAAACACAAACAGCACATGACAGCCTGCTGTGACTATACTGAACTTGAACAACAGCAGCGCGGGTAAACCGAGGGCTTAATGAGAGGATCTGGTGAAAAAACATAAAACGTAAAACGAATTTAAATAAGTAAATCATGCTTCAGTTGGGTTGCAGAACTTTACTGTAAGACATTTGTCAGATCATGGTGATGTTTTAACTGACTGAAATTACTATTGCTGACTACATAATTTTGGTATGTTAAGTCCAAACTAGAGCTGCACGATTAATCGTTAAAAGATCGCGATCTCGATTTGATCCCCTAGACGATCTTAATCCAGCATTTTTACGATTCTGCCAATCATATTTTCAAGTTCAGGAGAGAAGAAAGGCGGCCTCACAAGTCTTCACATTGTATTATATACGTAGCTTAGCAGCATAGACACCTCAAAATACTGTTGAAATGTAATGATGTATTCGTGGCCGCGAAATCACAAGTGACGTGAGCTCTTAATCCAGCTGGTACCACAGAGAGGGCGGGCATGCGCCTACAAATGAAGTTTACTTTAGTAAACAGAACCTTCATAGGCTGTGAATAACAGGTAATAAAGTTGTAAATAACATTCAGTTTGTGGTACAGAGTGATCGTTTGGGAGCCGCGTGGAAGTATGAACCGCACTTAGCAGTGAAAATGAAACCGAAAGCGCGCGCACATCATTTAAATAATCTTATCGCATTTTAGAGTTATGATTGCGACAAGCATTTAATCTGTTTTCCTTTCATAGCGAACACAAATTGTTGTGCATGAGAATAAATGTGTAACTGTGTCAGTTGAACTACTCTAGCCTGTATAAAGTTGAGGGAATAAAGTATGCGAGAGGGAATCTGATAACGACATATGTCTGATTTTACCAGTGAATAAATGGCCTAATAAAGTTGTCAGTGACAGATTGGAAGCATATGTCTCAAACATAATAATTCAACATCAGAATTATTAATGGTTGTGTTCTGATGTCATTAACCTTTAATTTACACCTATAGAATCGTGAGAAAAATCGTGGTGTTTATTTTAAGCAAAAAAAATCGCGATTCTCATTTTAGCCAGAATCGTGCAGCTCTAGTCCAAACATCCGCGTTAAATATTCTGATCACTACGGTGTATCTAACATCAGAAGCAGCCTTGCACACATTGTACTTAAGGCTGCTATCTTGTGGGCTGTTGTATTTGAATTTGAGGATGGATATGGTGTTGGTAGATGATAGTGTTCACGTATCCTCTAAATACAGGTTACAAAAAATGTATGGCTGAGTTTTTATTATACAATATTTATTCAACTGATTTTGAATCTTGCACCGAACAAATATCCTTATTTAGAAAAAAAAACTAAAACTAATATAGAAACTAATAAAAAATCATAAAAAACTAATTAAAACTTACTGAATTTGAAAACAAAAAGTCAAAATAGAAACTAAAACTAATGAAAAATCCAAAACTATTATAACCTTGGCACGTTCAAACTACTTGCATAAAATACTGTAAGCTAAAACACAAGTTTTTTGTGGGGATAACTTAATTGTTTTATGTTCAATCCTCTTAAATCTGTAAAAACTAATCATTTCACTTAATTCCTTCATGCTGTTTCAAAACAAATTGATTATGTGGAACCCAGCATTTTTTACAGTGTGGGTTGTTCGTCCAAACTCCCCTTGTGACCGTTTTCTTTACAGTAGATTGAAAGTAAAACACAATATTTAAAGGCTTAAAGGACTAAATCTGAGGCAGAGCCAGTCTAATGTAACGTCTCTCTGTGTTTATGTGCACAGGACATGCTGCCGATGCCGGGTGACCCAACACAGGGAACAACCAACTACAACATTGAAGACTTTGCTGACCTCGGCATGTTCCCACCATTCTCTGAGTAACTGGACACGCATCTGTTTGTTTGTTTGTTTGTTTGTTTGTTTGGGTTCAGACTGCAGTACCTTCATCTCACACCTGCACATGACGCTGCTGAAACACATATCCGCATACACACACACACACACATTCAGTTAAAAACACACAGCAAATCTATATATATATTCCCAGTCCTAATGCTCTTCTTCAATGTTTAATCATCATCATGCAGTGATTAAACACTGTAAAAAAAAAAAAGTTGACTTAGTTGACTTAAATTGAGTTAAGTGCAGTATTTGTTACAAGTTGAGTCAACTTAAAAAAAGCTGTGGGGCAAATTGCCTAACAATTTTAAGTTGAGTAAACTTTTTTTGTTACAGTGAAGGGATGGTTCACCCCTAGGGGTTGTCACGATACTGGAATTCAGTACCAATCGATACTGAAATTTTAAAAACGTCCATTTCCAGCTAACATTTGAGCACAACACCGATTTGCCATTGTGTTCACGTGCTCAACAGAAATGACTGTGATTGGCTGTGATACAGGGATACAGGAGCGTTTCAAAGTCACGTTGATTGATGAATCGCAGCTTTAAAACGCTCCAGTGTCTTTGTATCTGTGGTTACACTCAGTAAACAGCGGTGAGTTTGGTGAACTGATGACCTTCAAGGCCAATCACAGTCATTTCTGTTGAGCATATGAACACAATGGCGAGTCAGCTGTTTAAGAACGTGCTCAAATGTTAGCGGGAAATGGACATTTTTAACATTACAGTACCGATTGGTACCGAATTCTAGTATCGTGACAACCCTACTGACCTCAAAATGAAAACGGACATCATTTACTAACAATTTTAAGTTGAGTAAACTTTTTTGTTACAGTGAAGGGATGGTTCACCGCTAGGGTTGTCACGATACTGGAATACGCCACCAATTAATACTGAAATTTACAATACATCCATTTCTTGCTAACATTTGAGTGCGTTCTTAAACAGCGCTGATTTGTTATTGTGTTCATATGCTCATCAGAAATGACTGTGATTGGTGGTGAAGGTCATCAGTTCACCGAACTCACCACTGTTTTCTGAGTGTAACCACAGATACAGGAACACTGGAGCGTTTTAAAGTCACGATTCATCAGCGGATCGCTCATATGTCAGCTTATAGACAAACCAGCTGATCGACATGACTTTAAAAGTCACGGATGCTGCTCCAGTGTTCCTGTATCTGTGGCTACACTCAGTAAACAGCGGTGAGTTCGGTGAAGTGATGACCTTCATGGCCAATCACAGTCATTTGTGTTGAGCATGTGAACACAACGGCAAATCCGCGCTGTTTAGAATGCGTTTAACTTCGCTCAAATGCTAGCGGGAAATGAACGTTTTTTACATTTTGGTACTGATTTGTACTGGGAAGCATCCACCTACTGTGGAAGTCAATGGATCCCAGCAATGAGCACTCTTCTGAGTCAACGTTTTTGTTACAGTGAAGGGATGGTTCACCCCTAGGGGTTGTCACGATACTGGAATTCAGTACCAATCGATACTGAAATTTTAAAAACGTCCATTTCCAGCTAACATTTGAGCACAACGCCGATTTGCCATTGTGTTCACGTGCTCAACAGAAATGACTGTGATTGGCTGTGATACAGGGATACAGGAGCGTTTCAAAGTCACGTTGATTGATGAATCGCAGCTTTAAAATGCTCCAGTGTCTTTGTATCTGTGGTTACACTCAGTAAACAGCCGTGAGTTCGGTGAACTGATGACCTTCACGGCCAATCACAGTCATTTCTGTTGAGCATATGAACACAATGGCGAGTCAGTGTTTAAGAACGTGCTCAAATGTTAGCGGGAAATGGACATTTTTAACATTACAGTACCGATTGGTACCGAATTCTAGTATCGTGACAACCCTACTGACCTCAAAATGAAAACGGACATCATTTACTAACAATTTTAAGTTGAGTAAACTTTTTTGTTACAGTGAAGGGATGGTTCACCGCTAGGGTTGTCACGAATCTGGAATTCGCTACCAATTAATACTGAAATTTAAAATACATCCATTTCTTGCTAACATTTGAGCACGTTCTTAAACAGCGCTGATTTGCTATTGTGTTCATGTGCTCAACAGAAATGACTGTGATTGGTGGTGGAGGTCATCAGTTCACCGAACTCACCACTGTTTTCTGAGTGTAACCACAGATACAGGAACACTGGAGCGTTTTAAAGTCGCGATTCATCAGCGGATCGCTCATATGTCAGCTTATAGACAAACCAGCTGATCGACATGACTTTAAAAGTCACGGATGCTGCTCCAGTGTTCCTGTATCTGTGGTTACACTCAGTAAACAGCGGTGAGTTCGGTGAACTGATAACCTTCATGGCCAATCACAGTCATTTGTGTTGAGCATGTGAACACAACGGCAAATCCGCGCTGTTTAAGAATGCGTTTAACTTCGCTCAAATGCTAGCAGGAAATGAAAGTTTTTTACATTTTGGTACTGATTTGTACTGGGAATCATCCACCTACTGTGGAAGTCAATGGATCCCAGCAATGAGCACTCTTCTGAGTCAACTTTTTTGTTACAGTGAAGGGATGGTTCACCCCTAGGGGTTGTCACGGTACTGGAATTCAGTACCAATCGATACTGAAATTTTAAAAATGCCCATTTCCAGCTAACATTTGAGCACAGTTGAGCACAACGCCGATTTGCCATTGTGTTCACGTGCAGAAATGACTGTGATTGGCTGTGATACAGGGATACAGGAGCGTTTCAAAGTCACGTTGATTGATGAATCGCAGCTTTAAAACGCTCCAGTGTATTTGTATCTGAGGTTACACTCAGTAAACAGAGGTGAGTTTGGTGAACTGATGACCTTCACGGCCAATCACAGTCATTTCTGTTGAGCATATGAACACAATGGCGAGTCAGTGTTTAAGAACGTGCTCAAATGTTAGCAGGAAATGGACATTTTTAACATTACAGTACCGATTGGTACCGAATTCTAGTATCGTGACAACCCTACTGACCTCAAAATGAAAACGGACATCATTTACTAACAATTTTAAGTTGAGTAAACTTTTTTGTTACAGTGAAGGGATGGTTCACCCCTAGGGTTGTCACGAATCTGGAGTTTGCTACCAATTAATACTGACATTTAAAATACGTCCATTTCTTGCTAACATTTGAGTGCGTTCTTAAACAGCGCTGATTTGCTATTGTGTTCATATGCTCAACAGAAATGACTGTGATTGGTGGTGGAGGTCATCAGTTCACCGAACTCCCCACTGTTTACTGAGTGTAACCGCAGTTACAGGAACACTGGAGCGTTTTAAAGACGCGATTCATCAGCGGATCGTTCATATGTCAGCTCATAGACAAACCAGCTGATCGACATGACTTTAAAAGTCACGGATGCTGCTCCAGTGTTCCTGTATCTGTGGTTACACTCAGTAAACAGCGGTGAGTTCGGTGAAGTGATGACCTTCATGGCCAATCACAGTCATTTCTGTTGAGCATGTAAACACAACGGCAAATCCGCGCTGTTTAAGAATGCGTTTAACTTCGCTTAAATGCTAGCGGGAAATGAACGTTTTTTACATTTTGGTACTGATTTGTACTGGGAAGCATCCACCTACTGTGGAAGTCAATGGATCCCAGCAATGAGCACTCTTCTGAGTCAACTTTTTTGTTACAGTGAAGGGATGGTTCACCCCTAGGGCTTGTCACGATACTGAAAATCAGTACCAATCGATACTGAAAATTTAAAAACGTCCATTTCCAGCTAACATTTGAGCACAATGCCGATTTGCCATTGTGTTCACGTGCTCAACAGAAATGACTGTGATTGGCTGTGATACAGGGATACAGGAGCGTTTCAAAGTCACGTTGATTGATGAATCACAGCTTTAAAACGCTCCAGTGTCCCTGTATCTGTGGTTACACTCAGTAAACAGCGGTGAGTTCGGTGAACTGATGACCTTCACGGCCAATCACAGTCATTTCTGTTGAGCATATGAACACAATGGCGAGTCAGCTGTGTTTAAGAACGTGCTCAAATGTTAGCGGGAAATGGACATTTTTAACATTACGAATTCTAGTATCGTGACAACCCTACTGACCTCAAAATGAAAACTGACATCATTTACTCACCCTCCACTTGTGCAAAAACTATTTAAGTTTCTTCTGTTGACCACAAAAAAGAAGATATTTTGAAGAATGCTGGTTGCTGGCACCAATTGACTTCCATAGTTGTTGTTTTTTTTTATATACTATGGAAGTCAATAGCTGCAAGCAACCAGCATTCTTCAAAATATCTTCTTTTTTTAGGTTTAATACCACATCAAGGAGAGTAAATAGTTTATTTTTGGGGTGAACTATCCTTTTAATTGCTATTGATTTGGCGAGAAAAACATATGAAAAGATCGTCTTTTAAATTAATTTGTATTTATAGGACTCAATTTTGTGAGCAAATAATAAAACTGCCACTCACCAGTATAATTTATATTGAAATTGGCCTAATTTAGCACCTAATTAAGGTGAAATGTGAACACGACGCAATATTTTGTTGCGTATACTTACCATTTGAGTATTCACCAAATCAATTTTCACACACACACACACACACACACACACACACACACACACACACACACACACACACACACACACACACACACACACACAGACACACACATAAATATAACGAAGAGATTTTCTTTTGGACTTTTTATGGTACAGAAGTATTTTCGGAATCTTTCATGATGTGAGGGATTGTTTTCTTCAAGTGTTGCACCTCGTTTTTTCATTGCCAAACAGCATCTTGCTGATATAAAAACAACAACAACAAAAAAAACAAAAAAAGCTGAGATATTTTTACGCTTACCATGTAAAATGTAGTCTATGTAGTGATGTCTATAACCTAGCTTAATCAATGATAAATGTAGACGGATGTAAAGACAAAAACAGTATTTGATTTACATTAATGCAAAAAAAAAAACAAAAAAAAACACTAGCAACAATGTCACTTTGTCAAATAATCAACTCCAGAAGATGCAGCAGAAATCTCAAGCATTTTTACGCTGGTTGTTGCAATTCTTACGATTACCTTTTTGGATTAACGGATCCCGCCACAGAAATGGACTGATGGAAAGACCTGGACACGAAATCGACAGCTTTTTTTTGGAAATCGAATGGATGTTTTAATGTAAATAATGTGATTTTTAATGTATGTCAGACCATGTTTTATTTCACATACAGCTATATATATATAAATATACACTTGTGTAGGTTTAATATCATTGTGTGCAATGTTGAGTACATATTTAACTC
The DNA here is from genome assembly GCA_903798195.1 of Danio kyathit. Taxonomy (NCBI): domain Eukaryota; kingdom Metazoa; phylum Chordata; class Actinopteri; order Cypriniformes; family Danionidae; genus Danio; species Danio kyathit. The sequence continues at coordinate 13,436,848 of LR812525.1, forward strand.
TCGATAATTAGTTAGCCTGTCCATTCTACAATGACTTTAGGAGTGTATACAAATCGTGTAAATGTGTTTCTGTTACTTTTGTGTAACTTTATGACAAGGAATTGTGCTCGTGACAATAAATTCTCATTTCTGAATATGTGGATTTCATTCAAACAGATTGTGCTGTGTTTTTTTTTACGTTGCCAAATTGTTAATGTAATGTGTATTTATACCCCATTTGCCATACACCCAAAGTGCTTCACAGTCATGATGGGGGTCTCTCCACACCACCACCAGTGTGCAGCTTAATTTGGATGATGCGACGGCAGCCACAGGACAAGGGCGCCAGTGCGCTCACCACACACCAGCTATTGGGGGAGTGGAGAGAGAGTGATAGAGCCAATTCGGTGGATGGGGATGATTGGGAGGCCATGATGATGAGGGTCGATGGAGGGAATTTGGCCAGGACACCAGGGTTACACCCCTACTCTTTACGAGAAGTGCCATGGGATTTTTAATGACCCCAGAGAGTCAGGACCACGGTTTAACGTCTCATCTAAAACACTGCGCTCACTGACAGTATAGTGTCCCCTTCAGTATACTGGGGCATTAGGTCTCACACAGACCACAGGTTGAGCGCCCCCTGCTGGCCTCACTAACACCACTTCCAACAATAACCTAGTTTTTCCCATGTGGTCTCCCATCCAGTTACTGACCAGGCTCAGCCCTGCTTAGCTTCAGTGAGTAACCGCTCTTGGGCTGCAAGGTGATATGGCTGTGGCAAGATGTTTTTAAATTTGTTTGGGAGTTTCGTATAATAGTTTTAATTTCCTCCAAAGTCATAAATCACTTTAATATTCTCAAAATATCTACTATCAGCTCTTTTCTCTCAGTGTCTGAAATAGTTGGTTCATGGATCGAGTCTCTCTAAACCCCGCCTCTATGAGAAGCTGCCCTGCTCTGATTGGTCAAATGATTGGACAAGTCTGCACTGTCAAAAAAAAAGGTATAAAGCTGTCACTTTAGGTGCACATTCACACTTAAAGGGTACATATTAGTACATAAACAATATACTTTTTTATTATTTAGGTACTAATACAGTATGTATCTTTAAAGGGTCACGAAACACCAAAACACATTTTTTAAACTGTTGACAGTCATATATGTGTCCCACCCTGCTATAAACACTATTAGGACACATATATTGCACTAAAAAGTGAAAATTGGTTGTTTTTGCGTTATTTCGAGCAAATTCGTTCTTCCAGTTTGAAACGCATTTTTGAAGCTGCGTCACGGAGATTAGATACTTGTGTGTATTCCAGCGTGTAGACTGGATGTCTGTACCTGCGAGTACATCGTGACGTCTCTGAGTGTGCAGCATTAATTCATGACGAAGACTTGGCTCAAACCAATCAGCGCGCTCTGTTGTGTATGAGGTGCAACTTCATTAATATGCATGATCGCTTCGAAGACTGTTTTACCTGTTACAGTGTTCAGACGGCAGAGAGACACAACGTTGTGTTGCCAAAACAAATGGAAGATCAAGAATTTGGAGACACGAGTCGTCAGTGATTTGTTTATAAATGTGCTGCAACTAATGTTTTGTTTGCATTTTCCCGCTATGAGAGCGCAGCTGGACTCACGTGTGGATTACAGTGCATGCGACACGCAACAGAAATGCGTTCGTAAGGAACATTTTTCACCCGAGAGCTTTTCGCATCTGGAAATGATGAAATCCGGATTTGCAGCTCGTCTCCTTTTAAAAAAGACGCGGCTCCAGTTGGTGTTGTCCTGTCGCTACAGATTTGGTAAGTGTGTGTGAGATCAGTGTTCTTTGTTTGTTCATTCAGATGGCAAAGTTATTTCTTATCATACTCTTTCAGTTTTAAAGACAGACCTTAGTCAAAATGATTTAAGTTTACAGTATGTTAATATCACTGCAATATTATAGTCCAATATTATAGACTGAAAGATCCGCTGTAAATGCTGCTGTCCGAATGTAAGCACCTTAATCAAACTATGATCATTGTTTAGGATTTTCGCCACATTTTGTGACAGGATAGTCTATACACACACAACTTTCTGACAATATGTTACCTACCGAGTGCATCTGAGTTATCGAGAAATGCAGATTTTTTTTTTCTCCCATTTGCCAAGCGGTATCAAACATTCCATTAAAACTACACTCATCCAACAGTTCCTCGCATCCAATATCTTGTTTGTCACAGGGGGGCATGCATGAAATGTTCCTGAATAAAAGTGAAAGTGCCAAACTGCAGTTACAGTTGACAAATTACGAATTTGGCAAGTAATTTGATTACTGATGTCCATGTAAACACAGTCACTGTCTTTCTCCCCTGCGTCTGTGTTTGTTTTGCCTCTGTGAAAATCAGCGCATGCTCAAACGGACACTCCCATTTTTATGCAAAATCTTCCCTCTTTCTCTCCCCCGACACTCCCACCTAAACCGAGCTGGACACAACCACTTTCCTGACTTTTTCCAAACTAGAGGTGTGAAAACACCCTGCTGAGACAAGGGCGTTTCGTGACCCTTTAAGCATAAAAAAGTACCCCTCCTTTTGAGAATAAATAGTTTTATTTTTTTCTCAGTGAATGTGCAACTCCCAAATCAGAAAAAGTTGAGACGCAAATAAAAAAAAGAAAGAAGGGATTTCTAAATTTACTTTGATTTGTTTTTCATTGCAGACAATACAACAAATTTATCAATAAACGAATTAATTTAATAAAGATGTGTTGCAAGAACCAAAATTGAAAAGCATTTTAAAAAGTTGTAACAGTAAAACATTTAGCACTTTATAATGTTGCCATTCCTGTTTTCAACACTTAAAATATGTTTAGGGACTGAAGACGCCTGGTGAAAAAGTGTTTCAGCTGTAATTTTGTCCCATTCTTCATGCAAACAAGTCTTTAGGTGGGCAACAGTACGGGGTCTTCGTTGTCGCATTTTGCACTTCAAAATGCGCCACAGATTCTCTATTGGAGCCAGGTCGGCACTGCAGACAGGCCAGTCAAGTACCTGTTTCCTCACATAGTTTTTAAAAATTTCATTAATTTTCTCACATATTTGTTAGTAAACTGGTGATCCTCAGCCCAGCTTTGCTCCTAAAGGACTAGACGTTTCTTGGATGCTGCTTTTGTGCCAAATCATAATTACAATCACTGGTTGACATCACCTGTTTCACAACATTATTTAACCAACTGACCTGATTACTAGCCCTAAACTGCTCCTGTCCCAACTGTTTTTGCAATGTGTTGCAGGTCTGAATGACAGGAAAGGATGTATATGTGCAAATGAAATGAAGTTGACAAGACAAACCGTGAATTATTTTGTGTTCATATTGTCTGCAGTGAAATACAAGTCAAAGTAAATTTGGAAATCACTACTTTTATATTTTTATTTGCGTTTTCCATACTGTCCCAACTTTTCTGATTTGGGGTTGTTGTCAACAATTCTTGGAGCATTAAAACAAAACAGGGTTATTAAACGGTTCTATTAATTTAAATAAGAGTTAGAAAGGAATTTAAAGATAATACAGAGTTATTGCAAAAATGTTTAAAAATATATATATTTCTGATGTTTCTTTTTATTTTTCCTGTCTATTATTATTATTTCATTTATTTATTTTTTACATTTTCTTCCAAAGTATTAATTTGAGTGTACTCATTTTGACTTATCTAATATATATGCACAAATATATTATTGTAAAGCATCCTATGGAAAATATTAATTTAAAAGAGAGATTTGTGAAGGGTGTACTCAATTATAATGAGAACTGAATCCCTTCATTTTATTTACATGTTACTCACCGATGCTATGTTTTATTTTTTTGTCAGGTATTGCTTTTCATTAGATATTTTTATTCTTTCTGCTTTATTTAAATGAGTGTAAGTATGTTTTAAATATTATAATTAAAAAGAATGGTATCATCGAGCTTCAAACATGAATAATGGGCATTTTCCAGATTAAATCAGGGCAAAACACTGCAGGTGAACAGGGTAAAAAATAAATTAAAATGATCACCATAATTTCCCAGTTGATTGATTGCATTAGGAATTACAAAAAAATTGGGTCACACTTTATTTTGATGGTCCGTTTGTTGAATTTAAGTTACATTGCATCTTACATGCCAACTAATTCTCATTAGATTATAAGTAGACTGTCAGGTTAGGGTTAGTGTAAGTTGACATGTACTTGCAAAGTTTCTTATAGTCAGTTAAATGTCTGTTGAAGGAGCAGAATCAACAGATATTAGCAGACAGTCTACTAGTACTCAAATAGACCATCAAAATAAAGTGTTACCAAAAATTGAATTACAAGATAAAAAAAAAAGAGGGTGTAAATATGCAAATGATCCTATAGACATTAACTCATTTGCATATTTTTATGATAAAATTTATGGTTTAAGATGGTTTCATTTTTCTGACATAATAAAAGTGTTCACAGGAATCTATTTTTAGCACATCATAATTCAGAAAACAATAATGTTCATAAATTTTCATATAATAAAATGTATATAATCACACTCTGGGGTGACACGGTGGCTCTGTGGTTAGCACTGTTGCCTCACAGCAAGAAGGTTGCTGGTTCGAGTCCCGGATTTGCCAGTTGGCATTTCTGTGTGGAGTTTGAATGTTCTCCCCGTGTTGGCGTGGGTTTCCTCCGGGTGCTCCGGCTCCATAGTGTATGAGTGTGTGTCTGTGTGAATGAGAGTGCATGGGTGTTTCTCAGTACTGGGTTGCAGCTGGAAGAGATCCGCTGTGTAAAAAATAATGCTGGATAAGTGGGTGGTTCATTCCGCGGTGGGGACCATTTATGAATAAAGGAACTAAGCCAAAGGAAAATAAATGAATGAATAATCACACTCTAAGAGTTGGTGGATTATTTAAACCCAATTTGGGTAAAATATGGACTAACCCAAACATTGGGTTAAATTTCATCCTATTAATTCAAAAAATTAACCCAGCAGTTGGTTTAGACCGTATTGCACCCAGAGTTGGGTTAAAATAAGCTGGCATTTATTAGAGTGCAGGCAATTTATGTATGTACATATTCCTCTTCAGATTATAGATATGAATAAAACTGGGTGAACTTGCGGCTCAGTGCAGGAGAAAACACTCATTTTGAGAAAACCTTCAAAAATCTCCAGGGTAATTGAAATCTACAGACGCTGATTGTTAAAGCGCAACAATAGAAACGCTTAAAGAGACGGTTCCCCCAAAAATGACAATTCCCTCACTAAGATGTTTTCAAATTTCTTTCTTTTGTTGAACACGAAACAAGACATTCTGAAAATTCTGACCATCTTTCTCAGAAAACATGGCTATAAAGGTGCCGTTGACTTGACATTTTCACAGGAAGTTGTTAACAACTAAAGAAACCCATATATACAAAGAAAACAAATCTAATTAGTTTACAAATGAAGTTCTGTGTAATGAAATGAAATGACAAAGGGAAAAAGTATTGAACACATGAAGAAAGGGAGGTGTAGAAAGGCAGTGAAAGCCCAGACAGCAGCTGAAATCTCTCAGTAGTTCTTCAGCAACTCTCTGCCCTTCATCCTTGTAAATGAATATGAGCTGCTTCAGTCCAACATCTACATTAGCAGGATGATGAAGATGAAACCAGAGTGAACATTTCAGCAAGACAATGATCCAAAACACAGCCAAGCAAACTCTCAAGGCAAGGCAAGGCAGGTTTATTTATACAGCACATTTCAGACACAGAGGCAATTCAAAGTGATTTACATAAACAGGAATAAAAGTAATAAAAATTATTTTAAAACAGCAGTATTGACACACAACAATACAAATAGGAAAACATTTGTTTTCAATCATCAAGCCCTTCAGTTCCACTCGAGGTCTCCATGACCTCTGACCTGGTTTGGTGGCTCCTGAAAATAGACTTACAAATAGACAGGCAAATGCACTGAACATTCTTATATAAAGCAATGTGTTTACTTTATTCATTAGTCAAAATTATTTCAAGATTAAATACTGATTCAAATAATCATATTAATAAAGTAATGAGAAAAAGGATAAACGTTGATCCTTGCTTGAGATGGAATGGAAGACAGAAGTCTGAATCCATCATTCCACCTGTTTGACCAACAGAGTCCTATACTCTGCTTCCGGTCAACCAGTGAGGCCACTAAGAAGAGTGGGAGTAATGACTCGTGCTTCCCTGACAGGTCACAATTGTCTCTCCGCTCTTTCTTGGACAAGCCGGAACCTAAAAAGTCCGGTGCCCAAGGCTTTCCCACCTTCCACTTACTACAGGGGTACATGTAGTCATCAAGCCATCCAGCTTTGAAGACAATTCACCAGTGTCAGCAGCTGCTCCCCCTCATTAATTGGATTAAGGGTCCGGCAAGCAGATTTAAAAACATACAAATGCTTTCAGAGAAAAAACATCAAGCTGTAGAATGGCCCAGCCAATCACCTGACTTGAATCCAATAGAAAATACAAATTAAAGCTCAGATTTGATAGACGAGACCCACAGAACCATCAAGATTTTGACACTCTGCTGAAGTCTGTGAAAAACTCACACCTGAGCAGTGCATGTGACTTCATTCTCCGTTTGACAGGCGTCTTTAAGCTGCCGTCACCAAAAAATCCTTTTATATGAAGTATTAAATATGTTTCAGTAGTTCAGGACTTTACCCTGTGTCATTGCATTGTTAATAGGCAAGGCAAACTTTATTTATAGAGCACAATTTTACACAACCGTAGTTGATCCAAAGTGCTTTACAATAAACTAAAATATTTAAGAAAATAAAATAAAACTTGATTTAAAAATGTAAGAAAAGGAAATATACAGTTGAAACCAGAAGTTTACATACACTGTATAAAAAGGCACATGACCATTTAAAAAAAAAAGTCAGATGTTAATGTGACTAAACTTTTTCTCTTTTAGGTAAGTTAGGATTATCACATTTGTTTCTGTTATGCTTAATAGCAGAATAATGAGAGAGATATTTTTGGAGAAATTGTTATAACTTTTCTTGAAAGTCAAGTTTACATACAATAAGATTATTATGCCTCTGAAAAAGCTCAGATGATGGTGTCAAGGTTTTGGAAGTTTCTGATTGGCTGTTTGACAACATTTGAGTTAATTGGAGGCACAACTGTAGAATAGTATTTAAGGAAAAGCTCAAACACACTGCTTCCTTGTGTGACAACATGGGAAAATCAACAAGCCAGAATCAACAAAAAAGCCAGATTACAATTTGCTAAATTACACTGGGAAAAAGACATGTCCTGTGGTCTGATGGAACTAAGATTGAACGGGTGTCCCAATTCTCTTTAGCTTGAAGGCGTAGGGCTAACGCCCCATTCACACGGGGCGTCAGCTTCAACGCTTCCCATTCACTTTGAATGGGTGACGTCAGGCGTTGTTGAACTGCATTGTGGATCCATCGGCGCCGCTTCAGAGGTGTTGCTCGCTGCAGAAGTTGGGACCTGCTCAACTTTTCAAGCGCCGATGGAAGCGTCAGCCAATCAGATCGCTGTATGCAAATGCACCAGCTCAGACAGTGGCCTAATGCTGACTAATTTCATTAGCTGATGCTGCTATGACGATCGCGTCAGCCCCAAATTCAGACACACCCTCTGTCAAGCGTTGACGCTGAAGCCCTGTGTGAATGGGGCGTTAGGGGAAGGGGTGAATAGCCCTTCGAACAAAGATTTTTCAGGACCACACTCGAAACCAAGGGGTAAGAAAATTTCCCAGAATACACCATCTACAATGGCAGAAATTCTGCAACCGGAAGTAAAGAGATGCACAAATTAGTATTTTTTGTCATTATTTTGAATTTTTACAACAAATAAGCACATGTTTTAATACATTCATAACCACGTTCGTGTTTTACCGTCATGCTTAAAAAAAACGCAAAAATAAAAAACGCTAAATTTGGCAATCTATAACCCATAATAATAACTCCTGTACAGCAGTCCCACAACATTCTGACACTCGATGACACTCGAATACCCTGTCAGAAAAGTCTAGTGACTGAGAATGAGCGTTTTACAGTGTCTGCTATAATGTTAATGTTGCTTTTGGTGTGTTTACATTGATGAATATGGCCACTGTGTGAATACACAGTATAGTTGCGATCTTATTGCCACATTAGATCGTTATGATAACATAATATATGCCTTCAGTGATCTCCTGAAGATAAATACCAATAATAACACAACTGGAATAACTACAGCAGTCGCCATCGTCTGATCTCATATGAAGCAAGGGATTGCGATGACATATGATGACGTGTGCAAGTGCTGTAGTGCTGTCCCATTCTTAGGGGTAAATTTTGAAGCCCTTCCTCTTCAACCTCGGTTAAAAGGGCCAAGGGGAAGGAATAGGGGTACAAAAATAGAATTATGATTGGGCTTAAATCAGCAGGAAAGAGATGTTATTTAATATCTTGTATTTTATGAGCAAAAAATTCAGAGAAATGTATGCATGTCTCCAGATTGACAACAGGAACTGAGCAAACAATTGGGTTAAGAACTGAATTCATGGTTTTAAAAAGGACTTTTGGCTTACTTGCGTTTTTAGCAATCAAGTTTGAAAAATATTTAGATTTAGCCTCACTGACCGAGTCTTGATAAGCATTTAAGCACTCTGGGAGGAAACCTGAAATTTACACATAACTGATTATTCAGATGTTTTATTTTTATCTTTGTATTGTTTGGGTTTTTACAGCCTGATCTCACGAGGAAACGTAAGTATTTTACATTTTGTCAGTTTAGTGGCTAATTCGTACGAAGACAGTACAAGACTCGGGATATGGCCACAGCCAAATCACCCTGCAGCCCAAGACCGGTTACTCACTGAAGCTAAGCAGGGCTGAGGCTGGTCAGTACCTGGATGGGAGACCACATTGGAAACAACTAGGTTGCTGTTGGAAGTGGTGTTAGAGAGGCCAGCAGGGGGCGCTCAACCTGCGGTCTGTGTGAGTTCTAATGCCCCAGTAAAAGTGAAGGGGACACTGTCAGTGGGCACCGTCTTTCGGATGAGACGTTAAACCGAGGTCCTGACTCTCTGTGGTCATTAAAAATCCCATGACACTTCTCGTAAAGAGTAGGGGTGTAACCCCGGTGTCCTGGCCAAAGTCCCTCTATCGGCCCTTACCCATCATGGCCTCCTAATCATCCCTATCCACCGAATTGGCTCTATCACTGTCTCTTCACTCCACTAATAGCTGGTGTGTGGTGAGCGCACTGGCGCCGTTGTCCTGTGGCTGCCGTCGCATCATCCAAGTGGATGCTACACACTGGTGGTGGTGTGGAGAGACCCCCACTCATGATTGTGAAGCGCTTTGGGTGTATGGCCATACACAATAAATGCGCTATATAAATACACATTACATTACATGTTATAGGAATCCGAATGAACGAGAATAATATACAATAACGAATCTAAGAGAATATAAAATCATAATCTAAAGTAATATTAAAAGAAACTAAATAATCTTATCAATGTTTTATAATTGGAGTCAGATAAAACGAGAATGAATATATTAATATTCTAAACCACCTCATACTAAAATTGGAGTCAGATGTGAGTTAAATTTAAAGTAAATCAACATTGTGTACTGGAAAGACCGAACAGGCAATAAACCTTCATCCACCAGCAGATACCGTCGTTGGACTAACTGGCTGGACCTTACAACCCCAACCGTCATTGGGTGATGAGCAAATCGTACTAATTTGTACGAATTAGATCGTATGAATTCATAAAAATTAGCCACTAAATTAAAAAAGTTACGAATTGCCGTGAGATTGCATTGGTTTTTACCAAAATCTAGTTCAATTCCATGTCAACAGCTCCTTTAGGAATATTATTCCCAGGACAAAACATGACGTGTTCAATACTTATTTTCCCCACTGTACTGTATATGCAAGTCAATGTCTGCTCACCTTTCTTTGTTCAACAGAAAAACAAACTCAAACAGGTTTGAAACAAGTGAAGGATGAGTAAATAATGACAGAATTTTCTTTTCCCTAAAAGTGCATTTTGGCTATTTCTTTCCGTTTCTTCCTACAAAAAAAGACAATTTATGAAAATCCTTAAATCTCAAAATTGCATGAAAGCCATGTTGTTATAGTGTCTCGCCTTCACAACATCATTCGGAATATTACGTATCATGGTGTGTGTCCCATACGGTAAAGTTCATGGACACTTCAGTCGTATATAAGATCATTTTGACATGAAAATAGCAAGTCATGCATTTTTTCCCAGATGGTTTTCTTTTCATGTGCACGAGAGAGATATCAGCTCGTCATATAATTATATTTCGGTACGCTGTCAGAAATGTTGACACGAGGCTGTTCTGGGTGTACAGCATGACATGACTTGACTGGCCAGAAGCGTAAACAGCAGCTCGGTTGGATCTCGTTGATTGCGTGCCTCTCGATTTAATTTTCAGATGTTTCCAGCATTCCAGCGGATCTCCGTGCTCTTTGATTAGACGCTCGGATGACATTTCAGATGTTCAGGACAGAAACCCGAGAAGCTCCTCGCAGGTCACAAGTGAGTCTGAATTCCTGCAGGTTTTCCGTCATGTCTTGTAACGGCATGATGTGTTGTTTTTTTAAATAACAGGATTCGGTACACTCTTAAACTAATACTCTTCTCTTTTATTTGAAAATATCCTAAGCTAATCCTCATTTTTAAGGTTTCCTAGAGTTAAACAGTCGAGTTTTATCATTTTTTAATTCATTCAGCCAAGGTCTGGATCTGGCGGGAGCACTTTTAGCTTAGCTTAGCATAAATCATTGAATCAGATTAGACCGTTAGCATCTCACTCAAAAACATCGCTGCACCTGCTGCAGCCATGGTATGGCAGCAAAATTCCTTGATTATTACATTGAAATAAGAGTATATTTTCTAGCCATATTGGCATTTTTGAGTGAGATGCTAATGGTCTAATCTGATTCAATGGTTTATGCTAAGCTAAAATTTATTCCACCAGAAAAAGAGACTCAATGGATTCAAAACTCCACTGTTTACCTCTATTAATTAATTCGATTCAATTCAGGTCATTGAATCGGATTAGACCATTGGCATCTTGCTCAAAATTATCATTGCTCCTGCTGCAACCATGGTACGGCAGCAAAATACCTTAATTATTACTTTGAAATAAGACTATATTTTCTTGCCAAATCGGCCTAAAATAGCAACTGTTAATTTTCCTTCAGTCTTAGTACATGATTTAACTACAAAAGAGTCAAAATGTAAATAGGAAGGTTATCAAAACCCGTCATTTTTGAGTGAAATGCTAATGGTCTAATCCAAATTAATGATTTATGCTAAGCTAAGCTAAGCTAAAAGTGCTCCCTCCAGACAAACAGATCACCTGAGTGGATTAAAAAATGGCAAAACTCCCCTGTTTAACTCTAGTAACTGATCCGATTTGGTTGAGATCATTGAATCAGATTAGACCATTAGCGTCTTAATTAAAAATGTCACTGCATCGGCGCAATAGCCTAGTGGATAGCGCGCAGACATATGGTGCAATAGCACGTCAGGGCGTCCCGAGTTCAAATCCCGGATCGAGGACATTTCCCTACCCTACCCCCCTCTCTCTCTCCAACTTCGCTTCCTGTCTAAATACTGTCCTATCTAATAAAGGCAAAAAGGCCAAAAATAAATCTTAAAAAAATAAAAAAAAATGTCACTGCTCCTGCTGCAGCCATGGTACAGCAGCAAAATTACTTGATTATTACGCCGAAATTAGAGTATATTTTCTAGCCATATTGGCCTAAAATGGCAACTTTTCAGTTTCCTTCAGTCTTAGTACATGATGTAACTACAGATGAATTGAGCTTTAAATAGGAAGGTTATCAAAACTCGTCATTTTTGAGTGAGATGCTAATGGTCTAATCCGGTTTAATGGTTTATGCTAAGCTAAGCTAAATTTTCTTCCACCAGAAAAAGAGATGATTGGCTGAATGGATTCAAAAATGGCAAAACTCCACTGTTTAACTCTACTGTAGTTAGTAATACGATTTGAATCAGATCATTGAATCGGATTAGACCATTAGCATCTCAATCAAAAATATAATTGCGTCTGCTGCAGCCATGGTACGGCAACAAAATTTCTTAATTATTACGTTAAAATAAGATTATATTTTCTGGCCAAATCAGCATAAAATAGCAACTGTTAATTTTCTGTTGGTCTTAGCACATGATTTAACAGCAGGAGAGTCGAGCTTTAAAAAGGTTATCAAAACTTGTCATTTTCAAGTGAGATGCTATTGGTCTAATCCGATTTAATGATTTATGCTAAGCTAAAAGTTCTTTCACTAGACAAAAAGATCGGCTGAATGGATTAAAAAATTACAAAACTCCATTGTTTAACTCTAGTAACTAATCCAATTCAATACAGATCATTGAATCACATTAGCCCGTTAGCATTTCGCTCAAAAATATTGCTCCTGCAGCAGCCATGGTACAGCAGCAAAATTCCTTGATTATTACGTTAAAATAAGAGTATAGTTTCTAGCCATATCAGCACAAAATAGGAACTGTTCATATAGCTACAGTTGGTCTTATGATGTAACTACAGAATGTTCAAGATTTGAATAAGGTTAACTTATCATGTTGAGTGAAATGCTAATGGTATAATGCGGTTTCATGATTTATGCTAAGCTAAACTAAAAGTTCTTTCGCTAGTGTATTATTTTGCTAGTGCACTTAGTGTTATATAACTACAGAAGAGTCGAGCTTTCAATAGGAAGGTTATCAAAACTCGTAATTTTTTTTGTGAGATGCTAATGGTCTGATTTAATGATTTATGCTAAGCTAAGCTAAAAGTGCTCTTGACAGATTGGCTTAATGTATTAAAAAATGACAAAACTAGTTTTTAACTCTAGTGGGGGGTGGGGTGCGTGAACTGAATAGCAGGGGGGGTCATTTGGGGCTGGGGGTGCACACGAAATAAAGTGCGGGGGGGGGGGGGGGAATTGGGCATATGGGGGCGCTCGAACTGAAGAGCATGCGCACATGCACCAGGTTTCACTCCGGACTGTACCAAAATGCTGAGGTGGGGGGGAGGCGGGGGGTGGAATTCCAGGAGACAGAACAATACGGGAGATGGGTCTGAAATACGGGAGACTCTCGGGAAAAACGGGAGTGTTGGCAGGTATGCTATTATCATCTCGATCAAAAATGTCATTGCTCCTGCTGCAGCCATTGTACGGCATCACGATTCCTTTATTATTACATTGAAATAAGTATAGTTTCTAATCATATAGGCCTAAAATAGCAACTGTTCATTTTCCTTCGTCTTAGTACATGATTTAACTACTGAAGAGTCAAGCTTTACATAGGAAGGTTATCAAAACTCCTAATTTTTGAGTGAGATGCTAATGGTCTAATCCGATTCAATGATTTATGCTAAGCTAAGCACATACGAGGAATTAGTTTTCGTGACAGAGCTTCTACAGTGCAACAGATTTACAGACAGGACTAAAAAACAGATAATAAATATATTTTAAAAAGTGAATGCAAATATACAAATTGACAAGAGTATGTACAGCTATATTACTATATACAACATAATATGTGCAGCTGTTATGTGCAAATTGGCATGTAAAGTGTGTTGTTAAATAAGTGTATGTGTGTATAAAGTGTATAGCAGTTAGTGATGTTGGTTCCACAATTATTATCATAAAGTGTTCAAGAGATGGATTGCCTGAGGGAAGAAACTGTTTCTGTGTCGGGCTGTTCTGGTGCGCAGTGCTCTGTAGCGTCGACCAGAAGGTAAAAGTTCAAACAGGCAGTGTGCTGGGTGTGAGCGGTCCAGAGTGGTTTTGGCAGCCCTTCTGCTCGCTCTGGATAAGTACAGTTCTTGGAGAGTAGGGAGGGTTGTACCAATGATTCGCTCAGCAGTCCGAACTATTCGACGTAGTCTTCGGAGGTCGGATTTGGTAGCTGAACTAAACCAGACAGTTATTGATGTGCAGATGACTGATTCAATGATGGAGGTGTAGAACTGTTTCAGCAGCTCCTTTGGGAGGTTGAACTTCCTCAGCTGACGAAGAAAGTACAGCCTCTGTTGAGCTTTTTTGACAATGGAGTCAATGTGAGTGTCCCACTCCAGGTCCTGAGAGATGGTGGTGCCCAGGAACCTGAATGACTTCACTGCTGCCACAATGCTGTCCATGATGCTCAGTGGGGGGAGAGCAGGGGGCTTTCTCCTGAAGTCCACTATCATCTCCACTGTTTTGAGCGTGTTCAGCTCCAGGTTGTTGTGACTGCACCAGACAGCCAACTCCTTAACCTCCTGTCTGTAAGCAGACTCGTCACCGTCCTGAATGAGGCCGATAAATGTGGTGTCGTCTGCAAACTTTAGGAGCTTGACAGAGGAGTCTTTCGAAGTGCAGTCATTCGTGTACAGGGAGAAGAGCAGTGGGGAGTTGACACACCCCTGGGGGGGCACCAGTGCTGATTGTGCGGATACTGGATGAGAATTTTCCCAGTTTCACCAGCTGCTGCCTGTCCGTTAGGAAGCTGTTGATCCACTGACAGACAGAGAGCTCAGTTAATTTGGGCAGGAGAAGTTTTGGGATGATAGTGTTAAAAGCTGAGCTGAAGTCAACAAACAAGATCCTCACATAGGTCCCTGGTCTGTCTAGGTGTTGCAGAACATAATGCAGTCCCATATTGACTGCATCATCCACAGACCTGTTTGCTCTGTAGGCAAACTGAAGAGAGTCCAGTGAGAGTTCAGTGATGTCCTTCAGGTGGGCCAGCACCAGTTTTTCAAAAGACTTCATGACCACAGATGTCAGCGCCACCGGTCTGTAGTCATTTAGTCCTGTGAGTTTGGGTTTCTTTGGTATGGGAATGATGATGGAGCGTTTGAAACAGGAGGGCACTTCACACAGCTCCAGTGATCTGTTGAAGATCAGGGTGATGATGGGGACCAGTTGGTCAGCACATTATTTTAAACAGGCTGGTGTTATAAGATCTGGGCCTGGAGCTTTTTTCCTCTTCTGTTTCCGGAAGACCTGGCGCACATCATCTTCACTGAACTGAAGTGCAGGTATGGGGGAGGCGGGGGGTGGTGGAGGTGATAATGGTGATGTAAACAGCAGTTCAGAGTGGGTGTGGGGGGTTTTCTCAAACCGGCAGTAAAACTCATTCAGGTCGTTTGCAAGTCGTTGGTTGTCTACAGTGCTGGGGGATGGTGGTTTATAGTCTGTAATGGTTTTCAAACTTTTCCACACGGATGCTGAGTCGCTGGAAGAGAACTGACTCCTTAGTTTCTCAGAATAGTTCCTTTTTGCGACTCTGATCTCCATTTCCAGTGTGTATTTGGCCTGCTTATACAAGGCCCTCTCCCCATTCCTGTAAGCAGCCTCCTTGGCGTGGCGTAGCTGTCTGAGTTTCACAATGAACCATGATTTGTCATTGTTGTATGCGAGTTGAGTCCTGGTAGGAATGCACACATCTTCACAGAAACTGATATAAGATGTTACAGTCTCTGTGAGCTCATCCAGATCGTTTGCAGCAGCTTCAAAGACACTCCAATCTGTGAGATCGAAACAGGCTTGTAGATCCCGCTCTGTTTCGTTAGTCCATCTTGTCACGGATCTTAATACAGGTTTGGCTGTTTTCAGTTTCTGCCTGTAGGTTGGTATGAGATGAATCAAACAGTGGTCAGAGTGCCCCAAAGCTGCTCGTTGGACAGAGCGGTATGCATCCTTTATTGTGGTACAGCAGTGATCCAATATGTTACTGTCTCTTGTGGGACATGTAACATGCTGTCTATATTTTGGCAGTTCACGGGATAGTTTTGCTTTGTTAAAATCCCCGAGAATGATTAAAACAGAGTCCGGGTGTTGTTGCTCTATCACCGTGATCTGATTAGCTAGTTTCTGTATCGCCAGGCACACATGCGCGTGCGGAGGAATATAAACACTGACGAGAATGAACGAGCAGAACTCGCGCGGGCAGTAGAAACGCTTACAGTTAATAAGCAGTGCTTCTAGATCTGCACAACACATCTTTTTTAAAACTGTTACATCTGTACACCACCTTTTGTTGATGTAAAAGCACGTTCCGCCACCGCGCGATTTCCGCGTCGATTCTTTGTCGCGATCCGCTCTGAACAGCTGATAGCCCGGTAGGTGAAGCGCATTGTCCGGTATGGTGTCGTTCAGCCAGGTTTCTGTGAAACACACAGCAGCTGAATGCGAAAAATCCCTGTTTGTCTGGGAGAGCAGAATGAGTTCGTCTATTTTGTTAGGTAGAGAGCGAAGATTTGCCAGATGGATGCTAGGCAACGCGGTCCGTAAAACTATATATATATACAGTTGAAGTCGGAATTATTAGCCCCCCTTTTTATTTTTTTCCCCAATTTCTGTTTCTGTTATTACTATTATTATTTTAATAATAGTGTTAGTGTTGTTAGTGTGCATAGTGTTGTTTGACCATTTATTAGTTTTATTTAAACAGTTGTAAATAATTGCACTCTAGTATGCATGTAGTAAAGCAATTTCTGATTAACTGACTTGTAAGATTTAATCTAAAGCTCAATAGATAAAATGAAACACAACACACATGCAAACATTATTGTTTTTTCATGTTTCAAGTTCAGAGGAGTTGTAAATGTACAATAAATGTTTCATTCGGCATTGGTACAGGCCTGCAGCAATGCAATCAAATCCTGTTTGTGTGTTTGGAACTCCACCAATGTTCATTTAATGTTGCGTGCAATAAACTGTCACGTCTGACAGGATCAGGTCAGGCCCTGTTGAGTTTCGCACATTCGGAGAGCATTTTTGAAAATAAAACCATTAAAACAACTTTTGAGTGACAAATAAAAACATGAGTCTCAGCCTTGCTGATTTCAGGTGTGTTGCTGAAGTGATGGCCAAACGGTCCGGAAAAAAAAGACGGCATGGTGTCAGATTAATGGGGTAGAAATTGTGCCACTTGTTTTAGCTGCTTACCAGGCCAGTGAAAGGGTCATCAAAGCCGACAATTTTGCAGTTATTCACCTAATTTTCTATTTAATTATGAGATTTTAAATACTGTTTTTAGTGACATTTTAAACACTATTTTTAGCTGGATTATTTGCTTTAATTTAATTATTGGTTGTCAGATGGTTATCATAACCACACTTTTTGACAAGGGTGTAGAATTTGCATGGACGGAAGGGACGTGTCCCCACCAATATCCACAAATTAATAAAATGTCCCCACCAATAATTTAATCATCTCCAAAATAAAATAATGCTTTGTGGAAATTTTCCAGTCAGGCTTACTGTGTAATGTGAGGTGGACGCTGACATAGGAAGTGAGGATCCAAATGCAGGATTTATTAGCAGGATGGTCAGGCAAGCAATGGTCAACACAGGGGCAAACAGATGTGCACAGAAAATCCAGAGTCGTAGTCAAATAACAGACAGATGGTCAGTACAGGCAGGCAGGCAGGTAGCAGGCAACGTAAACAAACAAACAAGGTGAGTCACAAACACGACAAGGCAAGGAAACCACTTCGTAATGTTTACATTCAGTATAACAAGACTCAGCAACTTCTGTGTGTTTGTGTGCTGTATAAATAGTCCAGTAATCAGTCCATGAGCAGCTTCAGCTGTGTGAGTCTAATCAATGGAGACTTTGAGCAGGTGTGTGTGTGTGTGTTGCATGATCTTGTAGTCCATATACTGGCAGATTTGTAGTTCTATGTGAACTATGTGTTTACCAGTGATCTGGAAAGATTAGATCGCTGGTGATTGTGACACTGTGCAAGACTCAGGTGAGACATGGACATACAGTAAGCAGCTACATCTCAAAGAATAGTGTCAGTCACTTGAAGTCAAGTTAGCTACAAGTCCACCATAATAGTAACCATTGATGTGCAATTAATAAAAAGTTTGTTTCGATTTTGACCTCTGCAACGATTATGAAAAAACAACAATCGAGATAAAATGGTTATTGTGTCACATGCCTCCCCCTTTCCAGAAGTCTGCATTCATTCCTTCCAAGTAAAATCAGGCGAATTTCCTTTTTCACCATAAGACATGCTTGATTTAATGTTGTTTTTATTACTAATTGTATTTGATTTATTTATTTAATTTTTTTAAAAGTGTGAAATGGAACGCGCTGTTCTGTTTGCACACTCAGAGAAGGAAAAGAGCATGGACATGTAAAAGTCATCGTTTAGCTTGAAGTGCACAAATGGCAATATTATACTTGCAAAAATGTGTTCAGATGCGGTGGTACGTGATTATGCACAAATAAGCCCTCAGTAACAGAAGTCTTTATTAAACTACCTTTTTGTCAGACAATTTAAAGGTGAAGTTACATTTAAATTTTACAATTGGGGGTGGGATGGTGTCAAATTAGGTCCCCACTAATATCAACAGCAAATCTACACCCTTGCTTTTTGCTGTACCAAAAAAATTTCCTAAATATTTTGAATAAAGAAATATGGAAAAAAAAAACATTTAAATACAAATTTATTACATCATATTTAATAAGAAATAAAATAGGAATCTGCTAAAGTTTTAAATTAAATACTGTAGTCTATTGTCATTTATTAGGCAAATAACAAACTGAGCTGGGGTGCGTTTCCGAAAACCATCGTTAGCCAACTAAGGTCGCAAATTGTGTCATTACAAATATAGTTTGTTGATTTGGCGTTTCCCAAATCCATCGTTCCAAGGAACATTCGCAAACTGCGTCGCAAACTTCTATGCTTGCAACTATACCTCTGTGGCTGTAGTTAGAAACATAGTTCCTGCTGTGTTCTATTCCCAGTTACCCCCCCCCCCCCCCCCCCCCCCCCCCCCCCGCCCTATTCATTTAGAACATTCTAACATTTAAACTTGGAATGATAAGAATAAAGCATTAAGGTCATCTCTCTTAGGTGTAATTTGCTTTCAAAGTATTTTACAGTTCAGTTTTAGCGATCTTCATGTTTACAATTGCGCTCCCTTCGCAGTGCACTTTGAAAACATTGATGCCATTTTGAACACAGCCGTGGCTCATGATGAAGCTAGGTGATCTGTTATTTAAAAGTGGAATTTATGTTACGTCTCCAAAGCTGATGAAAACAAAAAACACAGCATACGTTAATGCTTTTAATTTATAGTAGGTTATTTATTAAGTATCTGTACTGTATATGACATGGGCCTGTTGGTTAGAGCATTTCTGCAGTGGTTTACATGTGTCAAATTGTAAAAGTAGATTAAAAAAAAAAATTTAAAAAATAAACAATATACTACTTAATAATAATAATAATAATAATCGCCATCATCATCATCATCATTAATATTATTAATATTATTATTAAAGTATGATTTTTTTCATTTCCTAATAAATAATAAATATTACATTTCATTTCTTAATAAATCGCCTCATTATTTATTCATTTATATGATTTATATATGATATTAGAATAGTGTTAGCTTTTGTAAGTGATTTTATGTTTAAGAATAGAATATGGAATATTCTCAATAATATTAGTAAAGGAAGCATAGGACCTATATGTGTCGTTAACATATATTTCAGTTAATATGGAAAACGAGTGCATGTTTTTACCAAAACTAATATTGGATTTTATTTTATATGCGTGTTTGTGTAAAACAATATAATTTGCACAAAGAAATTATGGGGTTCTTCTCTAAAGAAGTTTAGAGCATCATTATGGCCATTTTACGTTATAACTAACGTGGTTCAAACAATGGATCTGCAACAGAGAAACTACAGGTTTTTGGGAAACACTCGTCACTACATCGTTCTTTTTTCCAAAGGATGCATCGTACTATGATAGTTCAGCCGCGAGTTACGTCGTTGTTTGGGAAAAGCACCCCAGTACATTTAGAGATTTATAATTTTTCTAGCGTATCTTGTAAAAAAGTACGTTTGAAAATTCATGGATAACAACAATAGCCTAATTAGTATTCAATTCAATTTTAATATGGGCCACTTTTGGTGATTCACACTTTTTTTATTGGTCATTTTTTGTTTCAAGAATAAGGTCGAAGATTTACAGTTCCAATCAAAATGATTAGCCCCTATTTAAAATTGTTTTTCTTTTTTAAATATTTCCCAAATTATGTTTAACAGAGCAAGGAAATTTTCACAGTATGTCTGATAATATTTTTTCTTCTGGAAAAAATCTTATTTGTTTTATTTCGGCTAGAATGAAAGCAGTTTTTAATTTTTTAAAAGCCATTTTAAGGCGAAAATTATTAGCCTCTTTAAGCTATATTTTGTTTGATAGTCTACAGAACAAACCATCGTTATACAATAACTTGCCCAATGACCCTAACCTGCCTAGTTAACCTAATTAACCTAGTTAAGCCTTTAAATGTCACGATAAGCTGTATAGAAGTGTCTTGAAAAATATCTAGTCAAATATTATTTACTGTCATCATTCATTTATTCATTCATTTTTTTTTCAGCTTAGTCCCTTCATTAATCCGGGGTCGCCACAGCGGAATGAACCGCCAACTTATCCAGCATTTGTTTTACGCAGCGGATGCCCTTCCAGCCGCAACCCATCCCTGGGAAACATCCACGCACACCCATTCACACCCATACACTACAGACAATTTAGCCTACCCAATTTACCTGTACTGCATGTCTTTGGATGAAAAAGAAAATGAATGAATGAATGAATGACAGCATCATAATATTAAAATGCTATTGTTCAATAAATTACATTTGATACAAGTTACCACTCCACTATAAAAATATATAAAATCTCTGTTTCTCGTCTGGATATATACATCACATTCATTTTTAGACTGTGTAATCCAAAAAAGGTGCACATTAAAATCTTTCCCAGAACTCTGCATATTTTATTGTCAAAAAACAAAAGTGTTAAACAACGCAGTTAAAAGTCCTCTAGTTCAGTCTGAGACACCGTTCTGCATTTCTCTTCCAGTTTTCAGCCTTCGTGCTTTCTCATACATCTTCAAAAAGCCGTGTTATCCTTCAAACAGCTGCGCTTGTTCTGATACATGACATATGTTCAGAGATGTTTCTTTCTGAAATCTCAGAAATTTCTGTGGCCCCTAAAACAACAGTGTATCCCACTGTGCAATACCTTCAGTGTAAGTGCGTTCGGTTAAGTACAAAAACATTCACTTTTTTTGCTTTGTTAAAAAGACACTGGATCTGTTCCAAAAACTTAGCCAGCTGTCAATTTAGAAAGACTTTTATTTAGCAGTGAGTGAAGTATACAAATCAAGTTAAATTACAGAATAACCTGATTAACCTTATAAAATATTGCTCCAGTAAAAAAAAAATATATTATTTTTGATTTTATGTGAGTCACAAACTAGTTGATTTTTAGAAATGAACTGAATCATTAAAAGTAAAACACATGTTAATGAATGATTATTTATTTAGCAAGATGTTTAATTTTCCCACATGAAAATTAAACACTATCATAATTTATATGTAGTAAATAATGTAGGTTTTTTTGAACTATAAAGTTTAGTAAAGTGAAATACTGTATATATTATATTATTTACACCTTTTTTTTTATAAATGCTCCAGCACACTGCAGTATTAACTATACAGTAGTGATCTAATAAACTGTAATAAATACTGTTGCATACTTAGTTTTTACTATAGTAAACTGTGGTGTGGGGCGAAATAGTGGCTCGCCTCAGACCAAGAAGATCACTGGTTCGACTCCCGGCTGGGTCAGTTAGCATTTCAGTGTGGAGTTTGCATGTTCTCCCCGTGTTGGTGTGGGTTTCCTCCAGGTGCTCTGGTTTCCCCCACAGTCCAAAGACATTCGCTATAGGTGAATTGGATGAACTAAATTGGCCGTAGTGTACTGTGTGAGAGTGTATGGGTGTTTGCCAGTACTGGGTTGTGGCTGGAAGGGCATTTGCTGCGTAAAACATATGCTGGAATAGTTGGCAGTTCATTTCGCTGTGGCAAACCCTGATAAATAAGGAACTAAGCCGAAGGAAAATGAATGAATGAATATTATGACCACATTTTTTATAGACTGATAGCCATACTGATAATTAATGACAATTTGAGCGTAAAAGCAAAAAAGTGAAAAGTAAAAATGACTATGTACACTCACCGGCCACTTTATTAGGTACACCTTACTAGTACCAGGTTGGACCCCCTTTTGCCTTCAGAACTGCCTTAATCCTTCATGGCAAAGATTCAACAAGCTACTGGAAATAGAGATTTTGACATGATAGCATCACGCAATTGCTGCAGATTTGTCGGCTGCACATCCATGATGTGAATCTCCCGTTCCACCACATCCTAAATATGCTCTATTGGATGGAGTTCTGGTGACTGTGGAGGCCATTTGAGTTCAACGAACTTATCGTCATGTTCAAGAAACCAGTCTGAGATGATTTGTGCTTTATGACAGTACGTTATCCTTCTGGAAGTAGCCATCAGAAGATGGGGACACTGTAGTCATAAAGGGAGGGACATGGGCAGCAACAATACTCAGATAGGCTGTGGCGTTGACACGATGCTCAATTGGTACTAATGGGCCCAAAGTGTGCCAAGAAAATATCCCCCACACCATTACACCACCACTACCAGCCTGAACTTTTGATACAAGGTAGGATGGATCCATGCTTTCATGTTGTTGATGCCAAATTCTGGCCCTGCCATCCGAATGACGCAGCAGAAATCGAGACTCATCAGATCAGGCAACGTTTTTCCGATCTTCTATTGTCCAATTTTGGTGAGCCTGTGTGAATTGTAGCCTCAGTTTCCTGTTCTTAGCTGACAGGAGTGGCACCCGTTGTGGTCTTCTGCTGCTGTTACCCATCTGCCGCAAGGTTGGACGTGTTGTGTGTTCAGAGATGCTCTTTTGCATGTCTTGGTTGTAACGAGTGGTTATTTGAGTTACTGTTGCCTTTCTATCAGCTCGAACCAGTCTGGCCATTCTCCTCTGACCTCTGGCATCAACATTCTCAACCATTCTCTGTAAACCCTAGAGATGGTTGTGCATGAAAATCCCAGTAGATCAGCAGTTTCGGAAATTGACCATGTTTACATGCCTAAATGGATTGAGTTGCTGCCGTGTGATTGGTTAATTAGAAATGAGAATTAGCAGTTGGACAGGTGTACCATATACTGTATATATATATATATATATATATATATATATATATATATATATATATATATATATATATATATATATATATAACTCAGCATGGAAGAGCCAGAAAAAAAATTAAAACTACTCTGACTGTTTTCGTTTGATAGAAAAAAAAGTCATATATTGAGGTAATTTTCATTTTTGATTGAACTATTTCTTTAAATACAAAAACATTAACTTCTTTAAAAATGTATTTTAGATGTCATATTATTTTTTTTCTGGAAAATGCTCAGATACTATTTAGAAAAATAAATAAATAAATGAAACGCACCTAATTCTGGTATTTGTTATCCGGTGCATTGATTCTAGCTTTGGGAAGTCACAAACTCCCAACATCATTAGATGAAAACAAGCTCAATCTCAGCTCAGATAAGATTCCTAGAATCTCCCCAGGACCTCAATTAAGTTACGCGTAACCTCTGCATGTGTAATCTGAGATGGTTTCTGGTTCCTCTTAAACGTAAGTTGACATTCTTTACCTTGCAAAGCGAAACTGTGCGTGGTGTTGCTGATCATTAGCCACGAGAAGCTCCCTTGGGCCAAACCTCCTTGAGGTTCCTCAACAATGTTTACAGCGAAAACTCTTAAGAAGACATCAATTACCCTGAAGACCCAAGGCGAAGCTGTGATGGACACATCGGCGAAGATATTTTGACAACCTCCTCCGCCTTCAATCCACTCAAAGGGAGGGCAGCTGGTTCCCGAAAATGTTTCTTCACATTCAATACGATATGATGTTGTAACAAACAATCCATTCCTCTTTTCTCTTAATGCGAGACAAGAAATTTGACGTTTTGACATGTTTGTAATTTGTCTGCTTTTCTATTATTTTTGGCTTGTTTGTTTTTCTGCCCACGTTTGTTGGTTTATGTGATTGTGTGCAAGAAACTTTAAAAAAGAGCTCAAGGTCTTTTTATGTAAATATACTGTCTGACTTTTTCTGTGCATCGTTTGTAAAATTAAGTTCAGTAAAAGACTGACAGGTTGCGGATGTCTATTCACAATGTTTGCACTAAGCTTCTGTATGAACTGAAGATGAACTGATGCTTTGTTTGGTGCAAAGGTGAAAGGTTAAGAATGTACTAAAGTACTAGAAGCTCACTGAATTCATTGCACTAATTTTCAGATTCTGAACGTTCTGTAATAAATGTTGCAATCTATTTCATACACATAGAGGGGCTAATATATACTTGAACACTATAGTTCTGATTGCAAACTCAAGTTTATAGTAATGCTTGTGCCTGTAACAAGGTCAAACATGTCAAAACACGAGGTAGAAAAAAAAAAGTCATAAAACACGAAATTAAATAGCCTGAGATGGCACAATAACCTATAAATTCTTGACATTTTAAGCTGCCTTCATTTTATAGACATAAAGAAAATGATTTAAAGTTAAAAAGGCACTTATTCTTCGTGAAATGGCCCATCTATTCAAACGTCTGCACTGCTGTAAATGTACCTCTCTGCGTTTCTGATGTATCTGCACATGCGCAGTATAGCCGCCAGGTTCAGATTAAAACCGGAGAAGGGCATTTATTGTCAATGGAGGTACCACCATGAGACGAATAGTAATCGTTTTTCCCCAATGATGACTTATTTAAAATGAAAGATAACCCAACGCTACATGACGCAACTTTTAGCATGTATGTGTACTGCATCGTGAATGTCTAACAATGGGCGCATGCGCGTTAATGAATTCACGTCAGATGACCAGAAAAACGCAGCGAAAATGTAAATGGAGCTACCGTGAGTATAATTGTTGTTTTTAACAGTAACATTAAGGCATCTTTTTAAAAAAAAAACTATAAAAATCCTATTTTTTGAATATAAATCAGTGCAAATATTTAATAATTTATTTGTAAAGTAATTCTGGGAAAAACAACCCACTCATAGCCTGGCTATTAAATCCAATTCAACTATATTTAAAACTAAAAACTACTCTTACTTCTACTGTGTTTGTCTGACAGAAACATGCAACATTACCTCACGTCAGTCAGGTAAACGGAGAAACCGCTGCGAAAAAGGCAATGGAGGTACTGTGAGTATAATTTTTGTTTTAACATTGATGACATGTCTAAAAATAAGCTCACAACAATACACAGCATGTATGTAAGAATATAATTTAGTGCAGATGTTTAGTAATATTACTGAGGAGATTAATCTAACAGAAAATGTAGCTATATGTAAACATACACAATTGAACTACTTGAGTATAATTGTTGTTTTAACATTGAACACCCGCTCGTAAAAAAAATCAAACTCAGGCCCCGTTTACACTAATAAAGCTTAGTTTTAAAATGGCATTATAGAACGAAAATGACCCACGTCCACACTGGCGTTTCATCTAGCATTTCTGAACATCCCTCCGTCCACTGAAAACGCACATCATGTGACCACACACACACAGCCACAGACACACACACAGCCACACACACACACAGCCACAGACACACACAGTGTCATGCGCTCGTCTGAGCTGCAGAGAACAGTGTACGTCGGACAGTTTATCAAGGATGATAGTGGATCGCGTCTCACTATAGTTGTTAAACGTGATATTTAATTAATCTTGTCTCTATCCAGGGCTTAATTTGTGCCGGAAAATGCCGGATCCGGATCCGGCACCTCATTTTACCGATCTCCCTCCTCAAACGCATTCCTCCTCTGTCCACTGTTCATTTTCACTTTGTTCCGCGACTCCCCAACCCTCTTCACTTTCGTCCGCGACACCTCAGCGCCGCTCACTTTTGTCCGCGAGCAACCTCCGCGCCGCTCACTTTCGTCCGCGACACCCCTCTGCCATCCACCGCACCAAATGAATGACTGACACGGAGCTCTGCCTACTCATGCCAGAGTCCCGCGGAAAAAGTGATTGACAGGTGGTAATTTGTGTGTAAATTTTCTTTATTTATTTATGATTTCGTTATGGGTAAAACAAAGACCAGGTAGTTGAAACGGTAGGCTACAAGTAATTAATTTGTTATGAATTAATTAATTATTCATAAATAGTTTATTCACCTCCGCCTATTAAGACTATGCCATCGTCCATCGCGATGTTTCACATTAGACATCATACGATGCTAAATTGGTCAACATCGCCCAACCCTAGATCCAATCTCCTGTACTAAGGTGATTAATCTGACGGAAAATTTAGCTAGCTATGTCAACATACACAGTGGAACTAGCATAAGTATAATTGTTGTTTTAACATTGATGGGATGTCTAAACGAAAGCTCACAACAATACACAGCATATATGTAAAAATATAATTTTGTGCAAATATTTAGCCATTTATTGATACAATGATGTTTCCTGAGGAAATTAACCTGAAAGAAAAATGTAACTACATAAACACCACAACTGCGCAAGTGCACCTGCTATTCGTGTCATAATCTGATTGAGAAAATCTGATTCAGGAGTTTACATGACTACATTTTGTTTTTCATTATAATCCGTTGATGCTATTATAGTCTAAAGTCATTCTGGGAAACAACAACCCACTTCTAGACAGAAAAAGCCATGTGCATTATGAATTTCGAATAATCGGTGCATGTCCGTTGCTTTGAACTCACGTCAGTCAGGTAAACAGAGAGAAACTGCCGCGAAAATGTCATAAGTATATTTTTTAACATTGATGAGACGTCTAAAAGAAAGCTCACAATACCCAGCCTATATAATGTAATGTAATGTATTGTGTGTATTTATATAGCGCATTTATTGTGTATGGCTATACACCCAAAGCGCTTCACAATCATGAGGGGAGTCTTATCACACCACCACCAGTGTGTAGCATCCACTTGGATGATGCAACGGCAGCCACAGGACAACGGCGCCAGTGCGCTCACCACACACCAGCTATTGGTGGAGTGAAGAGACAGTGATAGAGCCAATTCAGTGGATGGGGATGATTAGGAGGCCATGATGGGTAAGTGCCAATTGAGGGATTTTTGCCAGGACAATGGGGTTACACCCCTACTCTTTACGAGAAGTGCCATGGGATTTTTAATGACCACAGAGAGTCAGGACCTCGGTTTAACGTCTCATCCGAAAGACATATATATATATACCTGACGTTGCTTTGAACTCACGTCAGGTAAACAGAAACTGCAGTGAAAATGTCAATAGAGCTACTGTGAACATATTTTTTGTTTTAACATTGATGAGATGTCTAAAAGAAAGCTCACAACAATACACAGCCTATATGTAGGAATATAATTTAGTGCAAATAATTAGTAATTTATAGATCCAATCTCCTTTACGGAGGAGATTAATCTGACAGAAAATTTAGCTATATGTAAACATACACAATGGAAAAAAGTTAAAAGTATAATTGTTGTGTTAACATTGATGAGATGTCTAAAAGAAAGATCACAATACACAGCCTGAGCTAAATGTTATAAAATTTAGTGCAAATGTTTAGTAATGTATAGATCCAATCTCTATTATTGAGGAGATTAATCTGACAGAAAATTTAGCTAGCTATGACAGAAAATTTAGCTGTTTTAACATGGATGGCATGTCTAAAAGAAAGCTCACAAATACACAGCGTATACAGTGCATTCAAAAAGTATTCATAGCACTTCACTTATTCCACATTTTTTAATATTACAGCCTTATTCCAAAATGGGTTAAATTCATTTATTTCCTCAAAATTCTACACACAATCCCCCATAATGACAATGTGAAAAAAAGAGTTTCTGAAATTGTTGCAAATTTATTAAAAATAAAAAACCTGAAAAATCACATGTACATCAGTATTCACAGCCTTTGCTCAATACTTAGTTGTTGCACCTTTAGCAGCAATTACAGCCTCAAGTCTTTTTGAATATGATGCCACAAGCTTGGCACACCTGTCTTTGGGGTTTTTTGCCCATTCCTCTTTGCAGTACCTCTTAAGCTCTATCAGGCTGGAGGGGAAGTGACGGTGTACAGCCATTTTCATCTCTCCAGAGATGTTCAATAGAATTTAGGTCTGGGCTCTGGCTGGGCCACTCAAGGACATTCACCAAGTTGTTGTGAAGCCACTCCATTGATATTTTGGCGGTGTGCTTTGGGTCATTATCCTGCTGGAAGATGTATCGTCACCCCAGTCTGAGGTTATGAGCACTCTGAAGCAGGTTTTCATTCAGGATGTCTCTGTACATTGCTGCATTCATCTTTCCCTCTGTTCTGACTAGTCTTCCAGTTCCTGCTGCTGAAAAACGTCCCCACAGCATGATGCTGCCACCACCATGCTTCACTATAGGGATGGTATTAGCCTGGTGATGAGCTGTGCCTGGTTTTCTCTGAACGTAACGCCTAGCATTCAGTCCAAAGAGTTCAATTTTAGTCTCATCAGACCAGAGAATTTAGGTTCTTATGGTCTGAGAGTCCTTCAGATGCCTTTTGGCAATTTCCAGGCGAGGAGTGGCTTCCGTCTGGCCACTCTACCATACAGGCCTGATTGGTGGATTGCTGCACAGATGGTTGTCCTTCTGTAAGGTTCTCCTCTCTCCACTGAAGAACGCTGAAGCTCAGACAGAGTGACCATCGGGTTATTGATCACCTCCCTTACTAAGGCCCTTCTCCCCCGATCACTCAGCTTAGATGGCCGGCCAGCTCTAGGAAGAGTCCCGGTGGTTCCAAACATCTTCCACTTTTGGATGAAGGAGGCCACTGTGCACATTGGAACTTTCAGAGCAGCAGAAATTTTTCTGTAACCTTCCCCAGCCTTGTGCCTCGAGATAATCCTGTCTCTGAGGTTTACAGACAATTCCTTTGTCTTCATGCTTGGTTTGTGCTTTGACATGCACTGTCAACCCTGGGAGCTTATATAGACAGGTGTATGCCTTTTCAAATCATGTCCAATCAACTGAATTGACCACAGGTGAACTCCAATTAAGCTGCTGAAACATCTCAACAATGATCACTGGAAACAGAATGTACCTGAGCTCAATTTAGAGCTTCACGCCAAAAGGTTGTGAATACTGATGTACATGTGATTTTTCAGCTTTTTTATTTTGAATAAATTTGCAACAATTTCAAAAAATCTTTTTTCACATTGTCATTTGGGGTATTGTGTCTAGAATGTTGAGGAAATAAATGAATTAAATCCATTTTGGAATAAGGCTGTAACATTAAAAAAAATATGGAAAAAGTAAAGCGCTTTCCGGATGCACTGTACGTAAGAATATAATTTAGTGCAAATATTTAGTAATTTATAGATCCAATCTCTTTTACTGAGGAGATTAATCTGACAGAAAATGTAGCTATGTAAACATATGCACCACACGACTGCGCGTGATCTCCCGATATACGTGTCATAATCTGATTCAGGAGTTTACATGACTATATTTTGTTTTTCATTATAATACGTTGATGCTATTATAGTCTAAAGTCATTCTGGGAAACAATAACCCACTCGTAGCCTGACCATCAAATCCAATTCGACACTGTTGCCGAAATGTCCAAATATTATTACGTTTCCCGTCATCCCAGTGTATGAGAACTGTAGCAAACCCTTCATCGCACAACATTAGCTCACCAAATCACAGTCCGCAAACATTTCTGCTTTCAATTCCCCCAAACCCCTCAGCCCACGATGTTTTTAAACGAGCATCAATTCCTGGGTGAGGGATTGCTCACTTATTACATAAATATTGTTATTGTGTCTTTTCCATGACCATATCAGATCAGATCCTAAGTTATGATTCTATCACATCACATGGTAACAGACCTAGTGAAAAACGATAATAGCATTACACAAAACAAAACCAGGAGCATTCCAGACGTTGCTAACATAAGCTTCCAGTCAGTTGCTGTCCATTTGAGTAAAGCCTTTTTTATCGCACCATCTGGAGAATTTCGCCACTGTCGCATTGTATTAGCGTACCAGAAACAGCATATAGTGAGCACCGAGAACATTCCCAATGTGCTGCGATGATGAGTGATGCGGATATTGTTAGAGCCAAAACTTCAGATCCTACTGGGGATACTGTGGAAATGCCCACTGTGGGCTGGGAATGTAACAGGAAAAATAGACAAATAGTGTTTATTTCCTATAAATGTTATTGTCCTGCGTATATTAGTGTGTCACCATGGCTTTTTGATTAAAAGGGCATTATGTCCACATTGCACCATCATGTATACTGATCTGATGACTTAGGCAAACAATGAATAGTTCTGTCATTTGCTCACAAAACAAGGCTGAATTTGAACATCTTTCACAATGTTTGACGTCAAAACACCATTAGTGTTTCGTAAAGGATATTTGAGAGCTGCACAAGAGAAGAACATTTTCGTCTTAAGTTTGTTTCTTTTTTCACACTACGTAAAATATCTGTTTTTTGGGGGCATTTAACAATGTTTATCTCAAAACCACAGGCGTAACGTCATCTCATAATGATTTTTATACATGCAGACTAGGGCTGGACAATATGGCAAAAATTTATATCACGATATATTTTTTTATTTCGGTCGATACGATATAATTCCGATATTGATATGGACAATATTAAAAAGAAAGGAAAAACTGCCAAGAACGCACACAATGGATGTCTGTACCTACAAATGTCTGCAAAGTGAATTTGCAAAGTCGATAATACCTCCAGACTCTTATAACTTTTTTTTAAAAAAAAAAAACAGTACAAAAAAATTTGTTCACTTTTTATTTGTATTTAGCCTATACAAACAAGAAATGTGAAATAAACTATCAAATAAATAAAACTCTCAGACTCAGCTTATAATATATAGACAGTTTGTGGAGTTAGCTTGACCAACGTGATGAACAGAAACTTTTATCAGTGTTTATTTTTTGTATATGCTGAATATTTAACAATCAAAATAATACCAAAATCTTACAATTATGACATCCACATCGTAAAAAAACATAGAAAAAGAATAATAATTATAATAATAAAAAATCATAAAGAGTAAAGGCTACAATAATATTTGCAATAGAGGAGTTGTTTGAGTATATTCATAATTCTAATTGCTTTTCATCTTGAACGTCCTTTAAGGGTTTTATCTGTCTATTTATATTTGTGTATGTAATTTCCTAATTAAATTGAAAGGTTTAACATAAATATCTCTTATATATTTTATATAGTCTATTTATATAGACTAATATTTTATATAACACATTTTCATTATTTAACAGATTTAATAGCTCTATTGATCACATTCTTTCTACTTCATCAGCTTTGCAATAACCTGATACCTGATCAATATGTTTGTGAGTTTTTTATTTTGTAAGTGCGCGAGTGCTATATGCCAGCATGCAGCGAGTTTGTGTATGTGAGTGTTAATTTTGGTGTTTATGCAAGGATCGAGTTTGTTAGTGCGTGTGTTAATGTGGGAGTATATGCAAGGATCAGCGAGTTTATATGCATATGTGGGTGTATGCATGCATCAAGTTTATATGTATATGCACAAATTTCATACATGTTTTGTACATTCAATAGTATAGGTTTATATGCGAGTGATTTATAGATGTATATGCACGTGTTGATAAGCGAAGTGAGGCCACAGGTTGGCTTAAACTTTTACTGTATGTTGCCTCATCTTCTGACTCTCAGTATGTTTTATCGGGTGGAACTGCTTCAAATGGTGAAACAGATTTGATGTGTTGCCGCCGCAAGTCAACTACACTCTCTGGCACACTTTGCAGAACACCGAAACTAAGTTTATCGAAACTTAAAAAGCCGAACCACTTCCACACCACTGCATTAGTCTTTCCTTTCTTATCAACTATTTCGTCTGCATTCTTACTTGTGGAAGCTTGTTCATTCGCATCTGTATTCAGAGCACTCATTTTGTAGCTAAAACTTTCTGCGGCGCAGCTTAACCAACTGCTGTGCTGAGCGCTGGCAGCGTGTCTGTGTTGTTCGTCATCACGTAAGTGAGATCAGATCACGCTCTTTCTGACGGCTGAGCACTGAATGTCATTCAGTGACAAGTGATACATGTATAAGATCTTATATAAATAATAATATATATATTTATATATATGCAAATTTATATCGAAATATCGGAAATGGGTTTAAAAATCATATCATCGTTATTGAAAAAAAATCTATCGCGATATATATTGATATCGAATTATTGTCCAGCCCTAATGCAGACAATGCATTAGAAAGGACAATGTGTTTGGATGATTCTCACAGACATTTTCATTTGCGTAAAGAAAATGAAGCCAACTTTTTCGGATTGTTTACATTGTGATATTGTTTTGTGATCAAAATTCATTGAGTGCGTTTACATGGACACCAAATATCCGATTTTAGTCCGATTAAAGGGGTGGTCCACAGTGTATTTTTAAGGCTTGGTTGTGTTTATAAGATGCCAAGCAATGTATGCTCATGCTTCACTTGTAGAAAATCACGTTATTTTTTCATATATCTTACTTTGATTATATACAGCTACTCAGCTAACATGAAAACGACTTGTCATATTTCCTAGTTTCTCCGAAAGGCCCGCCCTCAGGAGGCTCTGATTGGTCAGCTAACATAATGTGCTGTGATTTGCGGATTGGCTCCACGTCACGCCCCTACAAGCACACACTTTTGAACCTCACACTTGCTCTCTAAAATAAAATCTGACAAGTGTCTTTCACATACATTTGGAATAAGCATGTGTAAGTAATAGGAAACATTCACTTATCTTTTGTGAGTTTGTTATTTGAGACGTACAGTAGAATGCACGGAAAGCGGCTGCATAGAGAGACACTGAAAGTGCTCTGACTGATAAATATAAATTTTTCGCTAAATTGTTAGTGGTACCGAACAACATTTCCCATTGTTTACTTCCTTGTTTACATCCTCGCCGGGGGTAGGTGCACAAGACGCAACAAGCATATTTTTGTGGTAAAACGCCTCGGTGAAGGGAGATCAGCCATCTGCAGCGATATGACTGAGGCCTCTCTCGCGTGCTCTCGGGAGTTGCACGTACTCGCTCTCGAGCGCACTCATTCTCTCTGCATTCAAGCGCACTCACTCTCTCTGTCAGTGACGGTGCTGCGCGCATCAGTTCCCCGCATTCCTCAGAAGTTAACCCCCTGAATTGGCACAGGTAATAAAAAGATTCAACTTGAGTCATGTTCATGTTGTGAAAAATCAAAATGTCCACTGTTGATTATATTAGACTTTTGTTTTCAATAGCGATTTTAAAACTTTTAATAGAGGAAGTCCTCGGCTATGAATAGACTATAATCAGAAATTGAGTGTACAGAGTTTTACGCTCGGAAATGCAGTCTTGAATTTACAAACAGTCGGCAAGACCCGGAGAACAGATGTAACACAATGATCAAATTTAGTTTTCAGTCACGCTCATGTAAAAGTGATATTCAACTCGTTTAGTTTTGCCTTCATTTGTTTTTGATTTTAGTCGTGACATAAAGCAGGAGTCTTCAAACACATTAATTATTTACAACACATTTACAACACAACTAATTTCTAATAATTACTTTATTATCTTTCCCATGGTGACAGTCAGTGCATAATATTTGACTAGTTATTTTGCAAGATAGCAGTATTCAGACAAAGACCGTTTAAGTATTCTATAGTATTTGATTCAGATTAAAGTGTAATTTAAAGACTTAAGTAGGTTATGTTAACTAGGAAAGTTGGAATAATTAGTCAAGTTATTGTATAACTGGTTTGTTGTGTAGACAATCAAAAAATATACAGTAAATATTTCCTAAAGGAGGCTAATAACACTGACTTAAAATATTTTTTTAAAAATTAAAAAATGCTTTTATTCAATAAATAAACTAAAAGTAATACGATTTTTTATGACTCCAGAAGAATTATTTTTGTTTTACAGGAAATACTGTGAAAATTTCCTTGGTTTGTTAAAGATCACTTGGAAAACCTTATTTTAAATTAACAGGAGGGTAAAAAAATGACTTCAACTGTATCTGTTAAAGTTTACAGGTCTAAAAATGTGCCTTGATGTACTTGAATGTTAAAAATGTGTTATCTTACAATACAAAGTTACTTGTCAAATAAGTTATTTTATTTTAAGTTAGTTAAAGTTTAAGTTAATTAGCTTGTTTATGAAGACTGCAGAGTGATGCATGAAAATAAATGAGTTTGAATAATTGTTTAAGTAGTTTGTGATGGATGTTAAAGTGTGCCCCCTAAAACCCTGAAAGTACAAGTGCCCCCCCCCCCCTGTTACTCTGGTCCAGAACCGCCACTGGTCCTCACTACAATATACCGTTAATGCTGCGCATGTAATAGATCAATTTTAACAAATAAAAATACTTACAGATTGTGGCTCACAATCCACAGCTTCGTCGGTTGGAAAAGTTTTTAGCCGAATCCAGCACTGAACTGGGAGAGATTCTGGATGCTGTCCTTTGTCACATGCTAGCTATATATATTTTTATAATTCTCTGGAACGTAATTAAAATTAAACTGTAAGCACTTCTCTCTTTGTGTCGTGTCCTTTGCAAGCCCAAATACAGAAACAGAACAAGCTCTGTTGAAATAGCAGCATATGGACGGCATTTTAGCTTTCTCTGCTATAACATTACATTGCCTCTGGCCATGCCCCTTCACTGCGCTGGGTGTGTGCGTGTGGTGAATGCATGTAACCGGAAGCCCTTGTGATCTTACTAGCCCGGATGTATTTTTTGTAGTGCCCAAGTTTCGTTCGCTGTAGGCTTTGCTAAGCTAACTCTGTAAAAGCCAATGTCTCCCTTTGCATTGAACTTTGACCATATTACATTCAGAGATGTTGTTTATGTTCACACAGCTACATTACACATCTATTACTCTGATTAAGACTCTACCATGTAAACAGCAATTTTTGATTCATTTAATTGGACTAAAGTCATAATCGAATTAAACAGAAATGGAATTAAGACATGTGGAGTATGCCGATTGTAGTCACATTATTGAAGTGCAGTACAGACATGCAAACACCTTAATCAAACTATTACCATCATGTAGGATTTTCACCACATTTTGCGACAGGATAGTCTATACACACATGGCTGTTTGACACTATTGAAGGATTCGGATTTATACCTTCCTGTTCGTCTCAGCATGGATCAACATTTTATCCTTTCCTCATCATCCTATTTCTCATTATTTTTATTAAATATAATTAATTGATTATTTGAGTGAGTTTTTAACTTTGAATTGATTTTAACTAATGAATAAGTTAAACACACTGCTTTATGTAAGAATGTCCAGTGTCCTTGCTCCTCTCTTTGTCTGTCCATTTTAAGTTTGTTTCCAGGAGACACACAAACCAGGTCATGGAGATCTCTCTCTCTCTCTCTCTCTCTCTCTCTCTCTCTCTCTCTCTCTCTCTCTCTCTCTCTCTCTCTCTCTCTCTCTCTCTCTCTCCCTCTCTCTCTCCCTCTCTCTCTCTTTTGAGTGGAATTACTGATGCTGAGGATGGGGGGGAGACAACTGTTTCTATTGTCATGATATTGTCTATAGTAATTTAACTATTTTTATTGTTAATTCTTGTTAAAGTAATTCCTTTCTATGCTAGATAGACTTTGTGTGTAGTGAGGATATTGTAGCCGAATGTTGATTAAACCAGGTTTGAACAAGTTTGATAAGTTAGCTGAAAGTACAAGAAACAACTTTGAGTTTCCATTACAGATTGTCTCTTGCGTATATGTATTAGGGTTGGGCGATGTTGACCAATTTAGCATCGTACGATGTCTAATGTGAAACATCGCGATGGACGATGACATCGTCTTCATAGGCGGAGGTGAATAAATTATTTATGAATAATTAATTAATTCATAACGAATTAATTATTTGTAGCCTACCGTTTCAACTACCTGGTCTTTGTTTTACCCATAACCAAATCATAAATAAATATAGATAAGCTACACACAAAATACCACCTGTCAATCACTTTTTCCGCGGGACTCTGGCATGAGTAGGCAGAGCTCCGTGTCAGTCATTTGTTTGGTGCGGTGGATGGCGGAGGGGTGTCGCGGACGAAAGTGAGCTGCGCGGAGGTTGCTCGCGGACAAAAGTGAGCGGCGCTTAGGTGTCACGGACGAAAGTGAAGAGGGTTGGGGAGTCGCGGAACAAAGTGAAAATGAACAGTGGACAGGGGAGGAGGGCGGTTGAGGAGGGAGATCGGTAAAATGAGGTGCCGGATCCGGATCCGGCGTGTTCCGGCACAAATTAAGCCCTGGATAGAGACAAGATTATTAAATATCACGTTTAACAACTATAGTGAGACACGATCCACTATCATCCTTGATAAACTGTCCGATGTACACTGTTCTGTGGAGCTCAGACGAGCGCATGACACTGTGTGTGGCTGTGGCTGTGTGTGTGTGGGTGCGGTCACGTGATGTGCGTTTTTTGTGGCTGGAGGGCTGTTCAGAAATGCTAGATGAAATGCCATTTTAAAAGTAAGCTGTATTAGTGTAAATGGGACCTGGAGTGTGTATTTTTCACGAGCGGGTTTGCGACGGGGACGGGGTGATGGATCGCGATGCCGGCTCAGCATCGTGATGTTTATCGGCCATCGGCGATGGATGATGGCATCGTCTATTGGCCCAACCCTAATATGTATGCTTCCATGGTTCAGCTTTTTACAGGTCGGAGATCAGCTCTTAATAGTTTAGAGTCGGCCTGACCCCCAAGAACCATGCCGCCATCCATATCTGGAGTTAAATACAATCTTTCATTTGACGCACACATTTAGGCCATGTCTGGAGTTAGGTACAATCCTTCCTTGACGCACACATTTAGAATTGTCCATTTTTGCTGTAACCAATGAGAACAGTTTACCTGGATCCCACCTTTTCTGGACTTGTGTAAAGAGTAATAATTGCTGCATTGTTGTATTGTAAGTCAGAGCGGCCTAGGAACTCATTGCAAGTGTTGAAGCTGGCTTCTGCTGATGAAACAGCAAACTATCTTCAGTAAACGTCATTTATTTATTTGAATCTCTGACTCCGACTCTTCTTCATCGGACAGACTGGTCATTCTTTGGGTTAAAACTGTAAATAATCCCTACACTATTCTCTGCACCTATCGTCAGTAAAGGACCACAGACACATACACCGTGAAATGCTGAGGTTTTTTTTCTCCCTTGCGGTATCAAATTCCATTAAAACAACACTCTTCCAGAAGTTCATACTCGCATCCAATATCTCGTTTGTCACGGGGGGCATGCATGAAATGTTCCCGAATGAAAGTGAAAGTGCCAAACTGCAGTTAAAGTCAACTAATTAAAAATGAAACATCAAAAATTATATGAAAGTCCAGAGGAAGTGTGGTTAGCGAGGTAATGCAATGACGATAATCGATCATGAAAACGGGATCATGAAAGGAGCATTCAAAAACTCATGTCAACACCTTAATCATATTATTGTCTTAAGCCGCGGTCACACTGGACTTTACTCTCCATAGACTTCCATTCATATGCACGCGAATGCGTCAGACCGGAAACGCAGGGTCATGCGTCGAGTTTCGCATTTGGCTGCAGTGCAAAGTTCAAGCTTGGTGAACTCTGACCTGCAAAATCGCATCACTTGACTGCGTGAGACCAATCCAGGATCAAAACATGACCTCTCTGAACAGAAATATAAATCATGGATCAATCGCTCGCTTTTTTTAATGTCTAATCATCTTGTTTAATCCCGCCCCTTTTCGCAGCGCCGTGTGACAGAATTTCGCAAGCTCAAACTCTAGTGTGACTTCGGCTTTATTCAGATCAAGGCAGATAATTCGATTACTGATGTCCATGTAAATGTAGCCGTTGTGTGGTTGCAGGGTCAGTTTGAAGAGTAAAAATATTTCCCTTCTTGCCTGTTTTCATATAATAGGATACTTGAATGTGGCAGTGAACTATGATCTGTAGTGATTGTTGCAGGAAAACATCTTTTGTGATTGAAGCATAATATACAGTATAGCTGTTGTCCCTGTTTTTCATCTGCTGTTCTGCAGCTCTCAAACACTGCTGTCAGACACATTAAACCCAGTGGTTCACATGATCCCGGTAATATTGGTACAAAACCTGAGTCTGATGTGCTCATGTCTCCTGAGATCAGTGGAGTCAATGCCCAGAATCCAGCTGTCTGCTCTTTCATAGACACATGTACAGCCCTGCAGACAAAAAAGAAACACTATTTCGTACAACCAGCAGCTGAAAAACGAGCAAACTTTGGTGTTTTACCAACTATGTGTTTACAGAAAACGTCTGGTATGGCAGCTATTCGAGGAAATGGGTTTGCATGCTTTGAAATTTATTACAA
Source organism: Danio kyathit (assembly GCA_903798195.1). NCBI lineage: Eukaryota > Metazoa > Chordata > Actinopteri > Cypriniformes > Danionidae > Danio > Danio kyathit. The sequence goes on from LR812525.1 coordinate 13,475,191, forward strand.
GTTCTTCGGGTACAGCAGCTGAATGCACATTGTGCATTTTTGTAATGGCTTACCAAATAACACTCCAATTTTATCAATGCACCATGAGAAAACTGATAACATGAAAAAGGAGGAATGCGTTTAAGAAGATTTCAGTCACACAGACGGATTCTGTTAAATGTGAAATAAATTTTTTATAATGTTTTACATATAAGCAACCAGTGTTCGGCATGTTCTGATATAAGAGTAATTAGTTATAGTTAGGCCCACACAGAATCGGCGTGCGCAGAAATCCGCAAATTTCTGCTGATTTTTATCCCATCAATGACCACGTTTACATGGACATCAGTAATCGAATTATTTGCTTTAATCTAATTAAGAGAATAATGAGACTAAGGTGTTTATAATGTTTTGAATGTTCCTTTCATGATCCCGTTTTACATGTTATAGCACATAATCGATTTACGTCATTGCGTCACCACGCTATTCACATTTCCTCAGGAGTTTCACGTAATTTCGAGTGTTTCATTTTTAATTTGTCGACTTTAACTGCAGTTTGGCACTTTCACTTTCATTCACGAACATTTCATGAACGCCCTCCGTGACAAACGAGATATTGGATTAGCAATCTGGATCTGTCAACATGTGTGGGATGTGAAAGTAAGGGATATGCCCACCATAATAAGGGAACCCCCCCCCCCCCCCCCCCTACAAAAGAAAAAATAAATAGTATACATTAGCAGCAAATACATTAGCAAACATTTCAGCTTATTAAAATTAATAGCTATTATAATGAAATAAAATCAAGCTATCAAATCTCATTAGCCGTTTCCTCACTGTATAACTTACACATTCTGATTAAAGAGCAACAAACGAATCTCTTGTTTATTTTGATTTTTTTCGTTCGATTACATTCAATAAAAGGTGTCACTTTAAAAATGCACACATCTAACGTTATAATAAAAGCATTCGATTGCTTTCCTAACTTTTTAGGCTCATTTAGGACGAAATTAGTTGTGTTTGGGAAAAAAAACCTACCAAGATCGACATCTTTAGATATTATTATTATTAATTATGTGTGTAAGTCTGTTCAAACATGCGCCCAAAAGCCAGTTTTCATGCCTAAACATAGCAAAAGCACAGAACAGACTCGCATTTAAGAGCAAGGGGCGGCCCCTGGTGGTTCGGCGGTATGGGTTGCGTATAGGGAGGCTCTGCTCTTTAATGTTTATTTGCCACCCTTCAGAGAAAGACTGAAAAAACGGGAGGGTTGAGATATGGATGCAACTATGAACTGCTGGAAGTGTTGTTTTAATGGAAGTTCATACCGCATGCTGAATGGAAGAAAAAAAAAACTTCGCATTTCACGATGCAGATGTCTGTACTGACTGGGTAGGTGCAAACAGTGTTGCCAACTATTTTCAATGAAAAGTAGCTAAAGCCTGCCTGAAAAGTAGCTAAATGTTGCCAGATGACGTCACGCACTAATTTGCATATCAGTGTTGTCGTTACGTAGTATCTGACAATTGTACGCCCATCATGTCTCTATTCACTGAGGCGCCGTGTATTTTATTATATTAAAACATTACATCCAGATGCACAATAAATAGGTTCTTATTAACATATTACTTAGTGTGATGACGTCATTGCATAAGCGCAACTCAAAACTACATCTTTATGTAGAAAAATGTAACACAATAAAATAATAAATTTAGATAAAAGTATCTAATTTAATTAGTTCGAATTAAATAATAATAAATCAATGTTTAATAATGTGTGTGGAGAATCTCCTTTTTCTCTATCCCAGCATACATTCACCTAAAATATAAGGGGGAAAAAAAACTCGGAAAAAAAAAATTTTTTGAAAAATTTTCTCTTTTATTCACGGTTTAACAAAGTCAATTATTTTTACATTTCCAGAAAGGGGTAAACAAAACAAAGAAATACTTAAATGTAAACTTTCTTAGCCAAAACCGTCAGGAGAGGGTAGCCAAAATAACAAACAAAACAAAAGCTTCCTATAGACAGTAGGCTCGTTTGAGGTGGCCAAAATCTGCGCAGAATCGATCACCGCTGATCACCGCAAGATGCATGCCGGTTAGAAACGTGTCCGAGTTGCGTCCGCCTGGCTCTGAGGTCACGCTGACGTGCGCCAAAAAACTCTCGCGATCGCGAGGCGGAAGCCTCGGATTGAGCAGTCGGCAGCAGTTGCTCTCCAAAAACTGCGCTCACTAAAAGCATCATGGGAAACAACTGGCTGACGACACAGCCGAATGCTCATTGGATGAGACTGACAAACTACACTTTATTCTCTATCTTGTTTTTACTAAGATTTATACCTGGCTTTGTTGTATACCTTTTTTCGTATTTTAGTTTATAATTAAAAAAAAAAAGTCATAAAGAGCATTACATATGTTTATTTATTTAGATTTACATGCAAACAAAAACAAAACACACCTTTGTAAAAATATAATATGTGAACTATCTTATATACCTAAATGTTACTAATAAATCATTAGGATGTGCATGTGCTGTATTTTATTTCTCTCTCAGTTTAAAGTCCTGTTTGTTGTCATTTTCACTTTTTGTATGTTTGTGTGAGTTTTGTATTGTATTTTTATGCAACGTTATTTCATGAAAGTCAATCCAACACATGCATATATGCATACATACAAAGTTAATCAGACTGTTTTGCCATTATGCCTCATCTTTATGTGGTTTCATAAGTGAAAGGGGTGTAGTAAACAAAACACACACACACACACGTATGTGGTCAAAAGTTATGTTTAATAGACCAAGAACATTTCCCAGTATTTCCTACAGCCTATACTTTTTATTCTGGAGAAAGTCTTAGGCTGTTTATTTTAGTCTGGCTGGAGAAAACGCTGTTTATAGGCCTATATATATAGCCCCTTTAAGAATTTCTTTATGTCTGCAGAACAAACCACTGTTGTCTAATGGCTTTCCTCATTTATCTTTAACATAATTAATCTATAGTTAACTCTTTAAATTGCACTTTAGGTTGAATACTAGTATCTTGCAAAAAACTAGTAAAATATATAATATAATACTGTCATCATGGCAAAGAATAAACAAATGAGTTAGTAGAAATTAGTTTATAAAACTGTACAAAATCTGTTAAACAGCACTTTTACATATTTGATGCAATACCATTTCTTTAAACTTCACAAGAGGGTTAAGGATTTTGTCTTCAGTTGTATTTCCCTTTATACCTTCTAATGCCCTCTACAGAAAGTCTGAAATGACTATAGAAATGGACCACTTGTTCAATAAAATGCCAAATTCTAGGGACATTTCTAGCAAAACAAATAAACAAACACATTTGTCATGACCTGTCACTCAAAAGCATCTTGCTATAGCTGCTTAATTTATAATGTAGCCAAATTAGATTTCTTGAAAGCTTTCTTGCTGTATAAGCTGTTTATTTTGTCATTATTTTAACATTTACCACTGTTGAATATACAGATTTTTAAATAAACCCTTTTAAGTAATGAGCTGTTCATCTTCTGTGATTATGATTAATTGCATCCACTCCCACATTAAAAAAACCCTACAGTAATTTATAGGAATAGTGTTTTTGAACCATATTATGACACATAGCCTATTTTAATTCTATAGTTGCTCTGGTATCACAACAACTATAAACATAACCCAATGCTGAAAAAACATGCTCAAAAACACTATAATATTTACTATAAATCACCATAGTATTTTTAATGAGGTCATTCGTCCGCGATAGAAAACGCGAACGCGATCTCCACCACTGGTGACGTTTCCAGGCGGCAAAACAGCGAGATTCGGGAGGTGTCCGACTTCTGATGTATTTTTTGAGCCCTCCTCTTACTGCAGCCACCTGCTCTCGTTTACAATGCAGTCAAGGCGAGGCGCACCTCAAACGAGCCTAGTAAGTCCTATATTTCCTAATATAAAAAAAAACTCAAATCAGTGACAATGCTTTTACCTCACTCCCTGACTAAACCCAAAACAGGAGAAAGCTTAAAAGGGGATAAACCCAAAATAAATCGTCACCCGTCTTCCTATGGCTTACGCTAACTTTCAAATAAAGTTACACGTCACTCTTACACACGCTACAATCTCACAAGTTCACGTTTTAAATATCACACTCTGTAACTGGGATAGCGAAAATAGGGACTCTCTGTGCTTTGCTTCTCTGCCTCTTAATAAAGCCTGGATGCTCAATTTAACAGCAACAAATCCGACTTGCTCTGATTGGAAGCAGGTGCGGCTGGTTTGGGAGCGCTGCTCAATGTGAGAGAGAGAGAGAGAGGGGGGAGAGAGAGAGAGAGAGAGAGAGAGAGAGAGAGGTAATTAAAACAAAGGGGAGCACAATAAACTGCCACTCACACCAACAACTTATCATCCAAATATATCATAGGATATAACAATACAAAACAATTAATGTTTTCTCAAATTGACTGGCCATTCCAGAAAAAAAAAAACATTATTTGAAATATGCCCATTTAGATTTGTATGAAAAATACAGTTGACTGTTTGTAAAAGTAATACAAACACTTTTTGATAAGACTTTTTTATTTTTAAATATAACACTGATAATGAAGAGTTACATTCTTTTTAGCTTGTGGACTTACTCTTTTTAACTTGTGAAATTAACACATTTGTGAAAGTGACAACAATTATATTGTTGGAATTTATTGCTACCTAAATTACCAACAATTATACATGTTAACAAATATCAGTAAATTAACAGTTAAGAAAAACAATCAGAGCTACTGTAGCAATTTACTCTTCTGAGTGAAGCCTGCAGCCACTGCTCTTTTGAGTCACTTTTAAAAATTGCTAAAAGTAGCCAAATGAATGTTAAAAATAGCTAAATTTGTTGTTAGGTGCTTTTTGAAAAAAAAAGTTGCGAGGGTAGTATGAAAAGTTGCTAAATCTAGCAACAAAATTGCTAAGTTGGCAACACTGGGTGCAAAGAGTGTCAAACAGCTGTGTCGTGTGTGTGTGTGGACTATCCTGTCGCAAAACATGTGTGTGTGTGTGTGTGTGTGTGTGTGTGTTTGTGTGTGTGTGTGTGTGTGTGGACTATCCTGTCGCAAAATGTGGTGAAAAGTCCTACATGACGGTAATAGTTTGATTAAGGTGTTTACATGTCTGTACTGCACTTCAATAATGCGACTAAAATTGGCACTCCACACCTCTTAATTCGATTTCTCTTTAGTTCGATTATAAACTTAATCTGATTAAATTAATCAAAAATTGCTGTTTACATGGTAGAGTCTTAATCAGAGCATTGTCTTAATCGCATTAAAATCTAATTATTGGTGTCCATGTAAACGTACTCATTGAGTCTATTGAGTTATTTACTTGTATAAATGTGTGTAAATGTATATTTATTCAGTTTTTAAATTAATTTCAGTAATAATATCGACTAATATGCAAGTGTTTATTTGATTTATTTACAATACAGTTTGTAAAGTCTTGTTTTCTGTCTTTTATTTGATATATTATATCAGAGACTTGCTTTGTTTACCAAATAAGTGGATCTAATTAGATTTGCATTTTAAACATTAAATAAAAGATAAAAACATATTAATTTTTTTGTTATGATACTCCCAAAATAATTCTGCATAAATCCACAGATTTTTTACAAAATAATAAATAGCAAAAAATGTCCGCAGATTCTGTCTGGCCCTAGTTATAGTTACTAGTTACTTCTCACAAATAGTGATTGAGTTAGTAACTGAGTTACAAAATTATAAAAGTAACTAATTACCATGGAAAGTAACTATTAATGAAGTAACTAAACGTCTAATTTGTCAAATGCCTATAAAATTAATATAAAGCATTGTACACTAATCTACACTATTTTATTGTTGTTATGGGACAATGTGAAAGACAACGACAGCATGTCCTTAACTATTCACCTTATTCTCCGCGTATGAGTGGGCGCAGCCATGTGAATCTTTTTGGCTCGAGACTTCCGGTCTCATTCACTTCCATTCATGTTTAGAGGTTAAAAACAGCTCGTTCTGCTGCTTGATGTTGCAAACTGATATTTCCTTATTATATTATTCTACTTTTTATGTATAGTCATGCAAACACTTGTTTGTAGAGCGAGTAGTTTGATCGTTTTCTGCCATTTATTATTCCTTGTCATTTCTCCCATAGGCAACTTAATCGGAAGTTCTAAAACAATCGCAAAAATGAGCGCACTTCCGCATTGAAGAATAAGGTCAATACAGTCTTATACAAAAGTTTGGGCACCCCTCTGTGGCTGCATAATTACAGTATATGCTCTTTCTTTATAAGAGAAGATCGCAGTGAAATTTGATTCGGTTTCTAGATAGTGTCATGTTTTCAGACAGAAATACAGTGTAGCAGTATTGAAATATGTGAAATTAAATTGAAACTAAAAAATAGGCTATGCAAAAGTTTGGGCACCCTCTCTATTGTGTGGATTTCAAAACCTGTAGCCCAAGGAGGCTCCTGAAGGGTCGGAGTCCTGCCTAGTTTAGCTCTAACCTCCTTCAACACACCTGCCTGGAAGTTTCTAGTATACCTAACTTAAACTTAAACTAAACTTAACTCAACTTAAAAAATGAATTTTTTCAACCACTGAAGCTTATTAAACTGAAAATTTCTTTGCAGCCGGTTGCTTTAGAATTTAAAGTTAACTCAACTTTTTATTTTTTACAGTGAAGAAGACTGATGTCATTATTCGATTGGAGTGCCCAAATTTATGCACCTGTCTGTTTTTGCTGTGACTTAAATTGCTTAAATTGCTGTTGATTAAATCAATGTGATGTCAGAACTGAAATTTTGCTTCTTCCCTAGGATATAAAATAAATAAAAATTGATATAAAATATCATTATCATTATTGATATAAATAAAAATTGTTATAGTGTGTAGTTATTATAAAGTGTTACCATTTTGGTAACACTTTATAATAACTACACACTATGAACCATTTATTAAGCATTAGCAAATAGTGAATTCATTATCTGTTAAGTATTAACTCTACATTAATAAACGTTAGTAAGCAGTTTATAACTTCAGCTACAAATGCTGTATTATTGACATTTATAAGGTGCTAAATGATTGTACTTTCATACTTTGTTAATGATTTATTTTTCATTACTAAATTCAGTATTGCATTATTAACAAACCAGTTATTTAAACATATTTGGTTGTTTTTTTAGATCATCCAGAATGAGTTAGTAAATTATTAATAAACTATTCGCAATACTGAATTTAGTAATGAAAAATAAATCATTAACAAAGTATGAAAGTACAATCATTAAGCACCTTATAAATGTCAAGAATACAGCATTTGTAGCTGCAGTTATAAACTGCTTACTAACGTTTATTAATGTAGAGTTAATACTTAACAGATAATGAACTCACTATTTGCTAATGCTTAATAAATGGTTCATAGTGTGTAGTTATTATAAAGTGTTAGCAAAATATCTTCTCTCCGTTAAACAGAAATTGGGGAAAAAAATAAACAGGCGGGCTAATAATTCTGACTTCAACTGTGTATATATATATATATATGTGTGTGTGTGTGTGTGTGTGTGTGTGTGTGTGTGTGTGTGTGTGTGTGTGTGTGTAAATAATGTAAACACTTGATTTTTATCACAGGGAGACTTTTAAATAACCTCAATCAGGTATTAAGGCTTTTTAATTCCTTCGCTGCCTTGACAAACCTAAAGATTTAAGTATTTATATCTTCTAAACGTGAATTATGTCATTGTTTTGCAGCACACTAGCATATAGATATCCTTAAGTCTAACATATTGTTATCAACACCCTGACAAACTTTCATTTTGAATTCACTGGGACTTTAAAGTTACTATCTACCAGGGTTTAAAGTCATTATGTAAAGCCTCAAAATACAAGCTAATGGGCTGGATTGGTTACATGTTTGTGATGTAATAAACTGAGGCATTTCCAAACACTTTTTTTTCCACTGTGTCCTCTATAAGATGCAATTTTAGAGATAAAAATGTTCAACAATGGTGTTGACTGATGAATGTGCACATCTTAGGGCCCAAGAAAGAAACAGATATATATGTAAATAATGTAAAAACTTGATTTTCACCACAGGGAGTCTTTTAAATAACCTCGATCAGGTTTTAAGGCTTCTTAATTCCTTCGCTGCCTTGATAACATGACGTGGTGCATATGGTGATGTAGATACAGCATGCGGGGTGAAGTCATGCTGCTGCTCTTTTGACCACCGGCCTATTTTTTTCTTCCATAAATAATAAAAGTTATGCACAGTAAAAAATGGGAGCACCTTATCTACTTGAAAATATAAAACGCAGATGGTGCCAGGGCAATCAGCACCCAGTGCATTTCCCATGCATCCACACTTCTTCTGAGCAGGTCCCACAGTGCATTACTACATCCAACGAGCACATTATTACTATCTAGGAAATGTGCTTCATCCTCTAGGGTATGATAAATCCATTCCACCCCGGACTCCATATGCTTTTCACTGATTAGGTGAGAATATAAGGAATGCTAAGCCAGCTCCTTTCTTTCTCTCTCTCTCTCTTCCTCGTTCCATTTAGGACAGTCCCATGAGTAATATTCGGATGTTTATGAGCTAAAAATGTCTTCAAAGTGTTGTACAGTTGTACATTTCTGTCACATTATGGCTGAATTTTCCCACTGAAATCTGATTAATGAAAAACTGCAAAGTTTTGAAATGTCTCGGGGAATGTGCAACACTCTGAATGTGAAGTGAAATGCTGAAACCTCTGGGTTTGCTGTCCTATTTTCTTTTCATTCTCATGCAAACTCAATATGTGTTACAAATATAAACCGTTATAAACACTGTATACTGAAAGGTTGAACTAATATTATTAGCTCTTTTGTGAAATGTTTATTCTTTTTCAAACATTTGCTGTTTAACGGAGAGAGGATTTTTATTTTCAACACATTTTTTAAAGTTTCAATTACTAATTTCTTTTGTCTTTGCTATGATGACAGTACATAATATTTCACTAGTTATTGTACAATATACAAGCAATCAACTTCAAATGTAGCCATTAAAAAATTTCTTAAGTGGTCTAATAATATTGACCCTAAAAATTGGTTAAAAATGCTTAAATTAAATTAATTTTCCTCAAAATTCTACACACAATCCCCCATAATGACATTGTGAATAAAGAGTTTTTGAAATTGTTGCAAATTTATTAAAAATAAAAAACTTGAAAAATCACATGTACATCAGTATTCACAGCCTTTGCTCAATACTTTGTTGATGCACCTTTAGCAGCAATTACAGCCTCAAGTGTTTTTGAATATGATGCCACAAGCTTGGCACACCTGTCTTTGGGAATTTTTGCCCATTCCTCTTTGCAGTACCTCTCAAGCTTGATTAGGTTGGATGGGAAGCGATGGTGTATAGCCATTTTCAGATCTCTCCTGTTCAATAGGATTTAGGTCTGGGCTCTGGCTGGGCCACTCAAGGACATTCACCGAGTTGTTGTAAAGCCACTCCATTGATATTTTGGCAGTGTGCTTTGGGTCATTGCCCTGCTGGAAGATGAACCGTCGCCCCAGTCTGAGGTCAAGAGCACTCTGAAGCAGGTTTTCATTCAGGATGTCTCTGTACATTGCTGCATTCATCTTTCCCTATTTCCTGACTAGTCTTTCAGGTTCTGCTCCTGAAAAACATCCCCACAGCATGATGCTGCACCACCATGCTTCACTGTAGGGATGGTATTAGCCTGGTGATGAGTGGTGCCTGGTTTTCTCCGAACGTAACGCCTTGCATTCAGTCCAAAGAGTTCAATTTTAGTCTCATCAGACCAGAGAATTTTGTTTCTTATGGTCTGAGAGTCCTTCAGATGCCTTTTGGCAAATTCCAGGCGGGGAGTGGCTTCCGTCTGGCCACTCTACCATACAGACCTGATTGGTGAATTGCTGCACAGATGGTTGTCCTTCTGTAAGGTTCTCCTCTCTCCGCTGAAGAAAGCTGGAGCTCAGACAGAGTGACCATCGGGTTGTTGATCACCTCTTTGACTAAGGCCCTTCTCCTCAGATCACTCAGCTTAGATGGCCGGCCAGCTCTAGAAAGAGTCCTGGTGGTTTCAAACATCTTCCACTTACGGATGATGGAGGCCACTGTGCTCATTGGAACTTTCAGAGCAGCAGAAAGTTTTCTGTAACCTTCCCCAGCCTTGTGCCTCGAGACAATCCTGTCTTGGAGCTCTACAGACAATTCCTTTGTCTTCACGCTTGGTTTGTGCTTTGACATGCACTGTCAACCCTGGGACCTTATATAGACAGGTGTATGCCTTTTCAAATCATGTCCAATCAACTGAATTGACCACAGGTGAACTCCAGTTAAGCTGCTGAAACATCTCAAGAATCATCAGTGGAAACAGAGTGTACCTGAGCTCAATTAGAGCTTCATGGCAAAGGCTGTGAATACTTATGTACTTATTTTTAATAAATTTGCAACAATTTATAAAAAAATATTTTTTTCATTGTCATTATGGGGTATTGTGTGTAGAATTTTGAGGACATAAATGAATTTAATCCATTTTGGAATAAGGCTGTAACATAAAAAAATGTGGAAAAAGTGAAGCGCTATCAATACTTTCAGGATGCACTGTATATAGATATATACAGTTGAAATCAGAATTATTAGCCCCCCTGAATTATTAGGTTAACTAGGCAGGTTAGGGTAATTAGGCAAGTTATTGTATAACGATGTGTTCTGTAGAGTATCGGTGGGAAAAATATGCTTAAAGGGGCTAATCATTTTGTCCTTAAAATGCATTTTTAAAAATTAAAAACTGCTTTTTATTTTAGCCGAAATAAAACAAAAAAGACTTTCTCCAGAAGAAAAAATATTATCAGACATACTGTGAAAATGTTCTTACATCATTTGGGAAATATTTAAAAAAGAAGAAAAAAATCTTATAAATATATATATATATATATGTTTATTTTCTTTTCAGCTTTGTCCCTTTATTAATCTGGGGTCACCACAGCGGAATAAACCACCAACTTATCCAGCATATGTTTTACTTAGCAGATGCCCTTTCAGCCGCAACCCATCACTGGGAAACACCCATACACTCTCATTCACACACATACACTATGGAAAATTTAGTTCACCCAATTCACCTGTACCGCATGTCTTTGGACTGTGGGGGAATACAGAGCACCTGGAGGAAACCCACGCCAACACGGGGAGAACATGCAAACTCCACACAGAAATGCCAACTGATGTATATATATATAGGGAAAATTTTTATTTACAATTAAACATTTCTCTGACTTGACATACTGTTTTTTTCTGAAGTTTTATTTATTATCAATATGTATTAGTTAAGGTCACATTATACACATTTAAAGTATGGTGAGGGAAATGTTTAATTTGTTAATAATGAATTTCTCTTGCAAAGAAAAATTAAACATGGATACTTATGTAGTAAGTATATTAATATTAATGTACTACTTGGGATTAAATCTGTATATATTTTCATAATATGAAGACCAAAAGGATGACCCTTACAGTCACATCAGGAGATGGTTAATCCAAATCTAACTGTTCATGTTCCCCCATGAGTTACGTAATCAGATTACTTATTAGTATCTAGTAAATTAATGCATTCATTTTTTTTTACTCTCTCACTATCCTTTGGCTTAGTCCCTGACTTATCACAGTGACAAATGAGTCTTCGCATTGATCCCATGGGCCAGCCTGAACACCCGCTGGTGACCTACTCACACCTGCAGCTTCTCCACAATGGACGTCCAGTGTTCACTGGGGTGATACCTTTTCAAAAGGTACAAATTTGTATCTAAAAGGTCCATATTAATACCTCAAGGGTACATATTGGTACCTAAAAAGTACAAAAGTGTTCCTCTTAAAATTTTTAGGTACTAATATACACTTTTGAGGTACCAATATGGACCCTTTAAGTACAAATCTGTACCTTTTGAAAAGGTACCACCCTAGTGACAGCTTGCGTACCTCGATTTTTGAGAGTGCACAAGAAGTTTGGCCATACGAGAAATGATCGTGCCTAACTGAGCCTGGTTTTTTCCTTCACTTTCGCCAGTTGGTGAAGTTTGTTCCTCGACACTGTCGCCACTGGCTTTCCTGAATTTGGACTTGTGCAGCTGGGCAACGATGGATTTGATTTTAAGTGTTTGGACTTTCAGCAGTGAAAATTAAACCACACTGAACTGAACTAAACTCAACTCTAAAAACTGGACTGACACAGTTGAAATCTACTAGAACTTCTATGTTATGCTGCTTTGACACAATCTACATTGTAAAAGCACTATAGAAATAAAGATGAATTGAATTATCAAGGGTTGCCACAGCGGAATGAACCAATAATTACTTTATGTGGTGGCAATCCTTCCAGCCGCAATCCAGCACTGGTATGGAAAAGACCTATACACCTCTTATTCACACATGCACTCATTCACTATGGCCAATTTTGTTTACCCAATTCACTTATACCGCATGTCTTTGCAAAAACATACCAAAATGTGTACTTGGACTGGCATCTCAGCATCTTTTTTTAATGTTAACATTTCCATATACTTCCACATATTTATACATCACAATATTGATGAATAATGTCCAAGCCTCAGAGAAGAAATGATAGCAATTATAACAAAAAGTCATGAGACTAATTTTCTTTTACTTATTTTAATAAGTTAATCACACTGTAAAACTCAACAGTCAACTTTATCAAATGAAATGAGTGTAGTTAACTCAAAATTTACTGAAAGTTAATTCTACTCATTTGAAAAGAGTTTTGAACTCCGTGTTGAAGGTAATGAGTTAATTAATACCTCATTACTTCAACTGAAATGGAGTAAGTTCACAAAACTCATATAGATTAGTTTTTTAAGTCAAATGGTTTGTAGCAATCGGTTTCCTCAAACAATTTAAGTTGTCTTAACTTATTGGGCTTTACAGTACTCAGTTGGTTTGAGTTCTCTTCATTTATTGGGTTTTACTGTGCTCAAATTGCTTTGTTTACTTAATGGATTAAGTTCACAGAACTCATATAGATTAGTTTTTTAAGTCAAATGGTTTGTAGCAATCGGTTTCCTCAAACAATTTGAGTTGTCTTAACTTATTGGGCTTTACAGTACTCAGTTGGTTTGAGTTCTCTTCATTTATTGGGTTTTACTGTGCTCAAATTGCTTTGTTTACTCAATGGATTAAGTTCACAGAACTCATATAGATTAGTTTTTTCTTTTTTAACACAAATGGTTTGTAACAATCGGTTTCCTCAAACAATTTGAGTTGTCTTAACTTATTGGGCTTTACAGTACTCAGTTGGTTTGAGTTCTCTTCATTTATTGGTTTTACTGCTCAAATTGCTTTGTTTACTCAATGGATTAAGTTCACAGAACTCATATAGATTAGATTTTTAACTCAAATAGTTTGTAGCAATCAGTTTCCTCATATGGTTTGAGTTGCCTTAACTTACTGGATTTTACAGTACTCAGTTGGTTTAATTTCTCCATTTATTGGGTTTTACTGTGCTCAAATTGCTTTGTTTACTCAATTGATTAAGTTCACAGAAATCATATAGATTAGTTTTTTAAGTCAAATGGTTTGTAGCAATCGGTTTCCTCAAACAATTTGAGTTGTCTTAACTTATTGGGCTTTACAGTACTCAGTTGGTTTGAGTTCTCTTCATTTATTGGGTTTTACTGTGCTCAAATTGCTTTGTTTACTCAATGGATTAAGTTTACAGAACTCATATAGATTAGTTTTTTCTTTTTTAACACAAATGGTTTGTAACAATCGGTTTCCTCAAACAATTTGAGTTGTCTTAACTTATTGGGCTTTACAGTACTCAGTTGGTTTGAGTTCTCTTCATTTATTGGGTTTTACTGTGCTCAAATTGCTTTGTTTACTCAATGGATTAAGTTCACAGTACTCATATAGATTAGTTTTTTTTTAACTCAAATGGTTTGTAGCAATCGGTTTCCTCATATGGTTTGAGTTGCCTTAACTTACTGGATTTTACAGTACTCAGTTTTTAATTTCTCCATTTATTGGGTTTTACTGTCCTCAAATTGCTGTTTATTCAAATGGATTAAGTTCACAGTACTCATATAGGTTAGTTTTTTAACTTAAATGGTTTGTAACAATCAGTTTCCTTAAACGGTTTGAGTTGTCTTAACTTATTGGGCTTTACAGTACTCAGTTGGTTTGAGTTCTCTTCATTTATTGGGTTTTACTGTGCTCAAATTGCTTTGTTTACTCAAATGGTAACGGTAACACATCCGCTGCATAAAATCGTGCTGGATTAGTTGGCGGTTTATTCCGCTGTGGCGACCCCAATTTAATAAAGGGATTAAGCCGAAAAGAAAATGAATGAATGAATAAGTTTTTTTTGTGTGTCTTAGAAATAAAAGTTGTTTATTGTCTTTTTTCCTGTTAAGAATATAACTGAGCCTTTAATTGCCATTAATAAGGGATTTATAAAGCAGAAATAGTCCTCACTTTAGATTAGGTCACAAAATGGGATAAAGTTGTGTTAATAAAGCATTTATTAACATACAAATTATCTATTAGTATATGCCTGAATAATAAAAAATTATAAATGTTAATTTGAATAGTTTATTAATCATTTACTAACTCATTCTGAATGATCTAAAAAACACCAACTATGTTTAAATAACTGGTTTGTTAATAATGCAATACTGAATTTAGTAATGAAAAATAAATCATTAACAAACTATGAAAGTACAATCCTTAAGCACATTATAAATGTGGTTATAAGTCAATAATAATACAGCATTTGTAGCTGCAGTTATAAACTGCTACTAATGTTTATTAATGTAGAGTTAATACTTAACAGATAATGAACTCACTATTTGCTAATGCTTAATAAATGGTTCATAGTGTGCAGTTATTATAAAGTGTTACCAAAAAGTTTATTTAATTTAACGAAAGAAATTAGAAAGAAAGCTTTTATTTATTTACTTCTACAATGCACCATCCTGAATCTCCAGCGGCACATCCTAGGAAAAAACCCTCGTGACGTCGCCATCATCCACCAGGAACCGGATATCCGCCTCAACCGGAAAAATATCCCATATTTGGGCATTCTTAGCAGGAGCAATGGCAGCTTACATTGTATGCGAACGGCTAGCTTGAACGCTGAACGTGCAGTGCAAATAATCGATTTTTAAACATTTCCAAATCCCAGATCGAGACGGGCGAGTGGCGGATTGTAACTACACATAATTTAAGATGTCGAAAACCAAGTGCTAGAGACCTATCCTTCAAACCACTAACACTTAGCGCGGCGTTAGCATCCTCGGAACCGACCGTGTATTTGTTCCTCCCCAGGTATTAGCCGCTCGCTGTGGATTTCAAACCCGGTGTTAGCCGCTCTCCATGCCCGAGCAAGGCCCGAGAATGAATAGCTTCTCCCTCGGCGAGTTGTGCTGGCTCTTCTGCTGCCCGCCCTGTCCGAGTCGCATCGCGGCTAAATTAGCATTTTTGCCGCCCGAACCCACATATTCCGTCCACACGGACCCGAGCGGCGCGACTAGCCTGCACCTCACCGAGCGCGCTGACTGGCAATACTCGCAACGGGAGCTCGATGCCGTGGAGGTGCTCGTGACCCGAACCAGCCGCGGGAACCGGGTCGGCTGTATGTTCGTTCGCTGCGCGCCCGCGAGCCGCTACACGCTGCTGTTCTCCCACGGGAACGCCGTGGATCTGGGCCAGATGTGCAGCTTCTACATCGGCCTCGGCTCCAGGATCAACTGCAACGTGTTCTCCTACGATTACTCGGGTTACGGGGTCAGCACTGGGAAACCGTCCGAGAAGAACCTGTACGCGGACATCGAAGCGGCCTGGCAGGTGCTGAGGAACAAGTGAGTGCTTCTGAACAGGTGTTTTTGAGGGTCTGAACAGGTGCTTCTGAGGATGTTTTCTTGCAGGTGTATTGGGAAACTGCATAATGGTATGCTTGCTTCTATATGAAATATTATTGGCTTGTGAAGTATTGGTTTTATATTCACACATTCAGACTTTCTCCTTATAATATAACTCCAGTAAAGTATTCTTAGCCAATACTAAATGGTGAAATCATAATAGCAGCCAATGACTAGCAAAGTACAACATGGTTCACGGTCAAATAAATAGTGCTAATGTTGATATTCAAAGCACCATGGTAAACAATATAGGGAGCATGTCATAAGTTGTCACTGAACGAATGTGCTAATATAAAATTAACGTTTACCTCAATAAACCTTCAACCTTGAGGTAAAGGTGGTTATTTATCCCCTAAGTGACAATTTGTGACATGCTTCCTTCATTGCAGGGGTGTCCAAACTCCAGGGTTCATACGGTCATGGAAAACCTGGAAAAGTCATGGAATTTTGACGTGGCATTTTCCAGGCCTGGAAAAGTCATGGAAATTAGTTTAACAATCTGACATTACGATATTTTGTATTTCTGTCATATATATTGCGATGTAAATACAATTTCACCAGATGATTTAACAGGTTTATTTGGAGTGATTTGGGAATTGTGTAGAGGAGTGAATCTCGAATAATATATAACAAATTAGGGCTAGATGATATGGCAAAAATTTATATCACGATTAGGGACGCTCCGATCGATCGGCCAGAGATTGGTATCGGCTGATAATCATATTTTATGACTCGATCAGTACTCGCCAATCTGGCCGATCTCATGAACTGATCACAGGTGTCCGTTTAAGAGTTTATATGCAGAGGAACCAGACATGCTAGTTGGAGAGCAAAATATTGGAATGGCCTTAGACCTTTTTACATATATAAGAACTGAGAGTTCTGTGTTTTTGACATTTTTACAAGTTATCTAAAACCTGTCTGAAATGCAATTAAAAACGTAAAAAAAATGTTTTAATTGAATATTTCATAATATACCTTTTTGTAATATACTTACTGCAATAAATAAATATATATTAATAGATGTGCATTTTAACATCTTATGCATCAAATATGTACTTTTTCTTTACTGAGACATGTCGAATTCTTCTTCCATCATTTGCAATGTTTCCAAATTGCTTTGTTAGTTGTTTTTCTTACCATTTTTTTGTGTCTGTTTTATCTATTATTTTCTGTAAAGTTGCTTCTGACCATGACATGTCCACACTAAATGGTTATAAGAGACATGTTTGAGGGATTATATGCAACATTCTTCATTTATTCTCTGAGGTGTAAGGCAAGATCTCCACTTAATTATCATACTTAGGGGGAAAATGTGCTTCATGTATTATAAAGCTTGAGGCATCAGAATCGGTACTCAGTATTGGCCGATCACCATCACAAATAATCGGTACTTGGTATCGGCTGCAAAAATCCTGATCAGAGCATCCCTAATTACGATATATTTTTTTAATTTCAGTCGAAAAAAATGCTAAGAATGCACACAATTATATTAATATATTATATTGATATTGAATTATTGTTCAGCCCTATTACAAATAAATAACAAACATGGATTAATAAAATATAGTAAAGATCAAAGTGAATGATAGTTATCAGGTATTCACTATTCTGGTACAGATATTGAATAATCAACACTAGTCTTCATTGTATATTATTTAATCTTTATTAAAGTTACAAAAAAATTCTTGTTGCTGGAAATTTTAAAATTTACTCACACTTCACTTGTTTCAATACTATTGGAGTTATTAAATTATACTCTTTTTGTATAAAAAAAAGAAAACTCATAAATGTTTGAAACAAGTGAAAGGAGTAATGAAGATCGTAAGTAATTTTTGGATGAACTCTCTCTTTAAAAATGCAGGTAAATGATAAACTTTTACTCCGTTATGATTAAACTCTATATTAAACTATAATCCCAACATTGCATATTATGATGTGACTATTGCGGATGCACACATTGCTATATCGATGCTGAAACGATATTTTGCACAGTCCTAACCTGAATATAGGATAGTTGTCTTTACTTCTTTTCTGTCCTTCGCCAAAAACTTGCTCTCACATTGTTAGTTCTGTGTAAGCATTATCAAAATCAATTTTACATAGATATAAAAACAAATTTATACAAAATAGATTGTTGTGTGTTCTATGATATGCTGTAATAAATTTAAAGTCATTATTTTTCTTGTTATTTACCAAGTATATGTTGACATTACATGAAACATTATGTCATGTAAATGTACTGGAAAAGTCATGGAATTTTAGTAGTAAACATGTGTATGAACCCTGAAACTCGGTCCTGGAGAGTTTAGCTCGAACTTGCTTCAACATACCTGCCAGGAAGTTTCTAGTATAGACAATTTTGAGGGATGTAAACAAAAACAATGGTCCCAACGTATTTCCTGTTTTACATTTTTTAAATTTCTATAGCTTCTGGGAATCCAGAAAGAGCCACACATTGATAAATAATGTTATGATAGCTGTTTTAATAAGTTATGATTTAATTGCCTCTTGTTACAGTTATAAAATGGTTTGATAACAAGCAGGAAATGTTCCTGGGCCAATGACATCACCACATTGAAATGGTCAGCAGCACCCTATCTAGACTACACCATAAAACAGTAACATGATTAAAATACATAAAATCATGATTTCGGAGTATTTGTACAAGTCGGGATTTGAACGCAAAAGTAATTTGAAGCACAGTAACAACGTGCACACGCACGGTCCACTAGGCCATATGAGACAGAAGGGTTTTCTGACCCTGTAAGTCAAATACACATTCGGCAGGTCTCGAAACGCTTCTGATCTGATCGATGCTTTGAATCGCTTTAGTCACGTGACCAGGTGTTTCGAAACACTTCAGTCACGTGACCTGGGTGTTTCGGATCATGCTTCGGTGCAGTGTTTCGAAACACTTGTGCTTCGGGATCTCGACACTGTGTCGAAACGTCAGTTTCACGTCAGCCATCCCTAACAATTTCATGCAAATATGATTTCAAAACAGCATTAGCACTGTTTATTAGACTGTGATCAATGTTGTGCTTTGACTGTCATTGGCTGCTAATATGATTTTACTATTTAGTATTGGCTAAGAATACTTTCCTGGAGTTATATTTAGGAGAAAGTCTGAATGTGTGAATATAAAACCAACTTTGCCTCGATCTGAACAGGTGCTTTTGTGACAGACTGAAATATTGTGACATCATTGGCTAAGGTTATCAGGATTTTAAAGTGTGTTGTGTAATATTTTGCATCAGTTATTAAGGGACTGTCATCAGCAAAATTTGAATTTAGGAATTTAATAAATCAGAAATTTGTTAGTGGTAAAAATCCTTATTAATGCCCTCATACATTAAACAACTTTTTTTTTACTTTTGCGGGTCTCTCTGTTCGGTTTTGCATCGCTGTTTTTGCTTTAACTGGTGTGTTCAGAGAAAACTCTCATACCCCTTAATTTTGTAGTGTGATCCTAAAAAATCTCAGTTTGAAGGGCTACATGGCCCTTCCTCTTACCCCAATCAATGCTAGGCCTTTCATAATAATCAATATACCAACTTATCGCACAACACATGGCCATCATCTCAATATTTTTTTGTGATGCAATATTTACCGGCCATATATATATATAAAAACAGTGTCAGCAACATTTTAGCTGATTGCGCAACGGTTCTATCTCTATCGCAGGTGTCAGTATGATAAAAAAACACTATAGCATTTACTATAAATTACTATAGTATATTTTCATGCAAGGTCTGTTATTTTTTTTCTAGTTTTTACCTTTTTTAGGCTTTTTTGTTAACATTTATCATTACTTATTTATTTAAGATGTGCGTTTTCACATTCTCATTCAAATTCCTAATTATTAAGTTGTTAAAATGACTGTAATGAAATATTCTTAAGAATAAAACATGATGTGTTCTTTGGAAGAGTGTACTTGCATTGTGATTATAATATTTTGTCATTCTGGCATTATATAATGACATAACATGGTCTTAAAATGACAAGAATATCGTTTTTTGCAATATATTTTGGTGCAATATATTGTGCGTAGGGCTGGGCAATATGACAAAAAAAAAAATATCTCGATTTTCTCAAAGTTTGACCGATTCGCGATTTCGATTTTTTTTATTTATTTTTTTTATTAATTTTGTTTTTACTGTGTAACTACCTTACCAGCTTACCTTGTTCATTTAAATTTAAATAAATGCCGAAACTAGTTTTTTTCATGCTCACTTGTAAAAGAAAAGCAACTGTGTGACTAAACGTGGTTATGGCACTCTCTCATATAGGGATGCTAAATATAGCTACAATAGAAATCACAGCACCCGTATTTATGTAGAGGTCATATGTTGTGCAGCTTTGGGCAATTTTTTTTTTGGAGAGAAAATGACCAAAATGTAACGTGAAGATTGAAAAGGATTGGAGGGGAAATAAATATTTCAAATAACAGAAAAATAAACAATGATAATGCAGCAATAGTTTATCTGTATTAGTGGCATGGCAGAAATATATATTTAGACAGGCCTTGTCAAAGTGAGCGGGCACTTTCACTAATAAAAAATATAGCACTTAAATTATTTCATAACAATCAATAAAATAACAGCGGTTTTATATCAAAAATTGGTAATGATATAAAATATACTTTTGATGGTAAAATATAACCATTTAAACGATTTCAATATTCAAACATTAAATAACGAATGCATCAAGTTAAATATAAAAAAACAAATGAATCAACACAGCATATCAGGATATAAAGGACTATATTTAGCAAAATGCTGCTCTTTTGTTTTATGTTTACTTCAGTAATTCCACCCGGGAGCTGTTTTGCACTGTGAAACTGAAAACACTGAAATAAGTAAAAGAAGGGCATGCATCGAGTACTTTTGTCCGTCTCATCATTTGCTCGAGCATGAATTAACGAGCTGTTACTCTGCCGCCGGACATTGCGGAGAAAGTTACACCTATCATCATGCTTAAAACAAAGAATTAGAATTATTAAAGTGGCGATCGGGTGCGGATATATATATCAGATAAAATAATATGTGCGGGCGGGTGGATGATTAGAATGAAGGAGGCAAGGAGCGGACCTCCGCCTGTCGAGCCTTCTCTCCTCTCCTCTCCTCGCGCGCGCGCGCGCCCGTCTCGCAGCTCGCGCGGGAGAGACAGGCGGCTTCGGGACAGAGCCGCGACATCAACACACAGAATCAGCACAATTCAGCACGGTTGTCTAACAGTTTAGAACGGTTTGGCACGATAGTGGAAAAGCGGCTTTAATATTTTTATTTAAAAAATCGCGATTTCTCGATTTTATAAAAAATAAAATCGTCTTAAAACGTAAATTCGAATTAATCGAAAAAATCGAAAAAATCGCCCAGCCCTAATTGTGCGACAGAAAATAGATATTATGACAGGCCTATCCTACGCCTCAAAGATAACGAGAATTGGGACACTTCTACTCCATCATGTGAATGTGCAAAAAGAGGAGTAGGGTTATAATTTGGATTAGGCCTTCTGCTGTCAGTGAGCATTGTTTCAAAAAGAGTTCCCAAGCTCACTGACACCTCCAACAGAGATTTTCATGTGAACATGATGGGTGCTAATATATAATTGGCCATCAAAACGTGTTGAGGTCATGTTTGTGTATTCAGCGATTATGTCGATATATTGATTATAATGGCAGGCCTAATTGGGTGTTGCAAGCAGGGTGTCTGCTGGGTCTTAAAATGTCTTAAATTTCAAAAATATTTTAGGCCTTAAAAAGCCTTAAAATCACTAAAATATTGTGTTGTAGGTCTTAAATCATTTTAAACAGGTCTTAATTTTGCTTTGTCCAAGTAAAGCTGCGGTCACACTAGAGTTTGAGCTTGCGAAATTCTGTCGTACAGCGCTGCAAAAAGGGGCGGGATTAAACAAGATGGTTAGACGTTAAAAAAAGCGAGCGATTGGTCCATGTTTTAAATTTCTGTCCAGAGAGGTCATGTTTTGATCCTCGGTTGGTATCACAAAATCATGTGATGCGATTTCGCAGGTCAGAGTTCACCAAGCTTGAACTTTGACCTTGCGTTTCCGGTCTGATGCATTCGCGTGCGTATGAATGCAAGTCTATGGGGAGAAAAGTCCAGTGTGACCGCAGCTTAAAGCTGCTCAATCGGGCCGACATCTATCCAATCACCAATCCGCTTGTTAAGTCGTGACGTATTGGTGATGTATGAAATACTGTTTTCGGGTACAAGCTGCTACTCATTTAAATTGAGAAAATATTTGTTTATGGCCACTTTTTAGTCCTATCACACATTAAAGTGAATTTTCTATAAAATCATGGTATACACAACAGTCTCTGGACTTGCTGCATCACAAATAGCAAAATTTTAACAATTTATAAAAAATGTATCACTTTCTGGCCATCGGATATTAGGTGTGGATGTATACATTGCGATCGTAATTTTCAAAAGTATTACATCGTTTTGTAAACGTTTATTATTACCATTTGATGAGTCTCCCCATACAGATTGATATAGCGCTTGCCGGAAGCCGCTTCGCATGATGTCAGACTTAACAAGTGGATAATACATATCAATAAAACCTTATTCTAGGGCTGGGCGATCTGGCATAAAATCAAAATTTCGATTAATTGAAGATTTTAACGCGATTACGATTAATGAACGTTTTTTAAATTTATTTTTGCCCTCAAAGTTCACTGACAAGTTTTGTACAGTAAATATGTTCACATATAACCAGTGAGAGATTTTTGAATGAAGGGTGCATTACTTGATTTTAAAATAATTGAAGTAAGCACTATCTGTTATCTATGACTCATTCTTGAACATCAAGGTTGAACAACTGAAATTAGTTTGTGCCGCCCACACTCGTCACCACTATCAAACTGACCAATCACAAAGCCTGTGCTACGTGTCGTCGCGACGTGTTTACATTTCACGTGACTCCACATGTGGTAGGGAAAGTAGATGAAAAAAATCGGCCTTGAAAAATTAGATCGATTTTAGGTTAGGAATGTCAATTTCGATTAATTTTCAATTGATTGCCCAACCCTATCTTATTCTTTATATTTAAGTTTTTTATTGCAAAGGCATACAATTTACAACATCTTATAGACATTTTTATAGCAAATTTCCTATTAAATTCCCTAATCAGGGAAAGAAAACTAAAAACAATCACATGATTCCTCATAATATTACTGGTTATTATCATTTAAAAAAAAAATCCTTTGTGTTTAACCCTTTATTAGTCTAAAATTTCTTTCCTAATGGTCTTAAAGTCTTAAATTCACTGAAATATTGTGTTGTAGTTCTTAAATCATTTTAAACAGGTCTTAATTTTGCTTTGTCCAAGTAAAGCTACTCAATCGGGCCGACATCTATCCAATCACCAATAATACGTTTCAATAAAACCTTATTCTTAAGGTTATTTATTGCTAAGAGATACAATTAACATCTTATAGACATTTTTTTTATAGCAAATTCCCTATTAAATTCCCTAATCAGGGAAAGAAAACTAAAAACAATCATATGATTCCTCATGATAATACCGGATCATTAGAAAAAAAATAACCTTAGTATTTACCCTGTAGAAGTCTAAAACTTCATTCTTAATGGTTATAAAAGGGTCTTAAATTTGACCTAATGAAACCTGCAGAAACCCTGGCAAGCCTATGGCATTGTTTTTTGGGAGTTGTGGACTGAAAAGTTTAGAATTCCTGGGTTAGACTATGGCACTCTGACTAACTTTTAGTTTATGTATTGGTTTTGAGAGGACAGTCGAGGTTTTGAGAGCAACATGAATTTAAATATAAAGTGTTTAATTGGAGCAGAGTGTATAGCAGTTTGAGTGTTTGGTAAACAGGGTATTGAGGACATGTTTTCTGCTGAATATAAACATTTGGTTTTTGCTGAAATAAGTAGCATCTTCCATGCAGTGGGTGTGGATTCTGTGTGGGCTTGTGCGTGATCATGTCCTTTTCTATACTGAATGTTCATGAGGTTGGCCTGCTGGTTCCTAGTGCTGATTCAGCCCTTCGGTCTTAAGTTGTTGTTGTTGTTGAGGACTGCATTCAGACACCACCTTATCCTCTTAGTCTTATCTCTATATTGATCCATTCAAGCAAACTTGGCTGAACTGATCAGTTAATCAGTCTGAACAGCCATTGACCTCATGCTTTTGTTGAACTGTTGAACTTTTCCGAACCAAACAGAACAGCTTTTTGCCGTCTACCAGAGGCAATCCTCATTAGAAAGTAGTGCTTTTTTTTGCTGATTGGAGACATTTGCATATGGTGCATTGACTTTAATAATGTATAGTGGGTTATGCTGAGTGTAAATGTCAGTAATTAATTATTTCTGAAGTACGAACACGATTATTTGTTCGCACATCTGGCAGTGGTTATGTTGTCTAATGAACGTTGGAGGCTGGATGAGTGCAAAACAAATGATTGGTTTGTCTCTTTATAGACTGCTGTTTAGGATGTCATATGAATGTGTGTTTTGATCAACGCAATATCACGGCAATTCGTAACTTTTTGATTTAGTGGCTAATTCGTATGAATTCGTACAATCTAATTCGTACAAATTAGTACGATTTGCTCAACACCCAATGACGGTTGGGGTTAGGTGCCACACCTCCTTTTTAAAATCGTACATTGAACTCGTACGAATTCATACGAATTAGCCACTAAACTGACAAAACGTAAAATACTTGCGTTTCCTTGTGAGATCAGGCTGGTTTTGGTCAAAATTTGGAGGGAGACTTAATTAATTTAAGTCTCAAAATAAGTGAATCTCTGTGGGGACAAATGTAAATAAGTATGTTTTTAATTCAGTGTTAAAGTGGACGTTTTGTAGTAATATTTGTGTATGTTTTAATTGGTAAATGTCTTGTATAGTTGTGTGTAGAATAAGGTTGTGACGATGAGGAAATTTCCCCACCGGTTAATCGACATGTGACAACACCGGTAATACCGGTATCACCGTGGGGGTGGGCGTTTCCTCTTTTCCTCTTTTTTTCTGCTTTTAAATAGCTTATAAATGCGTGGGTATTATACTTTCACTTTCAGTTTTCGGGAATTGGCAATTCTGCGTCAAACTACAAAAAATCACTGTTATTAAACACAGAACTTTTATTAACATAATGAAAAAAACAACAACAATTCTACAGGCTGAAAAAAAACTGTGGAAATTGGAACCAAACAAATATCAACCATAGAACGTTTATTACTTATGTTAGAATATTTTTAAAACGAATAAGAAAATAAAATAGAAATATAAGTAATTAAATAGCACAAAGTTTAAATAAGATTAAACGAATGAACAAGAAACAAATATAAAAAAAACTTCCAAATGACATTAGGCTAAAAAAATGACAGGTCGTCAGTCTTTAAAAAAAATAAAATAAACAAAAACACTGTAATTTTTTTTATTAACAGTGCAGTCTACTTGGTCTTTGCCAGGAAACCCAACATGTTGACCATCTCTGATGGGATCTTGGGGCTCACTATGTTCCCCATCGTGTTGAACACTCTCTCGGATGTGCAGCTTGTTGCGCACAAGCAAAGATACTTTTTGGTTACCTTTGCAAACAGGGGGAACCTACTTTGGTTGTCTTTTGTTCTCCTACCTGACTTCAATGTCTTTATGTATTAATTAGCCTAATGTATTATATATTAATACCTTAGTCCTTATAAACAATCCGTTTATAAAATACATTATTAACAAATTTAAGTTACTGAAGAATAAACCGAATATGAAATATGATCCTTGCATAATGATCACAGCTAAACAAGCTACCACTCAATTTATATATAAACTATAAATAAAAAAATGAAAGAAATTTTAAGTAACCAAGCGGATAGAGCTATTCAATTCATCTGGTGAATTAAGATTCATACTGCAGTATATACCACAGGAAAACAAAATACCGCCATGTCTGATTTTTCCAATATCGTGCAGCCCTAGTTGTGTGACAGTCAACACAATGGAAGTTTCCAAGTATATACGGTCCTAAAACAGGTGGATCTCTGTGGGGAAAATGGAAATAAATATGTTTTTATCCAGTCATAATTAGACTGTTTTGTAAAATTTGTGACCACATTTGTATGTTTTAATTGGAAAGTCCTGTGTTGTAGTTTGACAGTTAACACAATGGAAGTTTGCAAATATTTACTGGTAAACAGTGGTTCAAAAATTGGTGGATCACACACACAAGTTATTTTTGGAGGAAATTGCTGAATACCCAAAATAAATGGATCTCTGTGGGAAAAAAATATGTCAAACTATTATTTATCCAATGTTAAAGTCGAAAACGGCTGTATTGCAGTAATATTTGTGATAGCATTTGTATGTTTTAATTGGTAAATGTCTTGTATAATTGTGTGACAGTCAACACAATGGAAGTTTTCAAGTGTTTACCACTGAGCAGTGGTTCGAAAATTGGTGGATCATACAGAGGTTGTTTTTGGAGGGAATTGCTGAAGTCCCAAAATGAATGCATCTCTGTAAGGAAAAAAAGTGAAATACTATTATTTATCAGGTGTTAAAGTGGAATTGGACTGTTTTGTAGTATTTGTGATAGCATTTGTATGGTTTTATTGGTAAATCCTGTATAGTGTGTGACAGTCAATACAACGGAAGTTTGCAAGTATTTACTGGTGAACAATGGCTCAAATTGGTGGATCACACACAGGTTATTTTTGGAGCAAACTGCTGAATTCCCAAAATAAATGGATCTCTGTGGGGGGAAAAAAAGTAAAAAATTTATTATATATCCAATGTTAAAGTCAAAGATTGGCTGATTTGCAGTAATATTTGTGATAGCGTTTGTATGTTTTAAATAGTAAATGTCTTGTATAGTTGTGTGTCAACACAATGAATGTTTCCAAGTATTTAATGTTTGTGAACAGTGGATTAAATTTTGGTGGATCGCCCGCAGGTTATTTTTTTGTAGGGAATTGCTGAAGTTCCTAAATAAATGGATCTTTTTTGGGGAAAAAATGTCAAACTCTTATTTATCCAGTGTTAAAGTCAAAAACAGACTTTTTTTAAAGTAATATTTGTCATAGCATTTGTATGTTTTAATTAGTAAATGTCTTGTATAGTTGTGTGACAGTCAGCACAATGAACATTTCCAAGTATTTACTGTTATTCAAAAATTGGTGGATCACACAGAGGTCGTTTCTGAAGAACGGTAGCTGGTGAGTTTTAATACTTGTTAACAGCTTTCCTGCTGTTACCGAGGCACTGGTTTCAAATCAAACTTTCCAGGAAAACATCCTGTAATTTAAGAATTTTTTAATAAGGCTGTACTGAATCTCATAGTTTTTTTTTTTTCCTGCAGTAAAAACTTTTAATTGGAAACATGACACAAGAGAAGTAGCATCTTATTTTTAAGTTGTGATGTTATGGCTTTTTTTGTCCTTTATTGCACCTTCTGCCCCAAACATCATCTTGAATATCAATTTCCTAAGTGTTATGTTGAGCAGCAGATAAACCGTAAATGACAATATTTAGCCTGGAGGGCCGGTGTCCTGGAGAGTTTAGCTCCAACCATAATCGAACACACCTGAACCAGCTAATCAAGCTCTTACTAGATATACTAGAAACTTCCAGGCAGATGTGTTGAGGCAAGTTGGAGCTAAACTCAGCAGGACCCCTGGTCTAGACCCTGAATTTGTGTAAAATCTGCAGCATTCCTGGAGGGACTGCCTAGCGCAGAGGTATGCAATCACAAATTTTGACAGGCAGGTAGGACAGCCTATCGTAATGTTTGGACCTAATGCTTTGACTGGATGAACTTTTCTTTGCCTTACACCTTCTACAGAATATTAGAATACACAAATACAGTTAGAAGGCTTAATTTAATGATTGCTATCAGGATGCGCAGACTACAACCAGCAAAACAAACATGCTTTTCAAGACAATCACCTTTTGCAGCTTTAATAGCAACACTTGCTAGTGTAATTACTGTACTGTGAACAACAGTAGCCCCTCAGTTTGACTCGCTTTAACCTTCCACTATGCTGACAGCTATACCCTGAAATTGATCTGGGGAGGTACCGCTTGTAGAAAGTACTCAGATGGCAGAGTAAATGAACTCTGAGCCTGTTGTATGTTTGCTAGCGTAACAGTAGTAAGTCACTGCATTCTTTGTAGACACGCAGACATTTGCTAGATGTTAATGCCATGTTTACTTGTTGACGCAGAGATCATAATCATACTGAACTGTATTTCAGAGTTGACAAGGTAATTTAAAATTCATTGGATTGTGAAATTAGTTTTAATATTAGATGAACGCCAGTCCGAGGACCCTCCATGCTGCAGCATTAGGAAGCCAGCAAATTATAAATATGTAAACATGGCCTTAGTGGTAATTGTGACCTTTTGGAATTGTTTTATCAGTTTGCCAATGCAATTGGACAGAACTTTTTGAAAACATGTTTTGGACAATTGGAAAGTCCAATAGTGCGTCAACAACAATCTGGCTGCTTTGGTATTCATGTCTACAGGAGAATGGTGCAGTATGATTTGCATGATTATGATTAATATTTTAGCTTTCGGACATTCTAGCTTAAGCGGTAGTTACAGTGGTGCTTACCTTAGCAATTACCTACTTAAAATTGACTCTCACCAATATGGGTTTAAAGTTTATAATCTGAAGTTGAAAAGTTCTCTGTTTGTATTCAATGCAAAGGCGGAATCCTTCAGACTCATTTGAATAAATTAAAACTCATTAAACTGAGAGCGTAGCTCGCAGTACATTTTAATGCTAATCTGTTTTAAGTATTACCATATCAGCACCTGACACCTTTCTCAGGCCATTCGCTCCATCCAAACATTCACATTTTTTTTATTTTTTATCCGGGGTGTTTGTTCAAGTAAGATAATGCACAAAGGATTTGACTTTTTAATGTGTTATTTACCTCCTCTGTGCTTCCTCCTGGGGTTTTTGGCCCGCTTCTGGTCCATTGTGCGCTAAGTCGTTTTCTGTTTATGGAGCATAATGCATTTCGTAAGGCAATGGGCAGAATTTTCTTGGACTGTCCAAAGGAAAATCCTTTTTTCGACAAAACATTTAAAGGCCAGAGTCTGTCGGGAGTATTCTCTCCAGCTTTAGCGTGGTGAGCAGTTTCTAAAACTATAACTTTGTTCTTCTTACCATTAATCTATTGCAGTTTTTACGCTCTAGAAATGATAGAAGTCCTACATGTTGCCATAAAATGTCCTATATTCATTCAGTCAGCAGCAGTGTTTCAGTCTTATGACCCTCTTCAGGCGATGATATTGTCGGTATGCTGTGCACCTGCTTGCGAACTTCCAAGCGTGTGTGTGGTTTTAGGGGTTTATGCAAGTAATAAATTAACTTCAGAGGTTTTTTGAAGGAAAAGTCAGTCAATTAAACTTTCCTAAAGTCGTCAGAAAAAGGGAAAGAATGTTCCTCGTAACATTTTTAAAACTTAGTGTTCATTAAGTTGAGCCTGACAGTGCAGGTTTCACCACAGCGCTCGCAGTGTCTCTCTCCCTTTCTCTGTGTGAATTATTTACAATGCTCTTAATGAACCAGACAGAGCTGCCTTGGACTGTTGGATGGCAAATTCTGATGCTTGGTCTGTTACCTGCAAGTCCAGGGCTATGCTTGTTTCTTGTTTTATACTTAAAACAATTTTTTTTTTTGGTACTTGTCACATTTATGAGGCTTGTGTCTCTACTGCCAAATGGTTTTTGGAGGGCACACAGTTGCAGTCCATTAAATAATTTTAAATGGATTTAAATTTTCCAATGTCCCTGTAAAGCTACCCAATCAGGCCAACACCTGTATACAGTATACAGTCATCAACAATACATCTCGATAAAACTTTGAACAAAACTCTATTTACTAGAGGTGTGAACCTACACTGGTCTCCCGGTTCGGTTACGATTATCATGCCATCTATTCGGTTCAATACGATATCTCGGTGCATTGACGATGCTTTCCATACACAATTTAACATTTTACTTTACAGGCGCTGTTCACCGATGAGTGACACTGATAAATGGCAGCGGCGCAGTGTTGCCAGATTGGGTGGTTTTGAATAGGCATTTCGGCGACTTTTGGATAGTTTTTGGGCTGGAATCAGTCAGCTACATCTGGCAACACTGCAGCGTCGATCACAGCTGATCCATGATAGACGCGGTGGAGAAAACTCGCGCGCTCGTGTCTATCCAGAAGTATCGATGTAACAGCCGAGAGGAGAGGAAAAGTCACCCCAGCTGGTCAAATGGGCCACAGTGAGTGAGAGAATGAAAGTAAACTCCATTTCTCTATCGCAGTGAAACAGGGGCTTCTACTGTAAGTGTTAGTGAAAGACTGTCCAGCAAACACACATGCAGTGAAATTGTGCACAGCTTTAAGTAGTAGGAGCGTTGTAAACACTCGCTCTCGCCTCCCTCGCCATAGTAAGCTACGGCGATTTAGCGCATATGAGATAAATGACGTCAGTACATAATAACCGATTATGATTATTACTGAAACGATACCGAATTCTCCGCGTTTGCATCACGGTGCACCGAAGAAACGATTAATTTTGACACCCCTACTATTTACAACTCTGTTTAACAATGTGGTTCTTCACAATAACATTTGTAAGTTCTCCACGTGTTTATAGACCACAGTATGTGGTGAGGACCCTGACCTGGACAGACTGTTGTACATTTAGGCCTCATTTACACTAATACGTTTTCGTTTTAAAATGCATAAGTTTTGCTACGGTTACGCCATCCGTCCACACTTCACCGGAGTTTTCGAGCGCCGAAAATAGAGCGTTTTGGAAACGCTAAACACGCCGTTTTAGTTTTAAAACGCTGCTGCTCCGTGTTAGTGTGGATGGGGGGAAAACGGAGACATCTGAAAACGGAGGCGGGGACATTCGCCTATCTGATTGAGGCTTTTTCCTCAATATTAAGTAGCCTACATCCTCTCCTTGTAAGTTCAGACTTCGCAAGTTTGATAAGGAAAACAAACTCCCGAAGACACGTGAACAGTGAACTTCATAACCTCATTCACATCAGCCCGGCTACGCTGTTTCACTTTCTCAACAATAAAATGAAAACATGATGTGAGGAACTGCATATTTTCATTTTGATATTAACTTAACAGACACCAAAAATGTTGTGGCGTTGTGTAGCTACATGTTTATATGACCGTCATCTTCACTGTATTCATATTTATAACAAAACAGAGCCTATAACATAACTGCCTCCTTTCATTTTCATTGAAAATACGAAACATACCCTCTCTTTTGCGGAATATCAGTTGGCCATTATTGAAGTACATCGTACAATAAGTTTATACAATAGAGAAAATAAAGGCAAGCAATCGGTCAAATGTGCGGAATCAGTGTACGTGGTTACATTAATCAAGATATTAACCTAACTTATCTTTGCGCTCAGCCAAAACACGTTACCTGAGAACAAGTAATAGATTCAAAAGACCAAAGTCGGGGAATATGTTGTTAGATGTAGACAACAAGATGAATTAAATATCATGTAAAAATTTATAAAATTAATAAATTAATTGCTAATAAAATGCCTGTTTAAAAATGAAAAATTATTTTTAAACAGGCATTTTATTGGCAGTTATATCAGGGTGGCTCTAGCTGCTGAATGCTGAAGAGTTGTTGGTGCATCAAACACTTAATTACAAAAAAAAAAAAACCTGTACAGGAAAAATGTACATAATGTCCTTTGCAGTTTATGTTATTGCTTTGTTTTGCATTTCATGTAGTCCTCAGGTCGTGGTTTATGTATTCAGTGGAGAAACTCAAGTTTAATGGGACAAATTGCTGCATCTTGGATGCTTTTAGTGGAAATGCGACAATTGCCTTGGAGTTATGGCGCTTCCACACATGTGCCTGTTTTATTCAGCTTTGCTGCTCTTGTAGCCTCAGAGTTTGGGAGGAAAAGCAACTGTTCTACTCTGTCATGAT
Organism: Danio kyathit; assembly: GCA_903798195.1. Classification (NCBI taxonomy): domain Eukaryota; kingdom Metazoa; phylum Chordata; class Actinopteri; order Cypriniformes; family Danionidae; genus Danio; species Danio kyathit. Next base: position 13,507,101 of record LR812525.1, read on the forward strand.
TACAGCAAGTACATTGTATGCTTCAATGAAGTCTGCTAGAACACTGCTAGAAAAAGCATAGTTATATAAACAATGAATAGATTAGATTGTTTGCTGTTTTAAAAAAAAAAAATCTGTCCTTGTGTTGAGGGCACAGAATTGTCGATGAAGCTTTTCCCGAAGCTATTTTCACATAAAACATTTCTAATGATTTTGATGCTTGTATTGAACAGTACAATCCATTCGCAATACAGAACACAGACAAAAAAAGCACTTGGAGGCCAAAAAATGCTTTTAGATTTACAACTTGTTTACATTTAACCTTCAAGGTTCCTGTCGAAAGTTGAACTGCATTTGTTTTGAGCTGTTTCTGCTGATATTTCGTTTCTTCTTGCAAAATTTCACATTTATTATATTGGAGAAAGGTTGTGAAATACAATGAAACTGCCTGCTCGCCTCTTTAAATGCTGTTTCCCCTTTCACTAGCCTTCGTTTGTCCTGATTTAAAGGCAGAACTTCTTCTGTAATTACTGTACTGTGTGCACTGGTTCCTTGGTTTGACTCTCTTTAACCTTCCTCTTTGCTGACAGCTCTGCCCTGAAAATGATCTGCATGGCTGATCAATGGTGCACTCTTAGACAGCTACATTTTTTTTCACACTTTTCTCTGAATTCTAGGATGTCTCAGAGCCATTTAGCAGTCCAGAATTAACGTATTCCTATTCCAGCCTCCATCTGAAGAGGAATTATCTCTTATCGAGGGTAGCACTAATTAAAGTTTACATTGAAATCACATCATTTAAAGAGTCATTGCGTGCTAGCTTTAGCATACAAATGATGAAGGATGCATTAATCTTCTTTAACTACCCTGAGTAGGGCTGCACGATATTGGAAAATTTGATATTTTTTTACTTTGTGATGTATATTGTAAATACAATTTCACCATATGACTTAATACAGTGGTTCCCAATCGTTTTTTTTTTTTTGCCTGAGACCCCCTCAGCAAACTTGTTATTTTATATAATTTTTTACAATTTGTATTGTATTTTTGATTAATAAATGCTGTCTTGGTGAGCAAGAGAAGCTTATTTTAAAACATTTACAAATCCTACTGACCCAAAACTTTTGACCGGTAGTGTATATATGTTATAATGACTTTGAAAAGTACAAATTGTCAGCACAGGCAAAACATTTCAAAACATTCAAACTAGGGCTGGACAATAATTCGATATCAATATATATCGCGATAGAATTTTTTTCAATAACGATGATATGATTTTTGAACCCATTTCCGATATTTCGATATAAATTTGCATATATATAAATATATATATTATTATTTATATAAGATCTTATACATGTATCACTTGTCACTGAATGACGTTCAGTGCTCAGCCGTCAGAAAGAGCGTGATCTGACGTCACTTACGTGATGACGAACAACACAGACACGCTGCCAGCGCTCAGCACAGCAGTTGGTTAAGCTGCGCCGCAGAAAGTTCTAGCTACAAAATGAGTGCTCTGAATACAGATGCGAATGAACAAGCTTCCACAAGTAAGAATGCAGACGAAATAGTTGATAAGAAAGGAAAGACTAATTCAGTGGTGTAGAAGTGGTTCAGTAAAGTTAGCAACAGATTCGCAGATTCGTATTTTCCGGATCAATAACTCATGACCGAAACATTGTTCCTACACAAATAGCACATTTTTTCAACTGTCGCAATGTATACAACCACCTACAACCTTATTTTCCTAAAAATGAGCTTTCCTACGCGCTGGACGCAATATATTGATCTCTATGCGCAGGCGGCAAAGAGACCGATCCTTAGGGACCGTCTACAAAGAGCAAAACGCAAAAACCAATACTACAAAAGCTGTCAATAACTTCCCTCTAACTCATTATACTGCCATCAAACTCAGATCACATGTCACTGCTGTCCTGATGGTTAGACTACAACACTTATTTTTCTAAAAAACTATTTTGCATATTTTTTTATGAATTTTTATTATGAAAAATATTCAATAACTTTACTGTAAATTACAGTACTCTCACCAAATTCAGTTCACACATCACTGCTTTGCTGCTGGTTATACTACAACAATTATTTTTCTAAAAAACTATTTTGCATATTTTTTATGAATTTTTGAGCTTTATTTGATAGTTTATTTCACATTTCTTGTTTGTATAGGCTAAATACAAATAAAAAGTGAACAAATTTTTTTGTACTGTTTTTATTTAAAAAAAAAAAGTTATAAGAGTCTGGAGGTATTATCGACTTTGCAAATTCACTTTGCAGACATTTGTAGGTACAGACATCCATTGTGTGCGTTCTTGGCAGTTTTTCCTTTCTTTTTAATATTGTCCATATCGATATCGGAATTATATCGTATCGACCGAAATAAAAAAATATATCGTGATATAAATTTTTGCCATATCGTCCAGCCCTAATTCAAACGGAATTTTGAATTCTGATAATATTTCATTGGCAAATAATTTTGCTTGTTTTAAGCAAACAATCACTTAATTTTGAGGTGTATTTTTTTTTCAGAAAACAAGACATAATTTCCTATGCTTTTTCATGTGTCTAGTGTGTATCTTGATTAAAGATTTTTAGATATTTGGATTGAAAACAGGACAAAACTACTTAGTTTTTTATTTTATTATTATTGTTATTATTGTTATAACAGCTCACGGATGAGCTTTTTTTTTAATAAAGGGTTGGAAATGAGTGTTTTTCTTGTTGTCTGGATTTGCATGTGTTGAGAGTATTTTCATGCATAACAATCTATAAATACAATCAAGATAAAGATACAATTGAAATAAAGTTGTTATCATATCCCGAGTCTAACAGTATCAGTGTTTCCTCTAGTATTTTTTCCAGCTGTGGCGGCAGACTCTGTTGGGCCTGTTACACAGATCTACCAACTACCTATAGCGTTATTTCAATGACAAATGTCATGAGCGCAGTATTACAAGCCGAGATCGCATTTATGTAATACGAGCATGCGAATCTCTTTGCTTGTGCGTCGATTTCCTCTGTCCGTGCATCTTGCACGCCCTCAAATATACACTGCTGAAGTGCAGGTTTTCTTGTGCACTCTCAAATAAACACTGCCGAAGTGCGATTTAGTGCATTTATGTAACAAGTCTCCAAAAATTATTAGATTTGCTCAGAATATTTATGAATGTCTCCAATAGACCTACCGAGCGGCATTAATGCGTCCTGAAGTAAAGTGAAACAGACATAAATTCCAGCAAAATAAAGTCATTATCTATAAATTTTAAAGTATTATAAAGCATTATCTAATTATGGAAACTGTGTTCATCTTAACTGAAAGCTACGCTGTGTTTGCTAGCCTCACGCATAACGCACCTGTCAGTCAGCCAGCAGCATGTCACCTTAAAGGGTTAAAATGACGCACAGCACTACTGCGATTACAGAAAAGTTTGCGCTGTTATAATTCACTTACCTTTTAACACGTTTTGGTGCGATTATAACCCGCTATTAAAAAACAACAATGACTGAATGATTTGAATGAGTAGTAATGTAGCAGTGGCGGGTTGAATTTTGGTGTGGCGCCCCGCCACAGAAGAATGAATGTAGCGGAAACCATGAGTATTCAAGTACAGTAACTGAATGATCAAAATAAAAATAATTCAATAAAATTAATCCTAGTTAAGGTCCCAAATGGTACAATTTCTTATACCTGAATGCGTATAAAATCATTTTACAATCATCAAAAACACGTGTAAATGATCAATTCTAATACAAACTCAACATTGCATATCCTGCGATGTGACAATAATTGCGAATGATCACATTGCGATATCGATGCTGAAACGATATATTGTGCAACCCTGAGTATTGAAAACAACTATATGTTTAATGGTTTCTGAAGCATGCGAAATGCGAGTTCTTTTGCCCATGATTTTACTTTGTGGTTGATAAACTATTGTGGGTTGTAAATTTGCGATGATAATCTGGTCTCCAGATCCCTTCTTTCATTGTCTGCAAGTAGTAAATCATAATTTTGATCACTTAGGATAGCTCTTCACAACGAACCACTTGACTTGAGGTATCATTCATGTTTGAGGTTTAATAATTGGAGTTTGGGATTTCAATATGCACAGTAGCACTTACGAATTCTAGAGTGGGTCATTCAAATTGGTTGTTGCTTAAGAGTGTTTATATACCAATGAAAAGAACTTCCTGTTTGCAATCCACCCCATTTGGAATTTCCATGGAAACCCTGTTTCTGTATCATCCCGAGTCACTAGATCAGCATTTTCCCATTGTTTGCCGCTCTCTTAATGTCTCGGTCAAGTGTATGTAGGTGTGTGTGCCCATTCACTGCGTGCCAGTTTCCCATCCCTGCCAGTTAATCTCGTTTCATAGCGACATCCTTTCGTGATCCCCATGAGGACTCCAAGAGGACAGACAGCCGTTTTTAATCAGGGAGCATTCACAGGTACGATTTACCGGATGAGCTTGAGCCCGAGACTTACATGGTCCATGGCCCCCTATCCCACTTTCCCATTTAAGATTAAGGTTTTACTCCCTTTGTGCGCAGGACATGGGGCTCCTGCTGGTAAACTGAGTACAGCAAAGCAGTAAATCCCGAAATGATAAGACGAGAGCAGTCGGTCACTAGAGCCTCCCCAATAAAAACAGCAGTAAACTGACAGTAGTCGTTTCAGCGCTGTGATGGACTTAGATTGTTTTGCACCAACCAAATCGAAAAGGTGGGAAAATGTACTTCTATTAAATTACTTTGAGTTCAAGGCAGCGGCCCACTAGCTGACTCGAAACAACTCAATTTTAGCAAGGGATCTCCTACTGACTTCTTTCTGACTTTTCTTGCCCTCGTCTGTTAGAGGTCTGTCATGCCCACAGATTCAAAATGAAATCGAGTTGATAGACTAAATGGTCGTGTTAGATGTTATACTTGGTTTCTATCAAAATGGGATATTTTGAGGAATGTTGGAGTCCGAAATGACACTTCACTATTATTGTATGACCAGACATTTTATTTTGAACAGATCTCACCTTTTGTGTTCAATAGAAGAAACATTAATACAGTTTTGGAAAAACAGATGAGCATACAAGCACTCAAGTCTGTGAATACTAGGGGTGTGAACCTACATTGGTCTCACAGTTCGGTTACGATTATCATGCCTTCGGTTCAGTTCGATATCTCGGTGCATTGACGATGCTTTCCATACATAATTAGATTTTTTTTTCACAACACAAGATTTTTTTTATTAATTTATAAATGAAGAGTTTCGTTGCAAAACGAGATATATCCATTTTGAGAAATGTTGGTTATTTGACATTATTATGCAAGACATCAACAGTCAATTTTTGTACATTAAACTATTACTTGAGCTCAGTGAAGGCCAGGAACACAATATTCTTCAAATCCAGGATATTTTTTTATTCAATTTTATGTCCATAAATAGTTCATAATTAAGTCAAAAACCATGCTAAAATGCAACATATTTATCTTAACATTGTCAAACATCTTAAATTGGTTAATAAAAACATTACATCATAAATATATGCAATACTATAAACAAAGATTGATTAATAATAATAAGATTCTGAGTTAGTTTTGGCCAGAACGTACACAACATAACATAACTTTTTTTTTTGTTTTTTTTTTTAATTTTTTTTTTTTGCAAAACGCTATATCCACCTTGGGCTATATTCTACTACTGTAATGCTGTTACGATCCTTGATGGAATACCATTAAGAAAAGCTAGTGAATCAATGTTTTGTTTGATAAGTAAGATTAAGTTGGTTAGATAAACGACTTGTAGCTTGTTACAGAAAGAGTGGAGGCTCCTTCCACACTGCTGCTGAAAACCAAACATGTATGATCAGAGCGGGTGGAGCCACGGTGTCACAGTTCTTGTCTCTGTTGCACTGAGTCCGCAACACAAGCTTGCCTCGCCCCGTCATATTTAATGAATTATTTCACTGTTATAATAATAATAAGAATAATAATCAGGGCTTGACATTAACTTTTTTGATTACCAGCCACTGTGGCTAGTAGATTTCTAACATTAAAATATATTTAATATGTATAAATAAGACTTTGACATGCTAAAATTACTTGATTTAGATTTTATGTCCACATGCCTCCTCATTCATTTAAGTTTTTGTGTATGTTGTGTATGAGCTTGCTCAGTGAGCATGAGCAAATGGGTCATGGTTTCATAGTGTCATATTACAATTAGTTTTTATTTCTCATTGACTTTTCAGAGCTCAAAATTAAGGATTTACCAATTTTATCTCTGACCACACCAAACATAAATTATTATTTTTTTTAGCCACACATTTTAAATGTGTCAAAACAAGCAAAATATAGCTGTATATTATACTTTTTATTTAAAAAAAACAAAAACACAATTGACATTTAAAAAAATAAAATAAATAATTGTCATGTATATAAAATATGCACAGTAATCGGTCCTGGCTTAAGGTCCCAGATCAGCAGTTAACTACACATAAACAGGGAGCTAATCTCATATTAGAGCAATGTTATTTTAAAGAATGATAATTAAACCATATTAACAAAAATAACTGCAAGCAAAAGAAAGCAGGTGAAAAACACCATGTGCCATAATGAAAGGACGATCGCACACACGCCACACACACACACACACACACACACACACACACACACACACACACACACACACACACACACACACACACACACGGTTAATGTTAGGCCAATTAATAATCTGTTCAAAGAATGGTCAAAGCGAAAGCAACCGGTGCTGGAGCTCTTGAAAGCAGCAAGACTGTCGGGTGCATGAGCATAACGTTTTGTTTAGTCTATTTGAAAGAGAACCGATCACACCAGTTGAGTTTCCAGGCACAGCTTCGCGCAGGGAAACAGGAGCGCGCACGCGTTTTAAAAAGTCGTGCGCATCACATCAGGTTTTGCCGCGAGTGATCATCCTCTCATTCGGTATTCACCTGCTCGCGTGAACAGTTATTTTTGTCAGTCGTGCTGCTTCTCTATTCTAAGATTGTATTTGCCATCCTTATTGTCGAACCCTGCTTTTAAGAAAACTACATTAAAATGCATGACATTAGCTTGACTCTGAAGCTTTGATTCTCTGACTGACAGACAGCAGCTGATCAGTGATCTGTAGCCTACGTGACTGACAGCTCGCCTACAGTATAAACAATTAAATGGTAAACGTTTTTTAGTTAGCCTATTGAATCCTCTTTTTAAAAATATGTTTTTTGTTTTGATATTATCGTTTAAATCAATGAGCAAACTCGGAGCACTTCACTGGCGGTGACTCTCTTCCCAGGGGATGCTGAGCTCACGCAGCATCCTGAATGTTTTCTGAAAAAATTCATTTTGTACAAGGACTAAAATGTACATTCTTAAATGTTATTAATGGCACCAATTCACACATAGATTAAGGTCTGAACAGTGATTTCCAATAATAAAATTCAAATGTCAAAAAATGGCGTTTATCGCGTTTTGCAACCAAACTCTTCATATATATTAACAATTATATATTTTTTGTAATACAACTGTGTCCTTTAATACAAGCAGTCAGATATATGAACTGTACCTTTAATTTTACCTGCTCAAAGAAAACACTCTTTTTGAATGTATCAAACAAAACTCCAATACATGCACAGAACAGCATGAGCGTTTATAGCAAATAAACTAATGTAAATATTATCCTGCTTGCTTTTTGAGCGCTGTCAAGCGAGGTCTTACACCCCTATGATTGGTCATTGTCTTCACCCGCTCAACAGAAAGGGCTGCGATTGGCTTTAGAAATGAAAGCGCTGTTTACTGATAAGTGACGCAGGAAGAACAGCTGTGGTTATAGTCTTTATGAGCATAATACGCGGTTATCACAGTTAATCCATAATAGACACAGTGGGGAAAACTCGCACCTCAGGCAGGCTCGTGTCTGGATCCACAAGTATCGCTTTAACAGCTGAGAGGAGAGGAAATGTTATCTCATGAACACGCCAGCGAGTCAAATGTGCAAAGTGAGAGAGAGTCAGAGATGGAGTTTTACAGCATTTCTCCCTAGTAGTGAAATAGCTGCTCATGCTGTGCCTTCTTCAGTGTCAATAAAAGACTTTCCAGCAAACTCACAAGCAGTTGAACTGTGCATAATTATCTACCTTTTAAGTAGTAGGAGCGTTTTATTTACTCTCCTTCGCCATAGTATTCTACTGCGACATCGCGCATAGGAGATAAATGACGTCAGTACGTAATAACCGGTTATGATCTATTAGTTCAATTCACCTTTATCTTTATAGCGCTTTTACAATGTAAATTGTGTCAAAGCAGCTTCACGTATAAGATTATAGTGAATTGAAACAGTGTCAGTTCAGTTTTCAGAGTTTAAGTTCACTTCAGTTTAGTTCAATTCAGTGTGGTTTAATTTTCACTACTGAGAGTCCAAACACTGAACAGCAAATCCATCGATGCGCAGCTCTACAGATCCCGAACCATGCAAGCCTGTGGCGACAGCGGCGAGAAAAAAACTTCAACAATTGTCAAAAGTGAAGAATTAAAAAAACCTTGAGAGAAATCAGGCTCAGTTGGGCACGACCATTTCTCCTATGGCCAAACGTCTTGTGCAGAGCTGCAGTCTAGGCGCCGGAGGCTGGAGAAGTTGGACGTCAGCATTAAGGTAAATGATAGTGCAAGTAGGGCCTTGGTGGTTATGATGTAGAAGATAGAAAATGCATTACAGACTTATTTGATTTTTGAAGGTTAATAATTCATATTAGCTTTGATTTCACAATCAGATTAGTTGTATTCAAAGTTTTAGTGGAAGATCCACCTTGAAAAGTTATGTTGGTAGTGCAGGACTTAAAAACTCCAGTGTTTGTTATCATTAGTTATGTTTTCATTAGAGGTGTGAGCCTACACTGGTCTCACGGTTCGGTTCTGTTACGATTATCATGCCATCGATTTGGTTTAATTCGAAATCTCGGTGCATTGACGATGCTTTTTAATATTTTACTTTACAGGCGCTGTTTACCGATAAGTGACACTGATAAATGGCAGCGGCGCAGTGTTGCCAGATTAGGTGGTTTTGAATAGGCATTTTGGCAAGTTTTGGATAGTTTTTGGGCTGGAATCAGTCAGCTACATCTGGTAACACTGCAGCGTCGATCACAACTGATCCATGATAGACGCGGTGGAAAAAACTCGCTCGCTCGTGTCTGTATCCAGAAGTATCGCTGTTACAGTCGAGAGAAGAGGAAACGCTACACCAGCTGGTCAAATGGGCCACAGTGAGAGAGAGAGAAATGGAGATTACTTTCATTCTCTTAATTAGGTTGCTGAAAGAATCATCTCACGTTTGTCCATTTCAGACAGGATCGGATGGCCTTGTAAAAAAACTACAGGGCACAGGGTAGATTCTGCTCTTCTTGTCTTTGTGGCTGTTCATCAAGACGATGACAAGGTTTGTTTGAGCTCTGGTTGACCATGGCTCGTTATTATATGTATATATTATTACGGTGTAATGTCTCGGCTGTGTATTTAAAGAATGGCAGTTCCTTTGTTTTTATTCTGGCTTGTCCACGAACGAGTGACGCATCTCTGTAAACCAATAGCGTTCAGCTGCGTATCTAGCTCCGCCTTTTGGTACCCTTTTGTTGTGCTAGGTAAAAGTGGTATGGTACGGTTCACTTTTAGGTACTTTTTGACAGTGGAAATGGCCATAAAAGTGTACCAAACCGAACTGTACCATACCGTGTACCACTCAGTGGAGACGGGCCATTAGTGTTATCACCTGTCCTGAGCATCTGCGCTCCCAAAGAGCATCTCATACCTCCAGAATCCACCGTGTGTTTATGGAGTCAAGTCTTTGATACAAAAGAAAAGTCCCACAGTCTCCCACCAAAGCAAATTCCGTTTTCTTTTTGATTTGCTGCTGGCTTATCAGGAAGGGACAATTTTGTTCTGTGACTCATTGGCTGGAAACATTGCTTCATTCACAAATGTTTTTTTTTGCAATATTCCAGTTTTGTGCACAACTACAATTTGCATCTTTGGATGGAAACCTAGATATTGTCATATTGCCAAAGACGTTTTCTTTACACCTAGGAAAAGTTTGAATGCATCTTTCCTAGGGATGCACCGATACCATTTTTTTGAAAACGATCTGATCTCGATACTAAAATTCTGAGTATCGACCGATACTGATCCGATCCCGATATTGTGCTGTTTTTTGTATTATTATTATTTTTTTATTATTAATATAATACGATTTCTATAATTCTGGTGATAAACTCAAATAATATATCTTCTTTAAAGGTGCAGTATGTAAGTTTGACACCCAGTGGTTGAACTGGGTATTGCACTCCTAGATCAAAATAAACACACGCGTGGGATGCCAGAGATTGAGTACAGGAGCGAGTGATTTAAACACAGGAGCAAGTGATTTAAACCGTGTTCTAAATAAAATCAACGACACGCGGTAGAAGGAATTATGTTCCTTATTAAAAGGAGTTTTAGTTCTAACCAACACCTCGAATTGAGATATTAGAAACGGTTTCTATTTCTCACAGCTCAACATGTGAAACCTATGACAGTGCTCCTCAGGTAAGCCTCGTGTGTTTTATTCAGTGCTAAATGCTAACAATGTGAGTTTGAATGGATTCTAAACCTTACCGTTTCGTGAGTGAGTGCTTATTCTGTGCTTCTGAAAGGCTGTATTTACATTTTTGTCGTGTTTCGTCTGGTGCAAAGAGTCAAACAGCTGTTTGCGTGTTGTTAGGACACGAGATTACAATGTAATCTGCTCACCTAATGTTTACGTTCGTAATATTTATATCATTTGCTAATTAATAACCTCATGTGGAACTGAATCTGTCTCATTTCGACGTCTGATACTGTCCATTTCGGTCACGGGCGCATGCTTTCAGAGCCTTTCTGAATGAATGAATGAAATACGCTGTTTTCCAACAAGGCAACCCGGAGTGCTGAATTATAATTGGCTAAACTGGCATTCTGCAGGTTAACTTTACCTAAACAAAGACAGCGTTCCGGCACGGAAAAACCATTTTCAAAGCAGAATATCTGACTTCAGCATTGTTTTTCAGTTAAACAAGTATGTTCACTTAGGATGTTTCTTAAATATCTGCAAACATATTATGGTATTTTTATGCTTTAGAAGAATCAAAAACTTACATACAGCACCTTTAATAAAAATAACAGACCTATAGGCCTACTGTAGATGACAGATGGCACAAGTTAACTAAATATGATGCTTGCTATAAAGTATGGACTACATTATTTGAGCATTCATTATGACATTGATCTGATCTGTTGTGGTCCAGCCTGTTTCCTTTTTAATATTCAGATTTTTCCTTGAAATCTGTAAAAGGCTACCACTATTGACCCTAATCATTGGTAAAACAATCGGCCTTTTAGCAAAGCATGATATTTTCCTGCAGGTTTGAAGCAGACTACGTAAACTAAACCGTCTGAGGCCAGTTTTACTTAATAAACATTCTCTCGCCTATAGAGTGAGATGGAGAAACTGAAAGCATGTCTGTTAAATAATTTTTTGTCTGAAAAATTATCTTTTTTAAACGAATTTGGTTTGGTATAATTTGTTGGTTATTTTAATGTATTTTTGTTGGTCAGTTATCTACAAAATAAACAAGAATATTTGAGGTGAAGTTTAAAACAAGGTCCGCTTATATGCTTCAGCACACAATCTGACAAACTGGTCTGTTAAATAAAATGTTAATATATATAAAATAACAGTGAAATATTCACAGTTTCAGAGTAGCCTATATTAGGCTTAATAATTTTCTGTTAATGACAATTCATATGCCCCCCGGGCAGTCATTTTCACTTTTAATAATTTAATCAACTAAACCACAATGAGCCAGGCTTTACAAACTTTTCGCAGCACAAACATAAGAAGGAACAAACATTCGCGGAAGGAACATAATAACATAAACTTAGCCTATTATAAGAATAATCTTACGGAGCGGCGCATGTCGCGTCTGCGCAGCCGGTGCCTGAATGAAGCGCTTGCATCACTGAGACACAGCGCGCAGCCCTGACACTTTACAGCAGCACAAAGGGGGGAAATCAGTGTGTTGAGGATCTGTCCAATGATTATTGAGCCTTTTCTAATTTAAAGTTTCAGGTAGGCCTACTTTGTGTGTGAAGCGCAGGTAATAGCCTAACCCTACTTCAGTGTTGTGAATGCGATCTGCTGATCTAACAGACACAGCGCGTGATTTAGAAACACCAATGATCTCTGTTGCACGTCAAAATGAACCCATTTAACGCAAAACTAAATGCATTTCCACACTGATTATTTAAACTAACAGGAACAAATAGTATTGGAGAAAGTTTTTCGTGCTGTCATGAACGCGACACGCAGCTTGAATTGTGAATGAATGAAGAATGATTGACAGGCGCAGCGGCGGGAAGCGCTGAAGTGAACATGAATTTAACCACGTGAATATTCAACTGTACTTCACATTAAACTATAGAACGGCTTCAAAACATTTATGATATAGCAGGTCTGCTTGACAACTTTCTAGTGCCTTATAATAGGCTTCCTTCGTGGCTTTTGTTGGCTTATAAATTACACAGAATACAGCGCACGCGCAAGATCGGATTTGGATCGGTACTAGCTGGCCGATACCCGATCCAGCAAAAATATGCGGGATCGAACCGATATCCGATCCAAGTATCGGGATCGGTGCATCCCTAATCTTTCCACACTTTTTATTGGTGGGATATAATCGCCTCTGAATATTAGCTGTCTTTGTATAATCAGGCATAAAAGATAGCTTCAGATACATTGATCCATTGCCAATTTTAAGCTTTAAAATTCATAAAAATGGTGCAGGAATCATCTACTTTCTACAATAATCCACAAGCCAGTGGGAAAGAGCTATCCTGGTCTGGCCATAAAATCACCCCTGCAGCACTTCATGTGGCTTACCGTTGAGCATATGCATCCGTGCACCGCTTTAGCAAAGAGGAAAAAAAATATTTCTATTCGGTAAACAGACTGTTCTGCCTTCACTTTTGTAAGGCTTTTAAGTGTAGTAAAGCCCTTCAGTATAACAACCAGCGTTTTCTAAGGGAAACATTTAGACCAGATCCGAGCAGTACGGTAGATTATCAGTTTGTCAGCGTGAGAAGCAGATCATCGGTCTCTGCCAAGATCTCGAGAGCCCATCCCAGACTACTTTAAAGCTAGTTGGAAGTTATGTTTTGAGTCTGCGCGGCTATTAACTAACGCAGCAGGGAGCTGTGCTACTGGAGCTGTTAACGCTCACCCGCTGAGACATGCAGTTCCATCCCCCTCCGATTCTTCAACTAGCCTGTCAATGAGGCTTATGACTGAGAATCGGCTAGCGAGACGCCAACATCAGAGTCATTCAGAGTTGTGGCTTGAGAGGAAAGGAAGCAAGTGTATTCTGCCGTGAAGCGTGGACTAATTTTTAACTGCCCGCGGTTCGTGTGACACACAGCAACCATAAAACCCGGCTCGTCCTCCTCCGCTTTTCACACCTACACAGTTTTTACCGCAGTTCATCTCTCCCCGCTGATCTTTTTATATTTGCTTCCTTCCCTTCTTGTGGTCTTTCCCAGTTCTCTGAATGTGTTTCTGTCACTGACTGCATGTTAACAGCACCTGCAGGCTCGGGCAGGTGTCTTCTACATCCTGTAGTCTGGATGTTGGAATAACACTCCAGAGTACCCGAGGTCATGAAGAAGCCTTCAGTTTTTGGATTCGATTCGCATCTGATTGGGTCTCTGGTGTCGGCTGTGGATTTTCAACTGTGACTCATTGTTCCCAACAGAACTAGGATGGAATTTCTGTGGATGTCCTTTATTACTGAAGCATTTACAGTGAAATGTATTCCAGTTGGCTTGCAACTGACATGCTGTAGGTTGTATTACTCTGTAACAGTATTTCCTCAAACTTTTTTTGATTCCGAGGCCCTAGCCCAATCCTGTTCCTGGAGCTCTACCTTCCTGCAAAGTTCAGCTGCAACCTTGGTCAAACACACCTGTCTTTATTTACCAAGTGCTGCTTTAGTGTTTTTTTTTTATTATTATTATTTTTTTTTTATCTGTCCACATGAAAACGCAAAACGCACCATGATGCATGTTATGGGAATGCCGAACCAACAGGTGGTGATAATGCCACTTATACTGAGGTTACATCAAACTGTGTATTAAGTATATTTTTAATAATAATAATACACCACGAAGAAGAGACTTAGTTAAGATTTAACTGCTTTTATTGATTCTCCATGATTAATTAAATGCACAACTACAGAATCATCTCACAGATTGATTTATTTCAAAGTTTTGACTGAAAGTATGGGGTGTGTTAGGAGTAAAAACAAGTTATTTATTATATTATTTTCAGGTGTTTTCAGATCAGCCACTACACCGAGCCATATGTCAATGAGAAGTGACGCAACAACTGTCAAATCACAGAACAATTGTGATCGATTTCAGAATTGTGCTGAATTAAATTCAAGGTTTCCGCTACATTCATTCATCCGTGGCGGGCCGCCACGCCAAAATTCATCCCGCCACGGCTACATTACAACTTCTCATTTAAAACATTTAGTCGTGTTTTTTATAGCGGATTATAATCGCACCAAAACATATTAGAGGTAAACAGCGCAAACTTTTCTGTAACCGTAGTAGTGCTGTGCGCTATTTGTTCAACCCTTTAAGGTGACATGCTGACTGACTCTCTGACAGACTGACTGACAGGTGCGTGAGTCTAGCAAACACCGCGTAGCTTTCAGTTAAGATGAACACAGTTTCCATAAGTATACTTTATTGATAAAGGTCAATGGCTCTGCATACAATGACTTTATCTTGCTGGAGTTTATAGCCGTTTCACTTTACTTCAGTACAAAAACGCACTAAATCGTGCTTCAGCAGCGCTTACTGGAGAGCGCACAAGAAGATCTGCACTTGAACGTGTAAATTTGAGTGCGTGCAAGAAGTTCTGTGCACGAACAGAGGAAATCGGCGCGCAAGCAAAGAGATTCGCATGCTCGTATTACATGATTGCTATCTCGACTTGTAATACTGCGTGTAATATTTGTCTTTGAAATAGTTGGCAGATCTGTGTAAAAAAAAGTCCTGCCGCCACTGCTGGAAAAAATCCTAGAGGAAACACTGAAATCTTTCGATCTTTTGCGTAGCTTGTCAGTGAACTATGACTCTGTGTAGTAAATGCTTCACCATCTGAACGCAGCTGCTGAAGATTTACATTTACATTTTTATTTTTATATGTTATATACTGTTGTTGTTATCTTTTTAATGTTACAAACCTGTTTATCAATTTTATATATATATATATATTTTTTTTTTTTTTTTTTTTTTTTTTTAAATATAGCCACTGAAGCTGAAATGGCAATAAACTCAACTCTGTCTCTCAGTCTTGATAATTTGTAGCATTTTAAGGCTGGCATATTTTACTGTCACTTTATAGTTCCTAGTGACGGTAAAATATGAATTAGGGTTGGGTGATGTCGACCAATTTGGCATCGTACGATGTGAAACATTGCGATGGATGATGGCATTGTCGTCATAGGTGCCGGTGAATTAATTATTTATGAATAATTATTCATAAGGAATTAATTTTTTGTAGCCTACCGTTTTAACTACCTGTGCGCATGGTCTTTGTTTTACCCATAACCAAATCATAAATAAATAAAGATAAGTTACACACAAAATACCACTTCTCAGTCACTTTTTCCACAGGACTCTGGCATGAATGGGCAGAGTGATCTGTGTCGTTATAATGGCGTCAACAACTTGGTTGGTAAAAAAGGTGCACAACCAACAGGAACCAACCCACAGTATCTGAGGTTTTCGCAAAAACTGCTAAGTACAAGCGTGAAAGCGAAATATTGAAGCGGTGTACTGATGCTGTGACACATTACCTGATAGATTCAAAAGACAGAAGAGTCGTTAGATAGAGGTGAGATTATTTAAACATCACATTTAACAACTATAGTGAGACGTGATCCAGCGGTACGTCCTTGATAAACTGTCCGACGTGCACTGCTCTCTGCACCTGCTTGACCCACTTTTCAGAAATGCTTGGAGAAACGCCAGTGTGGATGTGGATCGCTTTTGTTCTAAAATGCAGTTTTTAAACTAAGACGTATTAGTGTAAACGGGCCTTCGTGTGTATTTTTTTTGCGAGAGGGTTGCTGCTGCGACGGGGCAGGGCGAAGGATCGCGATGCCGGCATGATGGGATCGTCTATCGACCCAACCCTAATATGAATACATTGTTTTAAAGTACTTTCTAAAATGTGATTTGAAAATGGACATCTCCAATTGTTTACACACCTTTTACACCAATTTTATCCACATGTGATTTAGATTGATGAAAGAATGTCTCAATTCTAGATGCAAACAGGCCTGAGATGTTCTTAAAATAAGCAAAAGTCCGATTTTCATCGCTATTCCATTTTGTTTCTTTTGAAGAGACATTTTAACCTGGGCAACTTCACATTTGCTTGAGCATTTGCAATTTATTGCATGTGTGTGATGTTTGACTCCATTGAGAAAAGAAATCTCATGAACCTGAGGTAAGCTGGTGTTGGCAGGTCATTCTTGACTGCGCAGGAAAGCAGTAAAAGGATTTTAAAGTGCTTTAGGAACTCGTCTCCATGCATTAAATTAAACCCTTCCGTAACATTTACATGTGGAGTCTCTCTTTAAAGAGGCACGTGAGGTCAGAGGACAAACTCTTAAAACAGCCGGTTCTTGCTGCCGGCACACACTCACACGTAGGTGAACGCATGCATGTCACACCATTACTGCGAATTTTCACTACAGTTCTTATCTGGAGGCAGTCACTTTTTCCTTGAGCGCACAGAATAACCTGCCATGACAGTTTAGATCTGAGAGTAGTTGGTGTCAGTTGTAGGATT
Organism: Danio kyathit; assembly: GCA_903798195.1. Taxonomy (NCBI): domain Eukaryota; kingdom Metazoa; phylum Chordata; class Actinopteri; order Cypriniformes; family Danionidae; genus Danio; species Danio kyathit. The sequence goes on from LR812525.1 coordinate 13,524,047, forward strand.
GGCGTTTTGCGGGGATTATTTGTAATTGCAAGTGGGATTGGCATGTCGGGTAGAATGAAATTTGTGATTGGTATTCAGTAGCTGTGTTCTAAAACCAAATGAGCTTGCTGTCTGCTTCCTACATAGGCAGCATCCTAACTGCAATTGATTTGGAAAGCTCTACCTAGGAAAGAATGTGAGCATCATACAAATAGCACTGCATCACGTTGGAGACTTAATTTATCGTTAATTTCCAACAAGTTTGACAGACATCATAATGCTTATATTTTTATAAATGTTTGGGCTGGGACAGTCGCTACATATGATTAAATGGAAACATTTTAAGTGAATTACAAGAGTGAATTGTGAGCTGTTTAAATTAGTGTGTAAACATTAATGGAATTAAAGCTGTGGTACAAATACATTTGACCACTTACAGTACATGACTGCTGGATACACTAAGGCCGTACTCACACTATGTACAGTTGCCTTGAACCGGGCCGAAGCACGATTGCGCCCCCTCCCCTCTCCCCCGACGGCCCGCACTCACATTACATTCGGGCCTGGGCACGGTTACGTCATTGATGACGCGCAGTTCAGTAAGCGCTTTCGCTCAGCACAGTGGAGATTTCTTTAGTAAGTTATAGTTATATTGTTTAAGTAGTTTCATATGCGGTGACACGCAGTCAAATATTTCGCCGAACAGATCAGCCACTTTTGACGCTCATAAACAATCATAAAGTCCTTGTGCTGCAGCAATTGGGTGCAGATGGGTAATTTAGGGCATATCACAGCCTCATTTCTCGCTTTCAGTTTCGGGCTTAGGCACGCTTGCACTCACACTGTAAGCGTACCGCGCCTGAGCCCAAGTGAACCGCGCTCTGGCACACCTCTTCCAACCGGGCCAGGGCCGGCCAAGTGTACCGTGCCCGAGCCCGATTCAGAGCACTCACACTTCTTGAACGATCCGGGAAACGGGCCTGGGCATGGTTCGGATAGCATAGTGTGAGTACGCCCTAAGTTTACCATACTTTTTTTTTTTTTTTTTTTTAAACTAGCCTAGCTCATCGTCTGTTGATAAATTATAGAGCCCCATCTGCTGTTAAACTAGCCTAGAGTGCAGTGTACTGTTAAATACTAGCTAAGAGCATCGTCTGCTGTTAAAAAACTTGCCTACAGCAATCTGGTGTTTGAAAACTAGCCTAGTTTAATCTGTTGTTAAAAACTAGCCTAGAGCGCTGTCTGCTGTTAAAAACTAGCTTAGAGCACCGTCAGTTGTTTAAAACTAGCCTAGTACGTTGTTTGCCGTTTAAAAACTAGCCTAGGTTTTCAAACTTTTAGGACACACACCCCCCAAGTTTGGCCAATTTCACTCGCCACCCCCCACCCCCTCCACCGAGCCAAAATTATAGTGCATGGGTAAATATCATTCACATATTACTTGCTGCGTTTAAAGTGCATAGAAATAGTTACATTGAAACATAAATATACAGCTTACCTGATTCAGTGTGATGGCTGAGCCTTTTTCTGTGAGGACAACATGCTAATCTGTGGTCTGATTCCTGACACGACTAACCGTAAATCATCTTCCACTGTCAATAAGCGTGAGCCATAGCCTACTTGCTACTGACGTACGTACATACAGAAAATGCTGCTTCGCAAAGCCAAGTTCCCAGAGCCCTGACGGTGTGGTCGAGTCGAACATTGAGTACGTATACATGGACACCAATACTTTAATGCGATTTTAATACAATTAAGACAATACTTTGATTAAGAGTCACCATGTAAACAGCGATTTTTGATTACCTTAATCCGACTAAAGTCATAACTGAACTAAACAGAAATGGAATTAAGATGTGGAGTATGCATATATTAGTGACATTATTGAAGTAAACACTGCTATCAAACTATTACCGTCATGTAGGTCTTTTCGTCATATTTTCCAACAAGATCTAAACACGCGGGTGAGAGTAAAGGACCTCACACACACACACACACACACACACACACATTGCGAAATGCAGAAGTTTTCTTTTTCCATTCGACGTGCGTTATTAAATTTCATAACACTCTCACCAGTACTTAGTACTTAGTAGTATTTGCGTCTAATACCCCAGTTTGTCACGGGGGCATGAATGAAATATTCATGAGTGAAAGTGTAACTGCTGAACTGCAGTTAAAGTCACCCAAAATTACAGGAAACTCTTACATGAAAGCACTTCACGTTAACACCTTAATTATATTATTGTCTAATTAGGCAAATAACTACATTACAGATGTCCATGTAAGCGTAGTCAGTAGTGTCTTCGAAGTAAGTGAAAGATCCAGAAGGGCATCCTGCTGATTTGATTCAGAAGGGAACTTTTTTGTCTCACCGTCTTTCATTCACTGTCATTCATTTTAAAAAGCACCCGCTCCATTTTATTTGTATATGTTTTACTCAAACGCGTAAACCCTACAGGTGCCTGATAGTTAGATGTGGAGCTAACATTAATCAGATTCACTCTAGTGAACACATAAAAGTAAACACATACTCGAGTGCACGCCTCAATGTCTCTGTTCCCCACAGTTTGAAAACCCCTGGCCTAGAGCACTGTCAGCTGTTTAAAACTAGCCTAGTGCGCTGTTTGCTGTTTAAAAACTAGCCTAGAGCATTGTTTGCCATTTAAAAACTACCCCAGAGCACCGTCTGCCCTTTAAAAACTAGCCTAGAGCACCGTCTGCCTTTTTAAAACTAGCCTAAAATGAATTTTGTCTGCCATTTAAAAATAGCATACAGCGCCGTCTGCTGTTTTAAAAATAGCCTAGAGTGGCTTTTACTGTTTAAAAACTAGCCTAGAGTGCCATCTGCTGTCAAAATGAGCCTAAACTAACCTAGAGGGCCATCTGCTGTTTAAAACTAGCCTAGAGCGCCGTCTGCTGTTTTAAAACTTGCCTAGAGCATTGGCTGCTGTTAAAAAACTTGATTAGAGCACCATCTGCTGTTAAAAACTAGGCTAGAGCGCCAATTGCTGTTAAAAACTAGGCTAGAGCACCATCTGCTGTTAAAAACTAGGCTAGAGCGCCATCTGCTGTTAAAAACTAGGCTAGAGCGCCAATTGCTGTTAAAAACTAGGCTAGAGCACCATCTCCTGTTTAAAATCTAGCCTATAGTGCCATCTGCTGTTAAAACTAGCCTAGAGCACCATCTGCTGTTAAAATCTAGCCTATAGTGATATCTGCTGTTAAAACTAGCCTAGAGCACCATCTGCTGTTTAAAATCTAGCCTATAGTGCCATCTGCTGTTAAAACTAGCCTAGAGAGCCAATTGCTGTTAAAAACTAGGCTAGAGCACAATCTGCTGTTTAAATTCTAGCCAACAGCACCATCTGCTGTTTAAAAACTAGCCTAGCATGCCGGCTGCTGTTTAAAATCTAGCCTAGAGTGCTCTCTGCTGTTTAAAAACTAGCCTAGAGCGTCGTCTGCTGTTAAAAACTAGCCCAGAGCACCATCTGCTGGTAAAAACTAGCCTAGAGCACCATCTGCTGTTAAAAACTAGCCTAGAGCACCATCTGCTGTTAAAAACAAAACTAGCCTAGAGCACCATCTGCTGTTAAAAACTAGCCTAGAGCACTGTCTGCTGTTAAAAACAAAACTAGCCTAGAGCACCATCTGCTGTTAAAACTAGCCTAGAGCACCGTCTGCTGTTAAAAACTAGCCTAGAGCACCATCTGCTGTTTAAAATGTAGCATAGAGCGCAGTCTGCTGTTTAAAATGTACCCTCAATGCCGTCTGCCATTTAAAAACTAGCCTAGAGCACCGTCTGCAGTTAAAAACTAGCCTAGAGCACCATCTGCTGTTTAAAATGTAGCCTAGAGTGCGGTCTGCTGTTTAAAATGTACCCTCTATGCCGTCTGCCATTTAAAAACTAGCCTAGAGCACCATCTGCTGTTAAAAACTAGCCTAGAGCACATCTGCTGTTAAAAACTAGCCTAGAGCACCATCTGCTGTTAAAAACTAGCCTAGAGCACATCTGCTGTTAAAAACTAGCCTAGAGCACCATCTGCTGTTTAAAATGTAGCCTAGAGTGCGGTCTGCTGTTTAAAATGTACCCTCTATGCCGTCTGCCATTTAAAAACTAGCCTAGAGCACATCTGCTGTTAAAAACTAGCCTAGAGCACATCTGCTGTTAAAAACTAGCCTAGAGCACCATCTGCTGTTAAAAACAAAACTAGCCTAGAGCACATCTGCTGTTAAAAACTAGCCTAGAGCACCATCTGCCGTTTAAAAACTAGCCTAGAGCACCATCTGCTGTTAAAAACAAAACTAGCCTAGAGCACATCTGCTGTTAAAAACTAGCCTAGAGCACCATCTGCTGTTAAAAACAAAACTAGCCTAGAGCACATCTGCTGTTAAAAACTAGCCTAGAGCACATCTGCTGTTAAAAACTAGCCTAGAGCACCATCTGCTGTTTAAAATGTAGCCTAGAGTGCGGTCTGCTGTTTAAAATGTACCCTCTATGCCGTCTGCCATTTAAAAACTAGCCTAGAGCACATCTGCTGTTAAAAACTAGCCTAGAGCACATCTGCTGTTAAAAACTAGCCTAGAGCACCATCTGCTGTTAAAAACAAAACTAGCCTAGAGCACATCTGCTGTTAAAAACTAGCCTAGAGCACCATCTGCCGTTTAAAAACTAGCCTAGAGCACCATCTGCTGTTAAAAACAAAACTAGCCTAGAGCACATCTGCTGTTAAAAACTAGCCTAGAGCACCATCTGCTGTTAAAAACAAAACTAGCCTAGAGCACATCTGCTGTTAAAAACTAGCCTAGAGCACATCTGCTGTTAAAAACTAGCCTAGAGCACATCTGCTGTTAAAAACTAGCCTAGAGCACATCTGCCGTTTAAAAACTAGCCTAGAGCACCATCTGCTGTTAAAAACAAAACTAGCCTAGAGCGCCGTCTGCTGTTTAAAATGTACCCTTAAGCGCCGTATGCCATTTAAAAACTAGCCTAGAGCACCATCTGCTAATTAAAAACTACCCTAGAGCACCATCTGCTGTTAAAAGCTAGCCTAGAGCGTCATTTGCTGTTTTAAAACTAACCCAGAGCGCCGTCTGCTGTTTAAAAACTAGCCTAGAGCACAATCTGCTATTAAGAAATAGCCTAGATTCGAAGTCTGCTGTTTAAAAAAAACTAGCCTATAGCTCCATCTGCGATTTAAAATAAATAAATAAATAAATAAATAAATAAATAAAAAAATAAAAATAAAAAAAAACAAGGCTCAATCAATTCAGAGAGAATTGCAACATTTAGAATTGATCCACGAATCAAAATACATTGATTAATCATCCCAGCCCTAATCAGTATAAATATTTAGAATTTCTAGCGTAATTAATTGAAATACATTGTTGAATTGTCTACTTTGGACACATGCAGTGTTTTAATATTCTGCATACATTGGTGCCTCACTTGACTTTGGAACTGATCCAGCATCACGCATGATGTGAATAAAGTTTCAAATCTTCGTCAGAGCTGTTCAGCTGGGGCTAAACAAACGCCCCTGAATTTTAACTTTCCTCAAGCACCGAACTGCTTTGGATTCCTCTCGCAATGCACAAAAAGTGTTTGTCTGAGCGAAGACAGCTAATGAATTGCCTGAAAATTAGTTATGGATAAAGCTCAAGTTTTTATCAGTAATGCCGGCTAATTAAAATGCCCTTTTCACCCACAGTCAGGAATACTGAGGCACATTCGGGTGGCATTCATTTACAGCAGAGCGAAAAATATGAGGTGCGGATGAAGATGCATGAAGTCTTGTAATCCTGCACAGCTGGGAAGTCATGTTAAGAGGGATTTCAGTAGCAAATTAACAGCAGCTTGTAAATGGTGTTTGCTTGCTGTTGTTTGTGGTTTTGGTCAGTGCACACTCACAACTTTTCTCTTCGACTTCTTTTGTAACTCATCTTTCGGTTTTGTGGATTTAGAGTTGAGGAAGGTCATTAGGTCAGCGATTACTATGTGCAAGGAAGTTCATAAAGTTTGAACTCCAGCTGACTCTGTGCACTTGCACCTTTTTATGTTTGTTATTCTTGTCGGTGCTTTAGGACTTATATATATTGCTAAGTCATAAAAAACCTTACACACCCAATAAACAAAGTACTGAACAACATAAAGAGTAGGGCTAAAATATCTAATTGCGTTTTTTTTTGACAGATATTACAATTTTGATTTGTGATTTAATTTTGTAGTCAAGTTCATCTCCGTAATCCGTATCGTAGCGTCTTACTGCTAAAATGCAGTGTGTTGGTTAAAAAAAGCAACTGAAAAGATTTTAAGGGTGCTTTCACACTTTGTTCAACGAACGAACCACCCCCCCCACATCCAAAAGGTCCAGAATTTGTCCTTTTTAAAAAAAAATTTGTATTTAATATTATATAACATATTTATTATATAATTAATATAATATATTTATATTTAATATATATTGTAATAAAGTGTCATTTTAAATAACCATGGCCAGTAATTCGAATCCCATGGAGCCTCAAAGCCACAGTCATGTGACACAACCCAAAGTGGTAACATTTGAATCTTTGATGCGACATCCTTACTGAGTAACGCTATAAGTCGAAAAGAGCAAGAGAGGCAGAAAAGGCAGGCAGCAGCGTCATTATCGCAAAATATGTTCAAAAAGACTGCCAAACAGGGTAAGGCTAAAGTTACTTACTTCCTAACAGATGAAAATCTGTCCTGCGCCTGAAACACCTGTAGATGCGCTTTTACAGCCAAAACTCTATTAAAACATGTTTACTCTAAACATAAAACATGTGTTCTAACTTTTCAGGCCTGTAGCCAGGGGGGTAGGGTGGTTCGGAAGACCCACCCCTCACTGACAAAGGTCCAGAATTTGTCCCATACATGAGCTCATTTGTCTTATTTTGACTGCTATGCCATCATAAATAATGAAAATAATCCATCGAAAAAGGCTTTAAGACCAAATGGAATCCTCTGTCGTCTGTTGCTTCGGTGGGACGATAATCTGATGCAAGAGAAGTCTTCTTTCACTACTGTATCGTTTTTAACAGAGTAAACATTTTAAAATAACTGTTATTCTAAATTTTGGACCTTATTCCTGAAATAAAAATGAGCAATAAAAAGGTGCAAAGCACCAGAAACGGACCATATTAAATTAATTTGAATATATTTTGGCTATTGTTGATATCCAGGAAACATTTACAAAACCCCTGTGAAGAAACTCAACACAAAGGAACATAAAATCCCGTTGTCAGCTAGCATTTCAGAAGTGTTATTGCAAAGCAACACAAACAGCACGCAGAAGTATAAATGCATGAATACGCCCGAGGCATGCGTCGTAGGTCACGACGATAACTCAATGCACAAGTATAAAACAAGCCTTTAGTGTAGATGAAGCCTCACATTGGTGCCCTTTGTTTAGTCACAAGGTGTTGAACATCGGTGATATACACAAGCAAAAATGATCATCTTAACTTTACACCACATGAGTCTTAGTTCACTAAGCTATGCAGAATCACGTTCAAAAATCTATTCAAAATCGATTTAATTGGACAATAACTACATCGAGATGATCATTCTGCGATAATGGCATGTTGCTTGTCTGTGAAATAAAGTTCTGTGTAGTAAATTCTGCACATAAAATTACCACATATAGTAACATGTTTTTTTTTCCAAACTTGCTTCGTAACTTCAGTCGAGTGTTTAGAATAAATTGAGTGAGATTATTTCATAGTCCTGGGATTATTAGTCACATTCTATCAATGAAAGCAGTTAAATATTCAGTTTATAATGCAATGCTATGGTGATTTCCTGTTTAGTTTGGGGGTTTTTATGTGTGTTTGCAGTTACCAAACAAGCGCCCTCTTGGCTACAGAGAAAATGTACTACTGATTACACAACCGTGCTTTCCTGACAAGATGCACATGACACTTGGAATTCCTCAATTGCGTTTATGATTTCGATTAACCGCCAAACCCTTAAAACAGGGTCTTTGTCCACTGCCGTTGTCAATAATATTTAAATGATTATAGATCCAATATTAGGTTAAACTTTCTTAAACCAAAAACACAGAGCAGCCTGCATTGTTTTAATGTTGCACCTTTGCACATAAGCATTTCCAGCATGAGCTGCTTTGCTTGTTCTATTTTCGATAGTTCGTCCCAAGTCAAGAGCCCTCTAAAAACTTGTAAAATGTTTGCCAGGATGCAAGGTAACTTCTGATTAACTGTCAGTACAAACTGTGCATTTCTATAGGATACCTTTAGCCTCCTCCTGCATCCAATTTCTGAAATAAACAACACTGCTACTCCATTACATACATCAGCACTTGCTTGAGGCATCATTTACATATCCATAATTCATCTGCAAATAGATTATTCACGAGTTTGTAAGGCATAGACATCTGTTTCTATGCACAGCCAGTCAGAGAGAAGCCTTATTTTGGGGGTAAACCTTTTGGGTTGGCAATAGCATGTGAATTTCAGCCCAAAATCCATCTGTAAATGTTTGCTTTGGCTAAATAGATGATTTCATGAAATGGACTACTGTGTTTGCGCCATCCGTTCAGTGCAGAATTCCAAACCTCCTCTTTTTAAAAAAAAAAAACTAGATTAACATATATGCACAAAAACACACATCTCTTTCCAACTCTCTCTTTGAGTTTGCCATATTGTTTCAGCTCATGCCGAATCACTCGCGAGCGTAGCATGTTTGTGCCGCTTTGCCTATAAACACAGAAATGTGCTTTCGGTTCCAGTTGTTCCATGGAATCGGATCCCGGCGCTTGTTTGGACAAGCCATTTCTCATTGCTTTAATTCAGGCTAAGGAAACACAGCATTTGCATCAACTTGTGTGTTTTGTGCTTGTGCGCACATGCTTGTGTTTTCAGTAGTTTTCCACATTGGGAAAAAATGCTTGCGCTAGATGCAGTGTGTTTGTCCTGGCTCCAAGAGTTTTCCCTCTTTTCAGAGTTTGACTTGGGATCAATCTCTGATGTTTTCTCAAATGGATTGATTTTGGCAGATCTCTCAGGTATTATCACACCCTTGTACTCGCTGTCTTTCCTGAGATGCGATTTGACATCTGATAAGAATAATTAACTTCCCTGCACTGGGTTTATTTCCAGAAATTGAACCGAAGCTCAGTCTGCGGTTCATTGCATGAGTGACAGAAAGCACATTTGAGAGCTTGAAAAGAGTCTCTGATTGGTTTATTCTGGCTTGGTTTGCTTTCCAAACCAACGCTCATCCATACTAATCTTTGCCTCACCCAGGTGTCCTTGTGTTCATTCTCCCAAGTTCTTAGCATTCAGAAAAAGTTGCATTTCTAGTTTCTGTGCTGTTGGATATTCAACCTTGTGTTTGGGGTCATTGTGTTGCATAGCTGATGATTGTTTGAGCTCTTCCAGCTCGGCTTTCAGCTGTGGAGTTTTTGTGGTATGTGGTGTTTCTCTCTAAACATAACAGCGTGTACTTTTCACCAGAAAGTTCAACTTTTGTCCTCTCCGCTCGCACAGCATCGAAGTGAAGCGGTGCTGTTGAATGTCTTGGTGGTCTTGTGATGGACAGCAGTATGTTCTGGTCTTCTGTAGCTTCCTGTGCTGTGTTTTCGTTGGATTCTGCTGGATTTGTGAATTATCGAGAGATAAGAGAGACTCCTGAGCACACAGACTGTTTCTGATCCTCTGACAACTTTGTAAATAAAGAACACTACTAGAAGATCCCTCTGGTGGGCTTCTGGACTCTGCTGTCGGCCAAGGGTGTTTGGATCTTCTCTGAAGACTTCATGACATGCCCTTGCATTGATCTTTGTAGGACACTTACTCCAAGAGGGAAGCAAATGTTTTAGCTTCTTGAGAATATTATTATTAAGAAAGATTTTTTTTCTCAGTTGTTGTAGTTCTATGTGCCTGTAGACCAAAAAAATACTAAGTTGACATTTTTGGAGCTTGGCTACCTACTAAGCCATACTATAAAAATATGTTAGTTAACTTTTTTTTTTTTTATTTTGTGATTCACAAATGTTTTCCTTTTATTTACGGTTGTGAATTGCATTCTGGGATGTTGATCTCTGCTCTGTCCACTTTTGATGTTGAAAATTCAACTCTACAGTTTAACAAAGTGACTTATTGAAATGATATATACAGAATTCATTCATTCGTTCATTTTCTTGTCGACTTAGTCCCTTTATTAATCTGGGGTCGCCACAGCGGAATGAACCGCCAACTTATCCAGCATATTTTTACGCAGCGGATGCCCTTCCAGCCGCAACCCATCTCTGGGAAACATCCACACACACACTCATTCATACACACTCATACACTACGGAAAATTTAGCCTACCCAGTTTTGCATGTCTTTGGACTGTGGGGGAAACCGGAGCACCCAGTGGAAACCCACGCAAACGCAGCGAGAACATTCAAACTCCACACAGAAACGGCAACTGACCCAGCGACCTTCTTGCTGTTAGGTGACAGCACTACCTACTGCGCCACTGCGTGTATGTATATATATGTATATATATATATATATATATATATATATATATATATATATATATATATATATATATATATATATACACAGAATTAAGTCTGTAAAATAACAGAAAATGTACTGACAGCTCATTGCCAGGTTTTTGTATCGTAAATTACAAGATCGACCCACTTCAAACTAAAAAAAATGTCAATAAGAGTCACTTTAACAAACTTTTCTGAATCTAAAAGCTTTTGGAGGAAAGGTCAAGGTCCCATAGTGGAATTCAAAAGCAAAGTGGGAAAGAAAAGAACATTATTCACAAAATATGAAAAAAACAATTCACAGTGCATCCAGAAAGTATTCATAGCGCTTCACTTTTTTCACATTTTCTTATGTTACAGCCTTATTCCAAAATGGATTAAATTCATTTATTTCCTCAAAATTCTACACACAATCCCCCATAATGACAATGTGAAAAAGATTTTTAGAAATTGTTGCAAATTTATTAAAAATAAAAAACCTGAAAAATCACATGTACATAAGTATTCACAGCCTTTGCTCAATACTTTGTTGATGCACCTTTGGCAGCAATTACAGCCTCAAGTCTTTTTGAATATGATGCCACAAGCTTGGCACACCTGTTTTGGGAATTTTTGCCCATTCCTCTTTGCAGTACCTCTCAAGCTCTATCAGGTTGGATGGGAAGCGACAGTGTACAGCCATTTTCAGATCTCTCCAGACATGTTCAATAGGATTTTGGTCTGGGCTCTGGCTGGGCCACTCAAGGACATTCACAGAGTTGTTGTGAAGCCACTCCATTGATATTTTGGCAGTGTGCTTTGGGTCATTGTCCTGCTGGAAGATGAACCATTGCCACAGTCTGAGGTCAAGAGCACTCTGAAGCAGGTTTTCATTCAGGATGTCTCTATACATTGCTGCATTGATTTTTTCCCTCTATCCTGACTAGTCGTCAAGTTCCTGCGGCTGAAAAACATCCCCATAGCATGATGTGCCTTTTACTAAGGAGTGACTTCTGTCTGGCTACTCTACCATACAGGCCTGATTGGTGAATTGCTGCACAGATGGTTGTCCTTCTGTAAGGTTCTCCTCTCTCCACAGAAGAATGCTGGAGCTCAGACAGAGTGACCATCGGGTTATTGATCACCTCCCTGACTAAGGCCTTTCTCCCCCGATCTCTCAGCTTAGATGGCCGGCCAGCTCTAGGAAGAGTCCTGCTGGTTCCAAACATCTTCCACTTATGGATGATGGAGGCCACTGTGCATATTGGAACTTTCAGAGCAGCAGAAATTTTTCTGTAATCTTCCCCAGCCTTGTGCCTCGAGACAATTCTGTCTCGAAGGTCTACAGACAATTCCTTTGTCTTCATGCTTGGTTTGTTAACCCTGGGACCTTATATAGACAGGTGTATGCCTTTATAAATCATGTCCAATCAACTGAATTTACCACAGGTGAACTCCAATTAAGCTGCTGAAACATCTCAAGAATCATCAGTGGAAACAGAATGTACCTGAGCTCAATTTAGAACTTTTCTGCAAAGGCTGTAAAAACTGATGTACATGTGATTATTCAGCTTTTTTTATTTTTAATAAATTTGCAACAATTTCAAAAAATATTTTTGTCTCATTGGCGTTATGGGGTGTTGTATGTAGAATTTTAAGGAAATAAATTAATTTAATCCATTTTACAATAAGGCTGTAACATAAAAAATGCGGAAAAAGTGAAGCGCTATCAATACTTTCCGGATGCACTGTATATAGTAAATTGTTTATATAGATTAATCAGAGGCCATGATTGCTTTTTAAAGGTGCTGTAAGTTTTTGACTCTTGTAAAGCATAACAATACTATAATATGTTTGCAGATATTTAAGAAACATGCTAGGGGAACATTCTTGTTTATCTGAAAAACAATGCTGAAGTCAGATATTTTGCTTTGAACATGTGCATTACGTGCCGCAATGGCTGTCTTTGTTTTGATTCTTTTAACCCGCCCAATGCCACTTTAGCCAATTATATTTCAGCACCCCAGGTTGCTTTGCTGCAAAACAGCATATTTCATTCATTTAATCAGGAAGACTCTGTGAGTATGCATCAGTTGCAACTGTTATACGTCCTCCGTTGGACAGTAGCAGCCGCGAAATGAGACACCGATTCAGAGTTTCACATGAGGTGATTATTAATTAGCAAATAATAAATAAATATTACGAAGGTAAGAATTAGGTGAGCAGGTTACATTGTAACCCTGAGTCATAACGGCCTACGTGATGATATTTGCAGTGATAAGCTGTTTGCACCAGACGAAACACAACAAAACATTTAAATACAGCCATTCAGTAGCACAGAATAGTGCTCTTACTGCACTCTAACGAAATGGTAAGGTTTATAATCTAATTAATCCATGTTAAACATCTTTAACATTATTAAATGGACTGTAGATGTTGAATCACTGATATGTGTTGTCTTGCACGGAGTCACAGATCTAAAATTCAATTTTAAACGGTTTATTTTATTTTCAAGATCTGAGGTGAACTATCTGCTGCTGCTTTCAGTAGTATGGCTAGTAAAATGGCATTTTAACTCACATTATTAGCATTTAACACTGAGTAAAGCACATGAGGTGTACCTGATATAAACATCAGTTTATCCTTTTGTTCAGCTGCAAGAAATTGAAGCCGTTTCTAAAATATAAATTTCAGGTGTTTGTTACATCAAAAATTTCTTTTAATATGAAAATATTCCTTCTATTGCGTACAGTTGCTTTTATTTAGAATATGCCTTAAATCAGCCTTTAGGCTTGATAGTTAGGCACACTAATCAATCTGGCAACCTACGCTTGCATGTGTTTTGAACCAGGCGTGCAATACCTAGTTCAACCACTAGGTCAAACTTACATACTGCACCATTAACGTGTTAATTATAATAATTATTTTTTTTGACAGCCCTAATATATATTTAGGACTGTCGATTGCACCATTTTAGCTTTTTCAGTATCATACAGTTCATGTGTTCTTATAGCAATAGTTCCAGTCAATGTTATTATACCGAACAATGTTGATGGGTATGAAGTCTGTGGCGATGCATTGAGATTTAGTTTCGTTTTGTTGACAGGCTTGCGCTGCATTAATGCGCCTGATTGGTTAATCCTATCTCCTGCATTAGCATCTTTACTAAGATCTGCAAAAATATGTTTAGCCCAAAGACGGTACTTCAAACTTGTTGTGCTTCGGTGGAAGGACAGTTCATCACTACAATAAGTTTACACAACGTTAATGTCATCCAAACTTCTGTCTTATAACCATCTTACATATTATATCAAAGACTAAATAATAGGCATAGGGCGATAACCGTTTTAAGGTGTACCGCAGTTTGGAAAAGTCAGGGTTTTAAATCTGCCAATATTTTCTGCTATACCGTTCCTATGGTATATGTAAGATTTTTTTTTATTTACCTTACTATTATTTATTTTTTTAGGACATTATATATATTTTTTTAGAACAGTATCTCCAGCAGAAAAGATATCCAAATATGCCTTTTTAAATTGTAAAAAAATTCTGTGCTTTTGAAACTAATGAAGACAGCAGAAATCCATTATTCATTTGAATTATTTAACCTGATATGTTTACTGATCCAAAATATTATAAATGTTTCCTAAAATAAAATATATTGTGTTCAAAGGGGGGAAAAAGTTGTTGTTTTTTACCCAGACATGTAAAATGAATATATTTTAGAGAAGTAATCACAATACCGGGAAACCTTGATATTTGTACCCAAGGTTATCATATTGTCAGAATCTTACATAGGCCCATGCCTACTCTATATTACACAAAACATGTCACTCGTAGGGCTGGACGATATGGCAAAAATTTATATCACGATATATTTTTTTATTTCGGTCGATACGATATAATTCCGATATCGATATGGACAATATTAAAAAGAAAGGAAAAACTCCCAAGAACGCACACAATGGATGTCTGTACCTACAAATGTCTGCAAAGTGAATTTGCAAAGTCGATAATACCTCCAGACTCTTATAACTATTTTTTAAAAATAAAAACAGTACAAAAAAATTTGTTCACTTTTTATTTGTATTTAGCCTATACAAGCAAGAAATGTGAAATAAACTATCAAATAAATAAAGCTCAAAAATTCATAAAAAATATGCAAAATAGTTTTTTAGAAAAATAAGTTTTGTAGTATAACCAGCAGGACAGCAGTGATGTGTGAACTGAATTTGGTGAGAGTACAGTAATTTACAGTACAGTTATTGAATATGTTTGATAATAAAAATTCATTAAAAATATGCAAAATAGTTTTTTTAGAAAAATAAGTGTTGTAGTCTAACCAGCAGGACAGCAGTGACGTGTGATCTGAGTTTGATGGCAGTATAATGAGTTAGAGGGAAGTTATTGACAGCTTTTGTAGTATTGGTTTTTGCGTTTTGCTCTTTGTAGACGGTCCCTAGGGATCGGTCTCTTTGCCGCCTGCGCATAGAGATCAATATAATGCGTTCAGCGCGTAGGAAAGCTCATTTTTAGGAAAATAAGGTTGTAGGTGGTTGTATACATTGCGACAGTTGAAAAAATGTGCTATTTGTGTAGGAACAATGTTTCGGTCATGAGTTATTGATCCGGAAAAGACGAATCTGCGAATCTGTTGCTAACTTTACTGAACTGAACCACTTCTACACCACTGCATTAGTCTTTCCTTTCTTATCAACTATTTCGTCTGCATTCTTACTTGTAGAAGCTTGTTCAGTCGCATATGTATTCAGAGCACTCATTTTGAAGCTAAAACTTTTTGCGGCGCAGCTTAACCACCTGCTGTGCTGAGCGCTGGCAGCGTGTCTGTGTTGTTCGTCATCACGTAAGTGAGATCAGATCACGCTCTTTCTGACGGCTGAGCACTGAACGTCATTCAGTGACAAGTGATACATGTATAAGATCTTATATAAATAATAATAATATATATTTATATATATGCAAATTTATATCGAAATATCGGAAATGGGTTCAAAAATCATATCATCGTTATTGAAAAAAATTCTATCGCGATATATATTGATATCGAATTATTGTCCAGCCCTAGTCACTCGTATAGTTTTGAATAGGGAAAAGAGTAACAGTCAATATGGAGAATGAAGCCCCTCCTACTAGTACAGGAGCCAATCATTGATCGCAATAGACTGATGTTTCTATGGGGGAGAAACTCAGACCAGACATGTGCTTTTACAACAGTATTTGTACTGGAACGTTAGCGAATACTTCATACATAAGAAATATATATAAAGCTTGACATATGTACTTTAAAATGAACCAACTACACTTGAAAACAAATGTTTTCTGGTTTTGTTATCTGTATGAAAGGAACGCGAGGTCTGTCAAATGCACATCACATGACAGCAACTACTCAAACGCACACAAAATTGTAAACAAAGAGTCGCTGTCATTTCTGAAGGAGATTCACCATCAAGACCAAGCTGTGAATTACTTTAGAAGAGCATTATCCAGAGGACGATAATGTGTAGAATGGCCATAAATTAGGTTGGTGTCGTGATCTCGTTTCTTTCGAGTGCGCATTAGTCGATTTTGTTTGATTCGGACGTTTAGAAACAAAACTTATGAGATGGTAGCTTAATTTTATTGGTGATTCCAATTATGTTAACTAATTGTAGGCTTGGCAAACAGTTTTGGAAATGTTGATGTTTTCCCATTTAGACAGAATGCCCGAGCAGGCGTTTCAAAGATGGTCGCAGAGTGAAATGACTTGTCTTAAAGGGACTTTGATTATATTCCATCTTGATCCATCGTGTATTATCATATTATCCATCCCACAATGATACAGTTGTGATGATGACAAGTAGCTGGGGTCAGACAATAAATTTGCTTTAAAGAAATATTAACATGTTAACCTTTTCAGAGTAATCACATGCGTTAATGCGCCGTTGTTTACAGCCCTTATATGCAATTTACTGTAACTATTTTACTCCGAATGGTTCACAAACACATCTTCCCAGCTGACTCCCAAAATGGATTGTTCTTGATGGAGACAAATTGTCCTTGCTGATGTGTTTTCTCTCTGCTCTCATCTATGGAAACTTGATTTTCCTGCCTGAATTTCACACTGTGTCTATCAGCTCGGTCACATGGGTGCTTGTTTATTTACAAGAGTGATTTTTCTGCCCGTGTAATATCAGTCTGTGTGGGAGATTGAGATGGAGATGGAGACTTCGTGTTCTGTTACCTGATAAAATCTGGCCAAAGCTCTTGCTGGAGTATTAGAGTTCACAGGCTTATGTAGCCAGTCATCTCAACAATATATTTTGTATTAGTGTTTTCAAAAGTATTGATCTTTCGATATTCAATTCTTGTTTATTTCTATAGTGCTTTTACAATGTAGATTGTGTCAAAGCAGCTTAACAAAAAAGTTTTAGTAAATTGAAACTGTGTCAGTCCAGTTTTCAGAGTTCATTCAGTTTAGTTTAGTTCAGTGTGATTTAATTTTCACTGCTGAAAGTCCAAACACTGAAGAGCAAATCCATCAATGCGCAGCTCGATGTCCTAAACCAAGCAAGCCAGTAGTGAGGAACAAACTTCACCAATTGGCGAAAGTGAAGGAAGAAAAAAACCTTGAGAGAAACCAGGCTTGGTTGGGCATGACCATTTCTCCTCTTGCCAAACTTCCAATTTAGGCACCAATTTAGGCACCGGAGGCTGGAGAACACTGGACGTCCATATGTATTGATAGTGAAAAATCTGAAATGATATGATATCGATTTTCAGGAGAATTTATTCACATGCACCTAGACCAGTCACAATAATTAATATTTTGGTGCTATATCTCTTTAGTGTAACTCTTACATGGTCACCCACTGAAGCTAAACAGGGCTGCACCCTAACGGTCCTAACGCCCCAGTATAGTGAAGTATATACTATACTGCTCAGTGAGCGCAGTCTTTCGGATGAGACGTTAAATGGAGGTCCTGACTCCCTGTGGTCGTTAAAAATCCCAGGATGTCTTCAAAAAGGCGTAGGGGTTTAACGCTGGCATCCTGGCCAAATCTGCACACTGGCCTCTGTCCATCATGACCTCCTAAACATCCCCATATCATAATTGGCTTCATCACTTTGTCTCACCAATCAGGTGGTGTGCGGTCTGGCGCAATATGGCTGCCGTCGCGTCATCCAGGTGGATGCTGCACACTGGTGGGAGGATGAGGAGATTCTCACATTGTGTAAATCGCTTTGAGTGTCTAGAAAAGCGCTATATAAATGTAAGGAATTATTATTATCATTATTATGCCAAATAATCGCAGAGTACCTCTTTAAAATTTAATACTATTTTTAAAGCACAAGATTTCTGTCGACATTTTAAAATGAATAAACAACGAAAACAAACTATCAGTAGGGGCGTAACGAGACTCCACAACACGAGATTGGGTTCACGAGACGAGACGAGATTTTTTATACAATTTATTTGGAATCTTTTGAGTCTTTTATTCAACTAAAAAAATGCAAAACTATTTAGGCGCTTTTTAAATCAACTTGTAATGAATGTTATTTTGCTTCTATTTTAATGAATTATACGCAGTAAAGGACATGCAAACACTACTAAATATTTAGCTAATAGCCTATGTGAATGGAAAATAGCATTTATATATATATAATTTTAAATATTAGCAAAGTATTTGCTAATATACAAATGGAAAATGCTCTACTGACTGGCTTCTACCCTGTATACAGTTTCCTATGAGAAATTGAACTCCTTTTCTCAAATTGAACTTAAAACATGTAATTTTTGGCATTTCATATTTAATATTTTATAGCAGTTTCACTTTCATTCAGGAAGATTTCATTGATGCCCCCATGACACACTCTGAGCTACTGGATGCGAGTATGTGAAGTAAGTATAGGAGAGAGTTGTTTTATTGTAAAAATGTTAAATATTATATACTGACACCAAAGACTAAATAAATTAGTTATTAGAAATTGCTTATTAAAATTATGTTTAAAAATATTGAAAATAAATCTTCCCTCCAGCATTTGGGAAATTAAAATGATAATGATGTGAATTATAAGAGGACTAATAATTTTCTTTTCACTAATAATAAAATTAGAATTGAGAATTGTGAATTGTTTTTGATTGAACACTTTTCTGTATAGTACAATTCGCTTAAATTCCGTGAAGTGCTTTGAAATGTGCACTTTTTAAAAAATTAAGATGCGTGATGTAATCTCAGCTAAAATATGAAGAGAGGGTGGGGCATATAGCAACCCTGCCCCCTAAAAAAGCAAGCCAATAGTGTTTAGTTATTAGCCGTGTTCAAGTGCATCAAATGAAAAGTAAATAAGAAGCATCTTGAAGGGGGTGGGGCATGTTACATATATGAGAGCATTTGATTGGTCAGAAGTTTTAATGAGAAAATGAAATAGAGGTTATGTCAAAAAAATCATTCATCTTTATAGACTGAAATCACAAACCACAAGCTTTGGATGTTTATATTCTCTAAATGCGAGTTTTGCCTTTCTCAAGCACACTAGCTATATAGATATCCTTAAGACTATCAGATTGATTGTAGCATCAAAAATACTTTATTTTCATTTCAGTGGACCTTTAATGTTATAACTATGTTAGAGATTCATTCATTCATTCATTCATTTTCTTGTCGGCTTTGTCCCTTGCGGGGTCGCCACAGCGGATTGAACCGCCAACTTATCCACAACGATTTTACGCAGCGGATGCCCTTCCAGCCGCAACCCATCTCTGGGAACTTCCACACACACATTCACACTCATACACTCATACACTACGGACAATTTAGCCTACCCAATTCACCTGTACCGCATGTCTTTGGACTGTGGGGGAAACCGGAGCACCCGGAGGAAACCCACGCGAACACAGGGAGAACATGCAAACTCCACACAGAAACGCCAACTGACCCAGCCCAGCCGAGGTTCGAACCTGCGACCCAGCGACGTTCTTGCTGTGAGGCAACAGCACTACCTACTGCGCCACTGCGTTGCCATGTTAGAGATTACCTTACTATATTCTAATACTATATCATTATATCAAGTATTGATATTTTTAAGGTATCGTATTGAAAATTGTAGTATCTTGACAACACTAGTTTGTACTTCTGTGTGAAGTCTAGCTTGCGGCTGCTTTTTTCTGCACTCAGCCCTGGGCAAGCCTACGGTTAAAAACCTGATCTGAGGTCAGACATCAAATGTGTTTTGTTTCTGTGTGTGACCTGGTGCACTCCTTACAGCCGCTGCCGCTGATCAGGTGTCAGGACCGACTGCTAAGCCAGCCGGAAGAATCCGAGATGAAAACCTAAAGAGCATATCAGGGTGTTTTTCCCTTCTTTTTTTCTCTGTCTGCACCTTGACTTCTTGCTCGACACCTCTAGCAATTTCTTTGAGCGCATCTTAAATCATTAAAGCTTCAGTCACTGTAGAGCTGCATGAGTTTGGAAACTGATGCTAATATTTTGTTTTTCTGCAAAACCCATTATGATATTAAAGAGGTAGTTTACCCAAAAATTAAAATTACCACATTATTTATTGTGGTTTTAAACCTTTAAGTTTCTTTCTTTTGTTGAACCCAAAAGAAGATATTTTGAGGAATGCACCCATCAACTTTCATAGCAGGAAAAAATAGTATGGAAGTCAATGGGTACCAGCTACCAGCACTTTTCAAAATATCTTTCAATTCAATTCAAGTTTATTTCTGTAGCGCTTTTTGCAATAATTATTTTTTCAATGCAGCTTTACAAAAGGTGCACATTATTGCATTACAGTCAAATTAAGTTAAAGTTACAATCAAATATATATTATTATTGGCATCATGTCTTCGTATGTGTTGTCCTTGGGGTCCTCTGGTTGGCATCATCTCTTCACAGGCCTTGGATCACATCAATGGTGCTGCACAATCTCTAGAGGCCTCAGGATGAGTATCTCCAGGTGGAAATGGAGAACAAAGAAAATAATTAGCATAGCTGCTGTTCGTAATGTTTGTGAACGAGATGTTAAATATCAATGCAAACAATGAAGTGCTATAAATGAAAATAGCAGTTATACAACCAAGCATACAAACAAATATGTAAAGCATATGAGTGTTTCTAACAAAATGCCTGGTGCATTCAGACAGAGGGAGTGTGTCCTACAGGTGGCTGTCAAGCCCACTTACCTGCATGGAGCACACTCATGCATCATACCGTTATGTGATGCATTGTGTGTATGCTTTACTAAAAAGATAGGTCTTTAATCTAGTTTTAAACTGAGAGAGTGTGTCTGAGCCTCGGACATTATGAGGAAGGCTATTGCAGAGTTTAGGAGCCATAAATGAGAAGGCTCGACCTCCTTTAATGGACTTTGTTATTCTGGGTACTACCAGAAGCCCTGAGGGTTTGAGATCTTAGAGAGGGTTGGATTGTAGCAGGACAGAAGGTTGGTTAGATAAACAGGAGCTAGATTATTTAAAGCTTTATAGGTAAGAAGCAATATTTTATAATCAATACGGAACTTAACAGGCAGCCAGTGTAAAGAGGATAAAATTGGGGTGATATGATCTTTTTTTTTATAGACCTGGTAAGAACGCGGGCAGCTGTATTTTGCACTAACTGAACAGCAAACAAAGCATTACAGTAATCTAGCCTAGAAGTCATAAAAGCATGAACTAGCTTTTCTGCATCTAAGATGGATAGCATGCTTCACAACTTAGCGATATTTCTCACGTGAAATGTGGTTATTGTGACATGGGAGATATGATTTTTTCAAAAGATAGATTAATGTGATATAACACCGAGATCTTTTACAGTAGAGTTAACGCTAAAATTGTATTCCTCTAATTGCATTCTGTGTTCAACTGAAGAATGAAACTCAGATACGTTTTAAACAAGTAAATGATGACAGTTTAAATTGTTGGATAAGTTATCCCTTTAAAATAAATGAATAAACAATCTGCATGGAAAAAATATGATGAAATATAAGCTGAAATTATTTTATTATTCTGATGGTCAGTTTTGTCATATAGACCATATAATGATAGTTGGCCGAAATAATAATGAAATAAGATGCAATGGTTTTTTAGACATGTTTTATACTAATCTTTAAACACAATAGCAAAGTTTTAACTTCAACTTAAGAGTTAGAAATGAATATTTGGTCAAATAACCCTGATTTTCAAGCACAAAAACTGTTTATTTTTATACAAATAACATTTTTGACTGGTTGTCATTTTCTGAAAAGGAAAATGCTCAATTTGCTTAGACTTTTTATATTACACAACATGTAATAGCATTGTAGTACTGTACACTATACACTTTGTAGTACTGTACGCTGTAGTACTATTATATAGTATATAATGATCTTTGGTTTCATTCTATAATACTGGACTTATTTTTCTACGAATGTTTGAACTTTGAGAGTGTTTAAACAAGAGAGAAAAGTGTGAAAATGTTAATGCCTGTCTGAGAAAAGTGTATAAAGTGTGTAGTGAGGGGTTTTACAGCCTTAAAACATCTATAATAATTATATTAAAATTACAATAATAAAAAAATAAAGCTGTTGCGGGTTATTTTTAGAACGCAACTCCGCAAATAACAAGGGACCACTGTATCTAATTTCTCAATTTTTTTAAATAAACATTTGAGCTTTTTTTCACATGTTAAGTGGTGCTTATTTTAATTAATGGTACTTTGCACGACTGTACGAAAACTCTAAGTTTTGTTTGCATTTTTCATATTCTAAAGTCGGCAATCAAAACAGTCCCCATTTACACATTAACAAACGCTGTATTCTGCATTCCAGGCCAGTAGTCCACCATTGTAGTTTTGGTTGTCAAGTACTCACACTTGTGATGAGTGATCACTCTATAGGCATGATGCCATGGCTCACCTTCTATTGCACTTTTTGGTTTTTCATATCAGAAGTTTGCCTTTTCAGTCCCCAAAAACATGCAAAGGAATGGACCCTTTCAACAAGACTATTATGATGCATTTAACGGTCATCAGCATCTTAAATACTTAAAAGTTTGTAATATTTTGATTTAAAAAAAAAACAACAACTTATGAAAATTTATATCTATGTATTATATCATCTTTGCATCAAATTACAAGAACCGAGGTGTTTGAAATGTGTCTGTGGGGCAGGGCAGTAAAGTTAAAATAACATTATTATGAAGGGTTATTTTTTTATTTCAGCAAATAGGATTGTGAAAAAAAAAAAAAAAAAAAATTTTTATATATATATATATATATATATATATATATATATATATATATATATATATATATATATATATTAGGGGTTGCACCGACTAGTCAACTTTAATGCTTTGCTGTGACTCTTTCTGATTGATGTTGATGAGTCGCGCTGCACAGATCACTTTTCTTTTGACTTGAACTACATGGCAGCTTTACAAATTAAGGTGATTCACTGAATAAAACTTCCCTCGCATTATTTAAAATAATTTTTAAAATGTTCTTTTTCTTATGTCAGCGTCAAAGATTCACGTGAACTTTGAGTAAACTTTAAATAGTCAAATGGATGCCAGTTAGGTCGCTCCATGCAAATACCCTAGAGCATATGCTAGCCAATCACGTTACACAACCCTGGAAAAGTAATGTTATTGGCTGTAGCCCTTTGCGAAGTGTAGACGCGGACATATTTAAACATGAAGCGTGTAGAAACCGTGAAGTGAGCAGCCGCGGAGGTGTGACAAACTTCACAGCATATGTAAGCTTCATCCCTGGTGAACACGGTGAAGATGTGAAGCGAGGAGACGTCTGATAGCTAAGATGAGGCAGTAACTGCGAAAAATGTCTGACATGAGCAGGATTTTGAGCAGCTGTCATAGCGGTAAAATATGTCTCTAAGCAAGTCTGACAGTGCAATATGGCTTAACGTTATAGCCTAGCCTTTGTCTTTCGTGCGTTACGTTAGTAACAACCTCACATAAATGTGTGCTGAGGACGTATACATTATTTTTCTTTACTAAAATATCTGTTATTGTTACATTCTTAATAGAGAGCAATGTGTTGACGGCATTTATTTAGGAGTAAAAGTAGCCATGGTGCTAATGTTGCATTATTAACAAAATGAAAGTGTTGACCGTGCATTTGTTTTGCACTAAAATTAGTCATCGGCAGGGCCAGACGGAATCTGCAGACGTTTTGTGCTATTTCTGCGGAGAATTTTGGTAAAAATCTGCGGATTTCTGCGGAATTATTTTGGGAGTCTCATAACTAAAACCTTAATATGTTAAATAAAAAATAATATCTTTTTAACTTTTATTTAATGTTTAAAATGCAAATCCAATTAGATTAACTGTAAATAGTTGACTTTTAGTAAATAAACACAATTAATGATGGGCTAAAAAATCTGCGGAAAATCTGCAGAAAATCTGCGGAATTTTGCGCACGCAGATTCCGTGTGGGCCTAGTCATCGGTAATGTTGCATTGTTTTTTGCAACGTGTTATGAGCTGTCAAACAGCACATGTATATATTTCCTCCAAATGAATCGTAATTTGTGGCATGTTGCAGAACATTTGCATCTTGTGTTTGATTAATGACAACACCAGCAACTAGTCGACTCTACTTTGATAACATAAAAGTCAACTTCCAAAAATCTAAAGTCGTTCAACCCCTAATATATTGCTGTACTCTTCCATTCACTGCACTCTAAATTTGCCCAACAATGATGACTTCCGCTACTGAGAAACTCGGAAATGTGAGTCCATAACCAAAACACAAAAGAATTGGGTTTAGTTAAAAATCATGTCATGTAAACAGACTCCTTAGGTGCATATCAGTGTATTATTTAAGGTTTGTAAATCAGGCAGCCCTGCTTCACAAGCTTTGTAACTTGCTTTAAGGAGTGTACACGTTTATTTCCATGCTCATGTCTCTATTTTTAATGCTTTCTCTGCTGTTCTTGACCCAACATGCAAATCTCATCCAATTGGATTATCTAACAAGATGCCTTGATGGAAATGTTTTTTGCCACACATCACAATGTTGCTATAGACACAAGTGCAGCTCAAATAAACAGCACAAGATGTTTGTGTTGCAGTGTCATTTCTGCTGAGTTCACCCACATGGAGACGAGAGGATGCCAGATTTGTACCACGCTTGGATTGTTGATTTAAAATGTGAAGATTTACAGCTGCTTTCCTCCTCTTCTCTCTTCTGAAGGTATGGAGTGACTCCTGAAAACATCATCCTGTATGGTCAGAGTATAGGGACGGTGCCGACTGTTGACCTGGCATCCCGGTACGAATGCGCAGCGGTCATCCTCCACTCACCTCTTATGTCTGGCTTACGTGTGGCCTTTCCTGACACCCGCAAAACCTACTGCTTTGATGCATTCCCAAGGTAAGAGCCAAACTTTTCTTTTTTTTTTTTTAACAAACGTTTATACAGAATTAGATATTTAGGCAGGGCTTGACTCTATGCTACCCTAAGTGAGCAAGATGGATTTATATTCTTGTGGTTAGTAAGTTTTTGTTGGGAAAATGTAAACTATTGTTAATGTGCATTTCTTGTGTGCTTGGTGCAAGGAATTAAAGAAAAGATATGTCCTGGCTTTTTAGTGCTGCTAGGTTTTTGCAAAAAAAAAAGAAGAAGAAAATGTTAATGAGAACAAGCCTATAATAGGCTTAAACCCAAACAATTTATTGTGGAAGTAAACCACAAACCAAAATATTTATTAACGCCGTAAACTGTATTGATTAAAGCCAAAGATGCTAAAGCGTCGGGAATTATAAGGGACTCCAAGAGTGTTCTTCTAAGCTTTACGAACATACTGTACAAACACAAGGATGTTCTAGATCAGGGGTGTCCAAACTCGGTCCTGGAGGGCCGGTGTCCTGCAAAGTTTAGCTCCAACCCCAATCAGACACACCTGGGCTATAATCAAGCTCTTACTAGGCTTTCTAGAAACATTCTTGCAGGTGTGTTGAGGCAAGTTGTAGTTAAAATATGCAGGACACCGGCCCTCCAGGACCGAGTTTGGACACCCCTGGTCTACGAAAACATGAAGTTTATCTTCAGAGCTGCTCTCACAGTCAAATACAAACTAAAAATTAAAGATCCGCAAGACAAATCATCAAAAAACGTTATCTTAGTCTTATAATTAAAAAATATATATTTAATATAAATATATATATTTTTTAAACAACCAGGTTTTATTTATTTAGTTTTATTATAAACGAATTATTTTCAATTGACACTTGTAAAATATTGATTACAATTTGCTTTAATTAATTTAATTAAATTTAATTTAAAATCAGATCGAAGGTTCATTCATCTTTGGCGACCCCTGATAAATAAGGGACTAAGCCGAGAGAAAATGATAGGAATCAGAATCAAAATAATCAATAAATTAATCAAATCAGTCAGATCAAAATTATTGTTATTCACAGGATTTCATAGGGCACTACATTTAAAATTGTAGTTTACCTTGTCAACTTTATTTATGAACAGACAAGTAGTGTTTGCTATTAAAAGTTTTTCCTTTCCCATTAATGATAATTGAGCATTTGGATAAATTCAATAACTTTTAATATGGGAAAAAAAAAAAAAAATATATATATATATATATATATATATATATATATATATATATATATATATATATATATATATATTTATATATATATATTATTATTTTTTTTAATTTAAATATATATTTTTAAATTTTAGTTTGGTTTTTTTTCCATTTACTCTTTTTCTATTTTATTTTTTCTTTATTTTATGCATTTATTTTATTTTATTCAGTCCTGCATATAAAACAGTTTAGTTCACAATTAAATTTAATGGTCATTTTGATTAACATTCATTAACAATCATTAACAATACCTAGATAAGTTAACAAACTGTAAATTAAAAAATATTTATTAAATTTATTATTAAAATTAACAGCTGTTTCCCTACATATGAGTTAATGTGCCTAAATGCAGTGTTGCCAACATTTTTATCGTTGCATTATGCCTTTATTCTCATAATGCTTTTAAAGTGTCTCGTTGTCCACAAAATATATATATAACTCTTTCGACATGGATTTTTTTTTACATTTTATGACTAGCAAATCTGCACAAATCTGTCTTTTTTATTTTATTAATTTTTTTATTTACTTTTTTAAAAAAAAAATTTATTTTCAATAATTTGTATTTAAATAATTTTTTAATTACTTTTTTATTTTAATAATTTAGTTGTTTATAAATTTCTATTATTTTTTATTTTAATTATCATTTTATTTTTTATTAATTTGTATTTAAATTATCATTTTATTTTTTATTCTTTTTTATTTATTTTTATTAATTTAATTATATATATATATATATATATATATATATATATATATATATATATATATATATAAAATTATTTATTAATTTTTATTTTAATTATCATTTTATTTTCTATTCATTTTTATTTTTGTTTAAATTATTGTTTTATTTTTTTATTAAAAATATTTTTATTCGAATTGTTTTTTTTTTTTTTTTTTTTTTTTTTTGAATTATCATTTTATTTTGTATAATGTTTTTATTTTTATTTTATTAATTATTATTATTTTTTTTATTCAACCCTGCACATAAAACTATTTAGTTTACAATTAAATGTAATGACAGATTAATGGGCATTTTGATAGCATTTTGCAGCAATTTTCAGCTCATCAACATTACCTAGATAAGTTAACAACCTCAAAATGAAGAATACTTTTCAGGCAGTTATTCATTTTAGCATAATGCAAGTTGCAAAATCTACCAATAAATTATTAAAACGAAAAGCTGTATGCCTTCAAATGAATTAATGTGCCTATTTGCACTATTGCCAACATTTTTATTGTTGGATTATGCCTTTGTTCTTAAAAAGGTTGTGCCACTAAAGAATCCTTAGTTATCCGTTATTCACAAAAAACATATATAACTCTTGTCAACAGTAAATGCAGAGCAATAATACTGAAAAAAAAATCTCCTTTTTATGCATTGCTTTCCAATGTTATAGTGTTAAATGTGCTGTAGAATGATCCACATATTGGCTTCGGGTGGATTGTTGGCATGTTGGATGAAACCAGTAACCAGTAAAGTGCCTGGAGCTGTACACAGCATCCACAAAGTATCCGCAGGAACATCAGGAAAGCTCTGAATGGCCTCATAACTCAAAAAAGGAATCCGAACTAGTCGAGAGTTGTATCGGAGTCAGCGCTGCAAATTTTCCTTGACACAAAAAAACCACAGTTACATCCTCTAAACCACGTCCAGCGTTCGCTTCAGCTTTGTTCCCTCCTCTCTTTTCCATTTGTACAGTTTATTTTCGCTGCTTCTACACTTTTGTAACCACTCAGAGTTTTATTGTGTGGAAGTGACTTGCGTTTTACCACACCGAGCTAGAAAGGGCTAAAAGCGAAACCATTTGCCTTCCTTTCAGCAGTTCCAGCGATGGCTTTCAAGTCTCACAGAAATGTTCTTTTTTCCTCGGGTTGTGGATGCTGAGTATTGAAATGGAAATTGAGGTTTGAGCTTGGATGGTGAATATAATTTTGCAGATTTTTGCATGTTTGGACTGGAGTATTGCCAGTATGCAGATTGGCTTTAGTTTTCATCAGTCTTGGGCGGGCTGATGGTGTATAATGTACATATGCTAAAGAGATTATTTTGAGTTTAGATGGAAAAACCATCTTAAATTTAGCATTTTTAGGCTGTTGTGTGTAATTTCAGTTATTGTTCTCTTAGTGTGTAGTATAGGTTAGTTTCATTGCCTATAAAGTGAAATAACTAATAGGATAAACATAGGAGGCTGAGAAAAATGCACATTTTAGAGGACATTTTCAGACGGCACTTAAAAGTTTTTGGATCTGAACTCTTTGTTTGTTGCTTGAGACGTTACAATTATTTATTGAGTTTATTTTACAACTTATTTTTTGTTGCTGTTTGTGCATTTGTTGCATTATCTAACTTTTCACGGCTCCACAAAGCAAGCCAGACCCATAACAATAAATTGAATTAAATTAAAGTTAAATAGGACACTTCTAAATTCTCATCTCCCGTTCAAAAGGAAAAACAACAACAAAGACGATTGACCAAAGAAATAACGTAAAGTCAAATTTATTTGACGTTTAACTTTAAAGGAGATGTAAAAATCTTGCGAGGGTAAATCCAAAATAACAAACAAACTCAACTAACTAACTTACCTGCACATGAACTAACTCACCTCCCTACTAACCACAAAACATGAGAAAACAAAAGGCAACCGTCTCATCACATGTGTCTCTGTATAGATCTCAATAAGTCGACACTCAGCGTTACATTTCAACAATATCGCCGAGCAAATACAACACAAGTTTTTTCACAAAACAAACCGGGAGAGAGGAGACTCTCTGAACGATGTTCCAGCCCGGTTTAAATGGACTTCACCAACACGCAGGCAAGCTTCCACGTGTCGACACCTTATTCACCGCACCTGTGCACTCTTAATGAAACCTGTATACAAGGCATATACAACCACACAAAGAAAAACTCACTGCTTCAAATAAAATAGATATTTTTTGTATTATTGTTTTAATAAATAAGAAAAGTATATCACAGCATTGAAAAATATATGCAAATTTACAAAGCATAAAGTCACTCCAGCGGGAGTTATTCTCTAATCTTTTTGTTTTTTATTTTTTTTGGAAATAGTTTTATTTTACAGAGTTAAACTGTTGAGTTTATCATTTCTGAATCCATTTAGCCAATCTCTTTGTCAGTACTTTTAGCTTAGTTTAGCATAAATCATTGAATCAGATGAGACCATTAGCATCTCCTTTAAAGGGTTTTGATAATCTTCCTATTTAAAGCTTGGCTCTTCTGTAGTTACATTGTGTGCTAAGACTGATTGAAAATGAAAAGTTGCTATTTTCTAGGTCAACATGGATAGGAACTACAAGGTTTCCGCTACATTCGTTCATCCGTGGTGGGCCGCCACGCCAAAATTCATCCCTCCAAGGCTACATTACAACTTCTCATTTAAAACATTTATTTAATTAATTAATTTATTTATTTAATCGCACCAAAACATATTAGAGGTAAACAGCGCAAACTTTTCTGTAACCGTAGTAGTGCTGTGCGCTATTTGTTCAACCCTTTAAAGGTGCTGTATGTAAGTTTTTTACTCTTCTAAAGCATAAAAATACCATAATATGTGTGCAGATATTTAAGAAGCATCCCAAGTGAACATACTTGTTTAACTGAAAAACAATGCTGAAGTCAGATATTCTGCTTTGAAAATGTCTTTTCCGTGCCGGAACTCTCTCTTTGTTTAGGTAATTTTTACATGCATAATGCCAGTTTAGCCAATTATAATTCAGCACCCCGGGTTGCCTTGTTGGAAAACAGCGCATTTCATTCATTCATTCAGAAAGGCTCTGAAAGCATGCGTCCGTGACCAAAAAGAACAGTATGGGAGACAGATTCAGTTCCACATGAGGTCATTAATTAGCAAATTACATAAATATTACGAATGTAAACATTAGGTGAGCAGGTTACATTGTAACCGCGCGTCCTAACAACACGCTGTGACGAGAGAGGCAGTGACCAGCTATTTGGCTGTTTGCACCAGACCGACAGAAATTTAAATACAGCCATTCAGAAGCACATAATATGCACTCACTCACGAAACGGTAAGGTTTAGAATCTGTTTAATACATGTTAACCCACTTTAACATCATTAAATGTAAAATGGCATTCAAACTCATTGTTAGCATTTAGCACCGAATAAAGCACACGAGATTTACCTGAGGTGATCACTGTCATAGGTTTCACAAGTTCAGCTGTGAGAAATAGAAGCCGTTTCTAATCATTCAATTCGAGGTGTTGGTTAGGACAAAAACTCCCTTTAATATGGAAAATATTCCCTCTGTCGCGTGTCGTTGCTTTTATTTAGAACACAGTTTAAATCACTCGCTCCTTGTATTCAAACTGGCAACCCACGCTCACGTATGTTTTGATCCAGGAGTGCAACACCTAGTTTAACCACTGGGTGTCAAACTTACATACTGCACCTTTAAGGTGACATGCTGACTGACTCTCTGACAGACTGACTGACAGGTGCGTGAGTCCAGCAAACACTGCGTAGCTTTCAGTTAAGATGAACACAGTTTCCATAAGTATACTTTATTGATAAAGGTCAATGGCTCTGCATACAATGACTTTATCTTGCTGGAGTTTATAGCCGTTTCACTTTACTTCAGGACGCGTTAATGTCGGAAAGAGCTCAAAAACGCACTAAATCGCGCTTCAGCAGCGCTTACTGGAGAGCGCACAAGAAGGTCTGCACTTGAACGTGTAAATTTGAGTGCGTGCAAGAAGTTCTGTGCACGAACAGAGGAAATCGGCGCGCAAGCAAAGAGATTCGCATGCTCGTATTACATGAATGCTATCTCGACTTGTAATACTGCGTGTAATATTTGTCTTTGAAATAGTTGGCAGATCTGTGTGAAAAAAGTCCTGCCGCCACAGCTGGAAAAAATCCTAGAGAAAACACTGAACTATACTTTCATGCTGGTGTAATAATCAAAAAGAACCCTGCTGCAGTACCATGGCTGGAGCAGGAACAAAGATATTATGCAGCGCCTGAAAATAGTCCACAGCTATAGCTTGCAATGCTTCTACAGCCATCGTACAGCAACAAAATTGTGTTGTTGTTTTTAATTTTTTTGTTATTGATTTAATTTAATTATTTTTTTTTTTTAATTGAGTTGTTTCACAGAATGATCACTTTTTAACATCGTCTTTTCTCAATTTGCAGCAATATTTGTCTCAATTCTTGTGGTGTTTTGCAGTGAATATATACAAATTTACACATCACATAAGATTCGTCATTACTTTTTTGACTTTAAATGTTTACATCTTAACCCTATGCCGTCGATGGCATGATATTTGACACATGAAGGACTGTAAATGATAAATGACAACTTTAATTAGCTGATAGATTTTTGCAAAAAATAAAGATAATAGCCTTAAACCAAAACTATTTGTTTTGGAAGTAAACGACACACCACAATATTAATTAACTTCATAAAAGGTGTTGGTTATAGCTAGGGCCAGACGGAATCTGCTGACATTTTTTGCTATTTCTGCGCAGAATTTTGGTAAAAATCTGCGGATTTGTGCGGAATGATTTTAGGAGTATCATAACTAAAACCTTAATAAATGAAATAAAAAGTAATGCGTTTTTAACTTGTATTTAAATGTTTACAATGCACATCCAATTAGATCCACTTTATTTGTTAATCAAAGCAAGTCTCTCGTATAACATATACTAAAAGACAGAAAATATTACTTTACAAACGATATTGTAAATAAATCATACAAATATTTTCATATTAGTTAATAATATTACTGTAATTAATTTAAAAACTGAATATATAGATTCACATTTACTCAAGTAAATAAACAGAATTAATGATGGGCTAAAAATCTGCGGAATTCTGTGCGCGCAGATTCCGTGTGGGCCTAGTTCTAGCCAAAGATGCTTAAGCATTGGGCATTAGAAGTATATTAGAAGAATATAGTCCCCAGCTAGGTAACTACATAACAGATTCTTCGATTATGAACAAGTTATTTGACAGATTTGACTATTTTACTCCCGCTGCAGCAATATTTGCTGTAAAGCAGTGTTTCCCAACCATGTTCCTGGAGGACCGGGAGACATCCAAAACATGCGCTGTTGGTGATGCTCCACGAACATGGTTAAGAAACACTGCTGTAAAGAGCTATAAATTATAAAAATAAACAACTTTGTTAAAAATGCTTAACATGATTTAGTTTAGACCGTCAACAATAGCACACACCTTGAAGTCTTTTTCATTGCAGACACATGAGACTTGCATTACTTTAAGGGACTTTTACTTTGAAGTTAATTTATATTGTGTTTGGCTAACTAAAAGCGCAGGTGCTTCTAATTCACCTACATTTTTCGTCTGTTTTTAAAGTAATCTAGCTTTTTCAATAATACACCGTTTTTCCCCAGTAAGCGACGCTGAAATGCTGCATTGCTACTTTTCAGTGGGTTTTTTCTGTCAAGCAGGCAACTTTACTGGTGAGTGAGCTGAAGGGACGATCATGTTCCTCTAAACATCCCCGTTTCATGCAAAAGGAAATGTTCGCTTGGTCAGTTCATGTAAATGAGCAGATTTAGAACTGGTTTTAGCTGTTTTTGTATTGTGGAATATTTTATTCAAAGCTGCCTTTCATCTTTTCGTCTTTTTTTTTTGTTGTGTGTGCGTGCGTGTGTGCGTGTGATACAGTTTTTTCCTTAAATTGATTGTCAGCAGTATTATTGCAGTGTTGTTATTATAATTATATTTGCTCTTTTATACTATTAATCTTAGTTTACTTTTAAGTAGCATTGTGCTGTGTATAATTCAATACAGCTTTATTAATACATTTTTTACTTTATTATTGTATTTTAATTACTGTATTTTATTAATGTATTCATTTGTAATGTAGTGTGTATATTTATATACAGTATAGCGCATTTATCGTGTACCCAAAGTGCTTCACAATCATAAGGGTGGGGTCTCTAAACACCACTACCAGTGTGCAGCATCCTCTTGGATGATGCAACGGCAGCCACAGGACAACGGTGCCAGTGTGCTCACCACACACCAACTAAAGGAGAAGTGGAGAGACAGTGATAGAGCCATTTCGGTGGATGGGGATGATCGGTAAGGGCCGATGGAGGGAATTTGGCCAGGACATCGGGGTTACACCCTTACTCTTTATGAGTAGTGCCATGGGATTTTTAATGACAACAAAGAAGTCAGCACCTTGATTTAACATCTCATCCGAAAGACGGCACTTAATGACAGTAGTGTCCCCTTCACTCTACTGGGGTATTAGGACTCAGGACAAAGATCGCAGGTTAAGGATCCC
This sequence comes from Danio kyathit, assembly GCA_903798195.1. Classification (NCBI taxonomy): domain Eukaryota; kingdom Metazoa; phylum Chordata; class Actinopteri; order Cypriniformes; family Danionidae; genus Danio; species Danio kyathit. The sequence goes on from LR812525.1 coordinate 13,557,451, forward strand.
CTTCTGGCCTCACTAACACCACTTCCAACAGCAACCTAGTTTTCCCATGTGGTCTCCCATCCAGGTACTGACCAGGCTCAGCCCTGCTCAGCTTCAGTGAGTAACTGGTCTTGGGCTGCAGGGTGATGTGCGTGTGTGCGTGCGTGCGTTCATTCGTTTGTTTGTTCTTATATTTTCAGCAACTAACAACTGTAATAAGTTATTCTCAATATCATAATACTGGCTATAAGGCATTAGAGAGATTTTATTTATAATTTTTTTTTACTATGTTTGTGTCAGAAAAACAGCTTATAGTACTTAAGTCAAATATACCAAGTAGTATTTTTTTTACCTCAATCATATTATCCTCTAAAAAACATAAGTTAATACGTTTTAGGTACAATATAGATAATTTTATTTAGATATTTTTCTTTATAAATACAGTGAGGAAAATAAGTATTGAATGCATCATGCTTTTTTCTGAATAATGTTTCTAAAGGAGCTGTTGACATGGAATTGAACCAAATTTTGGTAAAAACCCAAACAATACAAACATAAAAATAAACAAGTAAAAAAAGAGTTATGAGTAATAACAACGAAATGACACAAGGAGAAAATGCTGAACTACTGAAACATATTTAATACTTTATATAAAAGGATTTTTTGGTGATGTCAGCTTAAAAACGCCTCTCATATGGAGCATGAAGTCACATGCACTGCTCAGGTGTGAGTTTTTCACAGACTTCAACAGTGTGTCAAAATCTTGATGGTTCTGTGGGGCTCGTCGATCAAAAGCTGATCTTGATTTAGTATTTTATATTGGATTCAGGTCAGGTGATTGGCTGGGCCATTCTACAGCTTGATTTTCTTTCGCTGAAAACACTTGAGAGTTTCTTTGGCTGTGTTTTGGATCATTGTCTTGCTGAAATGTCCTCCTTGGTTTCATCTTCATCCTCCTGCTAATGTAGATGTTGGATATTCATTTACACAGATGAAGGGCAGAGGGTTGCTGAAGAACTACTGAGAGATTTCAGCTGCTGTCTGGGCTTTCACTGCCTTTCTACACCTCCCTTTCTTCATGTGTTCAATACTTTTTCCCTTTGTCATTTCATTTCATTACACAGAACTTCATTTGTAAACTAATTAGATTTGTTTTCTGTGCATATATAGATTTCTTTGGTTGTTACCAACATCTGAGAAAAATGTCAAGTTAACAGCACCTTTAGAAACATTTTTTCAGAGAAAAATGGTGGTGTGTTCAATACTTATTTTCCCTGCTGTATGGATGTATTCATTAAATAATCCCTGAATATATCAAGATTTTTACATAAATATTAAACTGATTATGAAGAAAATAAAACAATTTTCAGTGTTCACAATAAATATTTCTTCTTCAGCTTCTTCAGATCGTCATATTAGATTGATTTCTAAAGGATCACGCGGCACCAAACACTGGAGTCATGATGCTGACTATACCGCTTTGAATCACAAAAATAAATTATATTTTAAAATCCATTCAAATTAAAATCCTTTCTTTTAAATAGTAATATCAATTCACAATATTACCATTTTCTTCTGCATATGAAATAATTTCAGCCTCCAAAAGGCATTTAAAAGATCAAACCTCCTGCTTTTGAACCGTACTGTATGCTGTCATCTTGACTTACATTGTGGATAAAATAAAGAGAAAGAAAAGACCAGCTGTCTATTGTACTGTGCTTCTATTCTAAGATCTGAATGATGGGATTTTAATGCGTGCCTAATATGACAGGTCTACAATTAACATTCATCGGTGACTTATACAGTATAAATGCGCAAATGCGCTCACACACACAGGCTGTATTTTAGTCCCCAAGCTTTGACCCGCGCTGTCAGAATGTAAATCTCTCACCAAATCCTCTCAAAGGCATAAACTACAGGACGTCTGCGCTTAAACTGAAGGTGTGTTTTTGCTTGGACATGTTGTCGCGAACTTCTTTATAAGTAATTGCTCCTAAAAGCCACCTTTGTAACCGGTCGCGAAACTCTTGAACGGCAGTACAAAACTCCAGTTTCTCACAGTTTGAGACACGTCAGATTACACAGATTATCTTCAAGTGTTCCTGGTAAAACCGAAGGAGTTCTTTTCGAAATCCTCCTGTCGCGATTGTTGACAACCTTGACTGTTTCTGAGAATGTACATTGCTTTTTTTTTTTTTTATCCTGAAAGTGTTAGGTTTAGTGCATTTTCTTTCCCTTGATCTCGACCTGTAACTAACCGTGTCTGGCTGCTGAGATAAAGCTGGTGAAAAACAGCCATGCGTGTACAAGTTCACCTGTTCAGCGGAGAACACCTATCTTTATTCAGCACTCACTTCCATCAGTCATGATATATACTCTCATCAAGACCTGCCAAAGCCGCTCGCCATCTAAAACCCTGTCTTTTTGCTAGGGCTGCATGATATTGGGAAAAATCTGATATTGTGCCATTTTAGCCTTTCTGCTTTTTTATATATATAGTATATACAGGCAGTGCAGAATTATTAGGCAGATGAATATTTTGACCACATCATCCTCTTTATGCATGTTGTCTTACTCCAAGCTGTATAGGCTCGAAAGCCTACTACCAATTAAGCATATTAGGTGATGTGCATCTCTGTAATGAGAAGGGGTGTGGTCTAATGACATCAACACCCTATATCAGGTGTGCATAATTATTGGGCAACTTCCTTTCCTTTGGCAAAATGGGTCAAAAGAAGGACTTGACAGGCTCCGAAAAGTCAAAAATAGTGAGATATCTTGCAGAGGGATGCAGCACTCTTAAAATTGCCAAGCTTCTGAAGCGTGATCATCGAACAATCAAGCGTTTTATTCAAAACAGTCAACAGGGTCGCAAAAAGCGTGTGGAAAAACCAAGGCGCAAAATAAACTGCCCATGAACTGAGAAAAGTCAAGCGTGCAGCTGCCAAGATGCCACTTGCCACCAGTTTTTCCATATTTCAGAGCTGCAACATCACTGGAGTGCCCAAAAGCACAAGGTGTGCAATACTCAGAGACATGGCCAAGGTAAGAAAGGCTGAAAAACGACCACCACTGAACAAGACACACAAGCTGAAACGTCAAGACTGGGCCAAGAAATATCTCAAGACTGATTTTTCTAAGGTTTTATGGACTGATGAAATGAGAGTGAGTCTTGATGGGCCCGTGACTGGATCGGTAAAGGGCAGAGAGCTCCAGTCCAACTCAGACGCCAGCAAGGTGGAGGTAGAGTACTGGTTTGGGCTGGTATCATCAAAGATGAGCTTGTGGGGCCTTTTCGGGTTTAGGATAGAGTCAAGCTTAACTCCCAGTCCTACTGCCAGTTTCTGGAAGACACCTTCAAGCAGTGGTACAGGAAAAACAACAAGGGGGCGGGACAAAGAAAAAGGCATATGCAATGCGCAATAAAGAAAATAAATAATAATAATAATAATAATAATAACAAAATTTATCGTAACAATTAGCTATTATAATATTATTGGGGCTTTTTTCCCCCTGATCTCACCTGGCGCATTGGACACACGAGACTCGGACATGAGCATTTACTCAAAGGAGAAGAACCCCCAAAATGTCTATATTTCAACAGAAACCAAACATTCTTGTGGAATGCCCTATTTTTAATGTTATCAGACAACAATTTTTATCTTGAGAGACTTTACATTGAATAATTTAAAATGTGAATCCTTCTAAAATTGTGCAACTTTTGTCAAAAGGAAACTTAAACTGTTTAGGATTTTTATCTCATATATTATCATTGTTATTATTATTCATGTATTTTACCTTGTGAATTATTTATTGCTGTTGATGTCTTTTAATTGTTAGAATATTTTATAATTATAGAAATGTGGGATTTATAAAATGTAGTAAACTTGATCTGTTTTTTTTTTTTTGTCATGACATCGAAGCTGAAATGGCAATAAAATTAAAACTCTCTCTCTCCCCCTGATCTCACATTGCCCTGCTTTAAGGACAGTCTGGGTGGGGCTTTTCTTTGCCTCCCTTTTCCCCAATGTGTGTTATTTCCTATTTCTCAAGCTACCTGTCGTCTGACCTTTCTTCTCCTGAAATGTGTGATGTTTGTGTATGGTCGGAGGGGTCCAATTTCGCTGCATGTAAAAGTGTATGTGACAGACTTTTTTCATCATCATCATTATAAAATATTCTGCTCCGTGGACTAATTGCACATGCTTACCATCACCGAAAAACCAAACTTTGGTCGAATAATGCGCACAGGCAGACATTTTTATGTAGTATACTTGTTCCTGCTGCTTGCATGGCACTACTGTGCTGTCATGGCATAGCTGGTAAAATAACAACTCTTGTCTTGTTCGTTGTAAATAAAATTGTACTGTCTCAATAAAATGTGGTTATTTTATTGGGTTATGTTTTTTAAAAATCAGTATAATTTGAGTTATAAAGTTATATTTAAAGTCTTAAAAAATGACTTTAATAATAAATCATTATAAAGGATTTTGATTTCTGTTTCTAACCAAGTGCATCTAGAATTTGCATACAAAAAATTATCAACAGGGGATTTTTTTTTTCTTCTAAGTTCAAAAAGGACTGCTTTTCTTCAACTTTTAAAATAATATAATTGTTTATTAATATGTACTTACTTTTAGTATTTTGCAGCAGAGGTGTCTTGGTATAATGTAAGTGAGTTTTCCATCTATTATTAAATTTTAGCTAAAGCAGCAAAGTTTGTCACTGTTAATGTATTTTATTCATTGATCTGTTGTTGTTGTTGTTGTTGTTGTTGTTTTTACTACTACTATTATTACTGCTCTTTTTTAAACCGCTTTTGACTAAAACATAAACCAAAAACAAGAGCAGTATGGCTAAAAACTGAGGGGATAAAAGGAAACCGCTCCTACAGCTGTCATAGTTTGCCCTCATGACAAACTCTTGACTTTCTGCCTTCTGCATGTTTTTGGAGTTCATAATTTTGTCTGTTTTGGCAGTCATTCTCCTGCTGCTGTTTTCATGAGCAGCTTTATGTTGTCGACACATTTAAATTCAGAACATCAAAATATGTCAAAGGAAAACTCATCAAGATGGTGTTTTTGATGGGTTTAGTTAAAACAATCATAGCAAATTGGTTGATGGACAGGAAGTGTTGTTCAGTATTGTGAGACATTTTTATGGCTTTTTTCTTGAATATTAAATGTTTTAGCACAGACAATAAAGAGTATTTGCATATTTGTAAATTCTCTGTATAGTAATGAGGAAGCTGGAATTTGGAAAATACTCGTTTTATTTTCATTTGATTTTAGCTTAAAAAGCAAAGTTTATTACTTTTTTATTATTATTATTGCATATTTAAAGGCTTTAAAGCAGGGGTCGGGAACCTTTCAGCAAACAACCATATTATATATATATATATATATATATATATATATATATATATATATATATATATATATATATATATATATATATATATATATATATATATGTATGTGTGTGTGTGTGTGTGTATATATATATGTGTATATGTGTATATATATATGTGTATATATGTGTATATGTATATATATATGTGTGTGTGTGTGTATTTGTGCGTGTGTGTATATATATATTTATATATACACACACAGTTGAAGTCAGAATTATTAGCCCCCCTGTTTTTTTGTTTCCCCAATTTCTGTTCAACGGTGAGAGGTTCCCCGGGGTTACCACCACGGAATGAACTGCCACTTGACAGATTTATGTATTTTTAATTTTAGGTGGATTGTGTAATGTGTTTTTTTGTTTAGTAAAATAATTTCTAATTGCATCTTTAGTGATTCTCTGCTAATTGCACTGTCTTGTTCCAATAGGTGGATTTAGAGGTTTTTGCAAAAAAGCACAAGTGGATTTAGCTGGTTTTGACGCAAAAGATAATCTACCTCGTTAAAAACTAAAGAATTGTCTGAAGTGGCATTTGTGGAAAAAAAAAAAAGTTATTTTATTTACCAGCTAATAACCTTATCATTACCTATATAATGAAACTGCTGAACCTAACCTCAAGAAAAACTTTACAAGAAAAGAGGTCTGATGGATTTAGAGGGTTTGTATATATATACAGTTGAAGTAAGAATTATTAGCCCCCCTTTAATTTTTTTTTCTTTTTTAAATATTTCCCAAATGATGTTTAACAGAGCAAATAAATTTTTACAGTATGTCTGATAATATTTTTTCTTCTGGAGAAAGTCTCATTTGTTTTATTTCGGCTAGAATAAAAGCAGTTTTGAATTTTTTTAAAATCCATTTTAAGGTCAAAATTATTAGCCCCTTTAAGCTATTATATTTTTTCGATAGTCTACAGAACAAACCGTCATTATACAATAACTTGCCTATTTACCCTAACCTGCCTAGTTAACCTAATTAACCTAGTTAAGTCTTTAAATGTCACTTTAAGCTGTATAGAAGTGTCTTGAAAAATATCTAGTCAAATATTATTTACTGTCATCATGGCAAAGATAAAATAAATCAGTTATTAGAAATGAGTTATTAAAACTATTATGTTTAGAAATGTGTTGAAAAAATCTTCCCTCCATTAAACAGAAATTGGGGAAAAAAATAAACAGGATGGCTAATAATTCTGACTTCAACTGTATATTTAAATACTGAACTCACAATACGATATTTCCTCTAAAAAAACTTCGGATGATTGATCAAAGATATTTCTCTGTTATTCAATATAAAACTTGATAGTTGCATCAGTTATTGAATATTAGCTTGTTCAGTCCTAATGCAGACATGTTCTAAATGGACTTTAGTTTCATTTTTTTGGTCATTATCTTCTTCTATAGTCCTCAAATTCTAGCTGTCGACTGGGGTCAGGTTTCGCCCTTAAGAGGAGTCATGAAAGGTCTATGGGTACCACCTTTTAAGGAGCTGACATGACTGCTCATTTGGATGTTGACCCGATACTCACAGGTCTAATTTTCAAGTCCTCTTTGAGATGTTGATGGAGGTCGCAGGTCTTCAATCTCCTTCTGAACTCAGCAAGTGACTGTTCTTGAAAGATTTTTTTGATCTCTCGCTTTCTCTATGGCACTTTAAGAGAGGAAAGAACAGGAGGAGGTCGAAATAATACTAATAAAATGTCTGCATCATTCTTTACAAGTTAAGCCTCGGTTATAGGAATGGCACACTCAAAAATCAAAATACGCTGTTAATTAATTCACCCTCAGGCCATTCTTGGAGCTGAGCTTTAAAGAAGAAGACATTTAGAGTTAAATATATGCATATGCGCATATAGGGATGAGATGATTTAAAAAAAAAAAATGTAAACAACCGTTCGGTTCCCATGCCACAGTTGTTCTTATTTTTTTGTAATCATTTGAGTGGGAAGTGAGGGTTTTGGAATCTGACTGGAATATTTGTGTTTCTTTTTATAATACTGTAAATTGGTAGATTATAATGCTATGTATTTTATGCTGATATACTGTACAGTGTAAACCAAAAACCATGACCATAGAACCGTTATACAAACTGAACTGACAGTTTTGTGACAACTCCCACACCCAATATGCATGTATGGAGTCATTCCTATGTGTCCTGAGTCTGACAATAAATTAAAACCTTGGGACAGGGCAGATAAATTATATCATATTGAATTGTGATTAAAAATGTCAATACCCTTGATAGGCTTTGTCCAGAAATGAACAACAACTGAAAAAACAAACCTAAATCCAACCCTAAACCTAACCATCACATTTATTAATGTCTACAACTACCTCGTCCCTAAACTCAACCATCAGTTATTAATGTCTACACCTACCCCAACAATAAACCCAACCATCATGGTCTCTAACGTCTACACCTACTCCTACTCTAAACCCAGACATCACATTTATTAATGTCTACACCTACCCTATCCCTAAACTCAACCATCAGTTATTAATGTCTACACCTACCCCAACAATAAACCCAACCATCATGGTCTCTAACGTCTACACCTACCCCAACCCTAAACCCAACCATCACATTTATTAATGTCTACACCTACCCCGACTCTAAACCCAACCATCTCAGTTATTAATGTCTACACCTACCCCAAACCTAAACCCGACCATCAGTTAATAATGTCTACACCTTCCCCAACCTTAAACCCAACATCAGTTATTAATGTCCACACCTACCCCAACCCTAAACCCGACCATCAGTTAATAATGTCTACACCTTCCCCAACCTTAAACCCAACATCAGTTATTAATGTCTACACCTACCCCAACCTTAAACCCAACCATCAGTTAATAATGTCTACACCTTCCCCAACCTTAAACCCAACATCAGTTATTAATGTCTACACCTACCCCAACCATCAGTTATTAACGTCTACTCCTACCCAAACCCAATCATCACAGTTATTGACGTTTACACCTACCCCAACCCTAAACCCAACCATCACTGTTATTAACGTCTACACCTAACCCAAACCTACACCCAATCATCACAGATATTAATGTCTATGCCTACACCTACCCCACCCTAAACCCAATCATCCATTAACATCTACACCTACCCCACCCTAAACCCAATCATCCATTAACATCTACACACTACCCCAACCTAAACCCAACCATCACATTTATTAACGTCCACACCTACCCAAACCTTAACCAAACCATCATTGTTGTTAACGTCCACACCTACCCCAACCCTAAACCCAACCATCATAGTTATAAACGTCTACACATACACCAACCCTAAACCCAACTATCAGTTATTAACGTCTACACCTACCCCAACCATTAGAGTTATTAACGTCTACACCTACCCCAACCCTAAACCCAATCATCATAGTTATCAATGTCCACACCTACACCAACCCTAAACCCAACTATCAGTTATTAACGTCTACACCTACACCAACCCTAAACCCAACTATCAGTTATTAACGTCTACACCTACACCAACCCTAAACCCAACTATCAGTTATTAACGTCTACACCTACACCAACCCTAAACCCAACTATCAGTTATTAACGTCTACACCTACCCCAACCATTAGAGTTATTAACGTCTACACCTACCCCAACCCTAAACCCAATCATCATAGTTATTAATGTCCACACCTACCTCAACCATCATAGTTAATGTTTACACCTACTCCAATCCTAAACCCAACCATCAGTTATTAACGTCAACACCTACCCCAACCCTAAACTCAACCATCTCAGTTATTAACATCCACACCTACCCCAACCCTAAACTCAACAATCACAGTTATTAACATCCACACTTACACCACCCCTAAACCCCAACCATCATAGTTATTAACGTACACACTTACACCAACCCTAAACCCAACCATCATAGTTATTAACGTCTACACCTACTCCTGCTCAATGTTTTACTCAACAACAGGGTTATACCTCTGCTACATTATGCCCCTTTGTTACACCCTCTCTTGCAGTCCGCTGACAGATACACTTGCATTTGTGCGCACATAGGTAAAACACTTTAGAGGAGATTTAAGAATTAAATGTAAGTATTAAAAACTAGAATGCAAAGTATTAGGGTTTAAAGGCCAGAGCATTGTTTTCAAATAAGTTGATACAGTGGAAAATAGAATGAGTTGAGTCATAAAAGGTCAAGTATTGACAGATCTTTTGCTGTTTCTTGAGAATGACTAAAGGCTGACAACTCAGACAATTGAAGTAATCAAAATCAACAAAAGAAATATGTTACACAACACTGTACATTATATGAATCACCAAGGACCATGGTTGCAGCTAAAAAAAATCATCTGTTAATCTTCCACCTAAAGGAAAATGTTCTGTAAGTCTCGTATAGCCTGAGGGAGAGTAAATTAACTGCATTAACTTATTTATTTTCTTATTTATTTTGGGTGACCCCTTTAAGCCGGTGTCTGAATCAGACAGAGGAATGCGGATTTCTGGATTAAACACGATTAGACTGCAGCGACCGATCTGGAACGCTTCTTAAAGCACTGATCCCATTTTGATCCAACCTCGCATTTAAATCTAATTAAATTGCGACAAGATCAAATTGTGAGATTAAGGGCTATAATGGGGGAAGATTACAACCGTAGCTCTCCAAGCTCAATGTTAAAAAATGCATCTGACAAAATTAAAGCTCCTCTGTCTTATTCGCTCGCTCTCTCTACTAAATTAGTGATGGCTGGGGGTGCGATTCATTGTAATCAAAGCCATTCTCTCTGGGAGGCAGATGCCCTTTTTTTACTAAATTTTTTGGGGCTGATGAATGGGAGGTGTTGAAGCCGGATTCTCTCAGACTCCGTCAGCTCTGTCAGTGTTTCATAATGAGAGGCTACAGTGGAGAGAGATTGAACCGTCTCTATTATAATAGCTGGCCAGCCGGCTCCGTCAAAAGAGCCGTAATGAACACGCAGCGGCTGACGGGGAGGTGTTAATGAGCGAGCTGTCTTGACGCCGGCTCGCAATTTGTCAAAAGCATTATGGTTTAACACGTCGTTCGTTCCCCGTAATAAAATGTGAAATCTTGGGAGTGGGTGGATTCGAAATTACGCTCTTTTTTTTGGATCAGGAGTGGAGTTATGAGCACTGAAGTTGCTGGATTATGGACTGTGGAAGTTTGAAGTAAATAGTTTTTGCTTGGACTGAGCTTTGTTGAAGTCAGGGGAAGCTCAAGGGGCTTGAAATTGGGCACCATAAACTTTATTCTGCTCTGTATCAGTCGATACTCAGAATTTTGGTATCAGGTTCGGATTGGTTCCAAAAAAATGGTATCGGTGCATCCTTAATTCTAAGCTTTAACTGTAAAATAAAACTATAGCTCTTATGAAAGTAAATGCTTTTTTCAATGCACATTTTAACAATAAAGTTAAAAAGATTTATTATTTTTTTTTTTATTTATTTGGAAGTAGTAGTTAGTAATATGAATTATCTTAATATCAGTAATGAGTTATAATGATTCGTATTACTTATAATTAATTTTTTTGGGGTACATTATTCATTGGTGGTCCCTTTGCCAGGTGTTAAAGGCCAATACCAGTGAAATGGGGCTAATTTGGGTACATTTAATCACAATTATAAATAAATGTACCCATACTTAAATGTACTCAAATTAGCCCAAAGTCTAGTTTTCATTGAAAAAGGCATTTAGCATCTGCCAAAGGTACAGATATGGCTACTGAGAATGCGCGAGTGATTTAAACAAATCACGTGCATCTCCGCAGTAATGCGCGGCAATACGCAACGTGGTCTAACGCAAGCAGTACATGGCCAGCAGGGGGCAGTTATGTAACATAGTGAGCACACTGAACGGATATACTGTAGCAGCCAGAGCACGTGAGCTAAGCCTCTCCGTAACAACAGACATTAAATTACTGTTATGTTTTTTGAAACGATTTAAATTTAATGGCCCAGTTTCAGTGTGTTTCGTGTTTTTAATTTAGTTTCGTTTTTTTAAATGTGCGTGTGAAATATGTACTGTACACATGGCAGCACATATGGCAGCAACACTGACAAAAATAACAGAGATTCCATCTAACAGTAGGTGGTCTGTGGCGTGGTTGTAAGGCGTATGGCAACATGTTCTGAGGCGATCAATCATGATCAAGATCCCGGTTCGACCACCAATGAAAACTAGTCTTTGAGCTATTTTTGGGTACATTTACGTTCTTGGGGAATGTTGATTAACACAGCCATATCACCCTGCGGTCTGTGTGAGTCCTAATGGCCCAGTAAAGTGAAGGGGACACTATACTATCAGTGAGCGCCGCCATTTGGATGAGACGTTAAATCAAGCTCCTGACTCTCTGGTCAGTAAAAGTCCCATGGCACTTCTCGTAAAGAGTAGAGGTGTAACCTTAGTGTCATGGCCGAATACCCTCCATCGGCCTCCCATCATGGCCTTCCATCCACCGAATTGGCTCTATCACCGTCTCTCCACTCCGCCTAAAGCTGGTGTGTGGTGAGCGCACTGGCGCCGTTGTCCTCTGGCTGCCGTCGCATCATCCAAGTGGATGCTGCACACTGGTGGTGGTGGTGAGAGATACATGATTGTGAAGCGCTTTAGGTGTATGGCCATACACAATAAATGCGCAATATAAATAAACATTACATTACATTAATGTACACCAACCCTTGTTGTAAAAAAAAATTAATTGAAATTGAAAATTTACATTGAAATAATAATAATTATTATTATTATTATTATTATTACTATCATCATTTCTGACAGTCGATTTTTTTCATTACCACAAATATAAACATTTAATGTTTAATGTTCATCTCTTCTAGGAAATGGTGCATGTGAGGGTCACTGGAGGCTGATGTTTCATAATTAATCTGGACACATCTGTGATTTGATTGTCATCAGAGTGCAGGACAGATGTTCCTCAATTGTCCTGCAGAGCAACAGCTGTTTTTTTTTTTTTCCCCCTCTCTCTACAAGCCCTTATGTCAAATCAACCCGTGTTGAGAGACATGTAGCAGATGCCGCTCTGCCATGTACCTGGATAAGGCTGTCCGGTCAAGCGCTTCGTATAATGCAGAATGTGTAGAAGCAGCTTTACAGGGAAACAGTAGAGCCAAATATTGGTAGCAGTGTGAAATTTCAACAACACAGCATTAAACAGTTTCACAAAGACGTCGTTGTTGCTTTTTAAGATGAAGACAGATGATTTGCTTCCGTTCAGTGTGAATAAATTGTGTTAAAGGGATGGTTCACTTTTGAACACAAGATAGTTAGATTTTTTTTTTTTTTTGTGCTGCTTTAAATGGAAATGAGCTGCTGCTCCCAGGCCTCTTTCAAGAAGGTGTAGCTTTGACATCTGCTTTGGATAATTGTATATCAGGGTAAGCAAAGATGATATTTTGATGAATGTTGGAAAGCAGTAACCTTTGAAAGTCACAGTTGGAAATGATACTATGCAAGTCAATGGCTAGCGGTTTGTAACATTCATCAAAACATTTTCAGCAGACAAAAAATAAAAGTTTGGAACAAGTGAAGGGTTGAGTAATTGACTTTTGGTGAACTGTGCTTGGTTTCTGCTATAGGCATTTCTATCAGGCAGTAGTCTGCACTAGTTGTTGCATTGCATAATTGCTGAACTCATCTGAACTTTCTCCAGCCCTTGAGGTAGAAATCAGTTGTTCCCGTTGAAAACTATTGACCTCAGGTCACTTCAAATATATGTCAGTGCGAATGCTCCATTCAAGCAAACACAACTCCCTGAACAATTCTCAGATTACAAGACTAGAAAAAAATCTGGTGCTCCTGCTTCTAAAAAACTCTTCTACCAAGTCCAGGATTTCACAGACTCCCGATCCAGTGGTCTCTAAATATCATATTTTGTAACAAGTGTATCGTTAAGTAAATGATGACAGAATTTTCATTTGTTTAGGCGAATTATTCCTTTAAACATGTGTGCTATAGTAAGCCTTTCTATCAGACCCAAGTTGTTGCACTGCATAATTGCTGACCTCAACTTTCATCAACCCTCAAGGTAGAAATCGTCTATTCTCACCAAAAAAAAAAAAAAATGCTGACCTCAGGTCACTTCAAATATCTTATTAGTGCGAAGACTCCTTTTAGACCAGGGGTGTCCAAACTCAGTCTTGGAGGGCCGGTGTCCTGCAGCGTTTAGCTCCAACTTGCTTCAACACACCTGACAGGATGTTTGTAGTATACCTAGTAAGAGCTTGATTAGCTTGTTCAGGTTTGTTTGATTATGGTTGGAGCTTAAGTCTCCAGGACACCGGCCCTCCAGGACTAAGTTTGGGCACCCCTACTTTAGACAAAAATACCTTGAACAATTCGCAGATTACAAGACTTGAAGCAAATACGGTGGGCTCAATTCTGGAAACTCTGCTGCTAAGTGTAGGAATCCTGTCATCTCAGGTCCAGTGGTCTCTAAATATTGTCTTTTGTGTTCAAACTCTTTCAGGTTTGTACCAAGTGTTTTGTTTGGTTAATGATAGCAGAATGTTAGGTACATTTTTCCCCTTTACTTTTTTTCTAATAATTTAAGCATTTCTCACAGAATCTGGTGGTTGCATTGCATCATTTTGAACTCAAAATATTCACTAATGCTAAAGGTAGAAATCTTCTGTTCTCACTAAAAAAAAAAAACAACTGACCTCAGGTCACTTCAGATCTCTTTGGAGTGCAAACGTTCCCTTTAGACAAGCACAACATACTAAACAATTCATCTAGTGGTCTTGCTTCTGGAAAGCACTTCTGCCAAGTCTAGGATTTCACTGAATCCATATCCAGAGGTACTTAATGTCATCTTGTGTGCACAACTGGGAAAAAACAACAGGTTTGTAACACGTGTAGTATTGAGTAGCATTTTGGGTAAATTATTCCTAATACCATATACCATAGTAAGCCTTCCTATAAGACAGTAGTTGTTGCATTGCATAATTGCTGACCTCAACCCAACTTTTGGCAACTCTCCAAGTAAAATCTTCTAACTCTCACTAATAAACAATTGACCTCAGGTCACTTCAGATCTCTTCTCATTGCAAATGCTCCCTTTAAACAAACAACATTCTGAACAATTCTCATATTACAAGACTGGAAGGAAATCAAGTGATCTCGCATCTGGAAAGGACTCCTGCCGAGTTCAGGATTTCACTGAATTCAGATCCAGAGGTCTCTAATGACCTGTTTCCACAAACCGTACCGTACCACTTTTTCGGCACCCTTTCGAAAGGTTACCAAAGGCTAGAAAGGGTACCAAAAGGCGGAGCTAGACGCGCAGTTGAACGCTGATTTGTTACAGAGATAAGTAATTCGCTCACGCAACAAGCCAGAATGAAAACAAAGAAGCCGCCATGTTTTTAATACACAGCTGAGAGAGATTACGGCGTAATCACTAATTATATATATCAAACGAACCTTGTCGTCGTCTTGATGAACAGACACAAAGCCAAAAAGAAGAGCAGATTTTACCCTGTACCCCGTAGTTTTTTACAAGCCAGTCTGAAGCGTGAGCGGTTTCGCTTTCTTAATTGCGCTGGCCGCGCGTCTATATTTGAAATAACAAACTTCTTGAGTTGATGATAATAACGTGCGCTTGATTATTGACGTGCTTTTGAAACCTGATCCTGTCAGAAACTGACAAACGTGAGAGTGACACGCGAAAAAACAAGAAGCCGGAAAAAAGGAGCACATTATTTTTTCAGCAAACGTGAACAAACTGCCATGTTTAACTATTATCATCACCTTTTGGACTATTATTATCTCGGAATGACGGAATTACTTTCTAACAAGAGGCTACACGTGCTGCTGAAGATTAAAGACACATTTAATCGTGAGAGGTTTGCACTGACTGGGCTATATTTCGTGTTGTTTTGAACCTAAATAAGGACTAAATGTATGCTGTGTGTAGTTTTTCCGTAATTGGTAACATATCGGAGACTGTAAGGTAGAGGTGTGAACCTACACTGGTCTCACGGTTCGGTTACGATTATCATGCCATCGATTCGGTTCAATTCGATATCTCGGTGCATCACGGTGCATTGACGATTCTTTCCATACACCGTTTTGGGGAAGTTTTGTCCTCGCCGCTGTCGCCACTGTCTTGCATGGTTCGGGATCTGTAGAGCTGCACATTGATGGATTTGCTCTTCAGTGTTTGGACTCTCAGTAGTGATTATTAACCCACACTGAACTGAGCTAAACTGAACTGAACTTAATCTCTGAAAACTGAACTGACACTGTTTCAATTCACTATAATCTTCCATGTGAAGCTGCTTTGACACAATCTACATTGTATAAGCGCTATACAAATAAAGATGAATTGAATTGAATTGAACAGTTTTATATTTTCTTCACAGCACAGCAATTCTTGTATTAAATGTATAAATATATTTATATACTATTTGTAAAACAATTTTGTCCTTTAATACAAACTGTCATATATATAAACTGTACCTTTAAACAACACGAGCATTTAGACCATTTTGAGGGATGTAAACAAAAACAATGGTCCTAACGTATTTCCTGTTTTACATTTTTAATTTCCATTGCTTCTGAGAATCCAAAAAGGTCCACATATTGATAAATAGTGTTATGACGGCTGATTTAAAATCAAGTTATGATTGAATTGCCTTGTTTACCAAGTTCTTTCTTACACCCCTTTGATTGGTCACGCGCTCAACAGAAAGGGCTGCGATTGGCTCTTACACGCTGGCACTCTTCACAGATGCACTCATGGGCCACAGTGAGAGTGAGAGAGAGAGAAATGGAAATTACTTTCATTCTCTTAATCGCCGTGAAATAGGGGCTTCTGCTGTAAGTGTCAGTGAAACAGTGTGATTTCAGCGCATATGAGATATATGACGTCAGTACATAATAACTGGTTATGATTAATACTGAACCGATACCAAATTGTCCGCGTCTGCATCGCGGTGCACCGAAGAAACGATTAATTTTGACACCCCTACTGTAAGGGTCTGTATGTGTTCATATATGTTGCATTTATTTATTTATTTTATATAATTACAGACGTTACAGTAGGCTATTTCGCACTGTCATTGATCTGCAGTTATTAATCAAATCATGTTCATAGAAAAGTTAGTAATTAACATTTATACACAAGTATTTATGTGTATAAAGCATGTGTTTTGTGAGAAGTGCTTCTCCTATTATATGTGAGCGACCCGTACAGCTTTACTGTAGACATTTTCTCGAGCAAAAATGAGTTGACTGAAACTTTTTTGTTGTACACCACGCCCACCAAAAGAGTACCGTTGGTACTCTTTTAGCAGTGGAAACGCAAGCCTGATAAAGGTGACCCGTACCGACCCGAACCGTACCGTACTGTACCAGTCAGTGGAAACAAGTCATAAATATCAAAGTGATAACAAAGTTGTCAATGATAGCAAAGTTGTCATTTTTAGGTGAATTATACCATATAGTTCAAGTAGTTCAAGTGCATAACTGCTGACCTCAACTCAACTTTCCCCAACTCTTGAGGTAGAAATCTTCTGCTCTCACTAGTAAACGATTGACCCCAGGTCACTTCAGATCTCCTCTCATTGTGAACTCTCCCTTTAAACAAACATCATTCTGAAAAATTCTCAGATTACAAGACTGAAAGGAAATAAAGAGGTCTCGGTTCTCTAAAGGACTTCTGCCAAGTTCAGGATTTTTTCTGAAGTCAGATCTAGAGGTCCTAAATATGATCTTTTGTGCTCAACAGGGAAAAAAATAATTCAGTCAGGTTTGTAGCAAGTGTAGCATTGAGTAAATCATAACAAAATTGTAATTTTGGGTAAAGCGTCTCTTTAAGGCTTCTGCTATAGTAAGCCTTTTTATCAGACACTGGTTGTTGCACTGCATAGCTACTGACCTCAACCTAACTTTCGCCAACTCGCTAGGTAAAATCTCTTGCTCTCGCTAATAAGCGATAGACCCCAGCTCACTTCAAATCTCTTCTCATTGCGAACGCTCTTTAAACAGCACAACACCCTAAACAATTTACATCCTACAAGACTGTAAGCAAATCAAGTGGTCTGTGTTCTGCAAAGGACTTCTGCCAAGTTCAGGGTTTCACTGAATCCAGATCCAGAGGCTTCTAAATATCTTATTTTGTGTCCAACAGGGGAAAAAGTACATCCAGTCAGGTTTGTAGTAAGTGTAGCATTGAGGAAAGTGATGACAGAACTGTAATTTTGGCTTTTGCTATAGTAAGCCTTTCTATCAGACAGTAGTTGTTGCATTGCATAACTGCTGACCTCAACCCAACTTTCGCCAACTCTTGAGGTAAAAATCTCTTGCTCTCACTAATAAACGATTGACCCCAGGCCGCTTTAGATCTCTTCTCATTGCAAATTCTCCCTTTAAACAAACACAACACCCAGAACAATTCTCAGATTACAAGACTGGAAGCAAATCCGGTGGTCTCGCTTCTGGAAAGCACTTCTGCCAAGTCCAGGATTTCTTTTCCAGTCATTGACTCCAGATCGAGAGGGCTCATGGGACAGTGCGAGCGTGTGTGCTTGGATTGGTCAGTGGGTGTTCTCAGAGCCTGTTGTGAATGGACAGTCAGGCTGAATGAAAGTTTAATGACTCGCCTGTCTCTGTAGATTTGCCGGCTGCAGTGTGGCATGGTTTGAATATTAAAATGCAGAGCGGGAGAGCCGACGAGGGTTGACTCCTACAGTCAAGGTCTCTTGCAGACTGGCGAGGGGTAAAGACTAACACCGTGATGGAGTCTCATCTCATATTGGCTCTGGTGTTATTGCTTTTTATTCCTACCTTGCTGTGCAGGTCATGTTGGTTCGGCTTTTTCAGATGAACTCTTCCTTCTTATTGAAGCGTGGATATATTTTTAAACGGTCTTATAGTGAATGGTGGTGTTAAAAAAAGATTTCAGTGTTGTATCTGAATATTTTAATTTGTACTGAAATAATTTTCACAGTATTCTCTCTCTCTGTTCAGAGTTGTTCATATGATTCAGTTTATTTTCAAGTATTTTAAACTGTGTAGTCGATTGAGCTGTTTCTCAGAACTGAATTGACATTTTTGACGTCTTAAGCATCTCCAAACCCCTGCTTTGCATTTTTTTGAGAGTTTGATGTTGAATTTGAAATGCAGCAATGGTGGTTACACAATTTCACAATTTTGTAGAATAATTTTGTTCTAAATGGCATCTTTCACAATACCAAGACCATTGTATTTGTGAATGTCTCATCTGTACGTTACATTTAAATTTGGTCTTGGAATTGATGGATGGATGGATTGATGGATGGATGGATGGATTTTTGATTCATTGATTGATTTGTTTTTTTATTGATTTAATTGGATGAATTTATTGATTGATTTGTTGAGTTGTTTATTGGCTGATGGATTTGTTGATCTATTGATTGGTTGATTTGTTTTACTTTTTATAATAGGATTGTACAATTTGGCAAATAATTTATCAATGTTAAAAGTAGCTGGTTTAAAAAATTATAATCCTAATGTTTACAATATTTTAACAGTTGCACTGAGCAGATTAGAATTTGGTGATTATTTTAATTTACACTGTTGCAATGAGCAGCTAACATTTCTATATACTTGCACCTTGTTCAAAACATCCAAATACGCATTAAAGCATCTTTTGTTCAGACATTTAAAAGTTTCCCGCCAGTTTACCATCAAAAGTTGATTAATCAAAACAGTTTATAAAATTAAGACCTAAATATTGTCATATTACTGATAAATACTGCAATAGTTTAAATTTTAAGCTAAATTAGTGTTAGCTCTTTTTCCACTTGCTATTAACATGCATGCAAATGCATCATTTGTGACCACTTCTAATTTATCATAATGCATAATAGCATGCAACTTGAATGGATGGTAGTTACAGCTCAGATCCGAATCTGTGTGTTTTGGTGTGAATCGGTGAAGTAAAAAAACCTTGTTTTGGTCACCAAATATACCATAACGATCAAATGTTCATTTAGAAGATAGTGTACACTACCTGACAAAAGTCTTGTCACCGATCCAAGTTTTAGGAACAACAAATAACATCTTCTCGTTGATCGTTTGGTATCAGAAGTGGCTAATATGAAAACCAACGACCTCTAGATTACGCTTATTTTACCAAAATAGAATATGATCATGCTTTGATTTTTAATTATTTAGTTCAGACAGTAAGGTCTGACTTTGCTTGGACAAAAGTCTTTTCACTTAACAGAAATAATGTACAGTATAGAATATGAAGGCATTGTGCAGTGGGAAAATAATGAATATTGTGTATGACTCCCATGAGCTTGGAGGACTGCATCCATACATCTCTGCAATGACTCAAATAACTGATTAATGAAGTCATCTGGAATGGCGAAGAAAACGTTCTTGCAGGACTCCCAGAGGTTATCAAGATTCTTTGGACTCATCTTCAATGCCTTCTCCATCTTACTCCAGACATGCTCAATAATGTTCATATCTGGTCACTGGGCTGGCCAATCCTGGTGCACCTTGACCTTCTTTGCTTTCAGGAACTTTGATGTGGAGGCTGAAGTATGAGAAGGAGCGTTATCCTGCTGAAGAATTTGCCCTCTCCTGTGGTTTTTAATGTAATGGGCAGCACAAATGTCTTGATACCTTAGGTTATTGATGTTGCCATCCGCTCTGCAGATCTTTCACACGCCCCCATACTGAATGTAACCCCAAACCATGATTTTTCCTTCACCAAACTTGACAAATTTCTATAAGAATCTTGGGTTCATGCAGGTTCCAATAGGTCTTCTGCAGTATTTGTGATGATTTGGATGCAGTTCAACAGATGATTCATCAGTAAAATCTACCTTCTGCCACCAAATAGATCAACTAGAAGTCAAGTTATTATTTGTTGCTCTTACAACTGACACTGAGGTAGTGGTCATTTGTGGCTCTTTGAATGCATTCGGCTACAAGCTTTTACATTATGAAACAATCCAATCATGTTTTCACTGCCTCTGCAAGTCATTGAAAGTGGACAAATTTCAAATATTTTGACCCTCTTCACACCTTTTAGCATTGTCCACTTGTGATCAGTTCATCTATTGCATCTTAATAGCAGGTTTAAACGGAGCTTTAGATGCTTGTTGCTACTCTTTTAGCTGTCAGTGTTGAATCTTTTTAGATGAAAGTGCAAAATGTCAGCTGCAAATTCAGGACTGGATGGAAAGTCCAAAAGCTAGGCATGAGGAAGTGATTCGGGCTGGAAAAAGAAAGGAAAATACTTTTGGATTAAGTGTGCTGAGGCTGGTAATGTGAAAAAGATGAGACGGGTGAAGGCGAAGTCAGCCAGCGGCTCAAATTAATTCCACTCCTTTACCAACTTCATGAAATAAACATGTTTGTAAGCTTTCAGGATGTACATGTGGTAGCATAGCAGATACGCTGGTTTAAATGTATAATTTACCGGCTGAAAGTATTGATGACTTGTTTCACACTTTTGTTCAATAAAATGTTTCATTGAATGAAAATCTTCCACCTGCCTTTGTCAAACACAACAGAATTCATTGAAAATAACTGGGGTAACTGAAGGTTGTGGATAAAAGG
The DNA here is from genome assembly GCA_903798195.1 of Danio kyathit. Classification (NCBI taxonomy): domain Eukaryota; kingdom Metazoa; phylum Chordata; class Actinopteri; order Cypriniformes; family Danionidae; genus Danio; species Danio kyathit. The sequence continues at coordinate 13,578,430 of LR812525.1, forward strand.
GTAAAATAAAACTTGCTGACCTACAATTTTCAAATTGAAATGAAAAAATATAAGTTGGCATGGTCACATTAACTTCACTTTAACCATTTACACACTATTTGGGTGTTTAAAAAATGTAAGATGATGACAGGTTTAAAATCATAACATTTAAGGTATGAATGCTAGATATTAGTTTTCTTCAGGTATAAAACTTTAAAAATGACCTGATTTTTCCACAGCATCTTGTTGCATGGGTATATTTCTGGTAGTACGCAAAAATACATTGTATGAGTCAAGATATATTTTTCTTTTTATGGCAAAAATCATTAGAAAACCGTGTTTCCTCTAGGATCTTTTCCAGCTGTGGTGGCGATCCTTTTACACAGATCTTCCAAATACCTATGTCGTTATTTCAATGACAAATTTCTTGAGCGCAGTATTACAAATCGAGATTGCATTCATGTAATACAAGCAAGCAAATCTCTTTGCTTGCGTGCCGATTTCCTCTGTTTGTGCACAAAACTTCTTGCACGCCCTCAATTATACACTGCTCAAGTGCAGATTTTTTTGTGCGCTCTCAAATAAACACTGCCGAAGTGCAATTTGGTGCATTTATGTAACGAGTATGTCTCCAAAATTTATTAGATTTGCTAGGAATATTTATGAATGTCTCCCAATAGACCTACAGAATGGCTTTGATGCATCTCTAAGTGAAACAGCCATAAACTCCAGAAACATCAAGTTATTGTATGCAGAACCATAAACCTTTATCTATAAAAAAAATTAATTATGGAAACTGTTTTCATCAAAACTGAAAGCTACGTCGTGTTTGCTGGCATCATGCATCGCTCAGCTCTGTCAGTCAGCATGTGACCTTAAAGGGTTAAACAAATAACGCACAGCACTACTACAATTACAGAAAACAGCAACAACTGAAGGTTTAGAATGAGAAGCTGTAATGTAGCCGTGGCGGGAATTAATATTGGTGTGGCACCCTGTCATGGAAGAATGAATGTAGCGGAAACCATATATTTCCTAATGTAGCTATATCAATTGTTTCAATTGGAAATTTTGATTTGATTTCTAATTTTGATTGGTAACCTATTTTGATTGGAAATATGCACTGCTAAGCATTTAATTTAGACAAATTTAAAGGTAATTTTCTCAGTATTTTTATTTGTAATAAATTAAATAAATTACTGTATAAATCTTTTTGAAGTTTAAAAAAAATAAATAAATAAACACTTATGACTGGTTTTGTGGTCCAGGACCTCTTCAAATCTTTCAACTAAAACCTACATGTGTAGAGCGCATCCTTTGAAAGCAAATACTAGACAACTAGTCATTTTGGCTAGAAAGCAAATGCAGAAGTGAATTGCAAATCTACTGAAATGCTTCAAAAATGAAACCGGAACAGGATTGAGAACTGCTGATCTACTGTAACATTTGTGAAAATATCTTTGAACCCACATACAGTAGTCAACATTTGAAGTGGATCAAAACCTTTCAGCAAAGTTCTCCTAAAGCTATTGAACGCCTATTCTTTTCTTAGGACAATTTTGAAAAACATGTTGATCCACTTCAAATGTTGACTATTGTATATTATAGGGCTGCACGATATTGGCAAAAAAATGACATCGCAATATTTTCATTCACTGAGATGTATATTGCGATATAAATGCAATTTCACCAGATAACTTGAACAGGGTATAAAGAGTTAATTTTAGATTGATTTGGATAATTGTGTAGGGGAGCGTATCTGCAGAAAATATCATTAAAAATGACAAGCAGAGTAAAATACAACAGACAAAATATGCAAATAAACAATGATTTATGATTTTCTGTGGAGTCAAACAGTATTCAGAAGCAGAAATTAAATTATCACTATAATAATAATAACACTATATCCTTTTAATTAAGTATAAATCTACAATTGACCTTTAAGCTAGAAACGTTTAATTTATTGTGCCCAAATGTTTAAGTTTGCTTGAAATTCTAATGCTGCGTTCACACCAGACACGGATGAAGCATCAAGCGTGAGTGATTTGCATGTTAAGTCAATGCAAAGACGCAAACATCCTGCGGCGCATTTCGCACTAATGACCTGCCGTGAGTTGACCGTTTTGCATGTTTGATGCACGTATCGCACGTTTACGCGAATTTGCTCAAGTTGGAAAATCTGAACTTCAGTGGACATTTGTGCCGCGTTAACCAATCATGAGCTTGAGGGAAATCCTCTTGCCAGCACTGGGCTCGGTTCAGTCTGAAGCACTGCTCAAAGCCTCCATCCAGGGATAGTTTCTGGAGGAGTTGATGAACTCACCTCTGAAAGGATCTAGTGGACTCAGACACTGCGCCGAATGAATCTACGCTGTTCCTAAAGCACATAAAGCACAGCTACGATCTCCATAAAATCCATGTTAACCATTTAGCAACGAATTCAATTTTTTTCAATTCATCTTTATTTGTATAGAATTTATACAATGTAGATTGTGTCAAAGCAGCTTCGCATATAAGATTATAGTGAATTGAAACTGTGTCAGTTCAATTTTCAGAGTTTAAGTTCAGTTCAGTTCAGTTTAGCCCAGTTCAGTGTGGGTTAATAGTCACTACTAAGTGTCCAAACACTGAAGAGCAATTCCATCGATGCGCAGCTCTACAGATCCCGAACCATGCAAGCCAGTGGCGACAGCGGCGAGGAAAAAACTTCACCAATTGGCGAAAGTGAAGAATTTAAAACACCTCAAGAGAAACCAGGCTCAGTTGGGCACAACCATTTCTCCTATGGCCAAACGTCTTGTGCAGAGCAACGAAGCTAGAGTCATCGGGTAGACAGAAGCCCTGCCCATGACGCAAATCCACGTCTATTGTGAAGCGAATTTGATATGTGAATAACTCAATGTTCATGCGTCTATTTACACGCAAATAGCGTGATTTATTTGCGCGCTCCGCGTCTGCCATGAACACAGCATTACAGTCATCGGGCTTTAAAAATGCATCCAAATAATAAACTTTTACTCAAGTTGAAATTTGAATTTGAAACTTTTTTATTGTTTTTTATTTTTTATTGTTGTGAACTGTAATGTATGGGCCACTATAATCCTAACTACATTACAGTTCCCTGCGATGTGACTCGCACATTATGATATCGATCTTGAAGCAATATATTGTGCAGCTCTAGTAGATTATTTACATAAGCCATCAGTATCAAAATTCAAGTTTTGATTGGTAATATGCTCTGCTAAGCATTTCATTTAGACAACTTTAAATGCAATTTTTTTTTTCCTCAGTATTTGAATTATTTTTGTTTATTTGATCTGAAATTAATATATAAATCTTTTTGAAGTTAAAAAAAAAATTGACATATGACTGGTTTTGTGATCCAGGGTCACATTTGAGTCAAGTCTAAACCTAAATAATGAAACCTAAATGTGTAGAGCGGATTCTTGGGAAAAGCTAATTTACAAATGATTTGGTTTGCCTCAATCAAATAGAAAAGTAAAATGCAAGCCTACTGAAGCGTTTCAAATAACTTTTTGCAAAAAAAACTAAACTGGAACAGAATTGAAAACTGCTGATCTACTGTCCACTGTGAAAATGTCTTTAACCCAACATAGATTGTTTTTAAAAAATGCCTAAATTTCAAAACCCAGTCTTAAAAATCGAACTGAAGCGAACTGAAGAGCGGGGGAAGTGGGGGGGTGGATAGATCGCGAAATGAAGAGGGGGAGAGATCGCGAACTGAAGAGCGGGTTGGGGGGTAGAGCGGGATGGTGGGGGTAGAGATCGCGAACTGAAGAGCAGGGGTAGGAGGGGCACTTGCGTTCATTTTGGAAGAGCACTTTATATCACGGACTCAAAAGGGCATGTACACTGCACAGGTTGAGCCCTATGTGTGCACGTGCCTGAAGATACAAGTATAATAAATAAAAACAAAGGATAAAAATGATTAAAACCATTAAAATGTTGTTTTCAGTCATTTTCAGTTTCAGGTGTGTTTTCAGTCTTGATTTGAATGTGCCTAATGTTGGAGCACGTCTGATCCTTTCTGGAAGCTGATTCCAGCAGCGAGGGGCGTAAAGATGAAGGCCGATTCACCCTGCTTTGACTGAACTCTTGGAATTACTAATTTACTTGATCCTAATGATCTGAGTGCTCTGTTAGGTTTGTATTCAGTAAGCATATCTGTAATGTATTGAGGTCCTAGGCCATTTAGCGATTTATAGACAAGTAATAATACTTTAAAATCTATTCTGAATGTAACTGGGAGCCAGTGTAAAGACCTGAGGACAGGTGTGATGTGCTCTGATTTCCTGCTTCTGGTCAGAATCCTGGCCGCAGTGTTCTGGATAAGCTGCAACTGTCTGACTGTCTTTTTGGGAAGGCCAGTGAGGAGTCCATTACAGTAATCCGCCCTGCTGCTGATAAAAGCATGAAAAGGGTCTCTAAGTCTTAACTTTACATGCTTTGTTTCCAGTGTTGAGATGATAGTATGCTGCTTTAGTTACAGCTTTGACATGACTACTGAAACTCATATCTTGACCTTATTTTTTGTTGTTTGACCCTTAGAGCCAAGGTACACATTCGCCTTAAGAACCTCATCTCTGTTCCCAAATGCAATGACTTCAGTTTTCTCTGTTTAACTGGAGAAAGTTTTGGGACATCCAACTGTTATAAGCTTAAGACCTCAAAACTGTCATATTAATGAGCTTACCCCTATCAGTTTAGCCAAACACACTCCCTGCATGATTACAAGTCCAGTATTTACAGTTTGTTCGTCATCCATTGGAATGTGTTGGGTTGAAATGAATGCTGCGTGCATATTTGGTTTGGTGTTTGGATAAGGCGTTATTCCTCATAGCCGCTGTAATTACTCCATCAGCCTGTGTCATGTGTTAATCTCCTCGTTTACCTAAATGAGATTGCCTGTGCACCAATGAGGAAAATAAGCAACAATTAAGTGTGCTGAATGATAAATTAATTAGAATGCCTGTTTGATTGTCCTGTTGAGCATCCTGTCAGGATCGCCAGTTAGTTAGCAGTCCTGTGCCGAGGTGGCTGTCCGTATTTACCAGTGATCAACATACATCATGTGTGTTTACTGCAATTATAGGACCATTGACGGTATGCTGAGTAAGATATTTAAGTGTAAACCACTATTATTGGATTTTTTTTTTTTTTATGCTTGCTGCATGCATTTGATCACTGATAAAGGTAACCGTATGCTATTTTTGCCTCATACAGGTGAGTGGGCTTGACAAACCACCGGTAGAAAACACATTTTCATCTCTGACGCTTTAACTGACATTTCCACCGGTTTTGCACATTTACATCAGACACATTCTTACAATCACTCCATATCAAAAAAACACTATACATTTATGAAGTGTGCCTCACACAGGTGAGTGGGCTTGACAAACCACCTGCTGAAAACACACTCTTTCATCTCTCTGAGACTTTAACCAACACTTACACCAGTTTTACACATTTACACCAGACACTTTCTTACAATCACTCCATATCAAAAGAAGAAAAAAACACAGTGTAGTAGGCGTGTCAAAATTAATTGTTTCTTCGAAGCATCGCGATGCAGACGCGGACAATTCGGTATCGGTTCAGTAATAATCATAACCGGTTATTATGTACTGACGTCATTTATCTCATATGCGCTATGTTGCCGTAGCGTACTATAGCGAGGGAGGTGAGCACGAGTATTTACAACGCTCCAACTACTTAAAAACTCAGAAACTGTGCACAATTTCACTGTGTGTGTTTGCTGGACTGTGTTTCACTGACACTTACAGCAGAAGCCCCTATTTCACGGCGATTAAGAGAATGAAAGTAATCTCCATTTCTCTCTCTCACTGACTGTGGCCCATGAGTGCATCTGTGAAGAGCGCCAGCATGTAAGAGCCAATCACAGCCCTTTCTGTTGAGCGCGTGACCAATCAAAGGGGTGTAAGAAAGAACTTGGCAGACAAGGCTCAGAAAGCGAGCGGGATATTTATATTTGTTTATTTGTTATAAATGCTCGTGTTGTTTAAAGGTACAGTTTATATATCTGACTGTTTGTATTAAAGGACAAAATGGTTTTACAAATAGTAAATATAAATATATTTATACATTTTAATACAAGAATGTGCTGTGAAGAAAATATAAAACTGTGTATGGAAAGAATCGTCAATGCTCCGTGATGCACCGAGATATCGAATTGAACCGAATCGATAGCATGATAATCGTAACCGAACCGTGAGACCAGTGTAGGTTCACACCTCTACTGTGTATTTATGAAGTGTGCTCCACACAGGTGGGTGGGCTTAACAAACCACCGGTAGAAACACTCTTCATTATAAAAAAAACACTACCCCACCTAACTCTAGCACTTGTGTGTATTGCCTCTTCTTGTTGAATCACTGCCTTCTCAATCTTAAGTCGCTTTGGACAAAAGCATCTGCCAAGTGACTAAATGTAAATGTATTATCATTAACATTTGAATAGTTTTAAAACTGTAATATTCGCATAGTGCAAAGCTGATTTTTTTCAGCATCATAAGTGTCACGTGATTCTTCAGAAGTAATTATAATGTGCCAGTTTGCTGGCATAAGTGTATTTACACATCAGTTACAACTGTATGCTTTAATACTTAGGGATGAGGAATGTATCATTTATTCTGACTTTTATATGCCAGTAGCTGGGTTTCCATCATTCTGTGTTAAAGGTGCAGTAGGTGATCGTCTTCAGAAACATTTTTTGTTGTGCTGGTTGAAAGTCTCTTCACAGTCCAATAGTAATGATTAAAGTAAATGATCTAAATGTGTTAATATGTATTTTTATATTCTGGGTAAGGCATAAGACTAAAAATGTTTATCCAATTAAAAATTGTCGGGCCGACTATTCCCATAATCTGATGAGTAGCCCAAACTGTCTGTCAGCAAATGTAGATTTGGACAGCTGCGCACCAAAATTTGCACGTGCGTCACACAAGAGAGTGACAGTGGTAAAAACAAATGCTGATTCTTAACTTTATTAAAATCCTGAATTAATATTGGAGTTACTTTTGCACGCTGGAGGAAGGATGACACCATGGCTGAAGTATTTCTGTTAGACAGGTTATGTTCTGTTTTGAGTATTTTAGTCACGCAAAGCTGATGTAGATGTTGTTGTTACGAATGGGTTACATCTGCACAGAAGTGTTGTTCAACCACTGAAATCCTCCAGCAATAGATTGATGTGACTATTTTCAATTTCAGGGACCTTTTATAGCATAGATAATGTAGTTTAACAACAAAACGTCGTTGGGATGTGTAGTTACACAAGTCGAGGGCTATGCGACCACGCGAAGGCTGTGCCAGAGCATATGCATGCGCTTGACACAAAGTATAAATCAGCCTTAAGCATGCAGTGGTCACTTCAGGACAAAGCGCATGAGAGAGTGAGATCAGCGATCCTTGCATGCATGAAATATTGCACATTATGACAAGTTTTGCCTGCTACACAACAGAAAACATGCTAGATATAATACAGTTGCTCATTGGAAATTGTAGTACAATAAAGTACTATGGAGTTTTCTAACTGGCGAATTACATGATCTAGTGGGTCTCTTTATTGTGCACGTTTGGGATTTCAGGAGGCGTGGCTTTGAACAGCAGGGGTGGGATTGTGTTTCAAACATATGCTAATCGGTTAACATTTAGGCAGATCATCTACTGCACATTTTGATTTTGGGAATGCTGTTTTTATCATCTGATAGTCAAAGCAAGTAAAAAAAAAAAAAAAAAAATTCTATGTTAAATATGCATAAAAGAAAATTCGGGAAAAAGTGTTTTACGTAAATTCGGACCACAAGTCCACATATATGGACAAAATTTTTCTCTAAAAGTACATCATATCAAAAGATGATACTTAGATTTTTATTCTAATTAGGTTTCAATAAGCCCAAATAGCAAAGAGAAATATAAAATGCATGTAAAAAAACACCTTGGGCCTTAAGAGGTTATAAGTACTAATAAACAGCCAATATCTTAATAATAAGCAGGTAATAACTCACTAGTTGATACTGAGCATCAGTGCTTCAACTAAAGTCTTGCCTTTCTTTTTTTTTTTCTGGGATTGTTTTAGGTCTAATGGTTAAGTGTTTTAAAATGAAAAGCATGTCCAAGTAATTGAAATCATGAAACTTTTATCATTTATTAATAATACTTTTATTTTTGATTTAATATTATTTATTTATTTATTTGAAAAGTGTTTTGCTGTACTACAGTAATAAGATTAGGTCTGTCAATTCCTGAGATGACTATTTTATCAACAAGTTTTGTCTTCTCTGGAATCTATAAATTTTTTTTTATAAAAAGCTTGATGTTGAAAACACCACAACAATGAAATATTGTAAACAAACCCACATGATTCATTCACACAGACATGCAAAAACATCTTGCAAATTTCATACTTTTTAATATTCACAGACATTAATCTTTTTGACAACATTAGACGTGCAACACTACTTTTGATTCTTCAATCCAAACTTAATGACGTTCAGCACAGTGCATTGTACTGTACAGCAAATTCCATTTTTATGACTGGATTCCACAAGGCTTTGACGCTGCTTGACCAGAATAAGCTTTAAAGTGGATTACTGTAGATGCTAAGTTGCAATTAAAAAATGAAAAATCCCAAGCCTGACACCCAAATGACAGCCAGATGCATTGATTTATTCAACATTACTCTAATGTAGGGTTAGACAGTAAAATACATGTCATGATATAGTTACTTAAATAGGTAGTCTTTATTTATGAAATCAGCAAAAATGGCTATAATATATGAATCTAAATACTTTTTTTCACATTACATTAGGACCCAGCAGGAGCCTGCCTGGGAGAGTTATTGTGAAGAAAAAAGATAAATGGAGCAGATACTGAATTAGGCTCTGTATTTTTGGTGTCAGTCATGATGTCAATCGTTATTTTGAACATTCTGAGCAATTCATGTTTTCAGTATTTTTTTTTTTTGTTGTTTTTTTTTTTTTTTACTTTTGTTTTCCTAGTCTAATATAATAATTAGAATAATAATAATAATAATAATTCCTTACATTTATATAGCACTTTTCTGGGCACTCAAAGCGCTTTACACATAGAGGGGGAATCTCCTCATCCACCACCAGAGTGCAGCATCCACCTGGATGATGCGACGGCAGCCATTTTGCGCCAGACCGCACACCACACACCAGCTGATTGGTGGAGAGGAGACACAGTGATGAAGCCAATTATGATATGGGGATGGTTAGGAGGCCATGATGGACAGAGGCAAGTGGACAGATTTGGCCAGGATGCCGGGGTTAAACCCCTACTCTTTCTCGAAGGACATCTTTGGATTTTTAATGACCACAGAGAGTCAGGACCTGGGTTTAACGTCTCATCCGAAAGACAGGATGAGACGTATAAATCAGTTGTGTTACCTGACAGGCATTTGGACCTAGGGGAGGCTGTTAGTTGCCAGAGGCTGAAGTGTTACACAAATGAATGTTTCACTGTTGCAGGATATTGTACACAGTGTTATTCTGTACTCACATTCTCAGTTTCAAGTAATGCAAAATGTGTTAGCCATGCCCATAAAATAATATGTTGTGGAATACACATGTAACCCACCAGTCCTACTGACCGTGGCCTCTAGCATCTGTCGCTAGAGCACCTTTTGAGGTCAGAGGAGTGAGGTTTACCTGCATAGCACTTCGCTATGGCCTGTTACACACTCAAATCCCGGACGAACCCCCACATGTAATCCACCGGTCCTACTGTACACAACCCGGTCTGAGCTGGGATTGAACTGGCGATTTTTTTTGCATGGGAGTCGGTTGCCCTTACAAGGAGGCTAAAGACCATGGCCTGTAGTATCTGTCGCTAGAGCATCTTTTCAGGTCAGAGAAGTGAGGTTTACCTGCACAGCACTTCACTAGCTGTCTGTAACTATCTGTTGCACTCACCATCCTAAACCTCACTCCCATCCCGGACGAGCCCCTACGTGTAACCCACCGCTCCTGCAATACCCAACCCGCTCTGAGCTGGGATCGAACCAGCGATTCTTTGCATGGGAGTCGGTTGCTCTACCAAGGAGGCTAAAGACCATGGCCTCTAGGCCCCGTTTACACTAATGCGTTTTCATTTTTAAACAGCATTTTAGATCAAAAACGATCCGCGTCCACACTAGCGTTTCATCTAGCGTTTCTAAACATATCTCCGTCCACACTACTCCACCAAAAACGTATATCACGTGACCATTCGCGCACTCTGGGCATGCGCGTTCAAGTATAAACAGGAAGCATGTGTCTCGCTCGGCATTTGGTTCTTGTTAGTCAACAAACGCTGGTTGAACGATGAACGCGAGCAATTAGCGAGTGCTCGAACAATAGCTTGCCTCTTGCGAATATATGCAGCTGCTGTAGTACAAAAGACAGAGTTTAACTGCGCAATGGCACCTAAAACGGACAATAGTGCAAACAACGCTCCCATTTCTGTGTCCATGTTGTTGTTTACAGTGAAAGCTGGTCTGCCGTCTTCCGGTAGCGTTATAGTCATGTGATAGGGGCTTGACGAATAAGGGAAGGATACGCAATGACCCAAAAGCCCCAATCAGGTAGCGAATCTCAGCAGCCACGCCTCTGTTTTCAGATGTCTCCGTTTTCCCCCATCCACACTGAGACAGAGCAGCAGCGTTTTAGAATGAAAACGACCTCTCCAGCGTTTTCGGGGCTCGAAAACTCCGGCGTAGTGTGGACGGATGGCGTAACCGTAGCAAAACTTATGCGTTTTAAAACGAAAACGCATTAGTGTAAACAAGGCCTTAGTGTATGTCGCTAGAACGCCTTTTGAGGTCAGAGGAGTGAGGTTTACCTGCACAGCACTTCGCTATCTGGCCTCTGTTACACTTACCCCCCCTAAACCTCACTCCCATCCTGGACAAGCCTTAAATTTGTTTCAAATAATTTTTGTTTGAAAATGGTGACTAAATTATATCATGAGATTAGTACCGTGAATTGTATCGTATCATGAGTCAGGTGAATCGTTACATCCCTACTTAAGGGGGCTAATAACATTGACCTTAAAAGGGTTTTAAATTTTTTTTTTTTATTCTAGCTGAGATCAAACAAATAAGACTTTCTCCAGAAGAAAAAATATTATAGGAAATACTGTGAAAAATTGCTCTGATAAACATCATTTTGGTAATATTTAAAAAAGTGATTAATAATTTTGACTTCAGCTATATTCTAATACAAATCTTGTGTGTGTTTCAATGTGTTTCAGCATCGACAAGGTGTCCAAGGTGGCATCTCCGGTCCTGGTGATCCACGGCACAGAAGACGAAGTGATCGACTTCTCGCACGGTTTGGCCATTTACGAGCGATGCCCGCGTGCCGTGGAGCCCCTGTGGGTGGAAGGCGCCGGGCACAACGACATCGAGCTCTACGCCCAATACCTCGAGAGACTCAAACAGTTCATCACGTTTGAGCTGGCTACCTCCTGAAAACACACTCACACACACACAAACACACGTGTCCCTTTACCCAGAGCCGAGGACGCCATCAGTACTTGCACTTGCTGAAGGAATAAAAAACGAAGCTCTCTCTTGATATGTAGGAGCAGCCCCTTTTTTTCATTCCTACCGAGGGGGAAGACGACGCGTTTCAAATGATTTCCAACCACTTTCTATTCTTTTATACTTGACGAACGTTTGACATTTTTGCACCGCATCCAGTACGTTGCGTTTAACATTTCCCTTCTTTATAAATGCTCCTCAAAGGGTTAAGTAACCGACTGCACTTTTATCGTGCGACATTTTCAGGTTATTTTGTTTGTTTGTTTGATTTGTAGGGAATTATGCATTCCATTTTCTTATGTTTCAAGTAGAGTAGATCATGATGAACCAGTGACTGACATTTTTATATATATATATATATATATATATATATATATATATATATATATATATATATATATATATATATGGCCAGATTGTGTGTATGTGTGAGAGAGTGCGTGAGTTTATGTGTAGCATGGGCTAATTAAAACTGGAAGACCTGTGGAAAGTGACTCGACCCGTGAATAATAGTCCGTGATTTTCGAATACGGTGGGAAAGGGTTGGCGTATTGTGTTGAAACAACATGGTGCTTTGTCGCAACACAGCAATCAGGGCATTGTTTCGGCGTAAACACTACATTTGTGCTTTGTATAAAGAGAAACAAAAAAAAAATAATGTGAAATTTCGAGCTTTCTTTGTTGGTTTTTTGCATCGGTGTTACAACAAAAGCCTTATGTTCTCTGACATTTCGCTCCGACATTCCTGTCAGTGAATTTTACTTGTGTTATTATTATTTGGGAAATGGGATTTCGACGATTTTCTCTGGGCTCCTGCACGCTGCTACTCGAATGGGGAAAATCACTGTGAAAAACTGATTTAAATAATGGTATGTTTTGAAGTTTATCCCCCTTTTTCCAGACATCCAAATCACATTACCCAGGAAAACATTAAAGTCATTGATTAAACGTCGATGTTTTCCTCATTCGGCGAATGAAGGACTTGGAGCGATTGGATGAAGGACGTCGATTGCTACCAAAATGGTGCGTTGTTTTGATTGTATGTTTTTAACGCATAGCAGTTGTTGTTGGTTGGCTTGATTGTTTTGCTGTAAGGTTACGCGATGACGGTTCATGTTTGCTGTTGATCTCCAGTGGAGATTTGTTTTTGTTTTTGTAAGGAATGGCAGATACCGATCACATCTGAGCCCATCATTGCTTTTGATACTGACGTTTTTACAATGTTTTTTCAGTGATTATTAATACTTACACCTCTTTTAATGCTGGTTTGTAAGATAACCGTACTGTACACCCCCACCCCCCCTCTCTCTCTTTCTCTATAAATATATAGGTATGTAAAATATGAAGTAAATGGTATTTAGCTTTGATTTTGTTTTTTTATTATTGACACTGGAATCACAGTATGCAAATATAATGCAGAGAAAAAGATAGTTGGTACAGACACATGCGTGTAGTTTTTTTTTTATATATATATCTTTAAAGCCTTAAATGTGCCGAGAGACAGATTATTGTTCTTTCTGTTGGTTGTTGCTTTGTCGCAACACAGTGGATATTGTACTGCTTATAAAGGAATAAAGGATGCATGGAAACCCAAACAAGATTTCTTTTCATGAGGCTCAGCGTGTACAAATTTTTAATAACGCAGTGGTGGTGGTGTTTTTATTTCAGTTGAAATGTTTACCTGCATGTTTTCAGAAGGTCAGATACAGCTATTCAATTCTAATTGTCTTTAAACGGCACAGGATTCCCATCAGGACTCCAATTTTAATGCTTTATTAAAATATTTGATCCTGTTTTCCTTTGAATATCCACATATGTAGCTGCAAATAATAAAAAGCACAGCAATTTATTGCGCTAACTTAAAAGAATACGTTTAAGTGTGTTCAACTTCAACATGGTGTATAAAAACAAGAATATATCACATAGTTCACTGTGGCTTTTATGATATAATTAAATATGTAGATGTGCATTAAAAACAAGTTAAAGAGGGTAAATATAAAGGCAGATATTTTGCAAATCATTTCTGAAATCCTGTTATTACAGTCTAAATTTTGCAGAAAGATTTTGTGGGGTCTGATTTTTAAAGGGGACTCAGAGAATAGTCAGAGAAAGAGGAAATATCAAGTGAGCAGCAGTTCTGTGGGCACAAATGCCTTGTTGATGTCAGAGGAGAATGACCAGACTGGTTCGAGCGGATAGAAAGGCAACAGTAACTCAAATAACCACTCGCTACAACCGAGGTCTGCAGAAGAGCATCTCTGAACGCACAACACGTCCAACCTTGAGGCAGATGAGATACAGCAGCAGAAGACCACACCGGGTGCCACTCCTGTCAGCTAAGAACAGGAAACTGAGGCTACAATTCACACAGGCTCACCAAAATTGGACAATAGAAGATTGGAAATATATTGCCTGGTCTGATGAGTCTCGATTTCTGCTGCGACATTCAGATGGGTCAGAATTTGGAGTTAACAACATGAAAGCATGGATCCATCCTGCCTTGTATCAACAATTCAGGCTGGTGGTGGTATAATGGTGTGGGGGATATTTTCTTGACACACTTTGGGCTCATTAGTACTAATTGATCACCTCAGACTGGTTTCTTGAACATGACCTTGAGTTCACTGCACTCAAATGGACTCCACAGTCACCGGAGCTCAATCCAATAGAGCACCTTGGGGATGTGGTGAAACAGGAGATTTGCATCATGGATGTGCAGCCGACAAATCTGCAGCAACTGCTATCATGCTATCATGTCAATATGGACCAAAATCTCTGAGGAGTATTTCCAGTACCTTGTTGAATCTATGCCACAAAGGATTAAGGCAGCAAAAGGGGGTCCAACCCGGTACTAGTAATGTGTACCTAATGAAGTGAGTGTATAAGCTCAATGTATATGCACATGTGTGCGATTTATTTTCTCCACAGTCAAGATTTCTTATGAATCTATTTTATATCAGAGAAAATAGTATCTAAAATAGTTCTGCAGTCAGTCGAAAATGGAAAGTCCAACTGCAAAACTGATTGCGTCCATCAACAAAATAGACGGATGTGACCCAACAGACGCAGACAGCGATATTGATTATAACACTGTTGACAGTCCGCATGTCTCTGTTATGAAACCATTGTTGCTTCTGCTTCCAGCACAGTTCTGCAGTCTGATACTCAAAATATGTTCAAGTTTAAAAAAATAAACGGTTTAAATCAATTTTTGACAAGCCATCAATGCAAGTTTGTTTTGCAGTACTTTTACCTTTATCTACTAGTATGTGAAACTGTCTTGTCTAAACTTGTCTTCAATGCAGTTATAATGTGAATTTCATAAATAAATTATATCCTTTGATGCTTCACATGTCAAACATCATCTCAAATTTAACAGTAAATCAGTGACGTGCCAAGACTAAAACAGCTGCTTTGAATTAGAAGACTGTTGAAGAAACATGTAGTGCTTTCAGTGTGCATATTTTCTGTTTAAATGCCCTCATTTTGATCTACAATTGCCGAAGTATGTTGCACGCACTTGAAAATTAGAGGTCCAAAACGGTTTTCAAAGCATCTACATAGTAGTGTTTTTTTTTCCTCTAAAGAACACTTCAGTTTGACAAAACATTTCCCTCTATACACTTGTTAAAGGGTTAGTTCACTCAACAAATTAAAATTATGTTCTTAATTATTGACCTTCATGTCACTTTAATCCCCTGAGACCTTCGTTCGTCTTCAGATCACAAATTAAGATAGTTTAGATAAAATCCTGGAGCTCTCTGACCCTCCATAGACGCCAACAGTTCTCGGACGTTCAGAGTTTAATCCGCTTCATAAGACATGCGGATCATGACTGATTTCTGCTTTTGGAAGCTTCAAAATAGTGCTGTTGATGTTATTAACACATTAACACAAATTCATTTTAGTTTTAACTCATTTTTCATTTTATTAACGCAAGGATAACGCATCGTGTTTTCTGTTTGACCTGTTGGCACGTCAAATTAGGCTACTTTTTATCTGTGTCCGTTGGTTGTTTTGATATTCCGCTGGTTAAAGAGATTTTAGTTTGACATTGTTTTAAATAATAATTTTTGTTTTTTCATCAGATCACAAATTAAGGTATTTTAGATGAAATCCTGGAGCTCTCTAACTCTCCATATACAGCAATGGTTCTGAGATATTCAAAGTCCAGAAAATGAACCAAAAACATTGTCAACATTTAATGTGACTTCAGTGGTTCAACTGTAATCATACAACGCTTCAACAGCACTTTTGCGACATGTCATGCAGCATTCATTGTATACGTCAGTTTGAGTGTAATGTGCATTAAGCTGACGAGAGAAGTCATTGGCTGTATTTGTATCACTTAAAAATTTAAATAATAATTTTTTTTACAAAAACGCATCGATCCACTTAAGACGTGTGTTAACTCCCTGGTGGTGTGTGGGTTCGTTTGATGGCAGATTTCTGCTTTTGGAAGCTTCAAAATAGGGCTGTTAAAGTTAATGTGAATAACACGTTAACACTAATTTATTTAACTAATTTTAACTAATGTTTCATTTTTTCAATGTGCGATTAACACATCGCGCTTTCGGTTGGACCTGTTGGCAAGTCAAATTAGGCTTTTTATCTGTCCATTGGTTGTTTTGGTATTCCGCTGGTTAAAGTCGACATTTTTAAAATAAGTATTGTATTTAGAGTGTTCTTCACACGAAAAACATTTCCCACTGTCCACTTAAAGGGTTAGTACATCCAAAAATGAAAATTATTTTATTAATTATTGACCTTCATGTCATTTTAATCTCCTGAGACCTTCATTCCTCTTCAGATCACAAATTAAGATATTTTAGATGAAATCCTGGAGCTCTCTGACCCTCCACAGACGCCAACAGTTCTCAGACGTTCAGAGTTTAATCTGCTTCATAAGACATGCGGATCATGACTGATTTCTGCTTTTGGAAGCTTCAAAATAGTGCTGTTGATGTTATTAACACATTAACACAAATTCATTTTAGTTTTAACTCATTTTTCATTTTATTAACGCATCGTGTTTTCAGTTTGACCTGTTGGCACGTCAAATTAGGCTACTTTTGATCTGTGTACGTTGGTTGTTTTGATATTCCGCTGGTTAAAGAGATTTTAGTTTGACATTTTTCAAATAACAATTTGTGTTTTTCCATCAGATCACAAATTAAGGTATTTTAGATGAAATCCTGGAGCTCTCCAACTCTCCATATACAGCAATGGTTCTGAGATATTCAAAGTCCAGAAAATGAACCAAAAACATTGTCAACATTTCATGTGACTTCAGTGGTTCAACTGTAATCATACAACGCTTCAACAGCACTTTTGCGAGATGTCATGCGGCATTCATTGTATACGTCAGTTTGAGTGTAATGTGCATTGAGCTGACAAGAGAAGTCATTGGCTGTATTTTTATCATTTAAAAATGTAAATAATTTTTTTTTACAAAAACCCATCGATCCACTTAAGACGTGTGTTAACTCCCTGGTGGTGTGTGGATTCGTTTGATGGCAGATTTCTGCTTTTGGAAGCTTCAAAATAGGGCTGTTAAAGTTAATGTTAATAACACGTTAACACTAATTTATTTAACTAATTTTAACTAATGTTTCATTTTTTCAATCTGCGATTAACACATCGTGTTTTCGGTTGGACCTGTTGGCAAGTCAAATTAGGCTACTTTTTATCTGTCCATTGGTTGTTTTGGTATTCCGCTGGTTAAAGTCGACATTTTTTTTAATAGGTATTGTATTAAGAGTGTTCTTGACACGAAAAACATTTCCCACTGTCCACTTAAAGGGTTAGTACATCCAAAAATGAAAATTCTGTTATTAATTATTGACCTTCATGTCATTTTAATCCCCTGAGACCTTCATTCCTCTTCAGATCACAAATTAAGATATTTTAGATGAAATCCTGGAGCTCTCTGACCCTCCATAGACGGCAACGATTCTGAGATGTTTAAAGACCAGAAGTGGAACCAAAAACATTGTCAAAACATTTTATGTGACCAGTGGTTCAACTATAATCATACGAACCTCCAAGAACACTTTTGCAACATGTCATGCATTATATGTTATATATGTCAGTCTTGTGCATAAAGTGTGTTCCGAGAGAAGTCAATGATGTAAGTAATCATTTAAAATATTTTTGCTTACAAAAACACATTGAATCACTTCAAAAGATATGCGTTTACCCGTATTAGGCGTATGAGCCTAAAGCCTGTTTCACATCGCAAGCGTAAGCAGCGCGTGTTTTTCCGGCATCCATGTTAACAGATTAGAGCTTTCATACCGCACGCAGAAGCATCGCGTCAGTGTCGCTGAAGCAGCAGTGGCGCGATAGTTTCGGCGCTGGGTCTATTTTTGCCGCACTGCTCACGCTCAATTAAAGTGACAGTGCATTGATATTGACCAAAAACACATTGAATGACAATAAAAAGTAGCAATTTTACCCAATATATGCATCAATAATATCCACTGACTTATAGTCAATCAAATGAACTTAAACGGTTAAAAACTGCAACAAATTTTTATTTAGCAAACCAAATGTAAAACAATTTTAGTATCAGTTTAGTGTTGCAGGAGAGGGGAAATAGAAGTGGCCGCTTTAAGACTTGCTATTTACGGGAGTTGTAGTCCATAGCGAAGTGTATTGTGGGTAGTGCAGTTCGACACGCATGCTGGATAATGTGAGCTCGCTGTGTGCTGTGCAGTTGAAGCAGAGGAAGAAAGTTTTCGGCTTTGTTTAATGTTCACTCCAAGTTATTAGCTCCGGGAGCTGTTTGCTCTGTAAACCTGACAACACGAAAATAAGTAAAAGAAGGGCATGCATTGATTACTACTGTTTGTCTCATCCTTTGCACGAGCATGAGCCTTTACTCTGCCGCTGGACATCGCTGAAGCGAAGAAAGTAGCACTAGTTTGATCATGTATAAATATCATTATAACTACAGTATATTGCATACATATTATTATAACTAGACCTACAACATCCTGACAATCAAAAACAAAATGACATGATGTCACAGGCGATTGTCTTCTGAGTGCACCAGACACTCCTCGTAGAGCGTGAGAAGCATACAGTGCTGTAGGATCTTTATAATTTGTAAAATAAAGACTTGCAGGTTAAGGAAACAGCATAGGAGGAAGTTGCCGCGGGCCTTGGTGCAGATAAAAAGTTAAATTTTTTTATTCATATATATAGAGAGAGAGAAATAGGTAACTAGATAGAACAGACAGAAATAGATTGATCTGTGCAGCAGCTGCCGAAGAGATGCGCGCTGCAGACGCAGCTGGTGTGAAAGGCAAACGCACGCGTGCTGCTTCTGCTCTCCATACGCGCTGCTTTCGCTTGCGGTGTGAAACAGGCGTAAGGGTTAATTAACCCATTAACCAATTTAGACGTATGGGTTAATTTGATGGTGGATTTGTGCTTTTTGAAGCTTTAAAATAAGACTGTTAAAGTTAATAACACGTCAACACTAATTTATTTTATTTTTAACTATTTTTTTCATTTTCATTTTATTAACGCGCGGTTAACGCATTGTGTTTTCTGTTTGACCTGATAGCAAATCAAATTAGGCTACTTTTGATCTGCATCCGTGGGTTGTTTTGGTATTCCGCTGGTTAAAGTCGGCATTTTAGTTTGATATTTATTTTAAATTGGCATTAAAAAGGCTTTTTTTTATGCCTTCCCACAAAAAACAGTTCCCACTGTCCAATTGTTTAAGGGTTCACCTAAAAATGAAAATGTCATTTCAATCCCCTAACATTCGTTCATCTTCAGATCACAAATTACGATATTTTAGATGAAATCCTGGAGCTCTCTGACCCTCCATAGTTCCATAGAACCTCCAACGGTTCTAGATGTTCGAAGTCGAGAAAAGAAACCAAACCAGTGGCTCAATTGAAATAATACAAAGCTCATGGTGAACATGCGTCATACTTTACATCAGTTTATCAGTAAGTCTGTTTTTATAATTAAAAGTTTTTAATAATTTTTCATAAAAAAATACATTGATCCACTTCATAAGACATGTGTAACCCCATGGAGGCATATGGAATAATTTGATAATGGATTCGTCTCTTTGGTAGCTTCAAAATAGGGCTGTCTGAGTTAACGTAAATAACACGTTAACACAAACTAAATTTAACAATGTTAATTTTATTAACGCGCAAATAATGCATCACGTTTTTTTTCTGTTTAACCTCTTGTCGAGTCAAATTAGGCTACTTTTGATCGTTGTCTGCGGGATGTTTTTCTATTCCGCTGGTTAACGTCAACCCCCCGCCGCCCATTTTCCAATTAATGCATCCCTAAAAAACAATACTACGTTTAATTTCTTATTGTGTTCTTAAGTCTCTGATGTAGTCTTATGCAGTTTTAAAGTGCAACATTATATGGTCACACTTTATTTTGATGGTCCATTTGTTGGATTTAAGTTGCATTGCAACTAATTCTCATTAGATTACTGTATAAGTAGGCTGTCAGGTTGGGGTTAGGGTTAGTGTAAGTTGACATGTACTTGCAAAGTTTCTTATAGTCAGTTAAATGTCTGTTGAAGGAGCAGAATCAACAGATATTAAGCAGGTAGTCTACTAATACTCAAATGGACCATCAAACTGAAGTGTTAGCCATTATATTAATTTAAGCTACCTTTACAACTGATAAAACATGAGATTAATTATGTTTAATTTATGACCGTCATGCGATTTAATTATGATTAAATAATGTAATCGATTGACAGCCCTACTTCAAAATAAAAGTCTCTACCCAACACCATTATACAGCATGGAAGAGCCTGGATAAATTTGACAACTACTCCCGACTGTGTTAATCTGACAAAGTCACATGCACCGAGGGTGGCTTGAGGGTGAGTAAATTATGGGGTGATTTACTCTGGGTTGTACCATTCCTTTTTACTCATCTTATTGACCTTCCAAAAGCTTTTTTAAACCAATTATAACGACATGCTTCCTTCATAATTTGTCCTATTAAACTTACTATTTTTAGGATATGCTGCACCGTATTCAGTATGCCAATATTGCATTCTGAACATGGCAGCCTTGTGTTTTTTTTAAGCTTTATCTATAAGTGATAGTCTCCCTGCTGTTTTTCCTTCCACAGGTTTCTTGTTTCCATTTTTCCCTTGCTCTATTTCTCTCTCTCACTCTCTCTTTCATTCGCTTTGTGAAAGTTATTTTCATATAGAGCAGGTCTGTGCAGTTTGGTTCTGGAGGTGTCTCTACGACAGGCAGGTGGAACTGGAGGTGGCCATTAAGCCTCATCTGTTGGAGCCAGTCACATTTGCATTGGCCAGGGACCAGGAGTCCTGCGAGGGCCAGGAATTGGCAGAGCTCGGGGGTTGAGCATGTCTGCTGATCCCAGCGGTCTGCAGAGGTGAATGTGGAAGTCTTAAGAAGCAGTTTTCACCAGGTCAAGGGTGTGTTTTTATATTTGATACTCTTGATTCTGTGTGCAGTGGGTGATTTGAAGTCAATATGAAACTCTGTGTAATATGGTGTGTATGAAATTGGATATTTGTGTGTGGGGAAAAGTAGGGTGGGGTGTAAGTCTAGAAAGTGAACAAGAATGCCAATGGGGTCCATTTGGGTTTCATTAGGTTGTCGACTATTAAGTTCTTCTTGAAGTGTGAGCACTAGGTAGACTAGAACTTTAATGCAGCAAGGAAAGGCATGCATTATTAAATAAATATGCACTCACCGGCCATTTTTTTAGGTACACCTTACTAGTACCGGGTTGGACCCCATTTTGCCTTCAGAATTGCCTTAATCCTTGGCATAGATTCAACAAGCCACTGGAAATATTCCTCAGAGATTTTGGTCCACATTAACATGAAAGCATCATGCAGTTCCTGCAGATGTGTTGGCTGCACATCCATGATTTGAATCTCCCATTCCACCACATCCCAAAAGTTCTCTATTGGATTGAGAACTGGTGACTGTGGAGGACATTTGAGTACAGAAACCAAGTGCAACATGATCGTACAGGTTAAACATAGTTTTTCTTAATGAGTCCCTGTAAGATGGAGTTTAAGTAAAGTGTCCGGTGCATATGGAGAGAAGAGGTCTACAGGTCTCTTTATGATTTTTAAGTGCTGCTGAAATAAAGCAGAACATCTAAAGATTAGGAGCAGATAGTGTTAGACCCAGGTCTGATCCCTGTTATCCGCCGTCCACATTCCCAGGAGGACTGCAGGAGTTCCCACACTTCACAGAAATCCTGCCCAGATACCCAGACAAGAGGCATCTCAGTCCGCCCTGAGTGATCCGTGCAGGAAGTTTACCTTTCCGGAGAGCACACACACGCACACACAAGCAGGCTTGGAGAAGTGACAGATTCACTGGGAATGGGAACCAGGCTCACTCTGCCTGCTCTGCGGTTTGCCAAACTCTTTATTAGGGAACTGAAGCATATTTTAAACAGGGCCGAGTGCAGACTTTCTAATCAAACCCTCAATCATGAAGACGGAGATTGAGTTGTTTTGATGTAAAAAGGTTTTGTCTCACTTTTTCCTTCTCATTGTACTTGTCAAGTTTGTATTTTATTATAATTTTTTTGACTGAATTTTGAAGTATATTTATTTTTTAATTGCACGTCAATGATCTCTATACACTACCTGACAAAGTCTTGTCACCTATCCAGGTTTTAGGAACAACAAATAATAACTTGACTTCTAGTTGATCATTTGGTATCAGAAGTGACTTATATGAAAGGTAAAGGCCTCTAGATTATGCTTATTTTACCCAAATAAAATATGATCATGGCTTAATTTATAATTATTTCATTAGGACAGTAAGGTCTGACTTTGCTTAGACAAAAGTCTTGTCACTTAACAGAAATAATGTACAGTATAGAATATAAAGTCATGGTGCAGTGGGAAAAGAGTTAATATTGTGTCTAACTCCCATGAGCTTGGAGGACTGCATCCATACATCTCTGCAATGACTCAAATCACTTATTAATAAAGTCATCTGGAATGGCAAAGAAAGCGTTTCTGCAGGACTCCCAGAGTTCATCAAGATTCTTTGGATTCATCTTCAATGCCTCCTTCATCTTACCCCAGACATGCTCAATAATGTTCATGTCTGGTGACTGGGCTGGCCAACCCTGAAGCACCTTGACCTTCTTTGCTTTCAGGAACTTTGATGTGGACGCTGAGGTATGAGGAGGAGCGCTATGGTGCTGCAGAATTTGCCCTCTCCTGTAGTTTGTAATGTAATGGGCAGCACAAATGTCTTGATACCTCAGGCTGTTGATGTTGCCATTCATTCTGTAGATCTCTTTCATGCCCCCATAATGAATGTAACCCCAAACCATGATTTTTCCTTCACCAAACTTGACTGATTTCTGTGAGAATCTTGAGTCCATATGGGTTCCAATAGGTCTGCAGTATTTGTGATGATTGGGATGCAGCTCAACAGATGATTTATCTGAAAAATCTACCTTCTGCCACTTTTCCAAATGATCAACTAGAAGTCAATGTATTGTTTGTTGCTCTTACAACTGGGATTGATGACAAGACTTATGTTAGGTAGTGTATATATTAGCATTTACTCTTTATGAAATCAATTGTTTTTATATTTATTAATTTTTTTGAAACGATGTATTAGACTTTTTTGGATTTTTCAGATTTACAGTTTGAGTAAAACATAATTTTTGTTTTCTGTAAATGACTGATGACATTTCTTCCAAATTTAGATTAAAATACCTTAAATTTTATTTTGTTTCAGTATAAAATTACAAAGGGAGGTGTAGTGGGTAGCAAAATCGCCTCACAACAAGAAGGTCGCTAGTTTGAGCCTCAGATGGGATTTCTGTGTGGAGTTTGCAAGTTCTCCCCGTGCTGGCGTGAGTTTCCTCTGGGTTGCTCCAGTTTCCCACACAAGTCCAAAAACATGTGGTACAGGTGAAATGGGAAAGCTAAATTGTCCGTAGTGTATGAGTGTGAATGAGTGTGTATGGATGTTTCCCAGTGATGGGTTGCAGCTGGAAGGACATCCGCTGCGTAAAACATATGCTGGATAAGTTGGCGGTTCATTCCACTGTGGCGACCCCAGGTTAATAAAGGGAGTAAGCCAAAAAGAAAACGAATGAATAAAATTAACAAAGAGAGATGTCATGTACTTTTAGACAACACTATATTAAAGGTTTTAACTTTTTGAAAAATTAATAAAGCAATATTTGTTGAAATGACACTGATTTTCAGCTATGCAGAGTGATAACTTTTACTAAATGACAATATTTTTATTTGAATTGTGGTAGAAATATTAAGAATTCCTAACTGAAATATGGTAGAAATGTATCAGCCCGTTAATAAAATATAATCAATAAAATATTAATATTACACTTTAAGTTATTATTGTATTATATCTTCATATAATATTATTTCAAGAGGCTTATATACAGCAGAAAATAAGTATTGAACGTGTCATCATTTTTTTTTTAGGTGCTGTTGACTTGAAATTTTCACCAGATGTTGATAGTAACCAAAGAAATCCATATACTGTATGCAAAGAAAACAAATATAATTAGTTTACAAATGAAGCTATGTGTAATGAATTGAAATGACGTAGGAAAAACGTTTTGAACACATTAAGAAAGGAAGGTGTAGAAAGGCAGTGAAAGCCCAGACAGCAGCTGAAATCTCTCAGTAGTTCTTCAGCAACCCTCTGCCCTTCATCTGTGTAAATGAATATCAGCTGCTTCGGTCCAACATCTACATTAGCAGGATGATGAAGATGAAACCAGGGAGGACATTTCAGTAAGACAATGATCCAAAACACAGCCAAGGAAACTTTAAAATGCTTTCAGAGAAAGAAAATCAAGCTGTAGAATGGCCCAGCCAATCACCTGATGTGAATCTGATATAAAATACAAAATAAAGCTCAGATTTGATAGACGAGACCCACAGAACCATCAAGAGTTTCACACTCTGTTGAAGTCTGTGAAAAACTCACACCTGAGCAATGCATGTGTCTTCATTCTCCATATGAGAGGCGTCTTTAACAATTTAGATTTATATATTATTATTATTATGTAATTTACCTTTATTTCATCATTGGCAAGCAAATATTTCATAAATCCTAGCTTTCTAACCAGAGAGCAGATGAAATTGCAGGATATTTGATGCGCAATGGCTTTTTATATCTCGACAGATCAAGCAAAAAAAAAAAAATGGATTGCTGATGATATGACCCCTTTAATATTTATTATCTGTTTTTTAGTCCTGTCTCTGTAATTCTGTTGCACTGTAGAAGCTCTGTCACGAAAACAAATTCCTCGTATGTGTGAACGTACCTGGCAATAAAGCTCTTTCTGATTCTGATTAAATGACGACGACTTCTACATCTTGACTATCTGCCCTTTGTCTGGAGACAGAAAATTGCAGTCAGACGGACCTGCGTTCAACCCCAGAGGCCATTAAACTTCACCTCGTTCAGAAGCAGGCAGATTTGACTAAGTGAACTCAGAATGCTCTTACGCCTGAATGCAAAAGAGGACGAGGTATTTACCTAGCACAGCAGCCCAGCGTCAGCATCTCCGCCAGCGTAATCTCCTTCCAGGAAAAACAATGTGCTTTCCAATTTTCATCACTCCATTTAATGAGCCCCAGGGTTGCATTTTTGTCTCTTGTTTGAGTCCTTGGAGAGTCTTTACTAATTCAAGTAGGAATGCTGTTTGGGGTGTATCAGAATACCAAATAAATACCTTGTGTGTATTTGTTTGTGTCTGTGTGTCCTATACAGACAACACCAACAGGATTTTGTGGTACGTGATACGTAAAATTCAAAGGAAACCTTGTTGATGCCAGAGGTCAGATTCAGTCAATTGAGCATCGTGTCAACGCCACAGCCCACTTGAGTATTGTTGCTGCCCATGTCCATCCCTTTATGACCACAGTGTACTCCTCTTCTGATGGCTACTTTCAGCAGGATAACACACCATGTCATAAAGCGCGAATCATCTCAGACTGGTTTCTTGAACATGACAATGAGTTCACTGTATTCAAATGGCGTCCACGGTCACCAGAACTCAATCCAATAGT
This sequence comes from Danio kyathit, assembly GCA_903798195.1. Lineage (NCBI taxonomy): Eukaryota > Metazoa > Chordata > Actinopteri > Cypriniformes > Danionidae > Danio > Danio kyathit. The sequence continues at coordinate 13,604,069 of LR812525.1, forward strand.
GCACCTTTGGGATGTGGTGGAACGGGACATTCACATCATGGATGTGCAGCCAATAAATCTGCAGGAACTGCGTGATGCTATCATCTCAATATGGAGCAAAATCTCTGAGGAATATTTCCAGTACCTTGTTGAATCTACGCCATGAAGGATTAAAGCAGTTCTGAAGGCAAAAGGGGTCCAACCTGCTTCTAGTCAGGTGTATCTAATAAAGTGGCCAATGAGTGTACATTTGTGTCAAAATGACACCAAATTGGCATCAAAAATGTAAAGTAAATTACATGACAGTTCTAAATTTTGACATCAGTATTGGATGCCAGTTTTATCCCATAATGACATCAAGGTAGTTAACTGTAGGGTCATAGCAACCGGGGGGAGGGGGGGGTCTTTTAGAGACAGACCATTTAGAAACGGGTAATAAACTAATAATTATATGAATGTAAGCTTTTGAATCTCATTCAGCTGTCCCCTCCACTTTTAAAATGTCCGCTGCTCCCCTGGGATTGACATCACTTGCATTTTAAATTTTTTTTTTAAAGATTTATTTTTGGCCTTTTTGCCTTTAGATAGGACCAGGGCTTGACCAGTGTCACGAAACACCAAAAGACATTTTTTGAGCTGTTGACAGTCATATCTGTGTCCAACGCTGCTATAAACACTATTAGGACACATATATTGCACTAAAAAGTGAAAATTGGTTGTTTTTGCGTTATTTTGAGCAAATTCGTTCTTCCGGTTTTAAACAAATTTTTGAAGCTGCGTCACGGCCATGAGATACTTAGGTGTAAATCCAGAGTGGAGAGTGGCTGTCTGTACCTGCGAGAACATCGTGACGTCTCTGAGTGTGCAGCATTAATTCATGAGAAAGACTTTGTTCAAACCAATCAGCGCGCTCTATTGTGTATGCGGCGCAACTTCATTAATATGCATGATAGCTTCGGAGACTGTTTTACCTGTTACAGTGTTCAGATGACAGCCACGTTGTGTTGCTAAAACAAGTGAAAGAACAAGAATTTGGAGTCATCAGTGTTGCATTTATTAGTGTGCTGCGTTCTTAAATGTGCTGCAACAAAGGTTTTGTTTGCATTTTCCCATTGTGAGAACTCTGCTTGACTCATATGTGGATTACAGTGCACGCGACAGAAATGCGTTTGTAAGGAACATTTTTTACCCGAGAGCTTTTCGCATCTGGATATGATGAAATCCGGATTTGCTGCTTGTCTACTTTTTAAAAAAAGACACAGTTCCAGTGTGATTGTCCTGTCTTGACAGATTTGGTAAGTGTGTGCGATCAGTGCCCTTTGTTTGTTCATTCAGATGGCAAAGTTACTTCGTATTGTCAGCAGTGCTCTTTCAGTTTTAAAGACAGACCTTAGTCAAAATGATTTAGTTACTAAGTTTACAGTATGTTCATATCACTGCAATATTATAGTACACTATTATAGACTGAAAGATCCGCTGTAAATGCTGCTCTCCGAATGTAAACATGATCAAACTATTCTCGTCGTGTAGGATTTTCGCCGCATTTTGTGACAGGATAGTCTATATACACACACGGCTTTCTGACATTACTTACCGAGTGCATCTTACCAAGAAATGCGGAGGATTTTTTTCCCCATTCGCCGTGTGGTATCAAACATACCATTATAACTCCACTCTCCAGCAGTTCCTCGCTTTCAATATCTCGTTTGTCACGGGGGACATGCAGGAAATGTTCCTGAATAAAAAGTGAAAGTGCCAAACTGCAGTTAAACTCGACAAATTAATAATTTGCAAAGTAATTCGATTACTGATGTCCATGTAAACAGTCACTGTCTTTCTCCCCTGCGTCTGCGTGCCCAAACGGAAACTCCCATATTTGCAAATCCTTCCCTCTTTCCCTCCCCCGACACTCCCACCTAAACAGAGCTGGACACGCCCACTTTCCTGACTTTTTCCAAACTAGAGGTGTGAAAACACCCTGCTGAGACGGGCGTTTCATGGCCTTTTAACTTTTTTTGATCACCAGCCGGTGTGGCTATTAGATTTCCTATATTTCCTATATGCATAAATTTGACTTTGACATGCTAAAATGACTTGATTTAGATGTTGTGTTATGTCCACAAGCCTTCTCATTCATTTAACTTCTTTTGTGTATTGTGTATTAGCTTGCTCAGTGTGCATGAGAAAATGGGTTGTGTCACAATACAATCAGTTTTTACTTCACATGCGACTTTTCAGGGCTCAAAATGAAGAATTTACCCAATTTAATACATTTTTCATAAAATATTTATTTAATAAGTATTTCTTAGCCACAATGTTTTAATGTGTCAAAACAAGGATAATATAGCTGTATAGTTGCACTTTTTAATTCAACAAAACTTTTCTTTAAAGGTGCTGTATGTAAGTTTTTGACTCTTCTAAAGCATAAAAATACCATAATATGTGTGCAGATATTTAAGAAACATCCCAAGTGAACATACTTGTTTAACTGAAAAACAATGCTGAAGTCAGATATTCTGCTTTGAAAATGGGTTTTCCGTGCTGGAACGCTGTCTTTGTTTAGGTCAATTTTATATGCACGATGCCAGTTTAGCCAATTATATTTCAGCACCCTGGGTTGCCTTGTTGGAAAACAGCGTATTTCATTCATTCATTCAGAAAGACTCTGAAAGCATGCATCCGTGACCAAAAAGAACAGTATGGGAGACAGATTCAGTTCCAAATGAGGTTATTAATTAGCAAATTACATAAATATTACGAACGTAAACATTAGGTGAGCAGGTTACATTGTAACCGCGTGTCCTAACAACACGCTGTGACGAGAGAGGCAGTGATCAGCTATTTGGCTGTTTGTACCAGACGAAACACAACAGAAATTTAAATACAGCCTTTCAGAAGCACAGAATATGCACTCACTCACGGTTTAGAATCTATTTAATACATGTTAACCCACTTTAACATCATTAAATGTAGATGCTGAATCACTCATATGTGTTTAGTTCTAAAGTTCAATTTCAGACGGTTTATTGTATTTTCAAGATCTGAGGTGAACTTTCTGCTTTCAGTATATGGCAACAAATGCCATGTAAAATGCATTCAAACTAGCATTGTTAGCATATAGCACTGAATAAAGCACACAAGGCTTACCTGAGGTGATCTAGCTGTCATAGGTTTCTGTTGTTCAGCTGTGAGAAATAGAAGCCATTTCTAATATATCAATTCGAGGTGTTGGTTAGGACAAAAACTCCTTTTAATATGGAAAATATTCCCTCTATCGCGTGTCGTTGCTTTTATTTAGAACACAGTTTAAATCACTCGCTCCTGTACTCATTCTGGCATCCCAGCGTACTTTTATTATGATCCAGGAGTGCAATACCTAGTTCAACCACTGGGTGTCAAACTTACATACTGCACCTTTAAAAAAACATTACATTTAAAAAAAGAATTATTGTCATGAATCTAAAATATGCACAGTAATCTGTCCTGGTTAAAAATCCCAGATCACCAGTTAACTACACATAAACGGGGAGTAATCTCTCATTAAAGCAATGTTATTGTAAAAAAAATAAACCATATTAACAAAAATAACTAAGCAAAAGAAAGCAGGTGAAACATACCGTGTGATGATTACACGCACACGTTTAATATAGGCCTGTAAATAATCTGTTCAAAGAAGAATTAAAATGAAAGCAGTGACCGCTGCTGCTTACAAAAGAATATGTGTGTTTTTTTTTTTTTTAAATCTTGAGCTCTTGAAAGCAGGACTGTGGCTGCACGATCGTCGCTCTTTGTCCAGTCTATTTCAAGGGGAACCGATCTCACCAATTCCGTTTCCTCTAGGCACGGTTGCTTCATGCAAGTGAACGGGAGCACGCACTTTTTAACAGTCGCGAGTGATCATCCTCTCGTTCAGTATTTACCTGCTTTCTTTAGCTCACGCGAACACAGTTATTTTTGTTAGTCGTGCTTCTTCTTGATTCTAAGATCACATTTACACGAATATTGGGCCATGCTTATTGTCGAACCCTGCTTTTAAGAAAACTGCAATTTAAAAATGATTTACAATCAGCCAAAGTGGCTAGTGGAGGTGTCCGTCTAACCCGCCAGAGCTGAAATCTACCTGCATTTGGCGGGTTGGCGGGTGTTAATGTAAAGCCCTGGATGGGACAGTATTGAGACAGAAAGCGAAGTTGGAGAGTTAGAGAGGTAGGGTAGGGTAGGAAAATGTCCTCGAGCCGGGATTCAAACTCGGGACGCCCTGACGTGCTACTGCACCATATGTCGGCGTGCTAACCACTAGGCTATTGCGCCGACTACATTTGCATTTTTGATGTGTTTTTTTCTGTATATTGTTTTAATATATTCCTTACATTTATATAGTGCTTTTCTAGACACTCAAGGCGCTTTACACATAGGGGGGGTGGGGGATCTCCTCATCCACCACCAGTGTGCAGCATCCACCTGGATGATGCGACTGCAGCCATATTGCGCCAGACCACACACCAGCTGATTGGTGGAGAGGAGACAGAGTGATGAAGCCAATTATGATATGGGCAGGGTTAGGAGGCCATGATGAACAGAGGCCAGTAGGCAAATTTGGCCAGGATGCCAGGGTTAAACCCCTACTCTTTTTCGAAGGACATCCTGGGATTTTTAAAGCCCACAGAGAGTCAGGACCTCAGACTCGAAAGACGGTGCTCACTGAGCAGTATAGAGTCCCCGTCACTATACTGGGACATTAGGACCCACACAGACCACAGGTTGAACGCCCCCTGCTGGCCTCACTAACACCACTTCCGGCAGCAACCTAGTTTTCCCATGTGGTCTCCTATCCAGGTACTGACCAGACGCAGCCCTGCTTAGGTTCCGTGGGCGACCATGTGAGAGTTGCAGAGAGCTAGCTGCCGCCAATATGCTGACTGGAATCAAGCAGTGATATTAAAGGTGATAGTTTCCTTAGAAATGAAAAATGTACGCATCATTTACTTTTTACAAACGTTCATGAGCTTCATTCATTCATTTTCCTTCAGCTTAGTCCCTTAATTCATCAGGGGTCACCACACTGGAATGAACCGACAATTTATCCAGCATATGAGCACCCGAAGGAAACCCACGCCAACACGGTGAGAACATGCAAACTTCACACAGAAATGCCAACTGACCCAGCCGGGACTTGAACCAGCTACCTTCTTGTTGTGAGGCGGAAGTGCTAACCGTTAAGCCACTGTGTCGCCCCGTTCCTGAGTTTGTTCAACACAAAAGAAGACATTTTGAAGAGTGTTAGAAACCTGTAATCACTGACTTCCATAGTATTTGTCTTTCCTACTATGGAAGCCAATGGTTACCAGTTTCTAACATTCTTCAAAATATCTTCTTCAAAAAAGATTCAAAAAATGTAACTCAAACCGGTTTCTGATAGCTGGATGGGGAGTAAATATAATAACATCAGTTTTGAGTGAACTATCCCTTTAAAATGTGCCCACATTAAAAACATACAAAGAGAAAACGCCATAAAATAATGTTTAAAAGGGTGACATGGTGGCTCAGTGGGTAGCACTGTCACCTCACAGCAAGAAGGTTGCTGATTCGAGTCCCGGCTGGGCCAGCTGGCATTTCTGTGTGGAGTTTGCATGTTCTCCCCGTGTTGGCGTGGGTTTCCTCCGGGTGCTCCTATTTCCACCCACAGTCCAAACACATGCGCTATAGGTGAATTGGATGAACTAAATTGGCCGTAGTGTATGAGTGTGAATGTGATGGGTGTTTCCCAGTACTGGGTTGCAGCTGGAAGGGCTGTGTAAAACATATGCTGGAATAGTTGGTGGTTCATTCCGCTGTGGCGACCCCTGATAAATAATGAACTAAAGCTGAAGAAAAATGAACGAATATGCATGATATTCCTAATATCGACAAACACCATTGAAGTAAAACAGCTTTCCTCAATTAACTAGGCAAACCATGAAACCCATCTGTTATGTCAACAAATAAAAACAAGCCTGAATGATAGTCATTGCAGTTTCTTTATTAAATCGTTTATCAATAAATGATTGCATTCTGTTCAGCAAAGCAGTTTTCATTTTAAAGGACTGCAGAAAAGAGAAAGAGAGAGAGAGAGAGAGAGCAATACAAACTAAAAGCAGCTGCAAAAGTCATTTAGGAACACCTGTTTACTCGGAAATTCCTTCTGAATTCTCCGTTCAATATGAATCACAACAGGATGTCACTTTATTAGGCTTTATGTCTTTTGGAACAATGATAATAGCGACCTCTATGGATTCAAACTGATAATATAATCCTGCTGCATGAGTCAATTCTCTCTTTCCTTCTCTCTGGGGTCATAATTCATAATCATTATGATTCCACAGAAGTGCTGCTTTTCACACAAAACTCTCAGCACATCTTTCTGTCACGATATACAATTGCACAAATCCCTTACATTTGCAAGTCACTTTATAAAGAATGCATCTGCTAAATAAACACATTAATATACTAAAAAAAAGTCACTTTTATTGTTGTTTTTAAGGAAATATTCAAAGCTAGAGCATGTCTCGAAGTCTCTCCATACTAAATTGCATCTTATAGTATGCTCTTCAAAGCTCCTAGACTCCTAGAATTTCACTCTGCTAATCTGATGCGATCTGGCGGCACCTCTTTTAGTCACTATGCTCCAAAACTTCGGAATTGTCTTCCAAAAGAAGTGAAAGAATACCCCAGCATTCATGTTTTTAAAAAGCCTGTAAAGCCGCACCTTTTTAAAATTGCGTATGAGCATTACATTTTGGGAAGTGTGTGCATTTTATTTATATTGTGTAGGTGTATGTATGTACGATGTGTGCATGTATATTCTTATGTGAGGACTTTTGTGTGTGTGATTGTGTACATGTATGCATACATGCGTGTACATGTATGCTTCTATATGAGTATATATCTGTTGTTATTTTGCTTTATTTGTCTTTACGTCTTGTTATTTGTTGATTTTAATGCTTGTTTGTTTTGTGAAGCGCTTTGAGTTGCATGCATGTAGGAAAAGTGCTATATAAATAAAATGTATTATTATTATTATTACTCATTATCTCTAATAATTATTCATCTCATTTACAGATTATCGAATAAACAGTGATAATCCTGCTGCATGAGTCAATGCTTTCTCCGTATCGTTCTCTCGCTGGCTCATAATTCATAATCATTATGACTCCATAAAAACCCACATCTTAGTATCACAAAATTACAATTGCACAAATCTATTGTGCTCCCTTTAAGTGACTTTATAAAGAATGCATCTGCTTAATAAACACATTAATATACAAAAAAAGTCACTTTTATTGTTGTTTTTGAGAAAATATTCAAAGCTAGAGCATGTCTTTAAGTCTCTCCATCTTATATAGCATCTTATTACTCATTATCTCTAATAATTATTCATCTCATTTACAGATTATCGAATAAACAGTGATAATCCTGCTGCATGAGTCAATTCTCTCTCTATCTTTCTCTCTCTGTGCTCATAATTCATAAGATGTAGATTATTTCACAGATGTAAACAAAACTCCCAGCACATCTTTCTAACACCATATACAATTCTACAGTTTCATAGTGCTCCCAATTTAAGTCACATTATAAAGAATTAATCTGTTAAATAAACATTTCAAGAGTTCACACTTAGCTGATGATTGATTGTAAAGCTTGTTTGGCATGCTGTCCCGGGAGAGAGCCCTGAGCTTATATGCTCCTTGAGCCTGGGGCCTCCTCCCATTTGCAAGGTGAGAAGGGAGTCTGAGCTCAGGGAGATCTCGAGAACTCCCCTGCTGTAGTAGCTAATGAACAGATAGGGATTGCTCTTAAGAGAAAACTACTTATGAGGAGCATGTCTATATGGTGCCGATTTGGATTAGTCAATTAACTTTAGTTGCATGTTATTGGACGGTGGGTGGAAACCGGCGGGAAACCCACGTGAAATGTTGGCTGGCTTGGTAAGGACTAGAACCAGTGACGTTCTTGCTGTGAGGCAACAGTGTTAACCACTGGGCCACCGTGCCACCTATCTAGGAAAGGAGGAGTAGGGGTGGAAGGGGGGGTTCTTCAAAACGAAGATGGCAGTGATATGGAACGTAGGGTATTTATAATGGCTTAGGAATCATCTGATTGGTCAATGATAAATTGGATAATGCGGGACCAGCTGCAAGCAATCATAAGCACGTGATCCTCTCCAAATTAGTTTATAAATAAACTTCACTCAATATAAAAAATGTCACTTTGTGTCACTTTCTGTTGTTTTTGAGCAAAAATTCAAAGCTAGAGCATGTCTTGAAGTCTCTCCATACTAAATTGCATCTTATTACTCATTATCCCTAATGATTATTCATCTCATTTACAGAGTATCGAATAAATACATTCATTCACTGATTTTCATTCAGCTTAGTCCCTTATTTATCAGGGGTTGCCACAGCAGAATGAACCACCAACTATTCAGGCATATGTTTTACGCAGCAAATTTAACGAATAAATGTTAAGTGATAATCTTGCTGCATGAGTCAACTCTTTCTCTCTCTCTTTCTCTTTCTCTCTCTCTTTCTTTCTCTCTCTATTTCTCTCTCTCTCTCTCTGTGTGTCTCTTTCTCTATCTGGAGTCATAATTCATAATCATTATGATTTCATAACAGTGCAGAACCCAAATCTTACTGTCACAAAATGTCTTCTATTGTGTTTCCTATTTGCATGTCACTTTGTAAAAAAATTATCTGCTAAACAAACCTTCATTTAACATCAGAATCACTTTTATTGTTGTTTTTGTGCAAATATTCAAAGCTAAAGCATGTCTTGAAGTCTCACCAGCTTAAATTGTGTCGTATTACTAGGCCCACACGCAATCTGTGCGTGCAGAAATCTGCAGATTTATTAGATGTATTTATTTAGATGCGTTTACTTGTGTAAATGTGTGTAATTTTATGTTTATTCAAATATTATATGCATTTAAATAAATTTCACTAATATTATTATGATATAATAATAGTACTATTAAAATGTTCATATGATTTATGTGTAAAGTAATATTTTCCATCTTTTAGTAGATATATTATACAAGAGACTTGCTTTGTTTACCAAATACAGTAAGTAGATCTAAATGGATTTGCGTTGTAAACATTAAAGTTAAAATAGTATTATTTTTTATTTCATATACTGTATTAAGTTTTTAGTTATGATACTCCTACAATCATTCCGCATAAATCCACAGATGTTTTACAAAATTATCCGCAGAAAATGTACACAAATTCTGTCTGGCCCTAATTATTACTCATTACCACTGATTATTATTCATCTAATTTACAGAGTATTAAATAAATTCAATCATTCATCGATTTTCATTCAGCTTAGTCCCTTATTTATCAGGGGTCTCCACAGCGGAATGAACCACCAACTATTCAGACATGTTTTATGCAGCGGATTTATCGAATAAATGTTAAGTGATAATCTTGCGGCATGAGTCAATTCTCTCTCTCTCTCTCTCTCTCTCTCTCTCTCTCTCTCTCTCTCTCTCTCTCTCTCTCTCTCTCTCTCTCTCTCTCTCTCTCTATCTATCTATCTATCTATCTATCTCTATCTGGAGTCATAATTCATAGTCATTGTGATTTTAAAACAGTGCAAAACCCAAATCTTACTGTCACAAAATGTCTTCCATTGTGTTTCCTATTTGCATGTCACTTTGTAAAAAAAACAATCTGCTTAACAAACCTTCATTTAACATCAGAATTACTTTTATTGTTATTTTTAAGCAAAAATTTAAAGGCTAGAGCATGTCTCGAAGTCTCTCCATACTAAATTGCATCTTATTACTCATGACCACTGATGATTATTCATCTCATTTACAGTATCAAATAAATTAATTCATTCATTGATTTTTCATTCAGCTTAGTCCCTTATTTATCAGGGGTTGCCACAACGGAATGAACCGCCAACTATTCAGGCATACGTTTTACGCAGCAGATTAATCGAATAAATGTTAAGTGATAATCTTGCTGCATGAGTCAACTCTCTCACTCTGTGTCTCTTTCTCTCTCTGGGGTCATAATTCATAATCATTATGATTCCATAACAGTGTTTCTTACTATCACAAAATGTCTTCCATTGTGTTTCCTATTTGCATGTCACGTCAAATCTGCTATGTAAACATTAATTTAACATCAGAATCACTTTTATTGTTACTTTAGAGCAAAAATTCAAAGCTAGAGCATGTCTCGAAGTCTCTCCATACTAAATTGCATCTTATGCATCATCACTGATGATTATTCATCTCATTTACAGAGTATCTAATGTTAAGTGTTCATTTGGAAGGCTGAGGATACTGTACATTGAGTTCCACACCCGCACGCAGCGTTCCAATAACCAATCGTTATTAAGTAGGCGCGTCTTCGCGTTCACGCAGCCAATGATTGCGCAGTGGGCGTGGCTTCGGACCGGCGTTGTAAACAGTGTAAAGCTGGAGACTGGAGGTGTGTATAAATATCAGTGTGTCGCGCGGGCTGTCTTATGAACTCGTGCCGCGCACCAGCAGCCTGCAGTCCGCACTGTTTCCGTGGAGCTGACGGCGACCTGCTCACGCCACAGGTTGGTCTGCACTTCTGGAGCTTTAACATTGTGGATTTCTGATTTATTTTTTGGTATTTTTTGGAATGATGTCACTGTTGGCTATACTTGAGTGACTTGCGGATTTTGAAGCTCAAGGTGCGTCTCTTCTCATCCGTTGCGCGCTCGCGTGCGTGTTTTGTGGCATTTCATTTCAGTCATGTCGCGTTTTAAAGGGCTTTAAAGGCAGGAGACTGAGCGGAGATGGCGTTTCCAGTTCTTGTGAGTTTGCGAGTGTTTGTGGCAACATGTTTCTACCGGCGCAAGTTCAGACATAAAGAGCGTTCACGGATTGTGCCGCGCGCATCCTTTCACCTGAGCGTGCGCGCGCGCTATCAGCACCTCATCGATTTCAGTTTCGTCTGGTTATAATTATGAGCGAGTACGTTATAATATAACAACCGTAAGACGTGTAATGTGTTATGACAATATGTATAATGTAGAACAGTCAGCCATGTAAGTGTCGTGTTGTTTGGAGAAGTGTTATGTAGTATTTGTAGTACAGTATGATCGTATTTTGTGCTACACTGCTAATACTATGGTGTTTCCAATAGACAATATTGTGTAAATAAGACACCTACACGTTCATATCACTGTTATAAAATAACATAATGTGCTTAGGTAGCTTTGTTTCTAGGTGTATAATATATATCAAACATCATAATGTATAATCAAACAACGTGTTTTGGTTGTGAAATGTAACGTACTACTTCATTCAGTGTGATTGTATAGTACGGTATGCTGTTGAATGAGGGTTGACAGTGTACTACGCTGCATTAATATTAGTAATATCTAGCACATTATGGGCTCTATTAGGCTACAGTGTACTTTGAAATGTCATATACTTTCAATACAAGCACCTGTCGACACCTGGAAAGTAGGAGCACTTGAAGGACGACAGTTGCCACCCATTTCATCATCATCTTGGAAATCAAGGTATGTGATGCTTTATTATTACTCTTGCATTGTGTGTGGCTGTTTAAAATGTCATATTGTTTGCTAGAAAAGGTCTTAAAAGGCATGGAATGCTTTGCTATCTGTTGGATATCAACAAAGACAAGTTCCATACTGCTTATATTGTGAAAAATCTCCTTGTCTCCGCCTTTGTGGGCACTAGACGAATGGGCATGCCACCAAAAGGCAAAAGTTCACGTGTGGAATCTGTTGCACGCATGCTATTCTGTGCCCAAACAATGCAGACTGGCAGCAAGTTGTTTTCGTGCATCTGTGAAATTACAGCCCCTCGTATGTGGTGCCCAGCAAGTGGGCAGTTGTTTTTTTCTTCCTTCAAGCTTCATTCATCAGCCAGTAAATGGTGTGTGTAATTGTAGAGGGCAGATATTTGTCTGTCAGACTATGCTGTGCAGGAAAATGGGAGTTTGTTTGTTTGTTTGCAGAATACTTGTTGGGAGAAATACATAGTTTTAAAACATGTCAAACTATTAAATCTTGATGCGTAATTCACACTTTTTGCGCTTCAGAAGTGCTGATAAAGTTAATTGAACATGTAATTAAGAGTTTTACCAATTTAAAGGGATAGTTCATCTAAAATAAATTACAATTTACACCTTCAGGTGGTTGTAAACCTTTTATAAGTTTCTTTATTCTGTTGAATATGAAAGGAGATATTTTGAAGAAAGCTCAAAACCTGTAACCATTGACTTCCATAGTTATGGGATGCTGTGGACGTCGATGGTTACAGGTTTCCAGGTTTCTTCAAAATATATTCTGTGTTCAACAGAGCAAAGAAAGTCAAACTAGTTTGGAACAAGTAAAGGGGGTTTAAACATTGACAGAATTAAATTTTTGCGTGAACTATCCTTTCAAGTGTTCCATCATAGGGCTGGGCTGATATTATATAACGATATTATATCGCATCACGATAAACTTTGTCAAAAACAATCATGAGTTCTGGACTTTTTTTTTTTTTGCTCTATATTGATCTAAGATCCAATCACACAGCAGAAATGTGCAGCAATGGGAATCTAAATGTGTGTTGATATTAGAGATGCACTGAATTTTTGGCCACTGAAAATTTATCACCCGAAAACATGTTATGCCATTTGATGGACCCTCTAATATTTGTGGCTTCAGTCATTGTTGGGGTACTCTTTTAAATCTGGAAGCATTAACAAACTTACATCAAAATATATATTGTTATCATTCAGTATGGAAAATAATTATTGAGATTGAGCATTTTTGCCATATCGCCCAGCCCTAATGTCAAACTATTAAATCTTGATGCGTAATTCACACTTTTTGCGCTTCAGAAGTGCTGATAGAAAGTTAATTGAAGATGTAATTAAGAGTTTTACCAATTTAAAGGGAAAGTTCATCTAAAATAAATAAAATTTTCACCTTCAGGTGGTTGTAAACCTTTTATAAGTTTCTTTATTCTGTTGAATACAGAAGGAGATATTTTGAAGAAAGCTCAAAACCTGTAACCTTTGACTTCCATAGTTATGGGATACTATGGACATCAATGGTTACAGATTTCCAGGTTTTTTCTAAATATATTCTGTGTTTAACAAAGCAAAGAAAGTCAAACAGGTTTGGAACAAGTAAAGGGTGATTAAATGTTGACCGAATTAAATTTTTTGGGTGAACTATCCCTTTAGTGTTCCATCATAGGGCTGGGCTGATATTATATAACAATATTATATCGCATCACAATAAACTTTGTCAAAAACAATGATAAGCTCTGGACTTTTTTTTACTCTATATTGATCTAAGAGCCAATCATGCAGCAGCAATGGGAATCTAATAGTGTGTACCGAATTTTCGGCCACTGAAAATTTGTCAGGCTAAAATATTTTATGCCATTTAATGGACCCTCAAATTTTTCTGACCCCAGTCGTTGTTGTGGTACTCTTTAAATCTGTAAGCAACTTTACAACTTATATCGAAATATATATCGTTATCATTCAATTTGGAAAGTAATTATCAAGATTGCATTTTTGCCATATCGCCCAGCCCGAATGTCAAACTATTAAATCTTGATGCGTAATTCACACTTTTTGCGCTTCAGAAGTGCTGATAGAAAGTTAATTGAACATGTAATTAAGAGTTTTACCAATTTAAAGGGATAGTTCATCTAAAATAAATTACATTTTTCACCTTCAGGTGGTTGTAAATCTTTTATAAGTTTCTTTATTCTGTGGAATACAAAAGGAGATATTTTGAAGAAAGCTCAAAACCTGTAACCATTGACTTCCATAGTTATGGGATACTATGGACATCAATGGTTACAGGTTTCTTCAAAACATATTCTGTGTTTAACAGTGCAAAGAAAGTTAGGTTAAGGTTAAGGGTGATTAAATGTTGACAGAATACATTTTTAAGGGTGAACTATTCCTTTAAGTGTTCCATCATAGGGCTGGACCAATATTATATATCGATATTATATCGCATCACAATAACATTTATGTCAATAACACGTATTAAGCTCTGGACTTTTTTACTCTATATTGATCTAAGAGCCAATCACACAACAGAAATGTGCAACAATGGGAATCTAAAAGTGTGTTGATATTAGAGATGCACCGAATTTTCGGCCACTGAAAATTTATTGCCCGAAATTGTTATGCCATTTAATGGACCCTCTAATTTTTGTGGCTTCAGTCATTATTGGGGTACGCTTTTAAATCTGGAAGCATTAACAACTTATATTGAAATGTTTATTGTTATCGAAAATAATTATCGAGTCACGTTCCATGCTGCAAGAGTCAATTTACATGATTTTACTGCAATCTGGCTTTGAGGAGGTATGAATGTAGAGGAATTTAGAGAGGTGTGTGTACGCAATTTAACTGTTTTATCCTGATTTATTGTTTTTCCTAATCATGGAGGCCAAAATAGAAACTGAATTTCGATTAGTTGCATAGCCTTGGTTAATAGTATTATAGTGAACTCATCGCAAACTTGACTTTAACCCTTTGTGCACAAGTAAATTACAAAGGGTTGATGGAGCATTGTTTTTATTTTGAAGTCAATTCATTTATTGGTAGGGACATTTCAGTAATTGGTGGATATTGGTGAGGACACGTCCCCTCCGTCCATGCCAATTCTACGCCCTTAATTTAAGGTTTGATAGCTCTGAACTAATGCACTGTTAGATTTGCTTGAAGAACGTTTGCTAGAACGTACTTGCCAGAACGTACAACATTTTCAGTTGCGCATTCATAAGCATATTTTGTTTTTGAAGCTGTAAATGAAACAAAGTTTGGTGAAAAATGCTTTACAAGAAGTAGCGTGTAATTCTTTCTGCTTAATTTTTTCTTCAAACGTTTTCATAATGTTACCTTGGAACATTCACTAAACATTCTGAAATAAAAGTGACTGAGATCTTAATGTCTAAATAAAGGTTCCATTAACATTTTGTTTGCTAACATTTCATGAATATTGTAGCTGGATTGGCTAACTTTGTTATTATTAATGTTAACCATTAGCCATTTCATTAAAGGGGACCTATTATGCTCCTTTTTACATGATATAAAATAAGTATCTGATGTCCCTAGAGCAGGGGTCACCAATCTCGTTCCTGGAGGTCCGGTGCCCTGCAGGGTTTAGCTACAACTAGCCTCAACACACCTGCCTGGGGGTTTCAAGTATACCTAGTAAGACCTTGATTAGCTTGTTCTGGTGTGTTTGATTAGGGTTGGAGCTAAAATCTGCAGGACACCGGACCTCCAGGAACAAGTTTGGTGATCCCTGCCCTAGAGTGTGTATGTGAAGTTTCAGCTCAAAATGCCACACAAATAATGCTTTATAACTCTTTAAAACTGCCCCTTTTAGGCTTTGATCAAAATCATGGCATTTTGTTGACTGTCGCTTTAAATTCAAAGCAGATTGTGCTCTTTTCAAAAGAGGGTGGAGCTACAAATGCCTGTGTGTCTGCATAGTGGCAGATTCAAAACAGGACTAATGTTATCTCTGCAAGAAACTAACAATATGTCTCAGAAGAAGGCTAGCCCAAACGTTGGTCACACTACAAACAAGTCATGACCAGTAATCTGTAAGAAAGAGAAAGTAATCATTCATTGTTTACCTGGGTCATTTGTCTATGATTAGCTCAGCTCTTCTAACCAGACGAGTCGTCAAATTTGGCCATGGTGGGCTGGGGTCTGATTATTTTTATATCGTCATTAAAGTTGTGGTGTGAACTATGCTATTCTTTAACACTGTGAATGAGTTTTACAACTATATCTTTCTGTACTTGGTGCGAATGAGCCTACATTCTCTTGACGCTATACACTGTTGAGGTTTTCACGCCGATCTTCCAGTGCTTGAACTTGTGTTCGTACACTTCGCCATTTTACCAAGAGCTTTCAGCTAATTGTTACTCGTGCATTGTGGGCAGGGGTCTGGCTATTTTGGGCTCTTCATTAAACACCTATGAGATGCAATGTCTGGCTTCAGGCTGACCTAGTTGAAGACAGGTGGAGGCGGACAGATGTCCTGTTGCACACCGTGTTTTTTATTCGGCAACAACCTGCCATGTCTTGAAGTGATCTTGCATTTCAATTTGCTTGTTGTGGATCTGTTAGTATGCAGTAGGGCTGCACGATATTGGAAAAAAGATGACATTATTTTGTCTGATTGTTTGATTTTATTTTGCGATATTAATACAATGTCACTAGATAGCTTGAATAGCTCCACACTCAACTGTTTGTTCAAACTACTTCTTTAAAATGAGCTTACACAACACAACTCTTGAGTTGGACCGCTTAATTGTTTTTTGTTAAATCCACTTAAAACTAGTAAGTTAACTTAATTCCTTCATGTTGTCCCAATATAAATCGATTGTCTGGAACCTATAGGTGTCACGATTGCCAGCGATCCAGCCTGAGCAGATCGCTGGTAAACACCTAGGACTACAAATCCGCTGATAAATGGACTACATATTCAGTCATGCACCACACACACACAACCGGTTCCAAATCCTGTTTGATTACACACTCGCAGCTGATACTCATGTATGTTGATTATGTAGACTATTTGTAACCCCTCTGTTTCACACACATGTAGCTGAGTATTGTTAAGCTGTTGCTGTCCATACGTAAGCGTTTATCCCCGTTTCCTGTATTTTTGATCTTGCACTGTTATTCGTGTTTTGACCCTTTGCCTGTTTTTGGATTACGCTTTTGGATTCCCTACTACACTGTTAATGCTGGTTTTTGATCCCTGCCTGTCCGACCATTCTCATAATAAAGCTGCATTTGGAACTACACCGGTTTGCATAGCATCTATAACGGCATCTAACGGTATGATAACATTGGATATAGGGCTGGTCGATATGGCAAAAAAAAAAAAATCTAGATTTTTTCATAAAGTTTGACCGATTCACGATTTTCGATTTCGTTTTTTTTTTTTTTTTTTTTTACTGTGTAACTATAGTCTACTTAAAACATTACAACAACATGACTGAAGTAGCAATCTCTTTATAAGTAACTTGAAAAACCATCTGGTTAAGGAACATGTATTTTTAATGGCCATACATACATAAATTGGTCAACAAGGTGTAGCCTACTACATTCCTATAGACAAATTCCTGCTTCACGTTTTAGAAAGTATTTGTGCGTAGCTACACCACCCAGTATATATTAAAGATCACCGTGAACAACACAAAACCCCACAGAAACCTGTTACATATCTATCTATATTTAAATGTCTATCTTATATTTAACTGAATCGTATAACAGCCTATAGCTGAAATGTTGAAAATTGCTCAATTTATTATTATAAAACATTTGTCAAAACGTATTGATATTTTTTTGGAGTAAAAACAATACGACATTTAAGAATCCATATTTATTTTATTGATTCGTTCATTTTACTTTTTTATTGGTGCATATATGGGTTATGATTTAATTTATACAGTACCTTGGACAGCTACTGTGCCACTCCGTAAAGCTTTCAAGCAAAAGTCCAAATTAAAGAAAGATTTGACTTTCTGCGGTGACAGCCGAACACGCCGTACACGCCGAACACGCCGTAACCGTCCTTCAGGTGGTGCGCAGATATAAATTACAAAACCAGACGTCTGGGCTTTGAATTAGGTGCAATTATTTCCTCGTTGTTCAAAGAGTCTGCAAGTTCGTGTTCCATGGATATATGTTGTTGTTGATTCGATGCGCAGCAGAAAAAAAAGGCTTTCAGCTGTGCATGTAGTCGCTGGTAAAGTACTCACCCAGATCAGAGCGATCTGAGCTACCGAATACAGCGCAGCATGCAATAAACTCACGCTCAGTCAGGTGAAGTAAAGGTCTCATTGCCTATATGTCAATCAAATGAATTAAGCTCTAGCCACGAATAAAACTTTTAGCCTTTTTTATTATTTTGTGTAATGTATATAGTGTAATTAGGGTCAGAGCAAGCTGAACTGGTGCTCTAGGCGAACGCCCTCAACCCAAAAGTGAAATAAAAACTTACCGGTTTACAGATGAAAGTGAGGACCGGGAGGGGGTGGGTGTCGCGGATGAAAGTGAGGACCGGGGGGTTCTCGCTCACTATTCTTCCGCCCAAGGCGGCCGCCTAGGTCGCCTCTATGGACGCTCCGGCCCTGAGTGTAAAGCTGTATTTATACTTTCGCCTGGCGCTGCATCGCGCGCCTCCGCGGACTGCGGGCGCACCTCACGACAATGGGCTAGCACGCTTGCGCTGAGCCAGCTGTGGTAGCTCATCAACAGAGCCGCGACGTCAACACACAGAATCTATCAGCACAATTCAGCACGATTGTCTAACAGTTTAGAACGGTTTGGCACAATAGTGGAAAAGCTGCTTTTAATATTTTTATTTTAAAAATCGCGATACCTCGATTTTATAAAAAATTAAATCGTCTTAAAACGTAAATTCGAATTAATCGAAAAAATCGGCCAGCCCTAATTGGATAAATATATCACGGTTTCACGGAATAACGGTATTATGACTACTACTCTAAAATAAGTTCTTTTTAAATGTCTGGGTAAAAAACAGCAACTTTTTTTCCCCATCGGACACAATATATTTTAATTTAGGAAACATTTATAATATTTTGGAACAGTAAACATGTCAGATTAAATAAAGTAAATAAATGACATCTGCTATGTTCATTAGTTTCAAAAATACTGATTTCTTTACAACACATGCAAAAATTTTTTTACATATACCTTGGGAACGATATAACAAAGCTTTAGCGGTTTTAAAACCTTGACTTTTCCAAACCGCATTAAACCTTAAGGCTGGTTATTGTCCCATGCCTAGTGGAAACCACCATTTTTTACAGTGTATTTGTAAAGAATTCATTAATTGGGACTGATTTGGGATTATTCTGGAAGATTATGAAGTTTACTATTGGGAAGATAAAAGTAAAAATTTTTGCATGACAGTATTCAGGTGAAGAAATTGAATAATCATGTGTAAAATAACACTGCATACATCTTCATTGTGTATATATATTTCAATAAATACATCTTTATTAGAGTTACAAACAGTACAATTGCTTGTGCCTGAACACTTTAAACTCTCATGCCTGAATGCTCACACAGTCACAGGCCTTAAAAACACACCCAAATGATAAACTTTCACTCCTTTATGGTTAAACTCTGGGGCACAGTGGCTTAGTGGTTAGCACTGTCACCTCAAAGCAAGAAGGTCACTGGTTCGAGTCCCGGCTGGAGCGTTTCTATGTCCAAAGACATGTACTGTACGTAGGTGAATTGGGTAAGCTAAACTGTGTGTGTATGGGTGTTTCCTGGTACTGGGTTGCAGCTGGAAGGGCATTCGCTGTGTAAAACACATGCTGGAATAGTTGGCGGTCGAAGGAAAATGAATGAATGGTTAAACTCTTCAGTGAATCTTCTGGTTCTGAACTGTGGCCCCTGGGAAACTTTAATCTCAACATATAAATTCAACATTGCACTTCCTGCGATGTGACTATAATGGCGATATTAATACGATATCGATGCTGAAACGATATATTGTGCAGCGCTACGCTGAAAAAACTGACTTTTGCTGCTTGTTCAAACTACTTATTTAAAATGAGCTGAAACAACACAATTCTTGAGATTATTGGAGGGGGGCAACAATGTAATAATCCACTTAAACTAATAAGTTAACTTAATTCCTTCATGTTATCACAACATAAATCGATTGGGTGGAATCCAGCATTTTTTTACAGTGTATTTTGAAAGAAATTTATTAATTTGGGATTATTCTGGAAGATTATGGTGGTTTAAAAGAAGTAAAATATTTTGCATAACAGTATTCAGGTGTAGAAATTGAATAATCACATGTGAAATAACACTGCATAGTCTGCATTGTGTAAATGAATAAATAAATACACCTTTATTACAGTTACAAACAGAACAATTACTTTTTCCTGAATGCTTATATGGTCACAGGCCTTAAAAACACAAGCAAATGATAAACTTTCACTCCTCTATGGTTAAACGCAGCAGCATGGTGGCTCAGTGGTTAGCACTGTCGCCTTACAGCAAGAAGGTCGCTGGTTCGAGTCCCGGCTGGGTCAGTTGGCATTTCTGTGTGGAATAATGAGCTGAAACAACAAATTCTTGAGATTGCTGGGGGGACAACTTAGTTGTTTTATGTTCTATTAACTTTGTAAAAAAATATAAGTTAACGTAGGGACAACATGAAGAAATTATGGTGAACTCAGCATTTTTTAGTGTAGTAAAAATGCTGTATTTCACATGATTGATTTGTTTCGAGACAACATGAAGCACTTATTAGTTTTTACAAATTTAAGTTTGTTGAACAAAACAATTTGGTTGTGCCCCCCCTGGTTTTTTTCTCAGGAATTGTAATTTACGAAGAAGTTTTAATAATGTGTACTTTTACTTTCCCTTGAGTACATACAGGCCCGGATTAAGAATTCAGAGGCCCCTGGGCACAATGTCTTGTAGGGCCCCCTACAAGGCCGTTCCCATATAGTTAAATTAAAAAATAAGATTAATATAATATTTTTTAAATAAAGTTAATCAATAATGTTTTGCCCACATTTTTTAAATAAATGACAGTACATATATTTATAGTCTACAATGATTTACCTGATTTAAAAAGCATTTAAAACACACTGATAAAAAAATAAAATACTAATATAACTAGTGAAAATTAATGATTTTTAATATACTTGTTTAAGTTAACTGAAGCAAGACTAAACAATTATATTTAAGGGTATTTTTAATGTATAACTTCTACAAACTTAGAATGCATACGATTTGGATAACACCTCTCCAATCCAGTTCTATGAATCTGAGTCTTCCATAATACACACACACTTATTAATGATTCCTACTGTCTCCCTCGTGATGAAGAAGAGTAGGCTTGATTATAAAGCTGAAAGTATCCGAAATCACACACACTGTACCAGTTCTCTCCTGTCTCTCTCCTCTTCAGGGGCTTTTTCTGTCTCTCTCTCTGTCTCTCTCTCCATGAGGTCGGAGAATATGGGTGAAGCAGGGCGACTAACATTGTAAATACAGATTAATTATATTAAGATGTCGCTTACATTTAACACCAGATGGAAAATAACTGTTTATAGAATATTTATTATTCTTATTATCCTTATTATATACCTTGTGGCTCATTTTATGTATTTTGTATACTTTATTGAAATTTTAAAACAAAAACATTTCCATTCTATTGAAAATAAATGTATTTTCAATCTGATATGTAATGAGGGAAAAAATAAGAAATTGTTCATCAGTCGCTGGATTCGAACCGGGTTCATGATCGATCACCTCAAAACATGTTATCATGCTTTTTTCGAGCTACGCCACTTCCACCTGCTGTCATCTGCGCTCTTTCGTTATGTTGTCTCTGTCGATCAAACGGCGCTGGCGGGAAGCACTTAACTAGCTTATTCCAACGAGGTGCGCTATTTGCGCTTAGCCTAAATAGACACTCCAAAATCAGCATTTCCCCCCCTCGCAGGGGCCCCAAGTGCCCATAATGCCCATTGGTTAATCCGGCCCCGAGTACATATTTAGTGCAGTGTTGGTACTTTTACTCCACTACTTTCCTTCAACCTGCAGTCACTACTTTATTTTCTCTTGTCTATGGAGATTAGAAAAATCAGTCCTATGATTTCTGTCCAATCAAATCGCACATAGAAGGTAAATTGCATCATAATGAACTACCTCAAGACATGGGCGATTTATAATTGCAGCAAACTGTTTGGAAGCATTAAAAGTGTCCAAGATGTCCAAAATCTTTACACGCATTGACCCAGAGACTGTTTAAATGCAGGTCACTGATGAGAAGATGACGGATGTTTACTGTTTGGTGACCCAAATGACCTTAAACACCCAGCAGGCACAAGACGTCAACATGATGTCAGATTGACGTTTTACTCCAATGTCATGGGGACATTGAAAATCGGGTTGACATCAAAATCCAACATCAGGCCGACGTCAATGTCCAACGTCCAACCTAAAATCAACCAAATATCAACATCTAATGATGTTACAGCTTAATGTTGTGTGGACGTGACCGCTATGACATCTATCAGATGTTGGATTTTAGTTGCCATACCTGATGAATAAATGTCAGTATTTGACGTCAATATGACGTTGGTTTAAGATGTTGGCTCAACGTTAGATTTTAACCACTCTACTACCTAAAATCAACCAAATATCAACATCATCTGACGTCATTATTGGACATCAAAATAACGTTGTCCTTTGATGTTGACTAGACATTGAATTTTGGTCACCTGACATCACAACCTAAATCTAATCCAATAATAATGTCTTATGACGTTGTGTGCCTTCTGGGCTATCACTAAATGCACTACAGAATGTTACGTTTACACACATATACGAATTACATGTAAACGCATCAGCTTTTTACAGAGTAATACTCGCTACTCACTACTCTTAAAAACTTTTAAAAGGGCTACTTTTTACTCATACATTGAGTAATATTTACAACAGATACTTTTACTCTACTTACACTACATTTTTAGGAAAGTATTGTTAATTTTTCTTAAATATGATTTTTCAGTACTCTTTCCACCACTGCCCCCCCACTTCAATTTTTTTTGAGTGTATGCAGCCTTAATAGACAGCAAGGCAGAGCACTAGGTTTTTGGAGCAGATCCCTCCGTGTTGCCTTTTGCTCTTGTGTGTCTCTCTTTTTCTCTTTCTTTCATCCTTTCTCCTGCCTCTGGGCTAAATCTAGGTCTGAGTTATAAAACAGCTTGTCCACGCCTGACCACAACAGATAAAATCCTTGAAATATCACTAAAGACTTATGAAAGGCTACATGTTGTAGCACCTTATCAACACTGACTCACATGCTTCAAGCTGCAGTTGGAAAAAAAAACATGTCATAAATGTACAAACACACACTCCTGTATGAGATCAGTTTTTATCTGACAGCTCCGTATCAAACCTGATATCTGTGGTTGTGAAAGCATTAGTGTTTCTGTTGAGCTCACTTCTTGGTTTGATTTTCAATTCTTGGTTTGATTTAACATTTAAACACGAAAAAAAAAAAAGTACTGGGTCATAGGGTTGGGTGATGTCAACCAATTTGGCATTGTACGATGTGTAACGTGAAACATTGCGATAGACGATGACATCATCGTTGTAGGCGGCGGCGAATTAATTATTTCTGAATAATTTATTAATTCATAAGGTTTTAATTATTTGTAGCCTACCGTTTGAACTACCTGACCCGCATGGTCTTTGTTTTACCTATAAACAAATCATAAATAAATAAAGATTAGTTTGTTACACACAAATTACCACCTCTCAATCACTTTTTTCACGGTAATCTGGCATGAATAGGCAGAATGATCTGTGTCCTTACAATGGCGTCCACAAACTTGGTAAAGAAAGGTGCACAACTAACATTAACCAACCAACAGGATCTGAGGTTTTTGCTAAAATTACTAAGTACAAGCATGAAAGCGAAATATTGAAGCAGTGTACTGCACGTTACACGTTACGTAAGAGTCGTTAGATAGAGACAAGATTAATTGAATATCACGTTTATCAACTATAGTGAGACTAAATAAACTGTCCGACGTGCACTGCTCTCTGGGGTTTTGTGCTCAAAGCACCTGCTGGCTGCCTGGAACTCAGACGTGCGAATATGCTAGGGCATGACAGAGTGTGTGTGTGTGTGTGTGTGTGTGTGGTCACGTGATGTACGTTTTCAGTGGTATAGTGTAGAAGGAGGGCTGTTCAGAAATGCTAGATGAAACGCCAGTGTGGACGTGGATCGTTTTCGTTCTAAAATGCCATTTTAAAACTAAAGCGTATTAGTGTAAACAGGGCCTAAGGGTGTGTTTTCCGCAAGCGGGTTGCCGCTGCGACGGGGGTGGGGGAAGGATCGCAATGCAGGCTCATCGACCCAACCCTACTGGGTCACCGTAACTCAATATTGGATCAGATATGAACAAACTTAATTACTTAAGTTTGATTTAAAGCAGGGGTGTCAAACTCAGATCCTGGAGGGCCGCAGCCCTGCACAGTTTAGTTCCAACCCTGCTTCAACACACTTACCTGCATGTTTCAAACAAGCCTGAAGGACTCTATTAGTTTGATCAGGTGTGATTAATTAGGGTTGGAACTAAACTGTGCAAAGCTCTGGCCCTCCAGGAACTGAGTTTGACACCTGTGACTTAAAGGGATAGTTCTTGCACAGGGGTGGCACAGTGGCTCAGTGGTTCGCACTGTCTCCTCACAGCAAGAAGGTTGCTGGTTTGAGTCTCGGCTGGGACAGTTGGCGTTTTTGTGTGCATGTTCTCCACGTGTTGGCGTGGGATTTCTCCGACTGCTCCAGTTTGCATGTGCTATAGGTGAATCGGGGGAAACTAAATTGGTCTTATGTAAGTGTGTGAATGCGAAAGTGTATGGGTGTTTCCCAGTACTGAGTTGTGGCTGGAAGGGCATCCACTGTGTAAAACATATGCTGGAACAGTTGCCGGTTCATTCCGCTGTGGTGACCCCTGATAAAATAAGGGACTAAATCGAAGGAGAATAAATAAATGAGTTCACACAAAGATTTAAAATGTACTCACTATTTACTCTTTATGAGTTCATACAAAATTATACTGTATGAATGAATCTAAATTATCCATTTTACTTTTATGCCTAAAATCATAAGAATATGTTTGTCTTTTCCTACAAAAACATTTGTACAACCTAAAATGGGTTGTCCATAAACAATCAACAATCAAATGAGTATATATATATGTATACATGTATGTTTAAAATTGGCATGGCTATTATTATTATTATTATTAATATTATTATTATTATTATTATTATTATTTTAATAATTTTATTTTTTTCCTTAATATTATTATATAAATACTTCCTGTAACTGCTTTATTATATACTATTATATACTATTTGTAAAATCCATTAAACTTTTGTTTTGTTGTTTGTTTTTGGGCCCAGTTCTTCAAAAAAAATTAATAAATAAAAATAATAATAATAATTACATTCATTCATTCATTTTCTTTTCAGCGTAGTCTCTTTATTAATCTGGGGTCGCCACAGCAGAATGAACCGCCAACTTATCCAGCACATGTTTTACGCAGCGGATGCCCATCTCTGGGAAACATCCATACACACTCATTCACACTCATACACTACGGACAATTTAGCTTGCCCAATTCACATGTACCACATGTCTTTGGACTATGGGGGAAACTGGAGCACCCGGAAGAAACCCACGCGAACGCAAGGAGAACATGCAAACTCCACACAGAAACGCCAGCCGAGGCTCAAACCAGCGACCTTCTTGCTGTGAGGCGACAGCACTACCTACTGCGCCACTGCGTCGACCAAAAATAATTACAAAATAATAATAATAATAATATAAAATTAAAAATACTAATTAACATTTAAAATGATTTATTTACCTCTGATTCCATGTTTTCCAAGTAATTAAAAAACGTATTTATTCGCCTTTTAGATAAAAATGTCAATTTCAAAATTGAACTCTTATGACTGCTCAAATAAAACCAATTAATTCATACTTTATACTAAAGAACATACATTTGAAGTTAAAGTCATTAGCCCTCCTGTGAATTTTTTTTTTCTCCCTTTTTCAAATATTTCTCAGATGATGTTTAACAGAGCAAGGAATTTCTCACAGTATTTCCTATAATATTTTTTTCTTCTGCAGAAAGTCTTATTTGTTTTTTTTTTTTTTTTGACTTGAATAAAAGCAGTTTTTAATTTTTCTTAAAACCATTTTAACGTCAATATTAGCCCTTTTAAGCAATATTTTTTTAGTAGTCTACAGAACAAACTATCCTTATACAATGACTTGTTTAATTACCATAACTTACCTAATTAATCTAGTTAAGCCTTTAAATGTCATTCATCTGAATACCAGTATCTAGAAAAATATCTAGTAAAATATCATGTGCTGTCATCATGGCACAGATAAGAGAAATCAGTTATTAGAATTGAGTTATTAAAACTATTATGGTTAAAAATGTGTTGGGAAAAAAAACAGAAATTCTAAACAGAAATTGGTGAAAAAACAGTGAGGCTAATAATTCAGACTTCAACTGTATGAATTTCTGTTTACCTAAAGGTTGTAGTTAGTAATTAAAAAACACCCCTTAAGGAGCCGTGCTTGTTTTAGAATTATCCCGCACAGAAGAGAAAGCTGAACAGAGTGCTGGGGTGCAACTATTTTTAACGCGGCGTGTTAAAAATGCGCCACACATGGTGCCAGATGCCGAAAAATCATCGAAATGCTTCAAATGTTGAAAGACGTGGTCTAGCACATGCTCACTCTGACAAAGAATATAAAACTATGGTGATCATAGCTTTGTGTGAAGAATCAATTTGGCTGAAATTTTGAAGTTTTTGTAATTAAAGACAAATATGGGACATTAAAGTTTTATTCAGCAGATGGAAAGATTATCAGTAAATCACTACTTGCATTTCAGTCTGTTCTTCAAAAACATAGCTGTAGACTATAGTTTAGTATTTAAAAAAAATCTAATTTTCCAAAAATATATATGATATTGGCTGCACAGTGGCTAAGTGGCGGTTCATTCCACTGTGGCGACCCTGATGGGTCAGAGACTAAGCCAAAGGAAATGAATGAATGAATGAATGAATGAATGAATATAAATGATCAATATTTCAAGGCTTTTCTGAAATTTTCTCTAATTGAGAGTTATGTAGAGCAGTTATTTTGACTTGATTTTTAACTTATTAAACTTATTTTAAACTTATTGTTAATTTTAAATTATTTATATATAAATTATTTGTTAATTTTAAATAAGAAAAATATCATTTTCAATTGGTAATGATTAATAAAAAAACATTTCCTTCCAAGTTATTATTTTTTATTTAATTTATTTTTTTTATTAAACTTTCTTTTTTTACTGTTTATACATTTTTAGAGACTCTATAAAACGTTTTATTTTTTCTTAAATTAATTTTTGTTGATGTTAAATTAAAAGATTAAAGAAATATTTTGAAATAATAATAATAATAATAATAACCCCAGCAATCTATTATTATTATTATTATTATTATTATTATTATTATTATTATTATTATTGTTGTTATTATTGTTAATATTATTATAAAGGAATAATTTCAAAATATTTCCTTAGTGTTTTAATTTAACACCAACACAAATGAATTTAAGGAAAAATAAAACATTGACTAAATAAATAAAATTAGACCATTTAGCCCTTAAATTGTAAATAAAATTAATAATAATAATAATAATAATAATAATAATAATAATAATAATTATTATTATTATTATTGTTATTCATTACTTTAAGTGTTAAGTTAAATCAAATTTCTATTTTGATACTTGGACAAAAATATGCTTAAGTTAATATAATAATAATAATAATAATAATAATAATAATAATAATAATAATACATTTTATTTGTAATGTGCTTTTCTTAAACTCAAAGTGCTACAAGGCAAATACTAGCAATACAAGGCAAGCAAAACGGCACAACAATAAAAAATGCAAATAAACAATAAAAATATGAACCATAAGATTAAATAAAAAGTTAACAAATTGATCATCCTAAGTTAAAAGCAATGCTAAAAATATACTGTATAACAGCTGTTTGTTTGTTTTATTATGTGTGTATGCGTACAATTTTAACGAGATGCACATTCCTGCCTTTGGATCATAGAAATCATATGATCTAAACTAGTGGTGTCCAAACTCGATCCTAGAGGGCCGGTGTCCTGCAAATTTTAGTTCCAACCCCAATTAAACACACCTGAACCAGCTAATCAAGCTCTCTCTAGGTATACTAGAAACTTCCAGGAAGGTGTGTTGAAGGAAGTAGGAGCTAAACTATGCAGGATACCGGCCATCCAGGGCAGAGTTTGGACACCCCTGATCTAAACTTTTAAGTCTTTTTTTTAACATTGTATGACTTCAGAAATTCTGAATATATATACAACAGTTCTGTCTGGTTCTCAAATCTGATTGGCTGATAGCCGTGCGATATTCTGCAATTCAGAACTCGTACAGCCTCTTCACCCTTGTGTATTACTCCGCCCACATAGAGGGACAGTTTGACAAATATTGCAGCTGTTGGACAATATAATGCACTCTTGAGGCTTTTTCAGGCAATATTGTAGTTGTTTAAATTGCATCTATGCAGTGTATTTATAAGAATAGTGCCTATTTTAAATATTTATCATTTCAGATATTTAGCACATCAGCATCCATCAGCCTGTCATACTGAGCAGAGCAAAGACGGTTGACGTTCCGCCAGAAGATGGCGACAGAGACTGCATAATAAGTCCTTAGAGGAGAAAAGCTCAGAGTAAATTTCAAACTACAGCCGAACAAATCCTTATAATACAGATAAGTGACATTCTTATTCAATCTCTCTCTTTTGTATGTTGTAGTGCTGCATTTATACCAGTAATCTGGTAGTGTTTGATTTGCTTTGGCTTTTTCGGGGTTAATTATTGAGATTTTCTCCCCTAAGGACGTATTATGCGGTTACTGTCACTATCCATGCAACCATCTTTGCTCTGCTCAGTATGACAGGCTCCGAAATTAAAAATATTTAAAATAAGCACTATCCTTATAAATAAACTGCATAGTTGCAATCTAAACAACTACATACTCGCCTAAAAAGCTTCAAAGTACACTATGTTGTGCAACAGCTGCAATATTTGTCAAACTGTAGTGAGTTTATTCTTCTGCTTGTGATCTTGTCATGTGGGCAGAGTAATACACAAGGGTGAAGAGGCTGCACGAGTGCTGTTATTTGCAGAATATCGCACCGCTATTAGCCAATCAGATTCGAGAATCAGACAGAACTGTTGTGTGTGTGTGTGTGTGTGTGTGTGTGTGTGTGTGTGTGTGTGTGTGCGTGTGCGTGTGCGTGTGCGTGTGTGTGTGTGTGTGTGTGTGTGTATGGACTGGGTTTTATCAACGCAATCTCACGGCAATTCGTAACTTTTTGATTTACTGGCTAATTCGTATGAATTCGTACAATCTAATTTGTACAAATTAGTACGATTTGCTCATCACCCAATGACGGTTGGGGTTAGGTGCCACGCCTCCTTTTTAAAATCGTACATTTTTGTACGACTGAACTCGTATGAATTTGTACGAATTAGCCACTAAACTGACAAAACGTAAAATACTTGCGTTTCCTCTTGAGATCAGGCTGGTTTTATTGCCTTTTTTAGGCTCGCAACATGAGGGCTAATAATAATGGCATGGCTCCAAATCTTAAAATAAAAATAAAGAAGGAATTTTTTACAGTGT
Source organism: Danio kyathit (assembly GCA_903798195.1). Lineage (NCBI taxonomy): Eukaryota > Metazoa > Chordata > Actinopteri > Cypriniformes > Danionidae > Danio > Danio kyathit. The sequence goes on from LR812525.1 coordinate 13,633,413, forward strand.
ACGACTTCAGAAATTGGGAATTATAACGTAAAAAACATATGGGCTTTGTGTTTTTATTCATATCCGTAGTCCAACAAATATATGATTCCTCAAAATATCTTCTTTTGTGTTACATAATAAAAAAGCACACAGTTTTGGAGAAACATGAGGCCAAATACATGAAAAACAGCCTTCATTTTCAGCCATTTGTTTATTTAATGCATGCACATTTGGACAAGCAGCGGCATTCATAAATAATCACCTGTGTTGTCTTGTGTGTTTTCTGCGTACAGCATTTGCAGATTCATGTGTGTGTGATATTTCCAGTGCGGTCGAGGGGATTGTGGCGTTCATCCACATAATGTCATGACACTTAAACCTCCGCTCATTTCCATGCAAATGAACCAGTGCACGCCGTGTGGAATATCGATATGAATATTGAAGATGGAAAGTGAATGTACTGATTTATATCTACAAGAGGCCTGTCTCAATTCATCGCCCGAGTCAATTGAAATGCTTAAACCAATTCGATTTATTATTATTTTTTTGGTTTCACGCAGTGTGGAGTGTGATAGATGGGTTGATTTTGGGCTGGAGGTGTAAATGGAGGGTCTATTAAGAGTTTGCTAATTGGTTAATTAGCTGTGTGCTGGCCAGGGTTCAGACTGAGCTGCGGTTTTTGTTGTTGAATTGTTGACCATTTGAGGACTGGGTGTGTTTAATTTTTTCAGACGTGTTTTTTGTTTTGTTTTATAACATGATGGGAATAGTGGAGTGATGTGTTTATTATTGAAGAGTCACTTAGATGAAAGTCGAGGTTTTATTTGTTAGTAGTTTAATTAGTATGTTTTTAGAGATGGAATCTGATGCATCTGCGATTTATAGCAAGTATTAGTCAAATATTTGTGTAGATTTTTTTTTTTTTTTTTTGGCAATTTGTTATACAGAGCATAATAATAATAATAATAATAATAATAATAATAATAATAATAATAATAATAATAATATACTTTTTTTGACCATTCATTAAGTACAGTATGACCATATAATAATAATAATAATAATAATAATAATAATATACTTTTTTTGACCATTCATTAAGTACAGTATGACCATATAATAATAATAATAATAATAATAATAATAATAATAATAATATACTTTTTTGACCATTCATTAAGTACAGTATGACCATATAATAATAATAATAATAATAATAATAATAATAATAATAATAATAATATACTTTTTTGACCATTCATTAAGTACAGTATGACCATATAATAATAATAATAATAATAATAATAATAATAATAATAATAATAATAATATACTTTTTTGACCATTCATTAAGTACAGTATGACCATATAATAATAATAATAATAATAATAATAATAATAATATACTTTTTTGACCATTCATTAAGTACAGTATGACCATATAATAATAATAATAATAATAATATACTTTTTTGACCATTCATTAAGTACAGTATGACCATATAATAATAATAATAATAATAATAATAATAATAATAATATACTTTTTTGACCATTCATTAAGTACAGTATGACCATATAATAATAATAATAATAATAATAATAATAATAATAATAATATACTTTTTTGACCATTCATTAAGTACAGTATGACCATATAATAATAATAATAATAATAATAATAATAATAATAATAATATACTTTTTTGACCATTCATTAAGTACAGTATGACCATATAATAATAATAATAATAATAATAATAATAATAATAATATACTTTTTTGACCATTCATTAAGTACAGTATGACCATATAATAATAATAATAATAATAATAATAATAATAATAATAATAATAATGTTAATACTACTACTACTACTACTACTACTACTACTACTACTACTACTACTACTACTAATAATAATAATAATAATGTTATTATTATTATTATAGGCCATACTGTACTTAATGAATGGTCAAAAAAATAAACAAGTATATTATTATTATCATTATTATTATGACATTTTTATAAAAATGTTTACAGTGCATTAAGATAATAATAATAATAATAATAATAATAATAATAATAATAATAATAATAATTATTATTATTATTATTAGTATTATTATTTTAATGTTAGTAATATATATGTGTTGATTTTAAAAATATTTCTATAATATTTGTGTTGTTTTTTTTAATGCATTAAGGTCATCATAATAATACTAATATAATAATATTAACATTAACATTAACGCCAACTGACCCAGCCCAGCCGAGGTTCGAACCTGCGACCCAGCGACGTTCTTGCTGTGAGGCAACAGCACTACCTACTGCGCCACTGCGTTGCCCTTATTATTATTATTATTATTATTATTATTATTATTATTATTATTATTATTATTATTATTATATTAGTAATATATTTGTGTTGATTTAAAAAAAAAATATTTCTAAAATATTTTAGTTTTTTTATGCATTAAGAAAGTCATAATAATATTAATAATAATACATTTTGTTTGAAATGCCTAAGTAAAATAACAATATCTAATACCCATATCAATAAACCCGAAGCAGCAGCATTTAGTTGAACTATAAAATTAGTTGCATTTCTTCTTCTTCTTCTTCTTCTTCTTCTTCTTCTTCTTCTTCTTCTTCTTCTTCTTCTTCTTCTTCTTCTTCTTCTTCTTCTTCTTCTTCTTCTTCTTCTTCTTCTTCTTCTTCTTCTTCTTCTTCTTCTTCTTCTTCTTCTTCTTCTTCTTCTTCTTCTTCTTCTTCTTCTTCTTCTTCCATATGTAAATGGGTTGACTAACTTCAGTAAATTAATTCAGCTGATTTTTTTGTATTAGAAAGCACAAAATTATTCACAAAAATGTATTTATTTTTCATTTATTTGTTTATTTTTATCTAACAACGTTTAGTGCATTTTTTATTTGTGCATTATAGGAAAAAATGCTACATGCATGCAAATGAAAAAAAAATGCACAAAAAACAACTGTTTTGACAAACTAGTTCATTTAAATAAAAATAATAACATGCTCATGAACAGTCACAGACTGCTTTTTGTATCATTAGGTATTACGTTTGATACAGTTGCAATCAGAATTATTGAACCCCCTTTGAATTTTTTTTTCTTTTTTAAATATTTCCCAAATTATGTTTAACAGAACAAGGAAATTTTCACATTATGTCTGATAATATTTTTTCTTCTGGAGAAAGTCCTATTTGTTTTATTTCGGCTAGAATAAAGGCAGTTTTTAATTTTTTAAAAGCCATTTTAAGGTCAATATTATTAGCCTCTTTAAACTAACTTTTTTTTCAATAGTCTACAGAACAAACCATCATTATACAATAACTTGCCTAATTACCCTAACCTGCCTAGTTAACCTAATTAACCTAGTTAAGCCTTTAAATGTCACTTTAAGCTGTATAGAAGTGTCTTGAAAATATCTAGTAAAATATATTTACTGTCATCATGGCAAAGATAAAATAAATCAGTTATTAGAGATGAGTTATTAAAACTATTATGTTTAGAAATGTGTTGAAAAAAATTTCTCTCCGTTAAACAGAAATTGGGGGAAAAAATAAACAGGGGGGCTAATAAATCAGGGGCTTGAATAATTCTGATTGCAACTGTATATTGGTTAACAAGAATGCTCAAAAGCATCAGTGTGGCATTAGGTTAATATAGCTATTTATTATGTTTCAGAGACATGCAAATAAAATGATTTAAAACTCATTCTTCCTCGTGCTACTGTAGTGTAATGAAAACTGTAGTTTGTCATCTTCTTAACAGTGACTGTTTGACATAAAATAACATTCGGGGTAGACAAATGAATACTGCATCACTGAATATGGTGTTTTGTTTTATCATTATACCCCCTATTTATTACACTACAGCAGCTCCTGCATATGACAAGGCAGATCAGCCATTTAAATAAGCTCGATTACTCCACAAGACCAATGACTGCTTTGGATCCTTTGTATAAACAATTAGATTCCAGCCATATGCAAAAACGTGCAATAGTAATAATATTAATAATAATAATAATAATAATATTGTTGTTGTTGTTGTTGTTGTTGTTGTTATTATTATTATAATAGTTTTTTTATTATAATTTTTTTTTTTACCATTCAGGCCCCTGTAATGATAATAATTATATTTATAATTGTATTATTTATAATTATATAATTATATATTTATTTGTTTTTTTATGATTATTATGATATTTGTATTGATTTTTATGCATTAAGAAGGGCCTAATAATAATAATAATTATAATAATTATAATAATATTATTAGCAATATATTTGTATTGATGTTTAAAAAATATTATATTTGTGTTGATTTTCTTAATGATTATTATATTTCTGTTGATTTTTATGCATTAGGAAGGGCCTAATAATAATAATAATAACAATAATAATGATGATGATGATGATGATTATAATAATAATATTAGCGATTTTATATTTGTTGATTTAAAAAAAAAAAAAAAAAAAAACATATTATATTTGTGTTAATTTTTGTGCATTGAGAAGGGCCCAATGATGATGATGATGATGATGATGATGATGATGATGATGATGATGATGATGATATTAGCAATATATTTGTGTTAAATTTTTTTTAAATGATTGTTGATTTTATGCATTATTATTATTATTATTATTATTATTATTATTATTATTATTATTATTATTATTATTATTATTATTATTGTTGTTGTTGTACGAATATTAGTAATATATTTATGATTTGTGAAATAGATTTTTAAATGATTAATATGATATTTGTATATATTTTTTATGCATTAAGAAGGGTCCAAAAATAATATTAATAATGTTAATAATAATAATAATAACAACAATGATAATAATAACATGTATGTGTTGATAAAAAAAAAAGATTATTATGATTTGAAGGGCCCTATAATAATAATTGTAGTAGTAGTTGTAATAATAATAATAATAATAATAATAATAATAATATTATAATAATGATGATGATGATGATAATAATTCTAATAATATTAGAGATTGAATTTGTGGTGATTAAAAAAAAAATATATATATATATATATATATATATATATATATTTGTGTTGATTTTTGTGCATTAAGAAGGGCCTGATAATAATGATGATGATGATGATGATGATGATGATATTAGCAACATATTTGTGTTAATTTTTTTTAAAATGATTGTTGTTTTTGTGTTGATTTTTATGCAATATTATTATTATTATTATTATTAATAATAATAAAAACAGTATTATTATTATTATTATTATTATTATTATTATTATTGTACGAATATTAGTAATATATTTGTGATTTGTGAAATAGATTTTTAAATGATTAATATGATATTTGGATATATTTTTTATGCATTAAGAAGGGTCCAATAATAATATTATTAATAATAGTATTATTATTATTATTATTATTAATAATAATAATAATAATAACAACAACAATGATAATAATATGTATGTGTTAATAAAAAAAAAGCTTATTATGATTTGAAGGGCCCTATAATAATAATTGTAGTAGTAGTTGTAGTAGTAGTAATAATAATAATAATAATATTATTAATAATATTATATGTTTGTTTTATTATTATACCACCTATTCATTACACAAAAGCAGCTCCTGCACATAACAAGGCAAATCAGCCATTTAAATAAGCTCGATTACTCCACAAGACCAATGACTGCTTTAGTTGCTCTGTATAAACAATTAGATTTTGTTTCAAAAAAAGCATGTGCATCTGCGCGTTTACAAGATCGATGAAAATCACCCTGATGGAATTTTTTAACCTTGATCATAAACGTGGCCAGCAGCAACACGCGTGCGTTCATTACTTATGAGGCAAAAAGCGCTGAGATCCGTCCCAAGGTTACTCATCCGCAGGTGTAAACTTGACAGCGCGGTATCTCTCGCATGGAGTGTAATCTCTGAAACCAACAGCAGGTTTGTCAAGCCTGGCAGCTGTCAGAGGCCGGAGTAATTCATTGGCTGTCAGGAGGCGAAAGCAAGCAGCAAATACCTCGTTTTCAACACACGCTTGTCAGATGTTTCCCACAAACGAGGTAAATTGAAGAGTCTTGGGGGAATATGGGCTCTCTCTTGGATGGAATAGAAATAGATGCATTATGATAAAGTGCGTTTGTGTGAAGATGTTTGATGAGTCTCACGGTTCCTGCATGTGTGTCATTTTGCAAAAAAACAGGTTGTAAAACGAAACACCAATTTGTGGTAAAAGGCGTGCAGTGTGTGGATTTGACTGCTGTCGGGAAAGGTACTGTACATACAGTTGAAGTCTGAATTATTAGCCTCACGGTATATTTAAAGTTTATTAGAGAAAGGTTTTTCAACACATTTCTAAATATAACTAATTAAATAAATAACTAATTTTTCATAACTGATTTCTTTTATCTTCTCCATAATGACAGTTATAAGATTCTGACGGTATGATAACCTTGGATAATATTTTCATGGTTTCACGGTATTGTGATTTTAAAGGTCTGGGTAAAAAACTAAAACTTTTTTCCCCTTTGAAATTGAAATTTGATATTTTGGAACAGTAAACATAAATAATTCAAATGAATCATTGACTTCTGCTGTCTTCATTAGTTTCTAAAACACAGATTTCTTTACATCTTAAATGACACCTTTTAGACATTTTTTCTGCTGGAGGTACTTTTGTCTTAAAAAACTAAACAAAAAAGTAAATAAAAAATATTACACAAACCTTAGAAACGGTATTACAGAAAATTTTGACTTTTAAAACCTTGACTTTTCCAAAACGCGGTATACCTTGAAAACGGTTTTCGTCCCATGCCTAATGACAGTACATAATATTTGACTAGATATACAGTGCATCCGGAAAGTATTCATATCGCTTCACTTATTTTACATTGTTTATGTTACAGCCTTATTCCAAAATGGATTAAATTTATTTATTTCCTCAAAATTCTCCACACAATACCCCATAATGACAATGTGAAAAAAGGATTTTTTAAATTGTTGCACATTTATTAACAATAAAAAACCTGAAAAATCACATGTACATCAGTATTCACAACCTTTGCTTAATACTTTGTTGATGCACCTTTAGCAGCAATTACAGCCTCAAGTCTTTTTGAATATGATGCCACAAGCTTGGCACACCTGTCTTTGGGAATTTTTGCCCATTCCTCTTTGCAGTACCTCTCAAACTCTATCAGGTTGCATGGGAAGCGACGGTGTACAGCCATTTTCAGGGCTCTCTAGAGATGTTCAATAGGATTTAGGTTTGGGCTCTGGCTGGGCCACTCAAGGACATTCACCGAGTTTTTGTGAAGCCACTCCGTAGATTTTTTTTTTTTTTGGCGGTGTGCTTTGGGTCGTTGTTCTGCTGGAAGATGAACCGTCGCCACAGTCTGAGGTCAAGAGCACTCTGAAGCAGGTTTTCATTCAGGATGTCTCGGTACATTGCTGCATTGATTTGCAAATTTACAACAATTTCAAAAACTCTTTTTTTTCACATTGTCATTATGGGGTATCGTGTGTAGAATTTTGAGGAAATAAATGAATTTAATCCATTTTGGAATAAGGCTGTAACATAACAAATGTGGAAGAAGTGAAGCGCTATCAATACTTTCTGGATGCACTGTATGTATTTTTTAACTCTTTATTTTTTATTTTCATTGAAAAAACTTGCATGCACACAGTACCGCCTAAATCCTTACAAGAAAGAGATGGGCCACATATCACAGTTTACTTGGAAGTACTTTATCACAGTGAATGTAGCTTACTACCAAAAAGGAACTCAAAACCCTACCTCCCACCCCACCCATCTAACATTGAACAAAATGTTTGTGGAAGGTTCATAAGAAATAAAATAAAAGGCATACATGAATAACATTTACAATCATAGTATGTAACTGGCTGGGACAAAAATTAAAAAATTGAAGCAAGGTGTACATGGACAAAGAAACCTTCAAGAAAAACATGATTTTCATGCAGGACAATGCTCCATCACACGCGTCCAAGTAGAAAGGGTCTAAAAGAAGAAAAACTATTGACATGGCCTTCTTGTTCACCTGATCTGAACCCCATAGAGAACCTGTGGTCCATCATCAAATGTGAGATTTACAAGGAGGGAAAACAGTACACCTCTCTGAACAGTGTCTGGGAGGCTGTGGTTGCTGCTGCACGCAATGTTGATGGTGAACAGATCAAAACACTGACAGAATCCATGGATGGCAGGCTTTTGAGTGTCCTTGCAAAGAAAGGTGGCTATATTGGTCACTGATTTGTTTTTGTTTTGTTTTTGAATGTCAGAAATGTATATTTGTGAATGTTGAGATGTTATATTGGTTTCACTGGTGAAAATAAATCATTGAAATGGGTATATATTTGTTTTTTGTTAAGTTGCCTAATAATTCTGCACAGTAATAGTCACCTGCACACACAGATATCCTCCTAAAATAGCTCAAACTAAAAACAAACTAAAAACTACTTCCAAAAATATTCAGCTTGATATTAATGAGTTTTTTGGGTTCATTGAGAACATGGTTGTTGTTCAATAATAAAATTAATCCTCAAAAATACAACTTGCCTAATAATTCTGCACTCCCTGTACAATAGTCATGTAAAAGTCTATATCAGTTTAGTCTATCTGCAAAATAGAATTGCTTGTGTTTGGGTTCTACTCCAAGAACTGTCCTCTGCTCCTAAAAGTCCAATACTAGGATCAGGTTCCAGATTCATTGAATACACTTGAGAAAGAAATTGAAATATATTTTTGACCACAAAGAATGAAACCAAGTTCCTGTTGACACTGTAGACAATCAAAAAACAATATTGCTAAAGGGGGCTAATAATATTGAGCTTAAAATGGTTTTAAAACAATTAAAAACTGCTTTTATTCATTCATTTATTTACTCTTAAAGCTTAGTCCCTTTATTAATCAGGGGTCACCACAGTGGAATGAACCGCCAACTTATCCGACATCTGTTTTACGCAGCAGATGCCCTTCCAGCTGCAACCCATCACTGGGAAACATCCATACACACTCATTCACACACATACACTACGGTCAATTTAGCTTACCCAATACTATATACCACATGTTTTTGGACTTGTGGGGGAAACCAGAGCACCCAGAGGAAACCCACGAGAACACTGGGAGAGCATGCAAACTCCACACAGAAATGCCAACTGACCCAGCCGAGGCTCGAACCAGCGACCTTCTTGCTGTGAGGTGATTGTACTACCCAATGCGCCACCGTGCTGCCCAAACTGCTTTTATTCTAGCTGAAATAAAACAAATAAGACTTTCTGCAGAAGAAAAAAATATTATAGGAAATACTGTGGAAAATTCTAGGGGTGTGAACCTACACTGGTCTCACGGTTCGGTTCGGTTACGATTATTATGCCATCAATTCGGTTCAATTCAATATCTCGGTGCATCACGGTGCATTGACGATTCTTTCCATACACAATTTGATTTTTTTTCTTTACAACAAAAGAAAAAAAATTGTATTAAAATCTATAAATATGTTTATATTTATATATTACTTTAATACAATTTGTCCTTTAATACAAGCAGTCAGATATATGAACTGTACCTTTAATTTTACCTGCTCAAAAAAAACTTTAGAAATGAAAGCGCTGCCCATGAGTGACGCGGGAAAAACAGCCGCGGGTCAGTCTATATGCGCATAATACGCGGTTATCAGGTAATCCGTAATAGAATAAATACAATACAATAAACTCGCACCACAGGCACGCTTGTGTCTGGATCCACAAGTAAAATCCGAGAGGAGAGGAAAATTTACCTCACGAACATGCCAACGGCGGGTCAAATGCCCAAAGTGTGTCTGTGAGAGAGAGGGGCAGAGATGGAGTGAAATAGCGGCTCGTGCTTTACCATTCCTCAGTGTCAGTGAAAGATCTGCTTTTTAAGTAGTAGGAGTGTTTATTTTACTCACCCTCGCCTCCTTCGCCATAGTATTCTACCACGACATCGCGCATACGGGATAAATGACGTTAGTGCGTAATAACCGGTTATGCTCTATTACTGAACCGATATCGAATTGTCCCCATCTGCATCGCGGTGCACCAAAGAAACGATTAATTTTGACAGCCCTAGAAAATTCAGCATATGCTCATTCTGAAAACGTAGCCCTGTATACATTTCTGGAGACCGCGAATTATAACCAGAGCAACGTATGGCTGCATTTCGTCTTTATAATGAACGTTACAGTGCGGTATGACACCGTTTTTTTTCTGGCTTACCAGCTGACCGCTTAACTCCATGTGGGCGGCTTTTCCGCTGTTACCAGTTTGTCCAGTAGCTCGCCATGTACGTCGGCGGACTTGAGATGCAGAGCGAAGTTGACCGTGACAACAGGGTTCGAGTCCGGTGAAAAACGGTTCCAGAAAGCAGGTAAGACAAAAACAAAAGCTAAAATAAAGATGTAAATAACAGGGTGAGAATGTGGTAAAATCTGAAAACGTGTTTAAAAAAATCAGGCTGCCGTGAGGGCTTTTCTTTTTCTGGATTGCTTTTCAAAACACTGTAAGTTGGGTTTAGGGAAGTGAGTGGGCAGGTCAATCAGTGCTTTTGAAAACACTATAGCTTGGGTTTAGGGAAGGGGCTGGGTGGGGGGATCAGTCAGTCGGTCAGTCGACAGCGGCCTCTGGTGGATTTACGTGAGAACAGCAGGTGCGAATGACACTCGTGAGAGAAATTTGAGATCTCAAAAAGCGTACACAGTGGCCACGGTGGATTCGCAAAAACAAAAACTGCAAAAAAACGTATCTCCAGGGATGTATTTAGCGCTCTCCAGAAATGTATATAGGGGTAGGTAATCAGAAGGAGCAGATCTTTCTTCGTTAAACATCATTTGGGAAATATTTGAAAAATTGGTGAATAATTTTGACGTGTATATATAATAGGGATGTATGCAATTTAGCTTGCAGCCAGCCACGTTTGTGTCATTTCTTGACTCTTGTTATGTGATGTAATTTCGCAACAGCTCCTAAAACCAACCACAAATTTGCAGTGAAGTCACTAAAAAATGCAATGCAACACAGACTTGAGTGCTGACAGCAAAAAATGACTGGTGACTCCCAGCCCAGTGTATGTCTGGCAGGAGCAAACACCTGCTCCCGGCCACTAATGTATGGCTTTCTGAGACGGACAGCGAGATTGCTGCATCAACCTGTAATAATGCAGACAGTAGTTTCCCCTCAGGACGCATGTTAACACAAGTGTTGCATGCACAAGGACCAGGCACTGGCTTTCTCCAAGCCTGGAGCCCCTGGAGGGATCATTGTTCCTCTGGATGGGGAGTTTTGGAGAAGCTTTCAGGGCCTCTTAGTCTTATCGCCATCTTCTTCATCTGCGGTTTGGGTTGGAGCTCCGCCATCCGCTGACAGACAGAAATGGAGCCATATGTCTGAAGACACACTGACCCTCCTCAACACGTGTGTGTGTGTGTGTGTGTGTGTGTGAGTGTGAGTGATATGCCTGTCTGTTGTCCTGTGTTTTTAGCAGATCCCGGGTTGAAATTATGAATAACGATGACGGAAAGACAAAAGCGTGCAATAAAAGATGATTTATGGCATGAGAGATGCTGCTCAAGACTTTTCTCGTGTGAATTCTCGTGTTGATTCAGAAAGGGTTTGTTTTAGGGGGAAAAGGCAGATGATCATAACATGCTCTATTATGGGGGAAAATCATACTCGGGAATATTTTGGCGAAATTGAATTCTTGATCTTTTTTAAAAACAATTCAATAGTGTCATGATGTGACATATCTACAATTTGCTCTTGGATTTATATGTTTATGTATTTATATTGCATTCATTTTGCAGCATATTGTTTCAGACTTATTTAAATTTCAATAAATTGTTCAGCCCTAGAATCATCCCACCCCCAATATATATATATATATATATATATATATATATATATATATACATACACACACTCACTGGCCACTTTATTAGGTACTTACTAGTACCGGGTTGGACCCCCTTTTGCTTTCAGAAAGGACTTAATCCTTTGTGGCAGAGATTCAACAAGGTACTGGAAATATTCCTCAGAGATTTTGCTCCATATTGACATGATAGCACCACGCAGTTGCTTCAGATTTGTCGGCTGCACATCCATGATGCGAATCTCCCGTTCCACCACATCCCAAAGGTGCTCTATTGGATTGAGCTCTGGGGACTGTGGAGGCCATTTGAGTACAGTGAACTCATTGTCATGTTCAAGAAACCAGTCTGAGATGCTTTATGACATGGTGTGTTGTCCTCCTGGAAGTAGCCATCAGAAGATGGGTACATTGTGGTCATAAAGGGATGGACATGGTCAGCAACAATACTCAGGTAGGCTGTGGCGTTGACATGATGCTCAGTTGGTACTAATGGGCCCAAAGTGTACCAAGAAAATATCCTCCACACCATTACACCACCACCACCAGCATAAACTGTTGATACGAGCAGGATGGATCCATGCTTTCATGTTGTTGATGCCAATTTCTGACCCTACCCTCCGAATGTCGCAGCAGAAATCGAGACCCATCAAACCAGGCATGGTTTTTTCCAATCTTCTATTGTCCAATTTTGGTGAGCCTGTGCAAATTGTAGCCTCAGTTTCCTGTTCTTAGCAGACAGGAGTGGCACCCGGTGTGGTCTTTTGCTGCTGTAGCCCATCCGTCTCAAGGTTGGACATGTTGTGCGATCAGAGATGCTCTTCTGCATACCTCGGCTGTATCGAGTGGTTATTTAAGTTACTGTTGCTTTTCTATCAGCTGGAACCAGTCTGGCCATTCTCCTCTGACCTCTGGCATCAACAAGGCATTTGCGCCCACAGAACTGACGCTCACTGGATATTTTCTCTTTTTCGTACCATTCTCTGTAAACCCTAGAGATGGTTGTGCGTGAAAATCCCAGTAGATCAGCAGTTTCTGAAATACTCAGACCAGCCCGTCTGGCACCAACACCCATGCCACGTTCAAAGTGACTTAAATCACCTTTCTTCCCCATTCTGATGCTCGATTTGAACGGCAGATAGTCTTGACCATGTCTAAATACATCAAGTTGCTGCCATGTGATTAGAAATTTGCGTTAATCGAGCAGTTGGACAGGTGTACCTAATAAAGTGGCCAGTGAGTGTATATGTATCTTTATACATTCTCTAAAATAAATCCAAGAATGGACTTGATGTACTCTAATCTAATAATATTGACCTTAAAATGATAAAAAAAAAAAACATTAAGCTGCTTTTATTTTATCTGAAATAAAACAAATAAGACTTTCTTCAGAAGAAAAAATATTATAGCAAATACTGTGGAAATTTCCTTGCTCTGTTAAACATCATTTGGGAAATATTTTAAAAACAAAAAATCACAGGAGGGCTAATAATTGTGACTTCAACTCTATATGTCATATTTCTACAATGTATTCATAACTACCTCTAAATATAGTTGAGACAGGGAGTCACTTGCATTGTTATTTTGGGGGTCATGGGCTGAAAAGGTTTGGTAACCCCTGGGCTAGATCAGTAATTAATTTCATGCTATAGTTTATTCAAAATTAAAATACAGTAATTTTTTAAACCTGTTTAAGTCTGTTGAACCCAAAAGAATAAATATTGAAATGTTGGAAACCAGTAACCATTGACTTCCATAGTATTTGTTTTTCCTACTATAGATGATGACGGAGAGACATGAACGTGCAATAAAAGATGATTTAGGGCATGAGAGATGCCGCTCGAGACTTATCTCGTGTGAATCGCTCGTGCTGATTATTGATTCAGAAGGGGTTTGTTTTAGAGGGGGAAAGCGTATGATCTGCGATTCAGCTGTATATCCTGATAAACAACAGCAGCAGGGGGGTTTGCTGATTAGGAACAGTAGTTGAGAAGGATCTGGGAAAAAATGGAAATCAGAATTGATTTGTTGAATTTCAAACTCAAAAGCTGTGTCAGACTCGCCTGCGAGGAGTTCAGATTATGCATTTGTTGAATTCGTGGCTTCACACGCGAGTTGAGAAAGCTTTTATGTATGAACTCATTACTAGACTTAACATGGTTTAGGTTAGGGCTGCAGAATGTATTGAAAATTTATCATTATCAGGTCTATCTTGGTCCTGGAGGTCCGGTGTTCAATTTTACAAATTATGGATTATGCTCTGATCTGAAATTTTCCAATACGAAGATAAGGAATAAATTTAAGCTGGCTATTTATGTTAAATTTGAAATGATCCGATTGGCTAACTAATGATTAGCCATAGGGACCAGCTGCGGTCCATCCTATCCCTTGCTCCTCTCGAAATTAGTTTGTAAAGCTTCACGTATCGGTATCATGTTGGTGCATCCCTAGTTTGAAATATGAGAAAATTGTTGCAAATCTAGTGTACAAACAAGTTGGAAAAATTTGGTTTAACATTAGAAATGTGCGGCAGCATAGTGGCTCAGTGGTTAGCACTGTCACCTTACTGCAAAAAGGTCACTGGTTCGAGTCCTGGCTGGGCCAGTTGGCATTTCTGTGTGGAGTTTGCATGTTCTCCCCGTGTTGGCGTGGGTTTTCTCCGAGTGCTCCAGTTTCCCCCACAGTTTCAATTTAATTCAATTCATCTTTATTTGTATAGCGCTTATACAATGTAGATTGTGTCAAAGCAGCTTCACATGGAAGATTATAGTGAATTGAAACAGTGTCAGTTCAGTTTTCAGAGATTAAGTTCAGTTCAGTTTAGCTCAGTTCAGTGTGGGTTAATAATCACTACTGAGAGTCCAAACACTGAAGAGCAAATCCATCGATGCGCAGCTCTACAGATCCCGAACCATGCAAGCCAGTGGCGACAGCGGCGAGGAAAAAACTTCACCAATTGGCGAAAGCGAAGATTTTAAAAAACCTCGAGAGAAACCTGGCTCAGTTGGGCACGACCATTTCTCCTATGGCCAAACGTCTTGTGCAGAGCTGCAGTCTAGGCGCAGGAAGCTGGACCTCAGCGAAGACTCGTCTGTCCTTGGAGCATCACAGCAATCAGTCTCATGCTCTCACTCCATGATGACCACCACAGCAGCTGCTCAGGATACGACCTGGTCCAGAAACCTTGGCATCATCTCGTCGCTGGTCTCGGATTGCGTCAGTGGCACTGCATAGTCTGAGGGCCTCGAGATGAGTACCCCCAGGTGGAAATACAGAATAAGGAGAATAATTAGCGTAGCTGCTGTTCATAGTGTATATAAACGAGAACCAAAATCATGTGTGGGGCACGTCATGCGTCATACCGCTATGTACTGCACTGAGTGTATGCTTTGCTAAAAAGATAGGTCTTTAATCTAGTTTTGAAGAGCGAGAGTGTGTCTGAGCCTCGGACATTATCAGGAAGGCTATTCCAGAGTTTAGGGGCCATAAATGAGAAGGCTCGGCCTCCTTTACTCGACTTTGATATTCTAGGTACTACCAGAAGCCCTGAGTTTTGAGATCGTAAAGAGCGGGTTGGGTTGTAGCGAGACAGGAGGTTGGTTAGATAAACAGGAGCTGGATTATTTAAAGCTTTATAGGTAAGGAGTAATATTTTAAATTCAATACGAAACTTAACAGGCAGCCAGTGTAAGGAGGATAAAATTGGGGTGATATGATCATATTTTCTAGACCTGGTAAGAACTCTGGCAGCTGCATTTTGCACTAACTGGAGTTTGTTAATAGAGGATGCTGGGCAGCCAGCAAACAGAGCATTACAGTAGTCCAACCTAGAAGTCATGAAAGCATGAACTAGCTTTTCTGCATCTGATATGGATAGCATACTTCGCAATTTAGCGATATTTCTCAGATGAAAGAAAGCAGTTTTTGTGACATGGGATATATGATTTTTGAAAGTTAAACTGCTGTCTAATATGACACCCAGATCTTTTATAGTAGAGCTATCGCTAACTTTGTATCCCTCTAGTTGCAGGTCCAGTTGTGAGAACTGCTGTGTACAGGATTTAGGCCCAATAAGTAATAATTCTGTTTTGTCTGAGTTTAAGAGAAGAAAATTGTTGGTCATCCAGTCTTTAACATCTTTGATACACTCGGTTAGCTTAGACAGTTCAGACATCTCATCAGGTTTAGTTGAAATGTATAATTGAGTATCGTATGCATAGCAATGAAAGCTGATCCCGTGTTTTCCAATAATGTCCCCCAGGGAAGCATGTATATTGTAAACAGCAAAGGTCCTAAAACTGATCCCTGAGTCCAAACACATGCGCTATAGGTGAATTGCATGAACTAAATTGGCCGTGGTGTATGAGTGTGTGAGTGAATGTGAGAGTGTATATGTTTCCCAGTACTGGGTTGCAGCTGGAAGGCCATTCACTGTGTAAAACATATGCCGGAATAGTTGGCGGTTCATTCTGCTGTGGCAACCCCTGATAAATAATACACTAAGCCGAAGGTAAATGAATAAATGAATTAGAAATGTGCACCAGCTAATCATTTTACCATAAATGTGCTCAATTTAATGCAAATAAAAAAAGAATCCCACCATTACTGATGATGACATGCGATTAGCATATCCGTCTGCTAACACATTTATTATAACACAATGCACTTTTTTTCCCTTCTTTGCTCTGAATAAATTGCTTTAGAGAGCAGCTTGCGCTCTTTACATCTGTTGCGTGCATCTGTGGCTGCGCTGTTCTGCATGTGTAAAGTTTTGTTGTAAATCCGAAGGGAAAATGTTTTAATAAGAGCACAAAATCTAGCATCTTCTCCTCTTGCTGTTATCTCGCAAACAAGACCCAAAAAGTCCAGATATATCATGCTCTACCATCTAAAACCACTTCGTTTGTCTTGGGTTTCCTTAAAAAAACAAAAAGCACCTGCTACAGAAGATGCATTACTTATATAAGCACTCTAAAACTCAAAGCTAAAGCTGCTTCCCTAGGGCAAATCCAGCATCTGCTTGTTCCACTTAGCTGGATGCTAAAATGTGCTTCATATTTTAGTTTGCGACCCCTAACCCTTCAGGGCACGTTTAAGGTCTTGTAATATATTGCAGCTTGCATGAAACCAGAGCTAAATATAGCCATTCGGCCTTGTTATTGTGTTAGCATTGTGGCTAGCTGCTTGTGCAACAATAGGAGTTCTAGTATGTTTACATATTTATTTTATTCATATACCCTACTGTATGTCCTTGTGAGAAATAATCCGTGCTTAAAGTGACCTTATGCTGGAATTATCATTTGTCTGAGGAGCCCCCAACATGTGTTAAACTTTTGAAAAGTTAGCAGCTAATTGCTAATTATTAGCCTGTCAACCTGGAAAATTTTGTTCTGAATATCTTGTTTTGTGTTCTACAGAAGAAAGAAGATAATTTAAAGAATGTTGGAAACCTGTAACCATTGACATTCATAGTAGGAAAAACAAATACTATAGAAGTCAGTGGTTATTTTTACTTGTTCCAAACCAATTTGAGCTATTTTGTGTTGTTGTTGAACACAAAATAAGTTATTTTGCAGAACCTGTAACCATTGACTACCATAATATATATATATATTTTTTTTACTACTATGGAAGTCAATGGTTACAGGTTTTCAGCATTCTTCAAAATATCTTCTTCTGTGTTCAACAGAAAATTTAAGCTATTTTAAAGAATGTTGAAAACCTGTAACCATTGATTTCCATAGTATTTGATTTTCCTACTATAGAAGTGAATGGTTACAGGTTTCCAACATTCTTCAAAATATCTTCTTCTGTGTTCAACAGAAAATTGAAGCTATTTTAAAGAATGTTGAAAACCTGTAACCATTGATTTCCATAGTATTTGATTTTCCTACTATAGAAGTGAATGGTTACAGGTTTCCAACATTCTTCAAAATATCTTCTTTTGGGTTCAACAGAAAAAAGAAAGTATTTTGAAGAATGCTGGAAACCTGTAACCATTAACCTTCATAGTATTTGTTTTTCCTAATATAGATGTCAATAGTTACAGGTTTTCGATATTCTTCAAAATATCATCTTTTGAGTTCTACAACGTTTTTTTGAACGAATCAACGGTGAGTAAAATTTTGGGTGAACTATCGCTTACAAGTGTCTAGCATTCTTCAAAATATCTTCTTTCTTATGTTGAGCACAAAAGAAGATAATTTGAAGAACCTGTAACCATTGACTTCCATAGTTTTTGTTTTTCCTACTATGGAAGTCAATGGTTACATGTTTCAGACATTCTTTAAAATACTTTCCTTTGTGTTCAACAACAACATCATATACAAAACCTCAGATTGGTTTGGAACAAGTCAATGGTTAGGTAAAATAACCACTGACTTGCATAGTATTTGTATTTCCTACTATAAATGTCAATGGTTACAAGTTTCCAACATTCTTCAAAACATCTTCTTTTGTGTTCTACAGAAGAAACAAGATATTTTGAAGAATGTTGAAAACCAGTAACCATTGACATCCATAATAGGAAAAACAAATACTATGGATGTGAGTGGTTATTCTTATTCACCCCTGACTCTTTCCAAACCAATTTGAGGGTTTTGTTTTGTTGTTGTTGTTGTTGAACACAATAGAAGATATTTTGAAGACGGAAATCTGTAACCATTGATTTTCTATAGTACAAAACAAAATTAAAAATACTGTGGATGTCAATGGTTACAGGTTATTCAAAATATCTTCTTTTGTGTTCAACAGAAGAAAGATATTTTGAAGAATGCTGAAAATCTGTAACTGTTGGCTTCCATAGTATTTGTTTTTCCTACTATGGATGTCAATGGTTACAGGTTTCCAACATTTGTCAAAATATCTTGTTTCTTCTGTAGAACACAAATGAAGCTGTTTTGAAGAATGTTAGAAACCTGTAACCACTGACTTCTATAGTATTTGTTTTTCCTACTATTGATGTCAGTGGTTACAGGTTTCCGACATTCTTCAAAATATCTTCTTCTGTGTTCAACAACAACAAAGATACGTCAAATTGGTTTGGAACAAGTCAAGGGTGAGTAAATGATGATATAATTTTTGTTTTTTGTGTGAACTATCCCTTTAAGGAGGAACTAGCAGCTCGCACAAAAACATCTACATTAACATATTCATTTATGCATATACCTCCGTCCTTGTGAGAAATCCATGCTTAAAGTGACCTTATGCTGTTGACGTGAAATTATCATTTGCTCCCAGAAGAAGATATTTTTACGAATGTCGGAAACCTGTAACAACTGACATCAACAGTAGGAAAAACAAATTCTGTAGAAGATGATGATTACAGGTTTCCAGCATTCTTTAAAATATCTTATGTTTGTGTATTTTTAACAAAGAATGTATTTTGAAGAACCTGTAACCATTGACTTTCATAGTATTTGTTTTCCTACTATGGGAGCCAATGGTTAAAGGTTTCCAACATTGTTCAAAATATCTTCTTTCTATGTTCATCAGAAAAAAGCAGGTTTTTTTTTCCTACTATGGAAGTCAATGGTTACAGGTTTTCAACTATCTTCAAAATATTTTCTTCTGAGCTCAACAACAACAACAAAAAAAATACCTCCAATTGGTTTGGAAAAAGTCAAGGGTAAGAAAAACCATTGACTTCCATAGCATTTGTTTTTCCTACCATGGAAGTCAATGGTTACAGGTTTCCAACATTCTTCAAACTATTTTGTTTCTTCTGTAGAACACAAAGATGTTTTGAAGGATGTTATAAACCTGTAACCACTGACTACTATAGTATTTGTTTTTCCTACTATGGATGTCAATGGTTACAGGTTTTCGACATTCTTCAAAATATCTTCTTCTGTGTTCAAGAACAACAAAAATACATCAAATTGGTTTAGAACAAGTCAAGGGTAAGAATAATCATTGACTTTCATAGTATTTTTTTTCCTACCATGGAAGTTAATGGTTACAGGTTTCCAACATTTTTAAAAATATCTTCATTTTGTGTTTAACAACAACATCAAATTAAAAAAAAAAACTCTGATTGGTTTGGAACTAGTCAAGGGTGAGAAAAAAATAACCATTGACTTTCATAGTATTTGTTTTCCTACTATGGGAGTCAATGGATAAAGGTTTCCAACATTGTTCAAAATATCTTCTTTCTATGTTCATCAGAAGAAAGCAGGTTTTTTTTTCCTACTATGGAAGTCAATGGTTACAGGTTTTCAACTATCTTCAAAATATTTTCTTCTGAGCTCAACAACAACAACAAAAAAAATACCTCCAATTGGTTTGGAACAAGTCAAGGGTAAGAATAATCATTGACTTCCATAGCATTTGTTTTTCCTACCATGGAAGTCAGTGGTTAAAGGTTTCCAACATTCTTCAAAATATCTTCTTCTGTGTTCAACAACAACAAAAAATATCTCAAATTGGTTTGGAACGAGTCAAGGGTGAGTAAATGATGATATAACTTTCACTGTTGTGTGAAGTATCCCTTTAAGGATGAACTAGCTGCTCATGCAACAACAGAAGTTCTACATTAACATATTCATTTTATTCATATACCTCCGTCCTTGTGAGAAATCCATGCTTAAAGTGACCTTATGCTGTTGACGTGAAATTATCATTTGTCTGAGGAGCTCCCAACAAGCGTTAAACTTTCGAAAAGTTGAGCTAATTGGAAGCTAATTACCAACCTGTCAACACTGCAGAAAGCAGCATGCTAACTTTAGCCGTTCAATGCTCAAGATGCAAGAACAGCACATTTTACTACACCCACTCCTCATTTACCTACCTGTCAAACCAACCAATCACTATGATTATAAGAGCATGTTTTGTATTCGTAGCCTTCTGCGATACACATACGGCATAGTTAATTGTGTTTCAATGGTGACAACTGGGTTATTTTCCATTAGCGGATGATCGAGCGCATTTGGCATTCTTGTTTTTTTTTCTTCAGACCACTTGATAGGCGCTAAAAGTGCATTGCGATGACATGAATGGCAAATAAGTGCTGTTATTTCAGTGTATAGTTGAATGTTTAGCCCTTATTAGCCTTACTTTTTCAAATATTTTCCAAATGATGTTTAACAGAGCAAGGAATTTTTCACAGTATTTCCTATAATATTTTTTCTTCTGGAGAAAGTCTTATTTGTTTTATTTCAGCTAGAATAAAAGCAGTTTTTAATTTTTTAAAACCATTTTAAGGTCAATACTATTAGCTTTCTTACGCCATATATATTTTTAGATTGTGTACAGAGTAAACCACTGATATACAATGACTTGCCTAATTACCTAGTTAAGCCTTTAAATGTCACTTTATAGGGCACCTATTTTACCCCTTTTATTTAAGATCAGTCTCCAGAATGTGTCTGTAGCTCAAAACACCCATCAGATTATTTATTATATACCTTTCACAATATGGGAATTTCCTGCTTTGAACACAATGTAGCTGTTTTTGGTTACCTGTGCCTTTAATGCAAATGAGCTAGTTCTCTCCGCCCACCGTTCCCACGTGCTGGAAGATTTCATGCGGCTGCCATTTAGAAAGCGAAATTGAGGCTGCGGTGGAAAGAAATCCGGAAACATCGCCTGAGTCACACAGGAATGTTGTGTACCTGGCTGTATATCCTATCAGCGAAGAGAAAGCGACACAATTTTTAATTTCACCGTCTTCCGAGTGACCCGAAGGTCCGTTCTGAATGAATAGTGAAAATAAAAAGGGATATTTGATCTAATTTTTAGCTAAGTTAGAGGAAATAGCACTAGTTAGCTAACGTTTTTTTTTCCAAACACACGTTTTAGATGCCATTTATCAAACTCGAGTTAATGAACTGATTCTTTCACTATATTAGACTTGTCACGATGTGTGGTTTGTTTACAAACTAATTTCGAGAGGATCACGTGCTTATGATTAAACACAGCTGGTATCACTTAACTCCGCATATTGCGCCAATCAGATGAGCACGGACACACTATAAAGTACCAGAGCGCTTTGCTCCAGTCATCTTTGTTAGAAGAATCCCCCCTTCCACCCCAACTCCCCCCCTTCTCCGATAGGGCGGCACGGCGGCCAGTGGGTAGCACTGTTGCCTCGCAGCAAGAATGCCGCTGGTCCGTTCCTTCCGGGCCGGTTGGCGTTTCTGTGCGGAGTTTGCATGTCCTCCCCGTGTTCGCGAGGGTTTTCCCCGGGTTCTCCGGTTTCCTCCCACCGTTCAAAGACAGGCACCATAGAAAAATTGACTACCCAAAATAGCATCCTAAGGCAACTCTTAGCCAGATATATACAGTAGTTCACAGCAGGGGAGTTCTCGAGACCACCTGAGCTCAGACTCTCCTGTCGCCCTACAAACGGGAGGAAGCCCCGGGCTCAAGGATATTCTGAGCTCAGGGCTCTCTCCCGGGACAGCATGCCAAACACGCTTTATCACCAATCATCAGCTAAGTGTGAACTCTTGAAACTGAATTTCGGTACCAAAATTTATCAAAACCGTCACTTTCCCGCTAACATTTAAGCACTGTTGAACGCAACACCGCTGATTTGCCATAGTGTTCACCAGTGCTCAACAGAAATGACTGTGATTGGCTGTGGAGGTCATCAGTTCACTGTACTTCACCACTGTTTACCAAGTGCAAACACAGACGAGCGATCCGCTAATGACTCGACTGATCTTCACGGCTTTAAAACGATCCAGTGTTCATGTATCTGTGTTTGCACTCAGTGTAAGTGTAGTGAACTGATGACCTTCACGGCCAATTACAGTCGTTTCTGTTGAGCACTGGTGAACACTATGGCAAATCAGCTGTTTAAGAGCGGCGATTAAATGTTAGCAGGAAATGGACATTTTTAAAACTTCAGTATCGGGACAACACTGTTACAGACAACATGAGGGTGTGCTACAGAGCACTGCATTGTTTAATCGCTCAGCGGGTTACATAGGCTGAAGCAGGGAAGCCCCCATTGTGCTTACCTGGTGCCATGAAGCCTAGGAGGACACTCTTAAAAAGATTGTGATGTTGTTTGATGCCTAATATACTTTTAATTGTTTAAATGAAACTGAACTGAATGATATTAAAATGATGTTTACACCATATCTTCGTTTTGAAATCGCGGCAACAGCTGGAGGTTTGTAGTCCGCAGCATGTTGATGCAATGTTTACAGTGCTGATCCTATACCTCCGGGTTTCTTCTAACCGCAGCCTCGCTTTCGTGTTTTAAAAAGGCGCCCGCGTGAAATAAGCGTATTGCTCTGTGTGTCTCCATCTCCTGCTGTGTTAGATAAACAGCACAGTGACAGACATGAAGGAAGCAGATCTCGCGTAACATTTGAGAAATACAGATATGGCCACTGTGAACGCGTGTAGTGCTGCAATTTGCAGCAGCAAAGGCCACCTTTTCATTAAAAAAAAAAAACATTTTGTGTTTTACACCATATCCACCAGGTGGCGCAAGGAACAACCGCTTTTCCATTGTCGGGACAGTGTGAGCGAACGCCCCCTCAAATCAAACAACCTGCCCAGGGGTTTGTTTAGTATAAGGGAAAGAAAAAGCATACCTACTGGTCAGTGTAAGATATTCTATAAAACATCTTGTAGGCTAGGGGTCTTTTTTTTTTTTTTTTTTTTTGCTCAAGATCGCCTTTATGTTTCCCTTTTAAATTTAAAAGTATTGCATTAAATAATAAAGCAGTTTTAATTTAATAAGTGATATTTCTTTCTCCTTGATGTTTAAATAATGCATAATAATGTTTACACCACATTAAAGACACAGCAGCCAGTAACTTTCAGTTGCCGAGAGTTTTTGTCACATTTAAAAGGTGTGTTTGTGTATGAAGCATGCACTTTTAGATGCATGTATTTGTGTGTGAGAGACCGCTCGATTCACAGCTCTACAGTAAGAACTTTCCCAATGCTTATTTGATGTATTTGTTGTGGAGTTAATTTAATCATACACCCGGCGCAATGCAATTGTTGTTGTTGTTTGCTAGTTTCAGCTCGACTCAAGAGTCATTTTGACGTTTTGCACCACGCTGTTTAAATAGCAAATGCATTTGCGCTCATATGTGCGCCCATAGGCGTTCTGGTCTGAAAAAGGAGGTGTGTTGAGGCGCATTGCTGGCGCGTTGCTATTTTGAGAAACTAGAATAGACTGTTTAATAGACCAGCTGAGAGGAGGTCTAAAGTCCAGCGCAGAGCACGTTAGTTGTGCGCCTTGCTTAAACATTGCTTAATACACACAGGACGTAGAGCAATACGCAAATATCTTTACAAATAAAAAATAATTAAAGGATTCAAATATTATAAAAATTATTACTTTCTACATAAATATAAAAACTACTGCCTTCATGCCTTCTTCATCTCGGGGGGCTTTTTCAGTTTATTCATGACAAATTGCTTTTGTATAATGTTATTATTATTAGCAGTATTATATGCATATTTATATTTGTTTTATTAAAAACAAGCTTAGATTTGCTCACCTATCAGGTTTTAGACCAGTGGCGGCTGGTCAATAGAGGGCGCTGGGGCGCCGCCCCCTTCAAGCTAGACCCCTTTAATATGTTAATTTTTATTATCACAAATATTAACTAAATAAATTGATTTAATTATAACATTCTAACATTTATTAAAAAAAATGTATGAACAATATTTGTTCATATGTGTGCGGGGCGCCGGACTAATGACTGTCTATGTAGGTACACGAACTTTTGCATTGCACGTGATATGACAATAAGCTTTAATTGGCCGGTTTTGAATTGACCTTGAGGCGCAGCGCTCTGCGTCCCGAACCCTCCCATTTTTGTTGTTAGAACGAATCGGATTTGTTTTTATATGATTGGCCTTATGTGATTGGACCATTCTCACTTAGACCGTTCAGCAGCAGCTCGTCTGTGCCGACCTTTAATCATAGTGAAAGCAAGTGCAATTTCTTGAGATGAAGGAAAATTCCGTTGTATCTTTGCAAAGATATCCGTTCACAAGGCGTTTGGATGAAGAAAAAAATAATAATCAATGAGGCTGGACCAGATCGACCTTCTTTGCAAATTCACCAGCAGTCAAGTGATCGCGAGCGCGCGTACACTCGGGGCTTTCAGCACTTGTTATGACAAACGGAGTTGGCTGGCAGGTTGTGATGTAAGTCAAGCCTTTACTGTTTTCCGTGTTTGCTGTTTAAAACGGCATGACGCAAGAGAGGCTGAATGCATTGGCCATGCTGTCAATAGAGAAGAGACTGGTGACTGAGATGACTAACTTTAACCAAAAGGTCATTGAGAAATTTGCAAGCCAGAAAGCCAGAGCAAAATTAACTTTTAAGTAGTGCTTCTGGCCAGTGATTAGGCAACATTTATGTGTGTGTGTGTGTGTGTGCGCGTGTTTACTGATTATATTGATTACTTCATTACTGATAATAAACCCAAATTAAACTAAAATGAACTGATTTGTGATGCATTTATTGTATGCTTTAGTCATATTTTAGTTCACCTGAAAATGGCTTTTACACTCTTACTTTACCAACAGTTAGATTTTTTTCTGGTTTTTGCGCCACCCAATCCCCCCCCCCATTTTTTTAACACCAGCCGCCACTGTTTTAGACCATATGGGGCATAGCATGTGTGTTTGGATATAACTCAGTTTGTTGACCACACTTCATTATTATTGTTCATTTATTCGTTTGCTGGAAATTAGAACTGAATTTAGAAATAGTTTTGAAACAAATCTTTGCGCATAACAAACTAAATTAAATATGTATAAGCTAATGGATGTCTGTGCGTACAACACATTTCCTTATCCACGAGAGTGAAAGTGAAAGTAAAGAATGAGGAGGCTCATTCTCTCATTCTTGCGCTGCAGATGCTCTGTTTAACTGTTTTCTTACTAGTAAAGCACTCAGTTATTCCACTTACGAAGTCTGCGCTATGGCGTGACGCAACTGACTCTTAAAGGGGATGGGAGATGAGACTCTGATTGGTTTACTCTCCAAACACACCTGTAACTCATTAAGAGAATAAGCTCAACCTTGTTAGACCATGTGCTGCAGCGCAAAGCGGAATTTTCCATCCTTAAAATAGCAAAAATGGATTCTGACACGCCCTTAATGCTTTTGCGCCGTGCGCTTTAGACTTTGCGCCTAGATTGTTAAAATAGGGCCCATAATGTCGTTACAGTCCACACACACACAAAGCGCGCGCGTTTAACTTTGCACGATTTTTGCACGGCAAATATGACAGGATACACGTTAATATCCACTGCTGTATGGGCATCCGTTATGTTAATGTACGAAATAAACCTGATTTAACGTCCACAAACCGGGATTGAAGCATCTTCTTTTATAATTGTTCTGACATGCGGCTGTGGTGAAGAGTTATGAAGTGATTTTACTGTCTTTATTACAAACATGTACTGTTTTAGAAACATTTTAAACTTGCAAAACACACTCATTCATACTGTGGACACATGTTAATTCGCATCTGTCAATCAATTCGGTGGGTGGGGAAACTGCAATCCTACGTCACGTTGCGGTGGCCCTCAAAATGGAAGGGATTTGGATCCTATTTTAACGTCAGGAGATTTAAAAAAAGAGGCTTATTGTCTTTATATCATCCCAATATGACTGTGGACACACTATACCTACCAGTGCGGAGGGGTGTCGCGGACGAAGGACGAAAGTGAAGAGGGTTGGGGAGTCGCGGAAGAAAGTGAAAGTAAACAGCAGACGGAGGAGGAGGGAGGTTGAGGAGGGGGATCGGTAAAATTAGGTGCTGGATCAGATTTCAGAAGTGCCGGATCCAGCGTGTTCCGGCACAAATTAAGCTCTGATATCTACACACAGTACTGTCTAAACAGCTTACAAAAGATGATTTCATCATATCTAGTCAAATATTATGCACTGTCATCATGGCAAAGATAAAATAAATCATTTTATTAGAAATGAGTTATTAAAACTATTGTGTTTAGATAATAAACCTTCTTTCCATTAAACAAAAATTAGGGAACAAATATACAGGTGGGGCTAATAATTCAGGAGGGCTAATAATTCTGACTTCAACTGTAAGTACTTTGCTTTTATAACTTTTCATCTTTCCCTTTTACATCTCACCTGAGACAAAAACATCTCCTTTCATGATGCCGTCACTTTATTCTCACCCAATGCTCCATGATCCAGAACAATATTAGCCAGACAGTAAGTAGATCGTGATCTGAAGCAAGACGCGGATCACCTCTGACCTTGTCTGTAATAATTTCCCTGAGGAAAACAAGCAGTCGCTGGCCTCCAGTGAGGAATGTTACTCTGTTGCACACCAATACAAGCAAGATTGCATTTGAAAGACTTGATAAATGGGAAAGTCACTGCCGTGGACAAACACACAGTTCACATATACAGTTGAAGTCTGAATTATTAGCCCTCGTGTGTATTTTTTCCCCAATTTCTGTTTAACGGAGAGAAGATTTTTTCACCACCTTTTTTAACCATAATAGTTTAATAACTCATTTCTAATAACTGATTTATTTTGTCTTTGTCATGATGACAGTAAATAATATTTGACTAGATATTTTTCAAGATGCTAGTATTCAGCTTAAAGTCACATTTAAAAGCGTAACTAGGTTAATTAGGTTAATTAGGTTAAGGTTAGGGTAATCAGGCAAGCTATTGTATAACGATGGTTTGTTCTGTAGACTATCACAAAAACATATAGCTTAAAGGGGCTAATAATTTTGATCTTAAAATGTTGTAAAAAATTAAAAACTGCTTTTAGTCGAAATAAAACAAATAAGACTTCTCTAGAAGAAAAAACATAATAGAAAATACTGTGAAAATTTCTGTTAAATATCATTTGGGAAATACTAAAACAATATATTGTTCAGCCCTAGTATATACTCTATCAGAGGATTTTGAGAACTTCAACTCCCCAGCTACATATTTCTCCTTCTTTTAAAATTGTTTTGTTATTTTATTTAATTAACTAGCCAAATAAATTATTATTATTATTATTATTATTATTATTATTATTATTATTATTATTATTAATAATAATGTGAATGTAAAGATGAATAAGCATTAATAATAATAATGTGAATGTAAAGATGAATGTAAATTAATTGTTCTCTCAGCTTTTTGTGTAATTTTGAAAATATTAATGCCTTTCCGTTGTTGTTCAAGTATTGTCAATTAAAAAAAGTTTGTTAAGAAGCGAAGTTAGGTTAAGTAGGGAAGTCAATGGTCAAAAGTGGTTTATTCTGTAGCTAATCAAAAACAAATAATTTGTTGAGGCTAATAATATTGACCTTAAAAATCATTGGAAAAATGAAAAACAGTTTTTTGGCTAAAAGAACTAAAAGAAGTCAGAAAAATAATAATAAATAATTTAATATTTTATTAATAATATTTGTTTTAATTAATTTCACAGGAGGGTTAATATTTTTGCTTTTTAACTGTTTATCATATTTGCATGTTGTTGTTTTGTAGTTATTATTATTATTATTATTATTATTATTATTATTATTATTATTATTATTATTATCATTCATTTATTCATTCATTTTCTTTTTGGCTTTTCCTTTTATTAATCTGGGGTCACCACAGCGGAATGAACCGCCAACTTATCCAGCATATGTTTTACGCAGCGGATACCCTTTCAGCTGCAACCCATCACTGGGAAACATCCAATTCACCTGTACCGCATGTCTTTGGACTGTGGGGGAAATTGGAGCACCTGGAGGAAACCCACCCCAACACGGGGAGAACATGCAAACTCCACACAGAAATGCCAACTGACTCAGCCAGGGCTCGAACCAGCGACCTTCTTTTTGTGAGGCGATTGTGTTACCAATTGCGCCACCGGGCTGCATTATTATTATTATTATTTATTATTATTATTATTATTATTATTATTTTTTTTTATTATTATAGAAATGTATTATAATAATTACATTTATAATAATAATAATAATAAATAATAATAATAATACTTTTTATTAGTAGTAGTAGTATATAATTTTATAATAATAATAATAATAATAATAATAATAATAATAATAATTGTATTATTATTTTCTTAATATTATAATTTTTTATTTATTTATTCACATTTATTTTTAAAGCAAAGTTCAGCAAGCTTTTATGCATAATCAAGAAAACCATTTGTCAAAAGGGTTAATGAGATGAGCTCCATTTGTGCATTTAAGCCACTTTTTTTTTTTAACTTTCAAAGTAAATTTATCCTGTTTACCCTTTCAGAAAAACCACATGATTCCACATGTTGAACGCTCATGCAACACTCATGTGATGCTTATGATTGTTTTACTGAAAAAAAAGAACAAGAGTCAGAGAAAGATGCTGCTTGTGCTGTAAAGACCAAATAGGTCACATTTATCACATCTTGAATAATGCAACCTTGTAGTTTACTCAGACTGCAATATCACAGCTCCAGTGAAGTCTACTGTACATTATGCAAGTATGTATCTATTTTGCATTTGTAATGTAGATTTGGATGCATAAGAAAATGATAAAGCATTAAACCATGAAAATCTTCAGGATCTAAGAAAATAAAAAGTCCTTCAGTCTGTGCTTAAAATGCAACATTACTGAGTGCATTAATTTTTGATACAGTTTCTGAGTGTTCATTATCAAGGTGAGACACTGCAGGCCCTGTTTTCCATTTACCTTTCAATTTTAAGATTTTATTTTATTTTTTCATTTAATTATTATTTTTTTCAGTCTAATGGAAGAAAGCATCCAAAATACACCTTTAAGTGTTTCTTTAATCGCATTTGAACAATTTGTATGTGTACATTTACAATTACAATACTTATTTTTAAGGCCTGTTTTCTCAGACTGAGTTTTTTTCGCCTGCATTGAATCAGAAATCTCTACTTCAACACTGTTTGTGATAAAAGTTACCCAAAATTAGGCCTGTCACAATATCTATCTTTTGTGTTACGACATGTAGAACTAAAATGTATTGTAATAAGCAATATTAATGTCATTTTAAGACATTTTGACACTATAATAGCATCATAATGCAAGTACACTCTTCCAAAGAACACATAATATTTTATTCGGTCACACTTTATTTCGATGGTCCGTTTGTTGAATTGAAGTTACATTGCATCTACATGTCAACTAATTCTCATTAGATTATAAGTTGACTGTAAGGTTGGGGTTAGGGTTGGGGTTAGTGTAAGTTGACATGTACTTGCAAAGTTTCTTATAGTCAGTTAAATATCTGTTGAAGAACTGTTAAATGTCAGTATCAACAGATACACAGCAGACAGTCTACTAATACTCAAATGGACCATCAAAATAATGTGTTACCTTTTATTCTTAAGAATATTTCATTTAATTATAGTCATTTTAACAATTTGATAATTACATATAGGAATCAGAATGTAAAAACACATATCCTAAACAAATAAATAATAATAATAGTTCTGTTGCATGGTTGTGCTCCATTGAATTATTTGATTACAACTGTTTATTAACAGCTGTTTATTAAGTTAAAGATTTGATACTGATTAGAACTTGAAGTGGCGACGAGGTCTTCAAATATTCTGGGAAGGTCTTTAAAAAGTCTTAAAAAGGTATTGAAATGACCTTTAGGATTCCTGCATATACCCTGATCACTGCAGTGCATTTTACTTTTCTCCATAAACTTGCATCAGAGCTGCAGAAATGGTTTGTCCATTACCTCTGAGAAAACGATTGACGGTCGCTTCGTTACAGAAAGATGCCAGGGGAGCGCTTTTCACATGTAACTTTTGGGTCATTGGATTTATCCGTAAATATTTTGAAGCGCTAAATCTTTTATTCACAAAAAAATCCCATGGATAGAAACTTGGGCTATTTTAACAACATGTTAGAGGATTGTTGAAGAGTACAGTAAAAAGTAACTCAAACTATTTTACCCAACATAGGCTCATTCTGAAAACGTACCCCTATATACATTTCTGGAGATCACAAATTATGTAGCCAGAAGTACGTATGGCTGCATTTCATCTTCAAAACAAACGCTACAGGACGGTGCGACGCATTCCAAAATAAAATAAACAAGTAAATAATGGGGTGAGAATGTGGTAAAATCTGAAAACGTGGTAAAAATCAGGTGGCCACGACGGCTTTTCTTTTTCTGGATTGCTTACACTGTAGGTTGGGTTTAGAGACGGAGAAGAGCTGGTCAGTCAATCAGTCAAGCAGGCGACAGCAGCCTCTGGTGGACTTACGTGAGAACAGCAGGCATGAATGGCACTCGCGAAAGAAATTTGAGATCTCAAAAAACGTACACAGCGGCCTCTGGTGCACAGCAAAAAAATCAGTGTACATTTAACTCAATTTGAGTTTAGCTTAACACTCCTTGGGTGTACATATGACTCCCTCCATTTTGGAGTTAAAATATCACTTTCTAAAGTGTGAAATTTGTACATTACTCTGAGTTCATTTTAACACAGTAAGAGTTTGTTCTTACATTGAACTGGAGTGTGTGTTACTCTTCAAAGTGTTAATATATTACCTTTTTTCCTATATTATCAATTGGTGTGTGTGACAGATAACAGTGATCAAATATGTTGAAAATAGTTTTAATTTATTAAATGTTCATTAACCTTTTCAGAAATAATGTCAATACATTTAACTCTTTGTATTTTAAAATGCAAAAAATTTAAAAAGACATGTTTCAAGTTTAAGTAAAACATACTGGTTTAATCACTGTTTTTCTGAAAGAACCGGTACGAGTAAAAAAACTGGACTTCCCATCATGCATATTGGGTTAAAAGTTTAACACTGAAAAAAACCCTCTTAAATATAAGCTCTTTCACACTCGTGGATTAAAATGTACTCCGGTTTTAACACTGAACAACACCAAAAAAATCACACTGTATATTTAACACTGGAATTTATGCTGTGTGGATTTGCGAAAACTGTAAAAAAATATAGCTCCTGAGACATATTTGGCACTCTCCAGAAAAGTTTATAGGGGTAACGTAATCAGTATGAGCCTGGGTTGATGTTACCAGCCAATACTGCAGACCCTTACATTTCATTCAATCTCATCAACACAAAACCGAAAATCCCAAAGCATCAATACCTTTCAAATAACTCCAGGACGCTTGCACCATTACCTCTGCTTGACTTCCAAACTTTCAGCAGGGAATACACCTTAAACCACAGCGCTAATCTTATTAAAAACACTGAAACTGAGAATGATTGTGGCTTGTAAATGTAACACCGTCTAACAAAAGCAAGAAAAAAATATTCAATTAAGAGCCACTAATGGTTCGCAAATCTCTCTCTTGTCCCCGCAGACCGGCGCGTGACCCCCCGGAAATCAGGTTACGGGCCTGCTTTAAGTATCTTTTGTACTCATTTTTCTCCCCGCACCTTTTCAACCTAAATTGCTCAGTCTCTTCCTGTAGCTCTGTTTAATTCAATGTTGTTTTATGAGATTTCATGGATGATTGTGCGTTAGTCTAATTGCAAAATCCGCTTAAGTCGCCTGAGGTGGTTGGATTCTAACGAAGGTTGCACTTGTGAAAATGATGACAATGGAGTCGATGATAAAGCGGCGCATATCAGACAATGGATTAAGTGTTTATCTAAAACCAAAATCTCATTGTGGAGCTGCAGGGCTTCAGTGTTTGGCTTCAACATCGGGCAAAACTCCAGTTTTTGGAGTTACACAACACACTCGCGCTGGCTAATAAGCAGATTCCAGTTCATCGGCAGCAGACTTGACTGACATCCTGCAATCCTGTAGGTTTACTGGCCTGAGAAAAAGCATGTGTTTGATATCAAGCAATAACTTTTACACTCAAGGCCATATGGTGGGAATTAAGGCCGTAGATCAACTCCGTTTGCCCGTGCCACGTTCAACCTTCTGCCAATCACTTGATTTTTTTTTTTTATACTCGCCATAAAAAGACCAGCAAAACATTCCTTTCCAGCTAAAGTTTTTGATTGATGGGTTGTTATGAATGGAAATTGAGCACTTAAAGGGATAGTTCACCCAACAACATAAAGTTACTCACTGTTTACTCTGCCTCAAGTGGCTCCAAACGTAGGTTAAATATAGATTATAGATATTAGATATTCTAAAGAAACCATTGAATTCCACAGTAGGAAAAGCGAATACTATGGAAGTCGATGGTTACCGGTTTCCAGCATTTTTCAAACTATCTTCTTTTGTATTTAAAAAAAGAAAGAAAAGTTTGAAAGAATAAGTGAAAATAAAAATTATCCGTGAATGAACCGTCCCTTTAAGAACACACATTTGTTGTATTGTTAAGAGGGCTGGGCGATTTTGCCAAAAAAAATATTATTATTACAACATCATGTTTCAAATCATTTGATATAAATCGATAATTATTGAATATTTTTTTAACAATCCATTTAGGAATATTGGGATTTTTTTTTCATTTATTTAACCACTTTATTTTAATTTTAAAAAATAATTTAATTTTTTTTTTTAATTATTTTATTTACCACCATTACTAAGGTAAATAGTTTTCATAGTCAAAAATAAAAATATTTAAACAAATATGTTTATTTTATTATAAAGAAATTAGATAAGTGTTAAAGAGACTAAACTTGATGAATAAAATGTTACAAAGTGTGTGCAATGGTAAAAAGTAAAAGCTGAACAATCAAAGCAAACTTTAAGGTGTCAATAACAATGATACAGTAAACCTCAAACTTTGTAAACAGCGCAAATTATGATAATCAAATCTGAGCTTTCAAGTAAAGGAAACAGCCATCATTATTCAAATACATACTGCAACATTACAAATTGTTAAGCTGAATGACTACATCATTACTAGTGGTGTAACGGATCACAAATCTGCAGTAGTTTTACACTACGGTTTTTGAGTCACGGATCTGACCATTTTTCGCAAAAAAGCAGCAAAAAATCTGCAAAAAAGGAGGAGACAAATGTCATTTGCTTTCTATTAATATAAAAATATTATAGAACCTGTAATTTTAATAAAAATAAAAGCCAAGAAAGAACCAGCTGAAAAAAGAAAAGTATTCAATATGAAATATGATCTTTGCTACTGTTGCTGATAATGCTAAATATAGAAATCTAACATCTTGTACAACAGATCATATTTATCTTCAATTAACAATTCAACAATTCACACATTAAACTTCATGTTTCATTATACAGTAGGTGTATTATTTTTCAAAACCTATTCAGTGACATCATTTTGTTTTGTTTGATTGTTCTGTTTGTTCTGTTGGTTACTCAATGTAATTGCTTTCACCAGCGTCAAAAATTCACCAGCATCATGTTTCATTAAACGGATTTTAATCTTGACCATAAACATCAGTGTTCATATCTGAACTATAAACTGTTCTCCCAGTACTTCTGTGTTATTTAATTGTTTGTAACTCACTGAAAAAGTGTAAAAACTGAATGTCTCTCAATGCAGATTTGAATGCAGCGCTTTGAAGGATTAATAAACATATGCAAGTCATTATCATTTATCGTTCATGTTAAACTGAGATCACGATCTTTTAATGTCTAATTGTGCAGCTTTACACAATGCATTAATACAGGCTAAACAAGCAGTGACAGAAAACACCTTAAATTAATAGCCTATAAGAAAGTATTTAGGTAGGTCCCACCCGGAATGATTTTAATGACCCGGGAGGCGATCTCTCTGCTCTCTGCAATTGTTATAATGTTGGATTAACCTCCAAGTTCAAAAAAGAAAAAAAAGTTATTAATCTGTGGGTCACGTGCGTTCCAAACCGTGGGTTGTGATCCGTATGGATCACGGATCAACAGTGATCCGTTACACCCCTAATCATTACTCCCTATGCTTACATTTTTGTCAGATGGGGAGCTAGTAGCTGGGATGCACAAGAAAAGAAACCAAAAAGCCACTCTGGCGACATCCTTACATCCTTTTTTATTTACAATCTGTTCACTGCTGCTATATGGCACTCATTTTCGTGTGTGTTGTTATTCTGACCTGAATTAAAAATTATTATTATTTTTTTTGGGAATAAAAGGTTTAGCGCATTCACACAAGTGTCCACTACTGGTGGAGCATCTGGCTGGGTTTATATGGAATGCCCTAAACCAGGGGTGTCAATCTCGGTTCCTAGAGGGCCGCAGCCCTGCACAGTTAAGTTCCAACCTAACTCTAACATACTTACCTGTAGGTTGTACAATGTTGTGACGTCACAATTGCATTGCATTCTGGGTTATATTGGTGCTGGAATGGACATACTAAATGAAGCTGACGTCAAAATTGGGGTACCCGTGTAAACTTCATCATTCACTTGATGAAGTGAAATGCACTTTAAAATGGTGGCAGGGATTCCCTTGAGGGAACAAGGAAAGGGAAGTTGCAAGTCCGTGTTAAGTTTTTAGATATTTGGAGTAGAAACAAAACAAAAACTCTAAGAAAAACATTTATTTTTTCTGCAGTGACCGCAAATGTCTTGTATGCACTTATTGCCAACAAGAGCATGAAGGATGCTTTTAGTTATTAATGATGTTCGGTTTTGTGTCCATGAGGACAAATGTAATCTGAAGGTCTGCAGTCTTGGCTGCTTAAATAGTTTGAGATACCCTTGGTTAAAGGACAACTTTTGTCTGTACTCAATTGTATGTCATTTTTTTCCCTCTAGATACCGATAGACGTTTTCTAATTCATTTAATTGTTTGTGTCTTGTTTCCCGAAGCAGTTTTTTTTCTTCCCCCTGCTGTGACCTTCAGCCTCATGCACTGAACAGATTTAGCCATGTATTTGTACAGTGAGTCACACTTCTGCTGACGTGTTGGCTTTGTGCGTGTGCAGGTTTCTGTTTGAGGTAAACCTGGCAACTGTCACTCTTTACGCTTGGATTTATCTGTTTTCACCGTCTCTCTGGCTCTCTCCCATTATTCTTTCATCTAAAAAGGCATCTAAGAGCCAACTTGCCTGCCTTTGTTGCTTTGCCTTTTCTTGCAGAGGCCCTAAGCAGTATTAAAACCCTTAAAAGTGTCAGAATTTCATTGCATTAGATGACTGGATACCAAACTACAATGTTGTGACTCCAAAGATTATTTGAGCACAAAAAAAAGTACTACTTCAAGTTTTTTTTTTTTTTAATAAGGTATGTTTACACAACACTGATGTATTTTTTGAGGGGGATTTTTTTCAGTAGTTTCATATAAAAACAATTATATTGTCGATACAAAAAAGCAACAAAAATGATGTATTATACAACCCCAAATAAGAAAAGTTGGAAAACATGAATAAAAAAACTGTAGTGATTTCTAAATTTACTTTTGTATTTTATTGCAGGCAATACAACAAACATTATTTAATGTGTTCCTCATGATCTTTTTTTCCAAAATAAAAGATTGTTATTACTTTTTTAAAATAGTATTTCAATTTTATTTTGGTTCTTGCAACGCATTTCAAAAAAAGTTGGAGCAGCAAAGCATTTAGCACTTTGTAATGTTGCCATTCCTTTTCACAACACTTGAAGATGTTTAGGAACTGAAGACACCAAGTGTTGAAGTGTTTCAGGTGTAATTTTGTCCCATTCTTTCTGCAAACAAGTCTTTAGGTGGGCAACAGTACGGGGTCTTCGTTGTCGCATTTTGTGCTTTAAAATGCACCGCATGTTCTCTATTGGAGACAGGTCGGGACTGCAGGCAGACCAGTCAAATACCTGTATCCTCTTCCTCCTCAGCCAGTCAAAGTAATTTTTGAAATCACTACTTTCTTTTGTATTTGCTTTTTCCATACTGCCCCAACTTTTTCTGATTTGGGGTTGTACACACGTCAGTTTGCAAAATCACTTTGTTAAAAAATACTGCATGTCTGAGCACATAGTTTTGAGAAAATTTTAAAGTTTCAAATATCAAAAGTCAGCATTTTTTTTTTCTCCAAATGGTCAAAACACATAAGTTTTAACACATTGCTTATTTCAAATAAGTGCCTACATTTTGGTTAACATAAAATACGTGGAATGTAAAATAAGGGGCGTAAAATAAGTGGTTAGCACTGTCGCCTCACAGCAAGAAGATCACTGGTTCGAATCCTGGCTGAGTCAGTTGGCATTTCTGTGTGGAGTTTGCATGTTCTCCCCGTGTTGGTGTGGGTTTCCTCCGGGTGCTCCGGTTTCCCCCACAAGTCCAAAGAGCAACAGGTTTACTTACTTTATTAAGTAAAGTCAACTAATCGCTTTAAAAGCTATTAGTTGACTTGACTTAATAAAGTGAGTAAACCTGTTGCTTTAAAAGCGATTAGTTGACTTAAAGGGAGTAAACCTGTTGCTTTTAAAGCGATTAGTTGACTTAAAGGGAGTAAACCTGTTGCTTTTAAAGCGATTAGTTGACTTATTAGAGTGACTAAACCTGTTGCTTTTAAAGCGATTAGTTGATTTAATAAAGTGAGTAAACCTGTTGCTTTTAAAGCGATTAGTTGACTTAATAAAGTGAGTAAACCTGTTGCTTTTAAAGCGATTAGTTGACCTAATAAAGTGAGTAAACCTGTTGCTTTTAAAGCGATTAGTTGACTTAATAAAGTGAGTAAACCTGTTGCTTTTAAAGCGATTAGTTGACTTATTAGAGTGACTAAACCTGTTGCTTTTAAAGCGATTAGTTGACCTAATAAAGTGAGTAAACCTGTTGCTTTTAAAGCGATTAGTTGACTTAATAAAGTGAGTAAACCTGTTGCTTTTAAAGCGATTAGTTGACTTAAAGGGAGTAAACCTGTTGCTTTTAAAGCGATTAGTTGACTTAATAAAGTGAGTAAACCTGTTGCTTTTAAAGCGATTAGTTTACTTAATAAAGTGAGTAAACCTGTTGCTTTTATAGCGATTAGTTGACTTAATAAAGTGAGTAAACCTGTTGCTTTTATAGCGATTAGTTGACTTAATAAAGTGAGTAAACCTGTTGCGTTTAAAGCGATTAGTTGATTTAATAAAGTGAGTAAACCTGTTGCTTTTATAGCGATTAGTTGACTTAATAAAGTGAGTAAACCTGTTGCGTTTAAAGCGATTAGTTGATTTAATAAAGTGAGTAAACCTGTTGCTTTTATAGCGATTAGTTGACTTAATAAAGTGAGTAAACCTGTTGCTTTTAAAGCGATTAGTTGACTTAAAGGGAGTAAACCTGTTGCTTTTATAGCGATTAGTTGACTTAATAAAGTGAGTAAACCTGTTGCTTTTAAAGCGATTAGTTGACTTAATAAAGTGAGTAAACCTGTTGCTTTTATAGCGATTAGTTGACTTAATAAAGTGAGTAAACCTGTTGCTTTTAAAGCGATTAGTTTACTTAATAAAGTGAGTAAACCTGTTGCTTTTATAGCGATTAGTTGACTTAATAAAGTGAGTAAACCTGTTGCTTTTATAGCGATTAGTTGACTTAATAAAGTGAGTAAACCTGTTGCGTTTAAAGCGATTAGTTGATTTAATAAAGTGAGTAAACCTGTTGCTTTTATAGCGATTAGTTGACTTAATAGAGTGACTAAACCTGTTGCTTTTAAAGCGATTAGTTGACTTAATAAAGTGAGTAAACCTGTTGCTTTTAAAGCGATTAGTTGATTTAATAAAGTGAGTAAACCTGTTGCTTTTAAAGCGATTAGTTGACTTAAAGTGAGTAAACCTGTTGCTTTTAAAGCGATTAGTTGACTTAATAAACTGAGTAAACCTGTTGCTTTTAAAGAGATTAGTTGATTTAATAAAGTGAGTAAATCTGTTGCTTTTAAAGCGATTAGTTGACTTAATAAAGTGAGTAAACCTGTTGCTTTTAAAGCGATTAGTTGACTTAAAGGGAGTAAACCTGTTGCTTTTAAAGCGATTAGTTGACTTAATAAAGTGAGTAAACCTGTTGCTTTTAAAGCGATTAGTTGA
The DNA here is from genome assembly GCA_903798195.1 of Danio kyathit. Taxonomy (NCBI): domain Eukaryota; kingdom Metazoa; phylum Chordata; class Actinopteri; order Cypriniformes; family Danionidae; genus Danio; species Danio kyathit. Next base: position 13,672,164 of record LR812525.1, read on the forward strand.
CTTAATAAAGTGAGTAAACCTGTTGCTTTTATAGCGATTAGTTGACTTAATAAAGTGAGTAAACCTGTTGCTTTTATAGCGATTAGTTGACTTAATAAAGTGAGTAAACCTGTTGCTTTTAAAGCGATTAGTTGACTTAATAAAGTGAGTAAACCTGTTGCGTTTAAAGCGATTAGTTGATTTAATAAAGTGAGTAAACCTGTTGCTTTTAAAGCGATTAGTTGACTTAATAAAGTGAGTAAACCTGTTGCTTTTATAGCGATTAGTTGACTTAAAGGGAGTAAACCTGTTGCTTTTAAAGCGATTAGTTGACTTAAAGGGAGTAAACCTGTTGCTTTTAAAGCGATTAGTTGACTTAATAAAGTGAGTAAACCTGTTGCTTTTAAAGCGATTAGTTGACTTAATAAAGTGAGTAAACCTGTTGCTTTTATAGCGATTAGTTGACTTAAAGTGAGTAAACCTGTTGCTTTTAAAGCGATTAGTTGACTTAAAGGGAGTAAACCTGTTGCTTTATAGCGATTAGTTGACTTAATAAAGTGAGTAAACCTGTTGCTTTTAAAGCGATTAGTTGACTTAATAAAGTGAGTAAACCTGTTGCTTTTAAAGCGATTAGTTGACTTAATAAAGTGAGTAAACCTGTTGCTTCTAAAGCGATTAGTTGACTTAATAAAGTGAGTAAACCTGTTGCTTTTAAAGCGATTAGTTGACTTAATAAAGTGAGTAAACCTGTTGCTTCTAAAGCGATTAGTTGACTTAATAAAGTGAGTAAACCTGTTGCTTTTAAAGCGATTAGTTGATTTAATAAAGTGAGTAAACCTGTTGCTTCTAAAGCGATTAGTTGACTTAATAAAGTGAGTAAACCTGTTGCTTTTAAAGCGATTAGTTGACTTAATAAAGTGAGTAAACCTGTTGCTTTTATAGCGATTAGTTGACTTAATAAAGTGAGTAAACCTGTTGCTTTTAAAGCGATTAGTTGACTTAATAAAGTGAGTAAACCTGTTGCTTTTAAAGCGATTAGTTGATTTAATAAAGTGAGTAAACCTGTTGCTTTTATAGCGATTAGTTGACTTAATAAAGTGAGTAAACCTGTTGCTTTTAAAGCGATTAGTTGACTTAATGAAGTGAGTAAACCTGTTGCTTTTAAAGCGATTAGTTGATTTAATAAAGTGAGTAAACCTGTTGCTTCTAAAGCGATTAGTTGACTTAATAAAGTGAGTAAACCTGTTGCTTTTAAAGCGATTAGTTGATTTAATAAAGTGAGTAAACCTGTTGCTTCTAAAGCGATTAGTTGACTTAATAAAGTGAGTAAACCTGTTGCTTTTAAAGCGATTAGTTGATTTAATAAAGTGAGTAAACCTGTTGCTTTTAAAGCGATTAGTTGACTTAATAAAGTGAGTAAACCTGTTGCTTTTAAAGCGATTAGTTGACTTAATAAAGTGAGTAAACCTGTTGCTTTTAAAGCGATTAGTTGACTTAATAAAGTGAGTAAACCTGTTGCTTTTAAAGCGATTAGTTGACTTAATAAAGTGAGTAAACCTGTTGCTTTTAAAGCGATTGGTTGACTTAATAAAGTGAGTAAACCTGTTGCTTCTAAAGCGATTAGTTGACTTAATAAAGTGAGTAAACCTGTTGCTTTTAAAGCGATTAGTTGACTTAATAAAGTGAGTAAACCTGTTGCTTTTAAAGCGATTAATTGACTTTATTTGAAGTAAATCTGTTGCCTTAAAATTAAGTCATTTTAAAAATAAGTAAGTTAAGTCAACAACTTAACAGCACCAAGTTACAACAGGTTTATTAACTAGTTTAAAGTCTATATTAAAGTTTATATTAAATATATATATAAAGTTTATTTTAAAGTCATACAGTGTTTGCTGTCACTTTTGACCAAGTTATAAAGCAAAAAATGTTCTAAATCCCCCAAACTGACCTGCAACAGTGCTTTCTTTATTTTCAAAAGAAACAGCATTTGGGTTGACATTTGGTTATCTATCTAGTGACATTCAGATGTTTGTTACTTGTCCAAATGCTCCTGTAGATTCAGCTCAGACCTGCGACATGCCCAGAAAAGTCTCTGCGTGGGGAGTTGTGTGGCTCATGTAATCAGCCGGCAGCTCGAAGCGACCCACGGGGTCAAGTCAATAGTCTCTGTGAAATCCTCACACACGGCTTACAGCAGCAGGTGCCGCCGGCAATTCAAAAAGAGCCCGGCATCAGCAGAAAAAAAAACACATCAGCACACACATCTGCTGGTGTAAATCTCTTCTGCGCTCTGCCAAGATACACAGCCGCTGTCTTACATGAGATTGTTTCAGACCGGCCTTCAGGGTGAGCCATCGCTTTAAGACTACTGTTACACACTCTAATGGCTCCTTAACAGCTGACAAAACCTTAAGAATGAAATCTGTATATTGTTGGTAATTGTTGTAGTTGGTTGTATTAAAGGGACAGGGATAGAAAACAGTATCATTTACTTACCCTTAAAGGGACAGTTCACCTTAAAGTAGAACAGTGTATCATTTACTCACCCTTAAAGGGACAGTTTAGCCAAAAATGAAAATGCTCTCATCATTTACTCAGGAAGCAGTAGGAGTTGGTTCTGTTGAACACAAAAGAAGATATGTAGAAAAATGTAGGAATCCTGTAACCATTGACTTCCATAGTATTTGTTTTTCCCACTGCAGAAATCGGTTTGAAGATAGAAACTCAGAACTGTTACTTTAAGCCTATTCAAAGCTATTTCTTTTTTCTGTTGAACACAAAAGATGACATTTCGAAAAATGTTGGAAACCTGTAACCATAGACTTCCATAGTATTAGTTTTACTACTGTGGAAGACGATGATTAAAGAAAGAAACTCCTAAATGTTTGCTATGTCTTGAGAGAGTAAAATAATGGGTACATTTTCATTTTGGGTGCCCCATTTTTTTCTTCTGTTAAACACGAAAGAAGATATTTTGAAAAATGTTGGAAATCTGTAGGCGTTGACTTCCATAGTATTTGTTTTTCCTACTAAAAGTCAATGGTTAGAAGAAAGAAACTCCTAAAGGTTTGGAACGACTTGAGAAAAAAAAAAAGTAAAACAGTGTTATTCGTGTTAGTTTTTCCTACTATTAATGGTTACAGGTTTCCAACATTCTTCAAAATATCTTCTTTTGGGTTCAACAGATAAAATAATCTCATAATGGTTTGGAACGACTTGAAGGACAGGAAAATGGTGAGTAAATATTAAACATGTAACACGTTACCATTGATTTACATAGTATATGTTTTTCCTACAATGAAAGTCAATGGTTACAGGTTTCTAACAGTTTTCGAAACGTATTTTGTGTTCAACAGACTGCAACCACTTGTTTTTATAGGGTGAACTATTTGGGTTTATTTCTTTGGGCGAACCATCCCTTTAAGTCAGGGGTGTCTAAACTCGGAGGGCCGGTGTCCTGGAGATTTTAGTTCCAACCCTAATCAAACACACCTGAACCTGCTAATCAAGCTCTCACTAGATATACTAGAACGGGGTGACCAAACTCGGACCTGGAGGGTCCTGCTGAGTTTAGCTCCAACTTGCTTCAACACACCTGTCTGGATGTTTCTAGAACAGGGGTGCTCAACCCTGTTCCTGGCGATCGACCTTCCAGCTGATTTCAGCTCCAACCCTGATCAAACACACCTGAACCAATTATTTAGAACGTGAGGAGCACTTGATAATTACAGGCAGGTGTGTTTGATGAGGGCTGCAACTGAAAACTGCAGGAAGGTCGATCGCCAGGAATAGGGTTGAGCACCCCTGTTCTAGAACATCTAGTAAGAGCTTGATTAGCTGGTTCAGGTGTGTTTGATTAGGGTTGGAGCTAAACTCTCCTGGACACCGACCCTCCAGGATTGAGTTTGGACACCCCTGTACTAGAAACTTCCTGGCAGGTGCATTGAAGCAAGTTGGAGCTAAACTCAGCAGGACACCTGCCCTCCAGGACCGAGTTAGGACACCCCTGCTTTAAGTGAATCCAAACTTATTTTTTTCCTTCTGTTGAATGCAAAAGAAGATATTTTGAAAAATGTTGTAAACCTGTAACTATTAACTTCCATGGTGTTTGTTTGGGTGAAGCATTTGGGTTGTTTTCTGTGGGAGAACCATCCATTTAAGTTATGCCAAACTTGTTTATTTTTTTTGGTAGACAGTGCTAACCACTGAGCCACCGTGCCACCTCTTTGATAAGTCTTGTTTTTTGTAACTTTTACGAAGCGTTTTTTATGAAGTGTCTTGTTTTTCCTGACCCTCGTCTTGTGTATTGTTTATGCCGTTAGTCACCTGTTCCTATCTTTTTGCCTGTGACCCGACTACTCTTCTGGATTGCCCTTAGTGACTACGTTTACATGGACATCAGTAATCGAATTATTTGCTTTAATCTAATTAAGAGAACAATATGATTAAGGTGTTTACATGAGTTGCTTTTTGAGTGTTACTTTCATAATCGCGTTTTACATGTTACAGCACATAATTCGATTAACGTCATTGCGTCACCGCGTTATGCGCATTTCCTCTGGCGTTTCATGTAATTTCGGGTGTTTCCTTTTTAATTTGTTGACTTTAACTGCAGTTTGGCACTTTAACTTTCATTCACGAACATGTCATGCAAGCCCACCGTGACAAACGAGATATTGGATGCAACTATGAACTGCTGGAAGAGTTGTTTTAATGTAAGTTCACACCGCATGCTGAATGGAAGAAAAAAAAAACCTCCGCATTTCACGATGCAGTTGTCTGTGGTCTGCACTGACTCAGTAGGTGCAAAGTGTCAATCAGCTGTGCGTGTGTGTGTGTCTGGGTGTGTGTGTTGGACTACCCTGTTGCAAAAACTGGCTTAAAGTCCTTCTTGAGGGTAATAGTTCGATTAATGTGTTTACATGTATGTACTGCACTTTAATAATGCGACTAAGATCGGCATACTCCACATGTCTTAATTCGATTTCTCTTTAGTTCGATTATGACCTTAATCTGATTAAATTAATCAAAAATTGCTGTTTACATGGTAGACTCTTAATCAGAGTATTGTCTTAATCTCATTAAAATCGAATTATTGGTGTCCATGTAGACGTAGTCACTGTTACCGTTTGCTTCTGCTTGTGACCATTGCCTGCCTGACTGCTCTTGTTAATAAAGACGTTGCATTTGGATCCTCAACTCCGTTTTTGTTTTGTTACAGATGACAGTACATTATATTTTACTAGTTATTTTCCACAATATTATTATTGTGTTTAAATTGCAATTAAAAAGCTTAACTAGGTTAATTAGGTAAATTAACTAGGTTAACTAGACAGGTTTGGTTAATTAGGCAAGACATAGGACAACAGTGTTTTTTTCTGTAGCCAATTAAAAAAATTAAAAAATAAAACCCTTTTTTATTCCAGTCAGACTAAAATAAATAAGACATTCTCCTCAGGAAAAAAGGAAATGCTGCGAAAATTGTCCTTGCTCTGGTAAACATCACAAAAATATCTGAAAAATAATACAAATTCCACAGGAGGGTTAATAATTTTGCCTTTAACTGTCCGTCTCGTCATGTGAGCTCCATGTATGGAGATGTGGACCGATGCGGAAATAACTCAATCAAGCTCTAAACCCCTTATGTATTTCATCTGATAAATGTGCCGTGACGTTTAAGTCTCAGACTGATGGAGGAATGTACAGATCGCAGGCCAAAGGTTATTTATGGGGCGAGGAGAGCAGTGTCCTTTCACCACATCAGTTTGTGGAGCGCAGGAACTCAGACGGTCTGAGCCGATGTCAGCTTTCTCAATATCATATTTCAGCTCTGTTTACTCAAGATTTAAGAATAGAAATCACGTTCATTGGGAATCAACTCATGACTGGTAAAGTGGAGCGCTGAGACTCTTTTCACAATGCTTCATGACGTAGAGTCATAATCATTCAGGAGAGTGACCACATAGTTTCAGTGGTGTAATAACACAACCTTCCACATGGTTTCAGTGGCACACTTGGAATTAGTTAACCCTTGTGCACTGTTTAAATTGACTACCTTTACGTTATGTTGGGGGCTGTTTTTGTCCCATTGACTTACATTATAATGACTTTTTTGCAAATCCATGACACCATATAATCATGCTTTCTCCATTGTTGGTGGTTTTTCCTGTTGGGATAAGGTCAAATGTGTAATTTTTACTGTCGATCATCAGTTAGATTAGCATTAACCCTTTAGATCAGCCTGTGCAAAAAAAAAAGAGTCTGCCTTTTATTATGGATTATAGTGTGTGTGAATAAATACACTTACTATGTTTGCTATGTTCTGAGAGCTGAGGGGCTTATTTTGTTTTTCTCAAACTTTTCAAGATAAGTGTGCAAATGTTTATCTCTCACACATCTGTCCAATTGCTTGTTAACGCAAATTTCTAATCAGCCAATCAACCAGAAAGCAACTCAGTGCATTTAGGCATGTAGACATGGTCAAGACGATCTGCTGCAGTTCAAACCGAGCATCAGAATGGGGAAGAAAGGTGATTTAAGTGACTTTGAACGTGGCATGGTTGTTGGTGCCACACAGGCTGGTCTGAGTATTTCAGAAACTGCTGATCTACTGGGATTTTCACACACAATCATCTCTAGGGTTTACAGAGAATGGTCAGAAAAAGAGAAAATATCCAGTGAACGGCAGTTCTGTGGGCGCAAATGCCTTGTTGATGCCAGAGGTTAGAGGAGAATGGCCAGACTGGTTCCAGCTGATAAAAAGGCAACAGTAACTCAAATAAACACTCGTTACAACCGAGGTCTGCAGAAGAGCATCTCTGAACGCACAACATGTCCAACCTTGGGGCAGATGGGCTACAGCAGCAGAAGACCACACCGGGTGCCACTCCCGTCAGCTGCCACCTTTGGGATGTTGTGGAACAGGATATTCCCATCGTGGATGTGCGGCTGACAAATCTGCAGCACCTGCGTGATGCTATCATGTCAATATGGACCAAAATCTCTGAGGAATATTTCCAGCACCTTGTTGAATCTATGCCACAAAGGATTAAGGCAGTTCTGAAGGCAAAAGGGGGTCCAATCTGGTACTAGTAAGGTGTACCTAATAAAGTGGCCGGTGAGTGTAGAAGACTGAAACGTTTTTTTTTTACACTCCAACTGATTTAAAAATGTTGCCTCTTCCCAACAGGGAAAACCAGCAACAATCAAGAAAGCATGATTATATGGTGTCATGGCTTTGCAATCAAAAAAATGTCATTATAATAGAAGTCAATGGGGCAAAAACAGCCCCCAACATAATGAAAGGGTAGTCAATTTGCCAAGAGTGTATTGTTAATTTTTTTTTTTACATTTTCTAAGTGTTTTCCCAAAATATGTGCCAAAATGAGATTTGTCACCAAAAAGCATTCTGTTTGCTGAAACACAGAGAAAGCTGTGGCCAAATTAAGACTCAAAATCAGCCCAGAGTGGGTGAAAACATCTCCAACAGCACGCAAGGGTTAAAATAAGTTACTATTACAAGGGAAGGACGATAGATTTACCATAACTGCTACGTTTGCTTCTTTTTATAGTTATTGGAAATGTTGTGGAAACATTATAATGTCTTTTTCCTTTGTAGCAGAAAGGAACACTGCAATTATGTCTGCTATAAAAAGCAAACTTACACTTATTATTGGTAACTGAAAGCATCTAATTATCTCCGGTTCAAAGCACAGTTTGTACTACCATTCACAATTTTGGGGTCAAAGAAGCGTGCTTACATTTTAATTATTTTATGAAGTCATAGCAATAACACTTCATTTTCCATCAATCTTGCTGCACAATAAACACAGAAGATACCAACTTTAAATATGAAAATGATCAAAACTCTCTTTTTAAATGCTAATGGTCTAAACCGATTCAATGATCTATGCCAGGGGTTCCCAAACTTTTCAGCCCGCGACCCCCAAAATAACAATGCCAGTCACTCGTGACCCCCAATATCCTCTGAGGTGGTTATACATACAGAAACCTTGAATGCAATGGCACACACACCAAATAGACCCAAGTCTATTCTTCGTTTAATTTTTTTTTATGTATGTCAGTGCTGTAAATGTGCCAGAAAGTTTAACCTGGTGTTATAAAATCAATCTGCTGCATCTGACGCTATTGCTGTGTCTTTAATATAATGTTATTACCCCAGGGGTCGCAATCCAATAGAACTAGTAACTATAAGCTACTATAGTAACTATATAGTATATAGTAACTATAAACAACTATATTTTTTTCTCTTCAGTAGGTTATGGATAAAATATGGCAATTCTTATGGTTTAATAAAAATAAATAGATTTTTTTTTAAATCACCAGGCGACCCCTCGGGGGGTCCCGACCCCCACTTTGAGAACCACTGATCTATGCTATGCTAAGCTAAAAGTCTTTTAGACTCAGGAGATTGACTGAATGGACTCAAATATGGTAAAACTCAACTGTTCAACTCTAGGGGAGCTGTAAAATTAGCCTGTTTCCAAAAAAAGTGTGTTCCCTTATGTGTCTGCTAGTTTGTTAGGTTGGTTTATCTAGAAACAAGTCGAACAAAATGTAATGTGGAAGATAAATGTTAATACTGTATGAAGTTCATTGTTAATGCTTTAGAAAGGTGGTACATTTTATAATATTCCTCTTCGCATTTTTTTTACATTACGTAAGCATTGATAACTTTTTTCATTTTGAGCATTATAAACTCTAGATGATGGATAAAAAAGCCCAGAGTGTCTTCTTTCCAAAGATACATAAACTGTGAATGTAGACCAAATTATTCAGCAACTGTAAAGGTTTCAGTTTGGGAAGGTCATTTTTGAGAAAGTGCCTCTGACGGTGAGGGAAAGAAGGACACCGATATAGCCTTAGAAAACCTTTTACAGAAATCTCATTTAGCATGCTATCTTCATCAAATTTGAAATATAAACTCATGAGACACTTGGCTTTCAAGGCATATATTTTTCCTATGACATTACATTAATGTTTTCGTGTGTTGTATATGGAAAAACAAATATTGAACACAATACAATTTTTTTTCTCATGACTTCATAATGTATAACTTTTTATATTTTTGAGAATATAACTTCCCCTTTTACCACAGTAAACACTTAAAGTGTCTTCTTTCCAATGATACCTAGTTTGTGTTCGTAGCTTACTGGAGTCAGGAACTGTTACTGTTTAAACTTAGGTTGGTCTAAATCCCCAGAAGTGAGTGCTGGGTAACAGGTTAAAGTATTTCTGATCAAAGAAATAACCAATACAATCTCACAGCAATTCGTAGCTCACTTTGATTCAGTAGCTATTTGGTATGAATTTGAACAATTTCATTCATGCATAGTAGATTTTGCTCATCCCTAATGAAGGTTGGGTAGTAGTGGTGTGGTTTGGAGGCATGCTTTCTTCTTTTTTCATACAAATGCAGTTGCAGGAACTTGTAAGAATTAGCCACTTTGCGTAAAATAGTTGTGTTTCCTTGTCGGATCAGGTTGGAATAATGCATATCATATGTGAGCATGAGAAATGTAAAAAAACAACAACCAATCATTCATTTTCTTTCGGCTTAGTCCCTTTTTTTATCAGGGGTTGCCACAGCAGAATGAACCACCAACTATTCTGGCGTATGTTTTAAACAGCGAATGCCCTTCCAGCCACAACCCAGTACTGGGAAACACCAATACACTCTCATTCGCACATACTCATGTACTACAACCAATTTAGTTCATTTAATTCACCTATAGCGCATGTCTTTGGACTCGAACCAGCTACCTTCTTACTGTGAGGCTAACCACTGACCCACTGTGCTGCCTATGTAAAATAAAACTATAAACCTAAAACTAATAATGTCCAAAAGTATTTAAAAATATTACTTGAAAATTGCAAAAACAATGCCTGTTTTCTAAAGTCTTTGTTTAGTTGTACTAATGTTATACTGTCACGTCACCATTTGAACCTTTTAAAGTGTCTGCTTGTTTGGTTGGTTAGCTTGTTCATTTCATTCAGCATCTAGCTCTCCTTTAAGCTTCAAAACGAAGATTAACATCGTGTTTTCATCTTGTTTTTTTTTTTCCAAGTGACTCATTTCATCATGTTTGACTTTGCTTGAACTTTCTGCAATGATTGTGTCCTCTCAGACGGGATAATTATCATCTGTGGAGATTGTGATGCTCTGGTTGCTCTGCGATCCTGTCATCCAGTGCCGATTCTGAAACTTTGCATTGGCTGTAATTTGCAGAAATGATTTGTCTAGATTGTGCCATCTTTTCTTAGGTTGTGGCATCTTTTCTTAAGTTGAAAAGTGCTTTTTAGACTGACATCCTACAGTATAGACAGTCATCAAACCGGACACAAACCACACTCAAATAGTTCTGGTTAAAAGTTATCCAAGTCTTTTGATGAACCCATCTATTCTCAAAATAACACAGAAGTACATCTGAAAAAGCCTGACAAAGTGGACATGAGGCTATATCTCATCAATGTTTATCATATTTAGATCAAACTTTTGGTTGCGCTGCATCTGAAATCCCCTACTTCCATACTATGTAGTACACTAAAAACGATATGCGAGCCGAATAGTACTGTATGTCCAAATTCATACTATTCAAAAACAGTATGTGAGAAGTACCCGGATGACCTACTACTTCCGGCGAGATTCTGAAGTGCTCTTCCCATGCACGCTGCGCTATCCCATGATGCACCGCGAGAGAATTCATGAATGGGAGTGAAGCGACGCAACTGATGTGGGTAGATCACGTGATGATGACAAAATGGAGGATATAGTATGTTCGAATGGTTGTTGGAAGTTAACAAGAATTATTTATATTACTTATTAAATTTCCCATTTATTGTATTTTTAATGCCTACCCCCATCCCAACCCTAAACCCAACCGTCACAGTAACGCAAAAACAGAAGTTGTACCGAGTATTATTTATGCTATCTATTAAATTACCTAATAAATTGTATTTTTTAACGCCTACTCCCACCCTTAAACCTTAAACCCAACCGTCACAGTAACGTAAAAACAGTAGTTTTACCGAGTATTATTTGTGCTATCCATTAAATTACCTAATAAATTGTATTTTTTAACGCCTATCCCACCCCTAAACCTTAAACCCAACCCTCACAGTAACGTAAAAACAGAAGTTGTACCGAGTATTATTTATGCTATCTATTAAATTACCTAATAAATTGTATTTTTTAACGCCTACCCTACCCCTAAATCTTAAACCAAACAATCACAGTAACGTAAAAACAGTAGTTGTACCGAGTATTATTTATGCTATCTATTAAATTACCTAATAAATTGTATTTTTTAACGCCTACTCCCACCCTTAAACCTTAAACCCAACCGTCACAGTAACGTAAAAACAGTAGTTTTACCGAGTATTATTTGTGCTATCCATTAAATTACCTAATAAATTGTATTTTTTAACGCCTATCCCACCCCTAAACCTTAAACCCAACCCTCACAGTAACGTAAAAACAGAAGTTGTACCGAGTATTATTTATGCTATCTATTAAATTACCTAATAAATTGTATTTTTTAACGCCTACCCTACCCCTAAATCTTAAACCAAACAATCACAGTAACGTAAAAACAGTAGTTGTACCGAGTATTATTTATGCTATCTATTAAATTACCTAATAAATTGTATTTTTTAACGCCTACCCCACCCCTAAACCTTAAACCCAACCGTCACAGTAATGTAAAAACAGAAGTTGTACTGAGTATTATTTATGCTATCTATTAAATTACCTAATAAATTGTATTTTTTAACGCCTACCCCACCCCTAAACCTTAAACCCAACCGTCACAGTAATGTAAAAACAGAAGTTGTACTGAGTATTATTTATGCTATCTATTAAATTACCTAATAAATTGTATTTTTTAACGCCTATCCCACCCCTAAACCTTAAACCCAACCATCACAGTAACGTAAAAACAGTAGTTGTACTGAGTATTATTTGTGCTATCTATTAATTTACCTATTAAATTGTATTTTTTAACGCCTACCCCACCCCTAAACCCAACCGCCACAGTAACGTAAAAATATTAATTACTGTTATACAGTGTCATAAAAAATGCTGCTATAATTGATGTACATATCGCACTTCCAGCCTGCTGCGGATCCGATCTAGACTTTACCCGTTTGAGTTCCATTCATACTACTGACATACATACTGTACAGAACGCACTTTTCTAACGGCTGAGTAGAACAGCTAAATTCAAATGCAGAACCTACCGAGTAGTAGGTGTTTTTTGGACGCAACCTTTATGACAGGGGTGCTCAACCCTGTTCCTGGAGATCTACCTTCCTACAGAGTTCAGCTTCAACCCTGATCAAACACACCTCATCCAACTAATTAGGACCTGAACAGCACTGGATAATTACAGACAGGTGTGTCTGATAAGGGTTGCAACTGAAATCTGCAGGAAGGTCGATCTCCAGGAACAGGGTTGAGCACCCCTGCTTTATGACCATAGATATATACACTAGATATCACATAGGGACCCTGAGCATGCGTCAATAGCGCCGCCACATTGGTACAGTGCTCCCAGGACAAATGTCATTCAACCGCACTAGTCAAAACAGTGTGCCAATGTGAAGATGCTGGACTTTAGCGCTGTGTACGGGTGTAGTAACGAGCAAACAAAGAACAAAGTCAGAACATTTCATAGGTAAGATTTAGTTTTTTATGTTTTTGTATGTTATAAACTTTTGTGCTTAACAAGTAATGTTATCGATGATAATACAGTCTCTTACTGCATTTACCATAAGGCAAAGTAGCACCAACTCACACTAAATTCTATGTTTATGCTAGTTTTGTTGAATAAAATAAGCAAACAATGGTATGAAATATGACAAGAAGACGCTGCGCTGCCAGAAACTTGTATTATTGTCAGCTAAGTGAACGAGTCCTTCATAACGGAGTCGGAGATTAATTCACAAACGAATCGCTCCCTCCGTCAGAATGAGAAGTGAAAGCAGGAGAGGGGGTGTGTTTCAGGACATGGATTAGATCAAATTAAACAGGGAAGGAGGGTAATGCATTTCCATGCACACAAACACACGCTCTTGTCAGGAATGCCCGTGCGATCACATCCATCAATGTTGAAAAGTGATGTAAAATTGAAATATTTCGTAATTAAAAAAAAATTTGCATACTGACCACCGGGGAAAACTCCCGATCATAGATATATGTGTATATGTGTATATCTCTGGCTTTGGATGGCCACAGTCCTCCACTTCACCTTAGTCCTGCATTCATTTCAAAGGAGCGCTACCCTGTACTAAAATGGCGGCTCTATTGACGCATTCCATCTAATAGACAACAGTAGGGTAGGCGACATCTAATGTATATATCTATGCTTTATGACAACCATAACCTGAGGTGATCTATACTCTTTCAGCACAGTGCCACCTACTGGTACGGAGATTCAAAATATAATATAATAATATCTTTGAAACACAGTCCCACCTCTGCCGTCCAAAGCTACACCTCCTGAAATCACGAATGCACATTAAAGATAACAGCAGACAACCCACTAGATCATGTCATTCACCAGTTAGAAAACTTTATAGTACTTTATAATACTACAATTCCCAAGAAAAACTGTATTATATCTAGCATGTTTTCAGTTGTGTAGCAAGCAAAACTTGTCATAATGTGCAATATTTGATGCATGCAAGGATCGCTGGTCTCACTCTCTCATGCGTTTGTCCTAAAGTGACCACTGCATGCTAAGTGGTTGGCTGGCGGGGTACAGGAATTACACTTATTACTAAGCCATACTTACATGCTATTTCAGACTGAATATTTAGAGTAGTGATAAACATTATAGGCAGCACAGGCTGTCATTGTTCAAAAATGAACCAATGTGAATATAAAACCAACTTCAGCCAAGTAAAGCAGGCTGATAGCGCTATTTACTGATGTTTTGTTGTTAAACTAAATATAAATCTACATTATTGATGCTGTAAAAGGACCTTATGAAACTGAAAATAGTCACATCAAACTTTCACCGGAAGATTTCAGTGGCTGAACAACACTTCTGTGCATATAACCCATTCATAACACAACACACTCTACATCAGCTTTGGGTGACTAAAATAGTTTTAAAACGGTTTCAAAACATTGCCTGTCTAAAAGAAATACTTCAGCCATGGTGTCGTCCTTCCTCCAGTGTGCAAAAGTAAATCCAATGTTGATTCAGGATTATAAAAAGTTTTGATTCAGCATTTGTTTTTACCGCTGTCTCCCTCTCGTGCACGTGAACATGCGGAAATGGCGGATCTGCATATGTACTAATCTACATTTGTTGACAGACATTTTGGGCTACTTATCAGAATTATGGGAATTGTCGGCCCGACAAATTTTAATTGGACAAATATTTTTTTTGTTTTATGCCTTACTTAGAAATAAAAAAACATTTAGATCATTTATATTTATCATTACTATTGGAATGTGAAGAGACTTTCATCCAGCACAACAAAAAATGTTTCTGAAGACAATCACCTACTGCACATTTAATGATTAATCAAGACTAATTGCGTACAAATTAAATGTTTGTTTGTTTACGTATGTGTGCTGTATTTATTTTGTGTATATGTAAATGCACACACATACATGTACATACATGTAAAAAAAAAAAAAAAAAAATATATATATACACACACACACACACACACACACACACACAATTGAAGTCAGGGTTATTAGCCCCTTTTTGATTTTTTTTTCTTGTTAAATATTTCCCAAATGATGTTTAACAGAGCAAGGAAATTTTCACAGTATGTCTGATAATATAAAATATTTTTTCTTCTGGAGAAAGTCTTATTTGTTTTATTTTGGCTATATTAAAAGCAGTTTTTAATTTTTTTTTATATATATATATATATATATATATATATATATATACATATATATTTTATATATATATACATATATAAATATAGACATTTTCTCAAAATGTATATTCATGAATTTGTATATATATATAAATATATATATATATATATATATATATATATATATATATATATATATATATATATATATATATATATGTGTGTGTGTGTGTGTGTGTGTGTGTGTGTGTGTGTGTGTATATATATATATATATATATATATATATATATATATATATATATATATATATATATATATATATATACATATACATATACATATACATATACATATACATATATACATATATATATATATATATATATATATATATATATATATATATATATATATGTATATGTATATATATATATATATATATATATATATATATATATATATATATATAGTATACACAGTATCTTCAAAACGAAGATTAGCGTCGTGTTTTCATCTTGTTTTTTTTTTTTTGTTTTTTTTTTCAAAAGACTCATTTCATCACATTCCACTGTGCTTGAACTTTCTGCAATGATTGTGTCCTCTCAGACGGGATAATTATCATCTGTGGAGATTGTGATGCTCCGGTTGCTCCGCGATCCAGCCGTCCAGCGGCGGTTCTGAATCTCTATGCATTTGCGGTAATTACCGGAAATGATTTGCCTGGATCATGGCATCTTTTCAGCGGGCCGCACATCCCGCTGCTCTGAGTTTTTTATTTTTTTTTTTTGTTCGTTTCTCGGTGGTGGAGGTGACTGTAGCTCCTCTGGTAATTAGGAGTCTACAGGTGCAACAATAGCCCCGGTGGAGGCCGCGAGAATGATTGACGCTAATGAATTTGGTACAATGGTGTAATCAGTGCTGAACATGGCCATGTGGGTGTCTGTGTGTGTGCGTGTGTGTCTTTTGTTCGCAGTGAATTCTGCCCGGGTCCACAGGGAGACTCTGTCCAACATTTCGGCTTTACCTGCGCACAAACGGCCTCCTTTCTCTCCTATTCTCTGCTGTTCTCTTTCGTCCTTGCCATCTCTTTTACATGTGTTTTCACATTCAGATTTCTCTCCTTTTCATTTCACAGTCCTTATCTGCTGTCTGGACCCGATATTGTGTCAAGTGCTAAAATGTGTGTGTAAAGGAAGACGAGTGTGTGTGTGTGTGTGTGTGTCGGATGTCTCTGTGGTAAAACGATAATGATCTTCTCCACAGAAATGGCAGACTTACTCTTCAACTTTTTTATTTTTATTTTTTAGTCAAGCTCAAGACTGAAGGAGTGGTTCATCCAAAATGGAACAATTTGTTGTTGTTTTCAAAGTCCCATGTTGTTTTCTTTGTTCTGTGAAACACAAAAAGAGATGTTTTTTTCTAGATGCTTTTTCAAAACAGTGGAACAGGATGGTGAGTTTTGCTGCAAGCCTTAAAATCTAAAAGAATCAAAACTCTACAAAAAGATTGCTTCCCTAATTATTTTAGTTGAATCAACTTTTCTAGACACTCAACTTTCATCAATCAAACAGTGGAAGAGGATGACGAGTTTCACTGCGAGCCTTTAAAAAGAATCAAAACTGTGAAAAAATGATTGCGGCATTGATTATTTTAGTTGAATCAACTTAATTTTACTAGTCATCTCAACTTACGTCAGAGGATGATGAATTTTGCTGCAAGTTTTAAAAAATTATTAAACTGAAGAAAAAAAAAGATTGCGGCATATTTTTTTAAATATTTATTTTTTGAATCAATTTAACTTTTCTAATACATATGTCAATCAAACAGTTGAAGAGGATGGTGAGTTTCAATGCAAGCCTTAAAAAGCCTTGAAATGAAAACTAAAAAAAGTTATGCTGACTTAATTTTTTTGTTAAATCAACTTACTGTAACTTTTCTAGTCATCAACTTGCGTTTTTCTCAACTTACATCAACAAACAGTGGAACAGGATGGTGAGTTTCACTGCAAGTCTCAAAAAAAGCCTGAAAATCAAAACTGTAAAAAAAAAAAATTGTTAATGCTTACTGTTAACTTTCTGTAACTCTTCTAGTCATCAACTTTCATTTTTCTCAACTTTCCACGCCCAAAAAAAGAATCAAAACTGTAAAAAAAAAAAATAAAAAATTATTATTTTAGTTAAATCAACTTTTTCTTTTCTAGTCTTCTCATCTTGCAAAATGAAACAGTGGTAGAGGATACCGAGTTTTGCTGCAAGCCTTTAAAAAGAATTAAAACTGTAAAAAAAAGATTTCTGCCTTAATTATTTTAATTTGATACAACCTAATTTTTCTAGTCATCTCAACCTACATCAAGAAACAATGGAAGAGGATGGTGAGTTTCACTGCAAGCCTTAAAAAAGAATCAAAATTGTAAAAAAAAAAAAAGTTGATGGTGAACAGTAGGTCACGTGATGATGACAAAATGGAGGATATAGTATGTTCAAGTGGTTGTTGCTAGATTGGATACAGTTGCAGCCGGAAGTTAACGAGAATTATTTATATTACTTATTAAATTTCCCATTTATTGTATTTTATTAACGTCTACCCCCACCCCAACCCTAAACCCAACCATCACAGTAATGTAAAAACAGTAGTTGTACCGAGTATTATTTATGCTATCTAATAAATTACCCAATAAATTAAATTTTTTAATGCCTACCCCCACCCTAACCCTAGACCCAACCGTCACAGTACTGAATTATTGTTATACAGTGTCATAAAAAATGCTGCTATAATTGATGTACATATCGCACTTCCGGCCGGCTGTGTATCTGATCTAGACTGTATCCATTCGAGTTCCATTCATACTACTCACATTCATACTGTATAGAACGCACTTTTCTAACGGCCGAGTAGAACTGAGTAGTAGGGGATTTTCGGACGCAACCTTTGTTATGACAACCATAACCTGAGGTGAACTGTACTCTTTCAGCACAGTGCCACCTACTGGTACGGAGATTCGAAACATGGCTCAAAATCAAAACCATAAAATAATGATTGCTGCTTTTTAGTTGAATCAACTTAACGTTTCTAGTCATCTTAACTTACGTCAACAAAACTGGATGGCAAGTTTCACTGTAAGTCTTAAAGATGAATCAAAACCATAAAAAAATGATTGCTGCTTTTTAGTCGAATCAACTTAACTTTTCTAGTCATAGTCCTAACCCTAACCCTAGTCAATTAAACAGTGGAACACGATGGAGAGTTTCACTGCAAACCTTAAAAAAAGAATCAAAGCTTTAAAAAAAAATGTAATGCTGACTTAATTTTTTTAGCTGCATCAACTTAACTTTAGTCATCTCAACTTTCATCAATTAAGCTGACTATCTAAATATATATTACGTTAAACTTTGAATAACTTTCACATTTAGTTGAAACCTGATTCACTGCAGTAAAAATGCTGGGTTCCATACAATTCCTGTTTTGTCCTCACACAATTTTATTTATATTTATAAATAAAATATAACAATATAACTGCATAACTTTAAAAATGTAAGTGAATTGAACATAAATCAATTAAGTTGCCCCCCCCCTTCAAAAAAACAAAACAAACATCAATAATTGTGTTGATTCAGCTCATTTTAAATAAGTTTAAACAAGCAAGAAGCAAAAATCATTTTGAGTTGAGTGTTTCAAAATAAGTTAAAATAACGCAACAACAACAATAATAATAAAATAATAAAGAAAATGTGACATAAAATGCTTAAAAGTTGAAGTGTTACATTACAAAAGTCTTTTAAGATATATTCTGAAACACTATTTCAGTAGAAATGAACTGATTTCTATCCGAATGCATTTTAAAATGTACTTTATTCTTGCATTTTCACCACCATTACTACAGTCTAAGGTCACACGATCCTACAGAATCATTCAAATAAGAGGATTTCCCACTCAAGAAAATATTATTATTATTATTATCATTATTATTATTAATCAATTCAATTATTTATGTCTCAACTGTGGTACGTTTATTGTCAGAATGTTTGGGGAAATAACTTTTTGCAATTCATTAATTCATTTTCCTTCAGCTTAGTCTCTATTTCAGAAGTCGCCACAGCGGAATGAACCGTCACCTTCTTCTCTTTATGTTTTACACAGCCGATGCCCTTCCAGCTGCAACCCAGTATTGGGAAACACCCATACACACCCATTCACATACTACAGACAACCAAGTTCATTCAATTCGCCTATAGCGCATGTCTTTGGACTGTGGGGGAAACCAGAGCACCCGGAGGAAACCCACGCCAACACGAGGAGAACATGCAAACTCCACACAGAAAAGCCAACTGACCCAGCCAAGGCTCGAACCAGTGACCTTTTTGCTGTGAAGCGATGCTGCCTTTTTGCAATTCAATGTTATCAATATAACTGTGAAAGTATGATGACCCTATTCTCAAGCAGCGTCTTGCTTTTAGAGCTTCCACTGCACAGGAAAACAGACGTCTATCCTAACTTCTCGTTATGTGTTCTACAGCAGAAAAGCTTTTGGAAGGACATCGGAGTACGCAAATGATGATGAAATGATCATTATGTGTTGCATTATTCCTTTTAAGCCAAAAACCAAACATTTTATAAGCATCTTCTTAACACTGTTTAATGGAAATCCTATCTCACCATCTTAGGAAACCATTTGAACTCTTCAGTATGTATATATTTAACACAAAGAACAGTTGTAAAAATACACTCAAACTGCTCTAGTAGCACTTTTTTTTCCTCTCGCCGTCTTGTAGCCAGTTATTGACCCACATCTCTAACCTTTTCCTCCAGGGTTGGTCAGGTTTGCATAGCTGTTTAAAAAGCACCAACCCTGCACTTTGTGGCTGTTTTAGCATCTAATTTTACCTCCGCGGCTCTGCTTCAAAACCCTCAATAACCGAATACTTCAGAGACCACACGCAATTCCCATAAACACAGGCCTTCGATATTAAAAATACACTTACGCCATTCACAAATATGAATGTGACTGTGAAAACCTGCTCGCACCTGCGTTCGTGGTGCTAACCTCACATTATTTGAAGTCTCTTTAACGCCTGAATCCGCGGAGCTCTTTAATCACAGATTGTGTGTGTTTGCTCGCCCACAATCACGAGGAGATTCTCCCTGTAATCAAGGTCAGTCCACATGACAATCATAAGATACACTGTGGCTCTCTGGGGGAAGAACATCACGCCACTGTTTGTCTTGTTTATGACCGAGCGTCTTCCACACATAATGCAGACAACATCAAATCAAATCTCAGCCTATTTGCCTGTGTTCAGAGTTCTGTTTTGGGGTACAGATGTCTTTGTGGTTATGTAAGCCTACATGTGTATGTGCAGTTGTGTGTATAAAGTGTATTCTATACACATATGCTTGTCTGTATTTATACATGTATGTTTATGGCTACTGTATATAGAGTGTGCATGCCTGACAGTGGTGTGAAAAAGCATTCGCCCCTTTCTGATTTCTTATTATTTTGCATGTTTGTCACACTTTAATGTTTGAGATCTTCAAACAAATTTAAATATTAGCTAAGTTTAACACAAGTAAACACATTGTGCAGTTTTGAAGTGAAGGTTTTATTATTAAGGGAAAACAAATTACAAAACTAAATAGCCCTGTGTGAAAAAGTGTTTGCCCCCTAAATAATAACTGGTTGTACCACCCTTAGCAGCAACAACCTCATTTTGAATTTTGGCCTACTCATCTGTGCAGAATTGTTGTAATTCAGCCACATTGGAGGGTTTTTGATCATGAACTGCCCTTTTTAAGGTCATGCCACGGCATCTCAATTGGGTTTAGGTCAGGACTTTGACTAGGCAACTCCAAAGACTTCATTTTGTGTTTCTTCAGGCATTCAGAAGTGAACTTGCTGGTGTGCTTTGGATCATTGTCCTGCTGCAGAACCCAAGTTCGCTTTAGCTTGAGGTCACTAACAGATAGCAATTTTGTAGTTTGTATTTTTTTATTGTTGCAACATTTCATTTGAATTTAATGTGCACTTTAACAAAAACCAATTTATTAAACGGTTATATTTATTAAAATAAGAGTTTGATCACCTAACATCTTTAGGAATAAAAGATATTATTCTTAAAGATGTTAGGTGATCAAACTCTTATTTTAATAAATATAACCGTTTAATAAATTGGTTTTTGTTAAAGTGCACAAATATATACTGTCTATATTCACTAAGAAATAGATAAAAATATTCATTTTCAAAATGGGGTGTACTCATTTATGCTGTACAGTATATGCACTGTTGCATTATAATATGTTCACTTTCGAAGATCGCTACAACCCCCCACCCTCTTTACCGGTCTTCACTTTCGACGATCGCTTGGGCATAGGGTCCAAAAAGGCTGGCGACGCTCTTGATATTTAGTTTATATTCCAAATATATAACAAAACCCGCCAAGAATATTTTTATATAAGGTCATGCCATGACATGTGAATTGGGTTTAGTTCAGGACTTTGACCAGGCCACTTCAAAGTCTTCGTTTTGGTTTTCTTCAGCCATTCAGAAGTGGACTTGCTGGTGTGCTTTGGATCATTGTCCTGCTGCAGAACCCAAGTTCGCTTTAGCTTGAGGTCATTAACAGATAGAATTTGTGTAGTTTGTATTTTTTTCGTTGCATTATTTCATTTTAATTTAAATGTAGTATCTTTATAATTTTAAAGATGTTAAGTAGTCAAACTCTTAATTCAATAAATCTAACTGTTTAATAAAATGGTTTTGTTAAAATGCAGAAATATATACTGTCTATATTCACTAAGAAATAGATAAAAATATTCATTTTCAAAATGGGGTGTACTCATTTATGCTGTATGTTCATTGTTGCATTATATTATATTCACTTTCGAAGATCGCTACAACCCCCCACCCCCTTTACCGGTCTTCACTTTTGACGATCGCTAGGACATAGGGTCCAAAAAAGCTGGCTGATATTCAAGGCAAGGCAAGTTTATTTATATAGCACATTTCATACACAGTGACACTTCAAAGTGCTTTACATAAACAGGAATAAAAGAGACAAGTATAAATACAGTAAAAATAAATAATATAAAAACAGATGAAAACAGTGTAAAGACAGTTTTTCCATATTCCAAAACACCAGTGTATCATATTTTCTCATTTTACTCTGGGACTTCCCCATTCTGGTGACCATTCTGTGGACCTTTTTGGTACCTATTTATCTATTGGACATCTCCAACAGATTAAATTTTCACCTAAAATCGAGCAGTTAAGCTTTACAGCTCTAATTACATGCCCCTCAATTTCAACTTCTTTCTGGATCATTGTTTATATTCCAAATATATAACAAAACTCTTTCCGAGAATATTTTTATATAAGGTCATGCCGCAGAATCTCAATTGGGTTTAGTTCAGGACTTTGACTAGGCCACTTCAAAGTCATAATTTTGGTTTTCTTCAGCCATTCAGAAGTGGACTTGCTGGTGTGCTTTGGATCATTGTTCTGCTACAGAAGTTCGCTTTAGCTTGAGCTCACTAACAGATATAAATTTTGTAGTTTGTATTTTTGTTCTTGCAATATTTAATTTTAATTTATTTTAGTTTTAGTTTTTATTTTTAAAGATGTTAGGTAGTCAAACTCTTATTTTAATAAATATAACCGTTTAATAAATTGGTTTTGTTAAAATGCAGAAATATATACTGTCTATATTCACTAAGAAATAGATAAAAATATTCATTTTCAAAATGGGGTGTATTCATTTATGCTGTATGTGCATTGTTGCATTATATTATATTCACTTTCGAAGATCGCTACAACCCCCCATCCCCTTTACTGGTCTTCACTTTCGACGATCGCTAGGGCATATGGTCCAAAAAAGCTGGCTTATATTCAGTTTATATTCCAAATATATAACAAAACCTACCAAGAATATTTTGTGAATGAATCATTGAATGAACCTGTTCATAAGAGTCGTTTGTTTGTGATTTGGACTATACTGCTCAGTCTGTATCTTTGTTTATGTGTTCGGTTAATGCAACTAAATAGAAATGTAATCTCTCACTATATTTAGACATGAAACATGAATGTAATTTTTACTCCATCTCTTCAACAGCTTTCCATTTTGCATTACACCATCAAGCACTGCTGTTTTTTTGGTTTCCTTTACACAAATGTAAACTTTCTTGAAGCCAGGATTTCAGTGCTGACCTTCAAGACAATATGTTTAGATCCAAAATTTGAGTTTAATTGCAAAACAATTCAGCAGGAATGTCTTAATTTCAGAAGTGGGGAATTATTATGTTCTAAAAAATACAGAAACAAAGATTTTTTTTCATGCACAGAAGACTTTTAAGCAGGCACACAAGCTCAGTTGTGTTTTAATTGTATTTTTGGGTGCATTTGAGTTAGCTTGTCCACTCATGCATCAAAATGGTCCCACACATTCTTTATGTTCTGGTTTGATTTCCTTTTTAAATGCTTTTAATGGGTAAATCTGGGAAGAGGCAGCGCAGGCAGCAGGGGTTTGGTTTTGTTTGGTGGTCTTGTGGGACTTGACTATTGTTTTGCGGCGCCTCGGCTTTGAGCTTTAGGGCACGCAGTGGGATGAGCAGAGCTTGAAAGGAGCGCGTGTGGCATTTTCTCCAAGGAACTGAGCATTCCCACCAAAAATTCGGATGAGAAAATAATCAACAGTACAAAAATAAAACAAATATTATGCAATATGAGATCAAATAGTGCATAAAGTGCTCAGTTCAGTAAAGCTGCACACGGGCGGATGAAGTTTCAGAGGGATAAGCAACATCTGTTTTCTCCAAAGATACGTTTACATGCAGTCTAATAATCCAATAGTAATCCGCCTGAAAGCTTGACTGGAACAAAAAAACATCATGCAAGCACCTCAGCTGGAAAAACATGATCTGGTTGAGCTTTATCCAAATGAAACGTCTTTCCAACTGAGAGAGAGAAATAGGCTTAAATAATCCTTTCAAATAAACAATAATTGGCATGTGAACTTCAAAATTATTTAAATTTGAGTCAAAAATCTTTGTAGAGAAAGTATACCGCATATAAATTTTGTACTCAAATTTGATTTGATTTAACATTACCAAAATATATATGCATATGTACATGTTGGGGGTATCAGGAAAATGTGGATGAAAATTCAGTTACTTCGTTTGTGGTCATAAAGATAATATGAGGGCAGCATGGTGGCTCAGCCTCAAAGCAAGAAGGTCGCTGGTTTGAGTTCCGACTGGGCCAGTTGGCATTTCTGTGTGGAGTTTGCATGTTCTCCACGTGTTGGCAATAGTGTATCAGTTTGTGTGTGAATGTGAGCGTGTATGGGTGTTTTCCAGTACTGGATTGTGGCTGGAAGGGCATCCGTTGCGCAAAACATATGCTGAAACAGTTGATGGTTCATTCCGCTGTGGCGACCCCTGATAAATAAAAGACTAAGCCGAAGGAATATGAATAAATATTTGTGGGACCAGCCAAGATTGATCACACTGGTGTGATCGTACATGTTAAAAGGTTAAGGTTATTGCACACTGAATCCAAACTTTGTTAAAGTTAAAATATAAATTCGACCTCACGTTGTGTGAAACATATTGACACACTACCTCCGAAACTTTCATCCATCATAAAAAAAATCAAACTGGGTTCAATTTTTTTTTTTTGCTTTTCGCATCTGAAAAAGTGCTTTGAGAGGTGTTTTGACATTTTAGAGTCACCGTACAAGTGAAAGGCAAAATACAGATTGAATGTACATAATATGCAGCCTATTCATTCTCCAAAGTGGAAAAAGAAAGTATCACTGCTTGAATTGACTCCGAAATGTTTTACCTTTTTTTCAGAATGAATTAAATATTACACATTGTGTGCAAGGTTTGTTTACATTACTAATATGACTACAAAAAAAACGACCTTTAAAATCTAAACAAATATTCTTTTTATGTGCTATGTTAATTGATTGAAATTAAATCAGATGTACTAACTGTGATGTGTTTATAAAATAAAAAGATTTTGATTATAAAACACCATGAACAGCTTGAAATCATACTTAACTGTTTTTTTTTTTTATGTTCAAAATTTGCCACCGGTTTCCTGTTAGGGTCGCGTTTATTGCTCAGACTGCAGGATTTTCAAAGTAGTCGTGTCACAGATGTTTTCACACTGCATGACTATCTGGACTAGCAATCCGTTGATGCGGTTTACACTGTAGGATGGATCAGCGACAGGGGGTTTCACACTGCATGACTTTACAAATAGGAAGAATCGCCAACAACTTTGTCTCAGTCCACAAACTACGTCTCACAACCAATCACACGCGAGAAGTGACACGGAAACAATGCAAGCTCACGTAGTATATCTTTGTTATTAACTACATAAGAAAGAAGGCTTTAATGTGGTAGAAAATGTACTTATTTTTCTTACCTAGCTTTTGAGGGGAATTAGCAGTTTTTTCTTCAACTTTTTTCTTTATCGACCCGGTTGTGGTATTGCTCAGATGACACCTCAAACAGACACTGGTGCTCCTGCCAAATTTCCACTAGTTTTTCCTTCATTTCTTGGGTCCAAATAGACTGAAAAGAAGCCCTTTTAACTTTTCCCTCAACCTCCCGCTGGTCTGCAGATCCCCATACTAGTGGATGCTGCTCTCTCATTGGCTGTAGGTAATCGGCAATGTTATTTTCAATCAGAACACATTTCACACCACATGATTTGAATCGCCGACAGCTCCAGATATTTAGCATGCAAAATATCTCATGGGTGTCGGCGACTCAATTGCGATTCTCTCAAATCGCATGTGTGATTGTTACGTGAATGAGCACCAATGATTTCAGTCATTTGTCGGCGATTTCTCAAAACCTGTCAGCGAGTCAAAATCGGGGCTAAAATCATGCAGTCTGAACTCGGCATAAGGGTTGGGGTAGGGTAAAGCCATATAAAAAGCGCTTTTACAATATAAAATACATTACACCTATTGGAGAGTGCTCATAAATGACAAACACCAGTGTGTGTGGCACTGAAAGAGAAATCAGTTTCATCCTGGCATCTGACTGGCGTTAGGAATGAAAGAAGGCGGCACTGACATCGATAAATAAATGACTGACAAAGAAAAGGCTGAGATAGAGCGAGGAGTGTGAGATGAAGAGCACAGATAAGATGAAGTTTAGAAATGCCACCGATCCGTAGACTCTAAAACGAACTGACGGATTGGAGGAAGGATCATGGTGTGTGTCCTGAAGAGTCTGAGCCTGCTGTGCTCTCAAGTTACTTCCTTATGCATGAAACAGAAGACAGCCGGATTCTCATATCAGCCACTGTCTAATAATATTAACTGATAAAGGATGCGTTGCCTTACACGCCGAGCTCAGTAAGGAACAGGATAGCAATCAAACACAAACCAATCAGAGCAATTCCAGTGTTATGCATGTGACATTTGCAGTAAAATCTCAAAACATAAATTATTTTTATGTATATGTTAATGTAATATTTAAAGTATATGTTAAAGTTATATTGAAACAACTGGTTATATTTTCCAAAACTACTAACTACGGAGTTACAGGATCAGACATATATAAATCTGTAAACATTTTTTAGATTTTAAACTGTAAAAGATATGGACGTAGTATCTGTGATGTCACCCATAGGTTTCTGAAGGGCGCAAATGAAGCTACAAGTAGGATTAGCCAACTGGCGCCATTTTGTTCATGTTATCGCTCCAACCGGGGGTAACCAAATAAGGGCAGAGAGGCGGAGCTACAGACGCCTGCTAGCATTTTGCTTAGACAGGTTTTTCTTTAAGAGAAATGCTTAGTACTTCATTATCTGCGAGTGTTTTGTGTTCTCACCGCATGTGCTTGGTTGTAAACTACATCAACAAAGTGTTTAGTCTTTTAAAAACACTGTTGTAATACATTGAGCCACTAAACATTGTTCTTATGACATTTTTCTACAGGAGGAAAATGCTAATTACTTCCAAACACTTCAAATATAGTCTTATTAAATGCAAGGCTATGGCTATTGTATGACAACGTTTCAGATGATCTAGATCTAGAGCCTACAGCTAGTCAGATTCTGGAGTGCATTCAAGTTCTAAAGAAAAATATAAATGATCTTAACTAAAACAAATGAGATGGTATAAGTATATCATTTCACTCACTTGGGAAATGGAGGCCACGTGAATGGTTTGTGAGCACAATTTAGTGCACACAGCATGCCATATCATCTGATAATTGTTAGAAATAATTTCAAAAAGCAACTGACTGTGTAAAGCCACATAAAACAAAACAAAAATACGATGAAAATGCCGAGTTCAGCAGCTAACCAGCCGGAATCAGCTGAGGTGAAATGACAGTGTCCAGCAAGACCTAGCTGTCACTCAAGTGGCCCCGCCCTTAATTATGCAGACTTAATAAAACTTAATGTTAACGAAACAGATGAGTTATAAAAAAAAATCACCCCCTCACAGTTGTCATGAAGAGTAATATTAGATATATGAACCAAAATCGTTCTTTGTACCAGGCTGTAAACACCTTTTTTCTGCTGTAAAGTTGGCCATTTTAACAGTAGGCTCAATAGAAATCTGCTCTATTATGGAGCCAGGACTAGTGGAATTTCGATGAATTGCAGTTTCAGTTACTTCCGTATTTGCTTCACAAGGGAGAGCGGGAGGTTGCCGCTTGATTTTAAATGAGAAAAATAAACATGCGTTATGGATGTGACCAAATAAAATTTTAGAGTTTACAGTATACACTACCTGACAAAAGTCTTGTCGCCAGTCTAAGTTTTAGGAACAACAAATAATAACTTGACTTCTAGTTGGTCATTTGGTATCAGAAGTGGCTAATATGAAAGGTAAAGGCCTCTAGATTACGCTTATTTTACCAAAATAAAATATGATCATGGCTTGATATTTAATTAGGACATTAAGGTCTGACTTTGCTTAGACAAAAGTCTTGTCACTTACATCACTGCAATGACTCAAATCACTTATTAATAAAGTCATCTGGAATGGCAAAGAAAGCATTCTTGCAGGACTCCCAGAGTTCATCAAGATTCTTTGGATTCATCTTCAATGCCTCCTCCTTCATCTTACCCCAGACATGCTCAATAATGTTCAAGTCTGGTGACTGGGCTGGCCAATCCTGGAGCACCTTGACCTTTGCTTTCAGGAACTTTGATGTGGAGGCTGAAGTATGAGAAGGAGCGCTATCCTGCTGAACAATTTGCCCTCTCCTGTGATTTGTAATGTAATGGGCAGCACAAATGTCTTGATACCTCAGGCTGTTGATGTTGCCATCCACTCTGCAGATCTCTTGCACGCCCACATACTGAGTGTAACCCAAACCATGATTTTTCCTTCACCAAACTTGACTGGTTTCTGTGAGAATCTTGGGGGTTCCAGTAGGTCTTCTGCAGTATTTGTGATGATTGGAATGCAGTTCAACAGACGATTCATCAGAAAAATCTGTCTTCTGCCACATTTCCAAATGATCAACTACAGTAGAAGTCAACTTATTATTTGCTGCTCTTACAACTGGGATTGATAACAAGACTTTTGTCAGGTAGTGTATATACAAAATTTGTTGAAATTCAGCGAATTAAACTGCACAACCCAAAAGAAACAATGCTAATCGAAAGGATAAGAGTTGGCTCAATATAGAATAAATATGATTGATTTGATTTTTATTTGACATTTTTGCATTTATAAGGGAAAAGCTTTGTTATGGATGTGACATCTCTCCTTTATGTATGTGACAGATGTGAAATTGCCACGTGTGTGACTTTGGTAAATCAAATATAATTGCTTGAAAACACTGACAGAGACATTTTTGAGTATTTTTAAAGTACTGTAAATAACAAGCCTACACAAACGTAGAAAGGGTTTCGTTATTTTGGTGAAAACATCATTTATTTTTCATGGTAAGGTTGACATTTGCACGGAATTGCTCATCAGTCTTCATGAAAGTCTAATACCGTCACGGTGGCCATGATACTTTTATAATCGATATTTGCTGGAGCTAAGTTTAGTCTACCTATAGATGGAAAGTAATAGCTAGAACAAAGCAGGAGATGTTTTAGCGAGGAAAAAAATCGATCACTGATTCTCCAATATAAAGCACAGCTATTAATGCTTTCTGGTGTTTATTATTGTTTACACGCTGCCTGGCAGTCATATCTCTGACCTTCAGCTATTATCTGTGTTTTGGCTCTGCTTGAACCTAATTTACCGTTTTTTGGCTCGACGGTGTATCTGAACGGCTGCCAGTGTGGTATTGACTGTGTCAAGCGGAGCCGTAACCACAAAAGACAGAAAGGCATGACCCTTTCAATATTCAGATTAGGCCTCGATCGATACACGCTCTTTTTTTTTTTCTCTCAAAGGCAGCTTGTTAAACTTTTACATCGGGCCTTTCATATTCGATTATATCCTTTTTGGAAAGCAGTCAGATCTCATTTGTGGTTTCTCTACTGCTTCTTGTGAATAATGCATTGTTCTTTGGTGCATTCAGGATGTCGGATCAAAAAGGTGTGCATTGTGGCATAGCCAGTGGTCTCTTTAGCATGTTTTTTTGACTGTACTGATCGATGTACGGCTACCAAATTGCTGAATATACTGTATATATAATTGTGCATGCTCATTTTCTCAAATTTTTTTTTTTTTTTTTTTTGCATTTACCTTTGCACTTAGTTTAAGCTGACACTAGCTAAATGTCCATCACTGCGCATTCTGAACTATCACATGATAAACGAGTAATGGAAATGCCAAATTTAAAAAAAAAATACTTTTAAGTCCTCTACTTTTAAGTACTTTTTAAGCTCGCTTGAGGTGGTTTTGGACCTTTTGCACAAAAAAAAACTCTGACGTAGCAAACATTACACCCATGTGACTAATCAGCTGTCTCCATTATGCTTCCCTTGTTTACTGTTGTTTGCTAGGTTACCAATACTACAGTCAGCCTCTCTAAAAACGTTATGAAAAGAGTTTTTGCATTTCATTTGAATTTGGGATTGTTTTTTTTTTTACTTTGCATTGCACTTAACATTAGGATGGAAACCCGTCTGTTTATAAAAAGTTTCAAGAGTTCACACTTACTGTACGTTCACACCGAAAGCAGCAAGAGCGTCAAAGGTTACTCTGGCCGCCCTGGCGACAACGCTGTCTGCCTTCAGCTCCAGCGGCGAGAGTGTCAAAATTCGCTACATTGATCTCGTATTTAAAGGAGCTGCTGCAGCATGTCATATCGGTTACATTCCCGCATAAAATGTAAAATATGTTGCACACTTATGAAGTTTTTTCATCGCCCCTGTCGCCACTGGCTTGCATGGTTCGGGATCTGTAGAGCTGCGCATCGATGGAATTGCTGTTCAGTGTTTGGACTCTCAGTAGTGATTATTAACCCACACTGAACTGAACTGAACTTATTCTCTGAAAACTGGACTGACACCGTTTCAATTCACTATAATCTTCCATGTGAAGCTGCTTTGACACAATCTACATTGTATAAGCGCTATACAAATAAAGATGAATTGAATTGAATTGAACTTATCAAATTCACTTAACTACGGAAGATCTAGTTGCATGTGGTGTGGCTTTGCTCTACTATGTGTCCAAATGCCTGAAATATTCTGAAGCAGCAATACTGTTTTGTATTGTCGCATGAGATTCCCACTTTTTTTTAAGAAAAAAAATATATATAATATTGACGCACATCAGTAACTCCCCAGTAACTTTTTAAATTTATGTTCCAGTAAGAAAACATTGCAAATAATTGGAAATCCAGCGACCGCAATAATCAAACACTTGGGAAGAACTGTGGTCAGAACCAAAGTTCACAGTGACTGTGTTCTCTGGACTCCTCTCAAGCGGTGGACTTCTACATTCCGATTGCTTGCCGCCGAACCGCGTCATAGCTCATTACCATAAAGTTGACTTGATTTCAACTCTCCTCGATGCCCACACCGGCAAAGATGCACTGCGCTGCTCCTCGCCGCTTATCGCCACCGGCTCCCATTGAAAATGAATGACTTCCGGCTACTTTGACGCTCTCGCCACTTTTGGTGTGAACATACAGTGAGCTATTGCTTGATAACTGATTGCAGGTTTGGTATGCTGTCCCGGGAGAGAACTCTGAGCTCGGAGATACTTGAGCCCAGGGCTCCCGCCTGGTCGTATAGCATAGAAAGGGATCTGAAAACAGGAAGGTCTCGAGAGCTCCCCTTGGTACAGAAAGAGAGGAGGAGATGCGGTGGATAGGGGATTCTTCAAAAATGAAGATACTGGAAGTAAAACAAACCGGGATATTTATTGAAGGCTAGAATTCATCTGATTGGTTTAACAATGATTGTGATGCGGGACCAGCCGCGATCAATCATAGTATGTGATCTTCTCGAAATTACTTTATACTTTATACCACTTCGCTCAGAAATTGTTAGTAAACTTCACAAATACCCCCCCCCCCCACCGCACCCTAAAATAGTGTGTAATACATCAGATCAAAAGCAACATTGACATAGTTTTTATGTAAAAACGTACACTTCAATATTCTTATTTACAGCTTTTTCTTTTTAAATGTGCAGCTTTTTTACATTGTATTACACGAATCACATCATTTTGTAGTGTTTTACCTTTTTATACATCCCAAAAATGCTTTTGAATTCCAGTATTGTCTGTTTTTCAGGAGGTGGATTTGGAAAATGTGCAAAAAATATTGCGAATAATGAGAGACTGAAGGGCATTTGACAAATATAAACTCTCACATAGCAAACATTACTCACACATGACCAATCAGCTGTCTCCATTATGCTTGCATTGTTTACTGTTGGTTGCTATGTTACCAATATTACAGTCAGCCTCTCTAAAAACATTATGGAAAGCATTTGGAGTTTTTGCATTTAATCTTTTTACTTACATTTTTAGTAACCCACCCCCCCAAAAAAACAAAAAAAAAAACAAACATTAGCCGGTAATACATTAGATTAAAAGTTACACTGACATCGTTTTCGTATAAAAACATGTAAATGTGCAGCGTTTTATGTTGTATTACATGAGTCAAATATTTTTTTTCATTTATATAAATGCTATTGAATTTCAGTATTGTCTATTTTCAGGTTAACATCCATAGAAGCTAAATAATGATTACCTTAGCTTAATATCGTAATATTGTGCAACTCCGCTATGTGGGTTTCTTGGAAATCCTAATATTGACATTCACAATGCATCCTGGTCTTTGGCAGTGTTTATCAGATTCTGTTTTAACATTTTGTCTCTTGTGTGTATTTTGAGTGGCTGCCAAAGTGCTATTGAATTGATACAGTCTACTCCTTCATGTTAACAATGGTTTGTACTTTGATTCATTTAGCACTTTGAAAAATCTCTCTTAATACTCGATCACAACTTAATAAAGTGTCCATTGGTGGTAACAAAACAGCTATTGATCACTTGAACATTTCATTGCGTTTATTGCATTGCACTGCTTGTTTACACCTATAGTAGATGCACTGAAAACCATGTAACGCATTGATTTAACAAGTTTGAAAATGAACTGAGGATGCTCATTTCTGCTGTGTCTTTCATATCTCCTTTGCACTTAACATGGATGCACAGTTTGCAGGACTTGCTATATTTGAATCTTGTGTGTATTTTGAGTTTCTGCCAGCGATGTATCGACTATAACTGTCAAATGTGTGTATTTATTTTGTCAGATCTCAGTGACAGTCTAATACTTCATGCTAACAATGCATTACATTTAAACATTCAATAGAACAGTCATGTGTAGCATGCAAGCGAGTGTGTTTTTTTGCACATATTGCATTTTGCCTGATAATGTTTGGCATTTTATAGACCTAACAAACCATATATTTACCTCTCGCGTTGAATGATTGTTGTGATGCAATTTTAAAGGCTCATTTTATTGACTTAAAGGGGACCTATGGTGAAAAATCTACTTTTCAAGCTGTTTGGACAGACATATGTGTAGGTATAGTGTATAGACCGTCATATTGGGGTGATATAAACACACCCAGTGCTTTTATTTCAATTTATCAACATAAAAACGGTGGACCAATTGGAGCGGTTTTGAGATCGACCGCAACTTGACGTAGAAGTGCGGTCCCCCCACCCACCGAATTGATTGACAGCTGCATATTAACATGTCTCCGTAGTAACGCTTATAATCATATCCACAAGACAGAACATGCGCAAAGCAACCAGGAATAAAGGATCTGTTCAGTTCGCTAGGATCATCAATCATCATCAAATGTGATCAAGAGTGAGTTTTACAAGTTTAAAATCTTTTAAAACAGTGAATGTTAATGAATTACAGTGATTTACTTTAGCTTTACTTCATCAACAGAAGAAGACGCTTCAATCCCGGTTTGTGGACGTTAAATCAGGTTTATTTTGTACATTAACATAACAGATATGCAAACAGCAGTGGATATTAACCTGTATCCTGTCACGTTTGCATGCAAAAAGAATGCAAAGCTAAACGCGCGTGCTGTCTGTGTGTGTGCGTGTCTGCGCTGTGTGCGTGTGTGTGTATCTGTGTGACTCGTCTTTGCAGCTCCACAAGTGCATCAAATACTCATTGGTAAAGGTCTTACTGTAGTATTTCTCTCAAACGTTGCGTGAGATCTTCTTCCTTTACGTCTGTCTGCTGTCTGAGGCAGCTGAGGGAGGAGATTAGGGCACGCTGACAGGCACGTGGAAACGGTGGGCGTGAAGGACACAAAAACCGCTACCTGATGCTCAAAGCTATAAATGAGTATCTTATGAAAGCTATAATAAAAAATCTGATGGGTGTTTTGAGTTAAAACTTTACAGACACATTCTGGAGACACAAAAGACTTATCTTAAATCTGGAAAAAGTGGTAACCTAGGTGCCCTTTAAATCTCAGTTTGTCAAGCAAAGTCATTAGTGTTTCTGTAGTGCTTTTACAATGTAAATTGTGCCAAAGCAGCTTGTTATGGTCAAAGCCATAACAATATTTAGTTTGATAGAACAGTAGATAGTTTGTCTGATGTGAAGAACGCACAAACATGCATTGTGTCACATTAAAATACTACTGCTTATGACTTGATCATGTTTCTGTTCATTTAAAATAAACCTCTCCACCACTTATTTTGCACCTGTACAGTATTTCGCAGTATATTATTATGTGTTTGTGAGCATCAGACACTGACATGGAATTCATGTTGTCCTAAATGAGCATATAAAAACAGTTTCTGAAGAATTTTTGCACTTACCTAAGCTTTATATATGTATATGACTATATATATATAATTATTATTACTCCTTACGTTTATACAGCACTTTTTCCGGACGCTCAAACGCTCTACACATTTGGGGAATCTCCTCATCCACCTGGATGACGCGACTGCAGCCATATTGCGCCAGATCGCACACCAGCTGATTGGTGGAGAGGAAGCCAATTATGATATGGGCATGGTTAGGAGGCCATGATGGACAGAGGCCAGTGGGAAAATTTGGCACTCAGTTTAACCTCTCATCCGAAAGACGGCGCTCACTGAGCAGTATATAGTCGCTTCACTATACTGGGGCACTAGGACCTACACAAACCACAGATTGAGCACCCCCTGCTGGCCTTCACTAACACCACTTCCGGCAGCAACCTAGCTTTCCCATGTGGTCTCCTATCCAGGTACTGACCGGGCACAGCCCTGCTTAGTATCAGTGGGTGATCATGTGAGAGTTGCAGAGAGCTAGCTGCCGGCTATCATTTAGATAGCAGAGAGCAATTGAACTCATCGAGTCAGTGCAGTCTATTGCACCTTTAAGGCCGAGTTCACACTGCATGATTTTCTTAATCGTCAAATCACTATTATTTTCACATTGCATGGCTTTCTAGGGTAGCGTTCAGTTGTCGTGATGGATCTGTGATAGGGCAATAAACACTACATGACTAGAAACTATTGCCAATTTTCTGCACACACATGCACATGATGGGCCGTTTCATACACACGGCACAATAAGGCGCAAGATGTGTTTGGGGTAGCAGTGTTTCCTCTAGGATTTTTTCCAGCTGTGGTGGCAGGCTTTTTTTTTTACACAGATCTGCAAACTATTTTAAAGACAAATATTACACGCAGTATCAAGTCGAGATTGCATTCATGTAATACGAGCATGTGAATCTCTTTGCTTGCGCGCTGATTTCCTGTGTTCGTGCACAAAACGTCTTGCACGCCCTCAAATATACTCTGCTCATCTTTATGTGCGCTGTCAAATGAACACTGCTGAAGTGCGATTTAGTGCGTTTTTGTGTGTTTTGCGACATTAATGCGTCCTGAAATAAAGTGAAACGGCTATAAACTCCAGCAAGATAAAGTCATTGTATGCAAAGCCAATGACCTTTATCAATAAAGTATACTTATATGGAAACTGTGTTCATCTTAACTGAAAGCTACGCCGTGTTTGCTGGCCTCACGCATCACACAGCTGTCAGTCAGTCAGTCAGCATGTCACCTTAAAGGGTTGAACAAATAGCGCACAGCACTACGGTTACAGAAAAGTTTTCGCTGTTTAATTCACTTTTACAACCCGCTATAAAAAAAACACGACTAGGTGTTTTAAATGCGTTGTAATGTAGCCGTGGCGGGATGAATTTTGGTGTGGCGACCCGCCACGGAAGAATGAATGTAGCGGAAACCTTGGGGTAGGGTTGGGCGATGTTGACCAATTTAGCATCGTACGATGTCTAATGTGAAACATCTCGATGGACGATGGCATCGTCTTCATAACGAATTAATTATTTGAAGCCTACCGTTTCATCCACCACCGCGGTGGATGGCAAAGGGGTGTCGCGGACGAAAGTGAGTGGCGCGGGGGTGTCGCGGACGAAAGTGAAGAGGGTTGGGGAGTCGCGGAAGAAAGTGAAAATGAACAGCGGACAGGGGAGGAGGGCGGTTGAGGAGGGAGATCGGTAAAATGAGGTGCCGCATCCGGATCCGGCGTGTTCCGGCACAAATTAAGCCCTGGATAGAGACAAGATTAATTAAATATCACGTTTACCAACTATAGTGAGACACGATCCAGCGATACATGCTTGATAAACTGTCCAACGTACACTGTTCTCTGGAGCTCAGACAAGCGCATGACATTGTGTGTATCTGTGGCTGTGGCTGTCTTTGTGTGTGTGTGTGTGGCTGTGTCTGTGTGTGGGTGTGGTCACGTGATGTGCATCTTCAGTGGCTGGAGGGCTGTTCAGAAAAGCTAGATGAAACACCAGTGTGAACGTGGGTCATTTTCGTTCTAAAATGCCATTTTAAAACTAAGCTGTATTAGTGTAAACGGGGCCTGAGTGTGTATTTTTCACGAGCGGGTTTGCGACGAGGGTGGGGCGGAGGATCGCCGATGCCGGCTCAGCATCGTGATGGCCGATGGCATTGTCTATTGGCCCAACCCTAGTGTGGGGTGATTTGTTGCTATTTTCAGACCAATGCAACCCTAATTTTCACGTTTTGCACCACATTGTTTTAAATAGCAAATTGATTTGCACCACTTTGGGGACTCATGGGTGTTCCCATCTAAAAAAGAGGTGTGTTAAAGAGCATTTCTGGCGTGTTGCTGGACTGTGCCATTGATCAACTAAAGCTGATCTAAAGTCTAGCGCAGAGTGTGTTAGTTATGTGCCTATGCCGCCCCAAACGCTTATACATTGTTTAATACACACAGGATGCACAGCAATACAACAATATCTTTACAAATGAAAAAAATTAAAGGATTAAAATTACTATTTTCTACATAAGTATACCATGTTCACAAAGTGTTCACGAGTGAGGGAACGTGAGATTGACAGGCGGATCGGTGCAGCGGCAGCAGTAATGCGGTCGATGTACCGGTCTGTTGTGGTAAAGAAGGAGCTGAGCCGAAAGGCAAATCTCTTGATTTACCGGTCGATCTACATTCGTACTCTCACCTATGGTCATGAGCTTTGGGTCATGACCGAAAGGACAAGATCTCAGATACAAGCGGCTGAAATGAGTTTCCTTCGCAGGGTGGCAGGGCGCACCCTTATAGATAGGGTGGGGAGTTCTGTCACCCGGGAGGAGCTCGGAGTAGAGCAGCTGCTCCTCCACATCGAGAGAAGTCAGCTGAGGTGGCTCGGGCATCTGTTTCGGATGCCTCCTGGATGCCTATCTAGGGAGGTGTTCCGGGCATGTCCCACCGGGAGGGGACCTCGAGGAAGACCAAGGACACGCTGGAGCGACTCTGCCTCTCAGCTGGCCTGGGAACGCCTCGGGATCTTCCCGGAGGAGCTGGAGGAAGTGTCTGGGGAGAAGTCTGGGGTTCTCTCCTAAGACTGCTGTCCCCGTGACCCGGCCCCGAAAAAGCAGTTAAAAATGAATGAATACATAAGTATAAAAACCACTACCTCCATGCCTTCTTCATGTTGAGGGGCTTTTTCAGTTCATTCCTGACCGTTTGTATTTGTATAATGTTATTAATATTAGCAGTATTATTTAATATATGCACATTTATATTTGTTTTAATAAAAACAAGTTTAGATTTGTCCACCTGTGGGGTTTTGGAGATGTCTGCATCACCATATGGGGCATAAGAACAGGACGTGTGTTTGGAAATAACTGTTTTTTTGACTACACTTCGTTATTATTGTTAATTTCCTTGTCGCTCCAGCTGATTTTCTTGCTGGAAAGTAGAACTGAATTTAGAAATAGTTTTGAAACAAACCTTTGCGCTCAACAAACTAAATTAAATATGTAAGCTAATGGATGTCTTCAGTGGAGTGAGTTTCCACCGTTTCCTGATCCACGAAAGTAAAGGAGTAAAGTAAAGAGAAATAGTAAGTAAAGAGGCCAAATGGAGGAGGCTCGTTCTTTATCCTCGCGCTGCAGATGGTCTGTTGAACTGTTTTCTCGCTAGTGAAGCATTCAGTTTTTCCACTTACAATGTTCACAATGTATATAGTAAATGTGCCATGGCGCAACGCAACTGACTCTTGAAGGGAATGTGAGATGAGACGCTGTTTGGTTTTATGCACGTTATGCTTAAAACGCACTCATAACTCATTAAGAGAATAAGCACAACCTTGTTAGACTATGCACCGGGGTGCAGAGCATATTTTTAATTTCTAAATATTCTAAATGTTTAATTTGCGACTGATCAAGCAAATGTTTTTTTTTTTTCTCAGTTTAATGTTATTGTAAATTTTATTTATTCTGATATTGTGGTCTATAACTCCTCCCAAATTACCCACTGACCTGTATCCAGCTCTCTCGTTGGCTGTTTGTCATCACTGTCGTGTCAGTCAGAACTCATTTCACACAGCGTGATTTTGAATCGCCAACAGGTTCAGACATTTAGCATTTAACAGGGTTGTCAATACGTTGACGATTCTTTCTTGATCGTGTTTTTGATCATTCACACGAGCAACAATCACACAGTGTGAATTAACGCTTATTTGCCTCTGCTTTTGGGCTTTTGTTGAAAATCTGAGGTAAAATCGTGCAGTGTGAACTATGCATTAAAATGCGTAGGTGTATCATTCTGAAACTTAGTATATGTCTTCGGCACAATACCTTAAATCTATTCTGTAGCAAAGCCATCTTGTAGACCTTCGGTTGCACCAGGAGTTTCACCAAATTCGACTCAGGTCTTCTTTAGGTCATGCCTAAGTAAAGGATTCTGTATTGATAGAAAAATCATTATGACTAAGTTCATCGAGTTCATCTGCCATTATTACAACAGCTCCTCTGCTCTGCTTTTTAATTGGCACTTGCATCTATATATTTTATCTGGTGTGCTTGCATCCCGTCTGTCCTTATTGACTTCAGTTTAATTAACAGTTTGTGAGGGAAACATTCTTATTTGTTTCGTCTGCTGCTGGAAAAGTCCCTATTAGGAGCTCAAAAGGTTTACGTGTGTTTTGACATTCACGCCTGTCAGTTGAACAATATATGTATTTATTTATTCTTGGCTTTAAATCAATGCTTTTAATGTTGTGATTTATTTTATAGCTAGCTGGTCTGAGTTCAGTGGTTTATATTATTATTTTAAATAATCCCTACAGGAAAAATGAACGGAGAAATACTTCCAGAACAAGTTTTGCAGCTACTAATGCACTATTCTCCTTAAATTGGCGCTTGGATCTATATATTTTATCTGGTGTGCTTGCATCGTCAAGTCTGTCCTTATTGACCTCAATTTAATTAACAGTTTGTAAGGAAAACATTCTTATTTGTTTCGTCTTCTGCTGGAAAAGTGAGCTCAAAAGCTTCACGTGTGTTTTGACATTCACTCCTGTCAGTTGAACAGTTTATTTATTTATTCTTGGGTTCAAATCAAAGTCTTTAATGTTGTGATTATCCTATAGCTAGCTGGTTTAGGTTCAGTGGTTTATATTATTATTTATGGAGAAATACTTCCAGTTTTGCAGCTTCTATTGCCCTTTCCTCCTTAAATTGGCACTTGCATCTATATGTTTTATCAGGTGTGGTTGCATTGTCAAGTCTGTCCTTATTGACCTCAATTTAATTAACAGTTTGTGATGAAAACATTCTTATTTGTTTCGTCTGCTGCTGGAAAAGTGTCTATTTGGAGCTCAAAAAGTCCACGCGTGTTTAAACATTAACTCCTGTCAGTTGGACAATTTATTTATTCTTGGCTTCAAAGCAAGGTGTGTATTTTATTTTGTGATTATCCTATAGCTAGCTGGTTTGAGTTCAGTGGTTTATTGCACATTTTTATAATTACTGTAGGCAAAATTAATGGAGGAATACTTCCAGAACCAGTTTTTCAGCTACTAATGCACTTTACTCCTTAAATTGGCGCTTGCATCTATATATTTTATCTGGTGTGGTTGCATCGTCAAGTCTGTCCTTATTGACCTCAATTTAATTAACAGTTTGTGAGGAAAACATTCTTATTTGTTTCGTCTGTTGCTGGAAAAGTTCCTATTAGGAGCTCAAAAGCTTCACGTGTGTTTTGACATTCACTCCTGTCAGTTGAACAATTGATTTATTTATTCTTGGCTTCAAATCAAAGTCTTTAATGTTGTGATTATCCTATAGCTAGCTGGTTTAGGTTCAGTGGTTTATATTATTATTTATGGAGAAATACTTCCAGTTTTGCAGCTTCTATTGCCCTTTCCTCCTTAAATTGGCACTTGCATCTATACGTTTTATCAGGTGTGGTTGCATTGTCAAGTCTGTCCTTATTGACGTCAAATTAATTAACAGTTTGTGATGAAAACATTCCTATTTGTTTCGTCTGCTGCTGGAAAAGTGTCTATTTGGAGCTCAAAAAGTCCACGCGTGTTTAAACATTCACTCCTGTCAGTTGGACAATTTATTTATTCTTGGCTTCAAAGCAAGGTGTGTATTCTATTTTGTGATTATCCTATAGCTAGCTGGTTGGAGTTCAGTGGTTTATTGCACTTTATTATAATCACTGTAGGCAAAATTAATGGAGGAATACTTCCAGAACCAGTTTTTCAGCTACTAATGCACTTTACTCCTTAAATTGGCACTTGCATCTATATATTTTATCTGGTGTGGTTGCATCGTCAAGTCTGTCCTTATTGACCTCAATTTAATTAACAGTTTGTGAGGAAAACATTCTTATTTGTTTCGTCTGCTGCTGGGAAAGTTCCTATTTGGACCTCAAAAGGTTCACGTGTGTTTTGACATTCACTCCTGTCAGTTGAACAATTGATTTATTTATTCTTGGCTTCAAATCAAAGTCTTTAATGTTGTGATTATCCTATAGTTAGCTGGTTTAGGTTCAGTGGTTTATATTATTATTTTAAATAATCCCTATAGGAAAGATTTATGGAGAAATACTTCCAGTTTTGCAGCTTCTATTGCCCTTTCCTCCTTAAATTGGCACTTGCATCTATACGTTTTATCTGGTGTGGTTGCATTGTCAAGTCTGTCGTTATTGACCTCAATTTAATTAACAGTTTGTGATGAAAACGTTCTTATTTGTTTCGTCTGCTGCTGGAAAAGTGTCTATTTGGAGCTCAAAAAGTCCACGCGTGTTTAAACATTCACTCCTGTCAGTTGGACAATTTATTTATTCTTGGCTTCAAAGCAAGGTGTGTATTTTATTTTGTGATTATCCTATAGCTAGCTGGTTTGAGTTCAGTGGTTTATTGCACTTTTTTATAATCCCTGTAGGCAAAATGAATGGAGAAATACTTCTAGAACCAGATTTGCAGCTACTAATGCACTTTACTCGTTAAATTGGCGCTTGCATCTATATATTTTAACTGGTGTGGTTGCATTGTCAAGTCTATCCTTATTGACCTCAATTTAATTAGCAGTTTGTCAGTTATTTGTTTTGTCTGCTCTTAGAAAAGTGCCTATTTGGAGCTCGAACAAATATTCCAGTGGAATGTCCGCATGTGTTTTGACATTCGTTGCTGTCAGTCGAAAATGCAGAGGGCAATTAGTTCGGTTTTCTAGACTTGTTCCAAAGCTACGGGTTAAACAGATCAGGTCGAGTCTTGCCGCATGCTCCTCACTGGTGCTTTAGACTTATGTAATGCTTTCAGTGCAGAAGCAGAGTGGACTGAGAGCGTCTGTATTCATGCAACCACTGCGTGTGGGAGCTTGCCAGAGGAACACAACCAGTAAAAATGACAGCAATGCAAAGCGGGATCCAAAAAAAGTCTGGTCTGCAGTTTCTCATGGCTTGTGTTATGACTGCTTCCTGATGCTCTGGAATCCCTTATAAGGGACATTGGGTGCTTTGCAGGGCTTGCTTTTATTTACTTATATTTATTTACTTATATATGACACTCATCTCCAAAGAAATCCATATATGCAAAGAAAACAAATCTAATTAGTTTACTAATGAAGTTCTGTGTAATAAAATGAAATGACACAAGAAAAAAGTATTGAACACATGAAGAAAGGAAGGTGTAGAAAGGCAGTGAAAGCCCAGACAGCAGCTGAAATCTCTCAGTAGTTCTTCAGCAACCCTCTGCCCTTCATCACTGTAAATAATTATCAGCTGCTTCAGTCCAACATCTACATTAGCAGGAGGATGAAGATGAAACCACACTGTTAAAAATCCAACTTGAAAAAAGTTGAAATTACTTGTTTTTTTATTATTTTTTTTGGATTGGCAATAATCTGTAAAAATGTTTGTACAGCTACATGTAAGACATTTACTTAACCTACATTTTTTCATTAAGTTAAAAAGATTAGTTTTGTGAGCAAAACTTTGAAAGTTTACCCAAAAAAGCTTCTGCCAACTTGTTACTTTAAGTTGAGCTAATTTTCAGACCTCCTCACTTGAAAAGGTTGCAGTATTTCTAACCCTAGCAACAACGACAAAAATAATAGTAACATCAATAATAACATTAATGTCATTATTATTAACAAAGACTTTTAATGTGAATTTTCATCTCACATTTACCTAGTTTGCTCTACAGAAAGAAACGCTTAGCGCATGTGGACTGTTAATTTGTATTTAACTGTTATGCATATATGGACGTTTTTTGAAAATTCAAATGCCTAAAAAAGATCAAATAATAAATCAAACTTTCAAAACAATCACCCAAATGACAAATCAAATGCTCAAACTATAACTCAAATGGAGGAATCAGTTTCTGGTTCCTGCTGATTACACACGCACAGCTGGAAGCTCACAATGGACTGATTACTAGGACTTTAAGG
Organism: Danio kyathit; assembly: GCA_903798195.1. NCBI lineage: Eukaryota > Metazoa > Chordata > Actinopteri > Cypriniformes > Danionidae > Danio > Danio kyathit. The sequence goes on from LR812525.1 coordinate 13,714,668, forward strand.
ACACCTCATTCACACAGACTCTTGGCTGAGTCTTGTTTTTCTCTGTGAAGCATTACAAAGTGATTTTCCCTGTTTGTCCTGCCATGTTTTGATCCTTGTCTTGCTTACCATTATTGTTGTTTTGCCTCCTGTCCTGTTTCAAATTATGTGTCTAATAAATGTTTTGTTAGCATTTGTTTCTGTTTTAGTTTTTTTTTTTCAATTAAACTGTTTGTTTATTCTGATAATGTATTATTTCTTAGTACCAATTTCCAAAAGAGTTTTTTGTTCACTCAACTTTAGACATTTTAGGTCAGTACAGCTGAAGTTGAGCACACAAGAAAAAATAAAAAGGAAATAAGGATTGTTTTTTTGTTCACTCAACTTCAGGCTTTCCAGTTCTGCAGGCAAAAAATGGTCAGTTGGCACAACTTAAAAAGTTGTGTTACAGAGTAGTTTGCCTCTCCAGAAAACTAATAGTCTTATGTTAACCCAACTAAATGTTTTTTATATTACTGACAAGTAATTTTAGGTTAGTGCCGCTGATGTTTTTAAAAGTTGAGTGAACAAGAAAAAGCGAAAGGAAATAAGGATTATTTATGTTTTGTTGTTGTACTGGTTTAATTTTTTCAAGTTCAGGATGGGCATTTCATCAAGACAATGATCCAAAACACAGCCAAGAAAAATCTCAAATGCTTTCAGAGAAAGAAAATCAAGCTGTAGAATGGCCCAGCCAATCACCTGAAGTGAATCCGATATAAAATACAAATTAAAGCTCAGATTTGGTAGACGAGACCCACAGAACCATCAAGAGTTTTACACTCTGTTGAAGTCTGTGAAAAACTCACACCTGAGCAACTCATGTGACTCCATTCTCCAGAGAGGCATCTTTAAGCTGCCATCACCAAAAAAGCCTTTGATATTAAGTATTAAATACATTTCTGTAGTTCAGTACTTTCTCCTTGTGTCATTTCATTGTTATTACACATGTTTTATTTTTATTTTTATGTTCGTATTGTTTGTGTTTTTACCAAAATCTGGTTCAATTCCACGTCTCCAATTCAACAGCTCCTTTAGAAATATTATTCCCAGGAAAAAAAAGCATGATGTGTTCAATACTTATTACCACCACTGTATATATAAAGAATCATTATGCATGAACATCAAAGGCGTGATATAAGCACCCACCCCTCGATACAACAAATATGCATTCATATTTGAAACTTCACAGCATCGTGTTTCACCCTCCAATACCTCATTACCTTACTTTTTATAATTAGTGTCGGCTCCTAATTGGCCTTGGAGCTGCGGTTTGCATGTTAAGATCCAAAACAAAATATTCCACCTGCTTTGAGTTGCTGCCCTGGCGTGACCCAGTTATCCCGAGCTCTTACAAACACGTCTCAAAATTCAGAAAAAAAAGTAATAACAACAACAACAACACGCTTCACTTAGAAAAATGTTGCTCGTTACGAATTTACTACAGTCTAATTTGGCGGCGAGACAGAGACAAATTGCGGATTGATGAGTTTGTTTTTTGTGTGAACGTGCAAAGGTGTTTGCCGCATGTTTGTGCACGCCGCTCATTTGTTTTGACCCGAGGTCTCACTGACCAGACTATTACGGGCGCTTGTAGAGCTTTGCATGCGGCGCAGCAGGACAGCACGTATAAATCAAAGTGAGCAATTGAACCTTTAAACGGCAGATGGGGAAGGAGGAATGTTGGACTCCAGTTTTCCCCCAATTTATCTGGGTCAGATCGCAGATTCTCGTCTCTGTAGGCTGCTGGAAGGTCACGAAACGATCCTCAAATAAACTGGTGTTGTCACTGCAGAGCACATTTTCAGTGGCTGCTGTCAATACAAGGGAAGCTGATGCTGAATAAATTGTATTTAAGTTGGTCCCAATGTACAGCTGAAGTCAAGATGATTCGCCCTCCTGTGAATTTTTTTTCTTTCAAATATTTCCCAAATTGTTTAACCGAGCAAGGAATTTTTCGCAGTATTTCCTATAATATTTTTTTCTTTTGGAGAAAGTCTTATTTGTTTTATTTTGGCTAGAATACAATCAGTTTTTAATATTTTTAAAGCCATTTTAAGGTCAATATTAAGCCCCTTATGCAATATATATTTTTTCGATCGTCTACAGAACAAACCATCGTCAATGACTTGCCTAATTACCCTAACTTCCCTAATTCTTGAAATCTTGAAAAATATCTAATACAATATTATGTACTGTCATCATGGCAAAGATAAAATAAATAGTTAGAAATGAGTTATTAAAACTATTATGTTTAGAAATGTGTTGAAATTTTTTTCTTTCCATTAAAATAAAATTAGGGACAAATATATGCAGGGGGCTAATAATTCAGTAGGGCTAATAATTCTGACTTCAACTGTATATGAATGAGTGCAACATTGATCTAAAAAAAAAGGTAAAAATCTGATTATTTGGAAAGTGATTTTTAACTAAGAATGGGTGGTATTTCAAGTTGATAATATATTGATAAATGTTTTTTTTTATAAGCAACATGGCATGAGGCTATCCTGTTATATCGATATATACAAACACATACATGGTGCGCTGCTGGGGGAAAGTGGAAGTAGCTATTTAATTTGATTTGTTTTTGACATAAGGTTTTTCATTGCTTTACATTAGTTTGTTTCTTATACTCATCGTTTATATTTAGAATAAATGCCTCAGCTTAGTTTGCAGTGATCATTGTGCAAGGATCATTGTGCATTCAGCTTATTTTTCAGTATTTTGATTGTTAAAGTGGAAATTAAATCATATAAAGTAAATGTATATGGTATAGTATATATGTGTAGTATATTGTTCGATGTATCTGAGCACTAAATTATTTCACAAAAATCAGACATCAATCCTTTTTAATGTGGACCTATAAGTCCTTAAAGGCGGGGCTTTCAGTCATTTGGGGTGGGGCTATCAGTCATTTGGGGCAGACCTATCAGTCTTTTGGGGCAGGGCTATCAGTCCTTTGGGGCGGGCCTATCAGTTTTTTGGGGCGGGGCTGCCAATTCTTTGCGGTGGAGCTATCAGCTCTTTGAGGCGGGGCTATCAGTGCTTTGGGTGGGGTCTATCAGTCCTTTAGGACGGTGCTATCAGTCCTTTGGGGCAGGGCTATAAGTCCTTTGGGGAAGGACTATCAGTCCTTTGGGTGGGGTCTATCAGTCCTTTAGGACAGTGCTATCAGTCCTTTGGGGCAGGGCTATAAGTCCTTTGGGGAAGGGCTATCAGTCCTTTGGGTGGGGTCTATCAGTCCTTTAGGACTGTGCTATCACTCCTTAGGGGCAGGGCTATAAGTTCTTTGGGGAAGGGCTATCAGTCCTGAGCTATCAATCCTTTGAGGTGGGGCTTTCAGTAATTTGTGATGGGGCTATGAGTAATTTGGGGCAGGGCTATCAGTTCTTTGGGGCAGGGCTATCAGTCTTTTGGGGCAGGGCTATATTTCCTTTGGGGCGGGGCTATCAGTAGTTTGTGCCGAGGCTATCAGTAATTTGGGGCAGGGCTATTAGTCCTTTGGGGAAGGGCTATCAGTCCTTTGGGGTGGGGCTATCAGTTCTTTTGTTCGGGGTTATCAGTCCTTTGGGTTGGGGCTATCAGTCCTTTGTGGCTGGGCTATCAGTACTTTGTGGCACAACTATCAGTCCTTTGGGGCGGGGCTATAAGTCCTTTGGGGTGGGGCTATCATTCAATTATCGCAGCACCATCAGGGTGTGTCTTATCCAATCTTCCTGTCTGTACGCAAAGGGTGAAATCATGCACCACTCTACTTTTTATCTATTTATTTATATATTTAATTGTTAGACCATTTAAATCAGATGTACACCACAATATGGGGAATAAGGACGATTATAACGTCCATGCCATGGTGACTTTAATGTTACATTATGTATTTAATAAATGTGTCGTTTATAAGGACTATTAAGGAGTACATGATGTAACAACAGCTGAGTCCAGCTTTAAATAGGAAAATTATCGAAACTCTTTTTTGAATCTTTAGAGCGAGATGCTAATGGTCTAATCCGATTCAATGATCCATGCTAAGCTAAGCTAAAAGTGTTTACGTCAGACCCCAAAATTGGCTGAATGGATTAAAAAATGGTGAGACTCAACTGTTTAACACTAGGGGGTTGTGAAATGAGCCAATTTCCCCCAAAAATGGGCTGTTCCTTAACATTTTGAAGGTAATATTAGGGTGCCTTTCTGACCTCTCGAGTTGATGTTTATGTACCTTGAGCTTATGCAAGCCACAGAACAATTCATTGTGTTTTTGAGCACACATTATGACTAAAGCTCATTTTGTATTCTGGTTCTTTTGACAGCACTAGCCTTGCCTTTGGCTTGTATTACATACACAGTAAATCTTACAGATGCTGTCACAGAACAATGAAGTGCCCTGACTGGAGTTTTTACGGTGCTAGAATACTAACCATAACACATTTTATTGCATGTTATGTTGACGTGTTAATACTTGGCGCCCCGGACACTGAATAAAGATCTTTCCACTGCTGCAGAAAAGCAAACGGCGACTCTTTCAAAACTTTCCACGTTTGTGCTGATTTATGCAGTGTGACAGAAATGAAAGGAACAGTGACAGGACTTTTTTCTCGGTAAAGATCTTCTAAACATCCACCGAGGAGGAGGAGAAGGAGGAGGACAGGAAAACTGCACAACTTTTGGCTGCTTTTTATTTTACCCATTTTCTCCAGTGGAAAGAGCTTCCCCCGTAGCTGGAGCAGTTAATAACAAGGCGTCAGGCTGCACAAATAAGTAATTATATGTATGAGCCTCAATGTGAAAGGGACACAAATAGCCCTGTCAAAAATGTCTGCATCAGAGAATGAATATGCTATGCAAATAGCCTCTGTCAGTAGTGGCAAGCGCTCGCAGACTCATTTATCGCCAGCGCATGTGGCAGGACTTTCTTTTTTTTTTTTCTTCAGCGTATAATAAAAAGATCAACAATAACCAGAGCGAGCATAACGAGCTAACTCCTTTGTAATTGGGATGACTTACAAAGCTCTGATTTAATGAGCTTTTTAAATAAACAGTTTACAGGCATTTCAGTTTAGCAGTGGACAGGCCATGGGACTTTAGAAAGTCAGAAGTATGCAGCGATGGACTGTAATGGGTTTGTTGACAGGAAAAATTTGGAGCAAAATTGAAACAATGTAGTTATTATTTTAGCAGGGAATTCCTGAGGATTATGGACATTTGCTCATTGCATATTTATTCATTTGCTCGATGGAGGTTAAGAAAAAATTCAACATAACCATTTGGTAGCATACTTTTTTATTATCATTTTTTGAGAATTCAGTGATTTAGGTGTGCAGTAGTATCTTATTTGTATATTAACATGTTTTTTAATTCTTATTTATTTATTTATTTTTATTTTTTTTTCATTTTTGTTTAGGTAAAACATGGTCCAATTAAGTGAAGTGAGTGTCTTTCCTGAATGAATCAGTTGTTTTGAAAAAATATTTGGTTTATTGTAAAGTGAGTGTCTTATTTATTTATTGTTTGTTCATTATTCATTATTTATTGCAGTAAATGTACCAATATCATATTGTTAGTGTGTGTAAATACAGTATATATATATATATATATATATATATATATATATATATATATATATATATATATATATATATATATATATATATATATATATATATATATATATATACACATATATATATATATATATATATATATATATATATATATATATATATATATATATATATATATATATATATATATATATATATACACATACATATACATATACATATACATATATAAATACATACATATACATATATATATATACATAAATATATATATATATATATGTATATATATATATATATATATATATATATATATATATATATATATATATATATATATATATATATATATATATATATATATATATATATATATATATATATATATATATATATATATATATATATATATATGTGTATATGTATATATATATGTATGTATGTATATATATATATATATATAATCAGAATGCGAAGTAAATAAATAATGATAAATGTTAACAAAAAAGTGCAAGGTAAAAAGTAACAGAGGCTGCAATATCTGCTACCAGATCTATTATCAGTTGTCAGACACCCTCATGAAAATATACTATAGTAGATTATACTAAATACTATAGTGTGTTTTTTTAACTCCTTCAATAAAGATGTTGCACAATCAGCTAAAATGTTGCTAGAATTGTTTGCTAGAATCACCAAATTGATTTGTCATGTCCATGTGTTGTGCAGTATATTAATTATTATATACAGTTGAAGTCAGAATTATTAGCCCCCCTTTGAATTTTCCCAAACTATGTTAAACAGAGAAAGGAAATTTTCACAGTATGTCTGATAATATTTTTTCTTCTGGAGAAAGTCTTATTTGTTTTATTTCGGCTAGAATAAAAGCAGTTTTTAATTTTTTAAAAGCCATTTTAAGGACAAAATTATTAGCCCCTTTAAGCTATATATTTTTCTGTCAGTCTACAGAACAAACCATCATTATACAATAACTTGCCTAATTACCCTAACCTGCCTAGTTAACCTAATTAACCTAGTTAGGCCTTTAAATGTCACTTTAAGCTGTATAGAAGTGTCTTGAAAAATATCTAGTCAAATATTATTTACTGTCATCATGGCAAAGATAAAATAAATCAGTTATTAGTCAAGGCATTAGTATTCAGCTTAAAGTGACATTTAAAGGCTTTTAATTAGGTTAATTAGGTTGAGTTAGAGTAATTAGGCAAATTATTGTACAACAATGGCTTGTTCTGTAGACAAATTGCAAAAATATTGCTTAAGGGGGCTAATAATATTGACAATATGTTTTTTTAAAAATGTAAAACTGCTTTTATTCTAGCCGAAATAAAACAAATAAAATTTTCTCCAGAAGAAAAAAAAATATAATAGGAAATGCTGTGAACAATTCTGTTCTCTGTTAAGCATCATTTGGGAAATATTTGAAAAAGAAAAAAAATCACAGCAGGGCTAATAACTGTGACTTCAACTGTCTGTCCTCTCTGACCACCATAAATAAAAGAAAACAGAGAAACTGAACACAGAGGAAAGAGACTCTCAGGAAAAAAGTGATGCATTGTTTGTGTTTTTCCTCTGTCTTGGCACTTAAAGGAATTGGCCGTCTCTTCCAGGCAATTAGAGCGGTGTGGTAAAGCTCTTGAGAGCAGTCAATAACAGATAGTGTGAATAACTGAGGGTCTTACAGGCACCGCAGAGCTCTCCTTAATCAATTACACTGCACAAAGGCCCTTTGAATCAACGACACAGTCATGATACTTGGCTTTTCCCCTTTGCTAACAAAGAACAATGTGGCCGAATAGAAAATCATTAAAGGGCAGAGACGCCTTATCACTTCGCATTCGCTTACACGCTTGCCACTTGGTGAGCTCAGATGCTTTCTGTCCTATTTACAATCTGCTGCCTTCATTAAAAATAAAGATTTAACTTAAAAAAAGATCTAATGAAAATATATGTACATGCGCATGAATTATTTATGATTTAAAATGTTTATTTCCAAAGCCTTTAATGTCTTAAATGGATTTTATTTTTTTAAGTATTTGCTTGATTTATTTACTTTACTTCTGTAAAGCCAGTGATTTTTATATTTGAATGAATCAGTGGTTTTAATGAATCACTTGAATAAGTGACTCAATGACACTATCATGAAGCCTCTTTCGCTCCTGAAATAAATCATTTGAATTATTGGTTTGATCAATCAATGATTGAGTGTTATGTCTGAATGAATCATATGTTTTGACAAATCATTTGAATAGAGGTAGTGTCTTTCTTTGAAGGAATCAATAGTTCTGAACAAATAATTTGAATAGAGGGAGTGTTTTTCCTGAAAGAATCAGTAGTTTTGAATAGTGCAGAATTATTAGGCAAATGAGTATTTTGAGCACATCATCCTCTTTATGCATGTTGTCTTACTCCAAGCTGTATAGGCTCGAAAGTCTACTACCAATTAAGCATATTAGGTGATGTGCATCTCTGTATTGAGAAGGGGTGTGGTCTAATGACATCAACACCCTATATCAGGTGTGCATAATTATTAGGCAACTTCCTTTCCTTTGGCATAATGGGTCAAAAGAAGGACTTGACAGGCTCCGAAAAGTCAAAGATAGTGAGATATCTTGCAGAGGGATGCAGCACTCTTAAAATTGCCAAGCTTCTGAAGCGTGATCATCGAACAATCAAGCATTTCATTCAAAGTAGTCAACAGGGTCACAAGAAGCGTGTGGAAAAACCAAGGCGCAAAATAACTGCCCATGAACTGAGAAAAGTCAAGCGTGCAGCTGCCAAGATGTCAAGATGCCACTTGCCACCAGTTTTGCCATATTTCAGAGCTGCAACATCACTGGAGTGCCCAAAAGCACAAGGTGTGCAATACTCAGAGACATGGCCAAGGTAAGAAAGGCTGAAAAACGACCACCACTGAACAAGACACACAAGCTGAAACGTCAAGACTGGGCCAAGAAATATCTCAAGACTGATTTTTCTAAGGTTTTATGGACTGATGAAATGAGAGTGAGTCTTGATGGGCTCGTGGCTGGATCGGTAAAGGGCAGAGAGCTCCAGTCCGACTCAGACGCCAGCAAGGTGAAGGTAGAGTACTGGTTTGGGCTGGTATCATCAAAGATGAGCTTGTGGGGCCTTTTCGGGTTGAGGAAGGAGTCAATCTCAACTCCCAGTCCTACTGCCAGTTTCTGGAAGACACCTTCAAGCAGTGGTACAGGAAGAAGTCTGCATCCTTCAAGAAAAACATGATTTTCATGCAGGACAATGCTCCATCACACGCATCCAAGTCCTCTACAGCTTGGCTGGCAAGAAAGAGTCTAAAAAAAGAAAAACTAATGACATAGCCTCCTTGTTCACCTGACTGAACTCCATAGAGAACCTGTGGTCCATCATCAAATGTGAGATTTACAAGGAGGGAAAACAGTACACCTCTCTGAACAGTGTCTGGGAGGCTGTGGTTGCTGCTGCACGCAATGTTGATGGTGAACAGATCAAAACACTGACAGAATCCATGGATGGCAGGCTTTTGAGTGTCCTTGCAAAGAAAGGTGGCTATATTGGTCACTGATTTGTTTTTGTTTTGTTTTTGAATGTCAGAAATGTATGTTTGTGAATGTTGAGATGTTATATTGGTTTCACTGGTGAAAATAAATAATTGAAATGGGTATATATTTGTTTTTTGTTAAGTTGCCTAATAATTCTGCACAGTAATAGTCACCTGCACACACAGATATCCTCCTAAAATAGCTAAAACTAAAAACAAACTAAAAACTACTTCCAAAAATATTCAGCTTTGATATTAATGAGTTTTTTGGGTTCATTGAGAACATGGCTGTTGTTCAATAATAAAATTAATCCTCAAAAATACAACTTGTCTAATAATTCTGCACTCCCTGTAATTTGAATGTTTTGTATGTTGGGACTCTAGTAAAAGGACCGTCTTTTCTGAATGAATCAGTTGTTTTGAACAAATCATTTGAATAAGGGATTCAATGACACTATCATGAAGCCCCTTTCGTTCCTGAAATGAATTATTTGAATTATTAGTTTGATCAATCAATGACTAAGTGTTATTCCTGAATGACTCAGTTGTTTTGAACAAATCATTTGAATAGAGGGAGTGTCTCTTCTAAAAGAATCAGTTGTTTTGAACAAATCATTTGAATACTTGGCTTATTGGCATTGTAGTAAAGGCAATGTCTTTCCTGAATGAATCGGTTGTTTTGAACAAATCATTTGAAAAGAGAAAGTGTATTTCCTGAATGAATCAGTTGTTTTGAACGGATAGATTGAAAATAGGGAGTGTGTTTCCTGAATGAGTCAGTTGTTTTGAACGGATAGATTGAATATAGGGAGTGTGTTTCCTGAATGAGTCAGTTATTTTGAACAAATCATTTGAATACTTGGCTTATTGAAATTGTAGTAAAGGTAATGTCTTTCCTGAATGAATCAGTTGTTTTGAACGGATCGATTGAATATAGGGAGTGTGTTTCCTGAATGAGTCAGTTGTTTTGAACAAATCATTTGAATAGAGGGAGTGTCTTTCCTGAAAGAATCAGTTGTTTTGAATAAATAAGTTGAATATTTTGTATGTTGAGACTATATTAAAAGGACCGATATCCTGAATGAATCAGTTGTTTTGAACAAATCATTTGAATATTTGGCTTATTGGGACTGTAGTAAAGGTAATGTCTTTCCTGAATGAATCAGCTGTTTTGAACAAATCATTTGGATAAAGTGAGTCTTTCCTAAATGAATCAACTGTTTTAAACAAATCATTTGGATAAAGGGAGTGTCTTTTCTGAATGAATCAGTTGTTTTGAACAAATCATTTAAATATTTGACTTATTGGGACTGTAGTAAAGGTAATGTCTTTCCTGAATGAATCAGCTGTTTTGAACAAATCATTTGGATAAAGTGAGTGTCTTTCCTGAATGAATCGGCTGTTTTGAACAAATCATTTGGATAAAGTGAGTCTCTTTCCTGAATGAATCAGTTGTTTTGTTTTGAACGAATCATTTGAATGTTTGGTTTATTGATACTAGTAAAGTGAGTGTGTTTCCTGAATGAGTCAGTTGTTTTGAACAAATCATTTGAATAGAGGGAGTGTCTTTCCTGAAAGAATCAGTTGTTTTGAATAAATAAGTTGAATATTTTGTATGTTGAGACTATATTAAAAGGACCGATATCCTGAATGAATCAGTTGTTTTGAACAAATCATTTGAATATTTGGCTTATTGGGACTGTAGTAAAGGTAATGTCTTTCCTGAATGAATCAGCTGTTTTGAACAAATCATTTGGATAAAGTGAGTCTTTCCTAAATGAATCAACTGTTTTAAACAAATCATTTGGATAAAGGGAGTGTCTTTTCTGAATGAATCAGTTGTTTTGAACAAATCATTTAAATATTTGACTTATTGGGACTGTAGTAAAGGTAATGTCTTTCCTGAATGAATCAGCTGTTTTGAACAAATCATTTGGATAAAGTGAGTGTCTTTCCTGAATGAATCGGCTGTTTTGAACAAATCATTTGGATAAAGTGAGTCTCTTTCCTGAATGAATCAGTTGTTTTGTTTTGAACGAATCATTTGAATGTTTGGTTTATTGATACTAGTAAAGTGAGTGTGTTTCCTGAATGAGTCAGTTGTTTTGAACAAATCATTTGAATAGAGGGAGTGTCTTTCCTGAAAGAATCAGTTGTTTTGAATAAATAAGTTGAATATTTTGTATGTTGAGACTATATTAAAAGGACCGATATCCTGAATGAATCAGTTGTTTTGAACAAATCATTTGAATATTTGGCTTATTGGGACTGTAGTAAAGGTAATGTCTTTCCTGAATGAATCAGCTGTTTTGAACAAATCATTTGGATAAAGTGAGTCTTTCCTAAATGAATCAACTGTTTTAAACAAATCATTTGGATAAAGGGAGTGTCTTTTCTGAATGAATCAGTTGTTTTGAACAAATCATTTAAATATTTGACTTATTGGGACTGTAGTAAAGGTAATGTCTTTCCTGAATGAATCAGCTGTTTTGAACAAATCATTTGGATAAAGTGAGTGTCTTTCCTGAATGAATCGGCTGTTTTGAACAAATCATTTGGATAAAGTGAGTCTCTTTCCTGAATGAATCAGTTGTTTTGTTTTGAACGAATCATTTGAATGTTTGGTTTATTGACACTAGTAAAGTGAGTGTGTTTCCTGAATGAGTCAGTTGTTTTGAACAAATCATTTGAATAGAGGGAGTGTCTTTCCTGAAAGACTCAGTTGTTTTGAATAAATGAGTTGAATATTTTGTGTGTTGGGACTATATCAAAAGTACTGTCTTTCCTGAATGTTTGGAACAAATCCTTTGAGCATTTGGTTTATTCAGACTCTAGTAAAGTGATTCACTTTCAAAAATTAATTAGTTGTTTTAAACAAATCGTTTTATTATTTGGTTCATTGGGACTATAGTAAAGTGATTGTCTCTGCAGAATGAGTCAGTTGCTTTGAACAAATCATTTGAATATTTGGTTCACTGAGACTCTTGTAAAGTGAGTTTTCTTCCTTTTTTGAACAAATCATCAACAATATTTAATATGTTGGGACTCTAGTAAACTGAGTGTTTTTCCTGAATGAATCGATTATTTTGAACAAATCATTTGAGTGATTGGCTTATTGAGACTCTTGTAAAATAAGAGTTTTTTTTTTTAATGAATCAGTTGTTTTTAACAAGTCATTTCAGTGCTAGGTTTATTGAAACTCTGGTAAAGGGAGTGTTTTTCCTAAATGAATCAGTTGTTTTGAACAAATCCATTGAATAGTTGGTTTATAGAGACTCTAGTAAAGCGAGTGTTTGTCCTGAAGGAATCAGTTGTTTTAAATAAATCATTTGAATTTTAAATATTTGAATTGTTCAGTAACACTCTTATCACTTATTTTGTTAAATAAATATCAGTTTTAATGATTTCATAAATGAGTTATTTCATGATAATCAGTAATTGAATTAATCAGTGGATTTGAACAAATCATTTGAATGAATTTGTCAGTGATACACAAACTCAATCATCAGTTCAAGCAAATTATTCCTAAATGATTCTACCTTTATAAACTAATTGATTGAATGACTGACTCAGAGACACACCCTCAGAGTGGTTGTTTTCTTTTTGAAGGTATAGTTAAAATAAATGATCCAATATTTCATAAGTAAGAACAGTTATCTGTATTCATTTATTGCTGAATAATTTATTGTGAAACATATTTCACAAACCAATTTCAAAGTTTCAGGGTTATATTGCAAAAGCAAAAAAAAAAAAGAGAGAAAAATCTGCGTAATGGGAAAACATAGTATTGTTTTAGAGTTGTAAAGCTGTTTAACATTTAAGTGATTAATAAAAAGACTTCAGCGTCTGTATTTGCAAAAACGAAATCCTGCTTCTATCCTGCCGTGGTCTGTTGGGGGAAAAAAAACGGCTCATTCTTGAGTAGATAAAAAGTGTCAGAAACTGTATTACATCCAGTAATCAAATTCCATGAGCAGCTCTATTGCTCCAGCGCTCGTGCCCTCTTTTCATAAACTCACCTTTCGGGTCACAGAGAAAAAAAATTAATTCTACCAGTCCAGAATGAAAGATTTAGACCTGTATAATGTGCTTTTTTCTTATCTGACTTACCTCACGAAACAATCCGTCCTTGAGCGTGTTGAAAACCCCTCGCTCTTGATTTTTGAATATTATATTTTCAGGTCAGGCGCTGGAGGATTATTGCGAATAAATGTGCGGCGTCTGCAGCTGGCATGAATGGATGCTTCAGTGTGCTCGCTGAGCACCTAAAAAAGTCCATTTATGTGCTTTTGTGTGAACATGAGGTACAATTAAAGGGCTTTAATACTGAACTGATTAGAAAGTGAAAAGGCCTGATTGGTGGGGAACAGTTGTACCTGATGATGCTGTGCTGAATGGGGGTTTCTGGGAATAGTGCTGGGTTGGTATTGTTGGGCATATTCTCTTGTAGAGTTTGTGGCCTTCGTGGGATTCTTTTTATTACTTTGACTTAAAATATTTAGACCCTCACATTGCTGCTAAACACTCACATTGAGTGCCACATGCTTAAGTAATAGTAGCTTATTTTATTTTAGAAGACAGTCTTTGGATTTAGCACAGTATTTTTTTTGTATCTTGACGTTTAGAAGCTTTATTCCACCACTGAATATTTATTGCCTCAGAATTGAGAATTTTTATGCATTTTTTCCTTAGAATTGCTTGATATAAACTCACAATTTAGACTGTTTTTCACAAAATCAGACTTTTGTTTTTAGAAATGTTTGATACAAATTGTATACAAACATAGAATTGTGAAATGAAAACTCGAAATTGCAAGTTTTTGCAAATAAAGTTGGAATTTTTAAGATTTAAACTCGCAATTTCAAGGGAAAACGTCTGAGTTCTCTGATTAAAAAGTCTCAATTTGGAAATTTAAAGTCAGAATTGTAATTTATGGCTTATTAAAAAAAATTCCCAGTGATGGGTTGCAGCTGGAAGGGATTCCCCTGCGTAAAACATATGCTGGATAAGTTGGCAGTTCATTCCGCTGTGGTGACCCCAGGTTAATAAACGGACTAAGCTGAAAAGAAAATGAATGAATGAATGAATGTTAGGAAAAAAAATTCATTCATTTGTTCACTTTACTTTGGCTTAATCTCTTATTTATCAGGGGTCACCATGGCGGAATTAACCGGCAACTATTCCAGCATATGTTTTGCGCAGCAGATGCCCTTCCGGCTGAAACCCAGTACTGGGAAACACCCATACACTCTCACACTCATACACTGCGGCCAATTTAGTTCATCCAATTCAATTGTCTTTGGACTGTGGGGGAAACCGGAGCACCCGAAGGAATCCTACGCCAACACGGGGACAACATGCAACTCCACACAGAAATGCCAACTGACCCAGCCGAGGCTCAAACCAGGGACCTTCTTGGTGTGATGCGACCTTTCTGTGTGCTAACCATTGAGCCACTGTGCCACCAGAAATAAAGTTGCAGTTGCATAATATAAATTTGCAACTGTGAGCAAAAAAAATGAAGCTTTTCAATTTATTTATTCAGTGGGGGCTTCTATACTTATGAGATTGTAAAAATTGTTGGAATTTTTAAAAATTAAATATAAATATATAATATTATATATAATATTTTTTATATATATATATATATATATATATATATATATATATATATATATATATATATATATATATATATATATATATATATATATATATATATATATATATATATATATATATATATTATAATTTACTGATTATAACATAGACAAATCAGTCTCCTGGCGACTTTTTTGTTGTCAAAAGCGACAAATCCAGAGACTTTTGCTAATGTTTTTGGAGACTTCTGTGGTGTTTGGAGACTCGAAAGGACGAATCACTCTGCAGTTAGGCCTACTGTCCTCAACGAGCAACGTCTGCTGTAGTGAGCCCCTCTCCCGTCCAAAAGCACTCACAGGCGGTCAGTCTCTCAGTAGCCGCTAAAAAAATGCCGGTTCTTTTTGACTTCGCGCTGAACCAATCCGTGAAAATGATAAACCTTATTAAATCACGGCCGCTAAACACTCGCTTGTTTGTGGTCCTCTGCCAGGAGATGGGGTCAAGGCTTGAACAGCTGCTTCTGTACACTGACAGCATTGATGCAGGAATATCCTGAACTCTGTGACGTCGCCTTTAAGATTCTCTTTCCTGTTGCGTCGACATATTTGTGTGAGGCAGGATTCTCAAAAATGACTGCACTCAAAACGAAATACTGCAATCGTGCACAAATCTAGGATGATTTGAGGCTATGTTTATCAAATATTGAGCCAAGAATTGAGGATCTTTGCAAGGCAAAGCAGGCTCAGGTCTCACATTAACATCACCTACCTGCAAGCTTCTTTAAAAAATGCAGATGATGCTTATTAGGACTAGTAAAAATAACAATAATAAAGCATAAATTAATATCAGAGGTCTGGTGCCAATTCCCAATTACAGCAATAACCTAATAATGATATTAGGCCTTTACTGATGATGATAATAATAATAATATTAATAATAATAATAATAATAATAATAATAATAATAATAATAATAACAACATCAACAGCAACAATAACAATGAAACATGTGACCTCATATAATTATAAAGCAATAGCCTAGTAATGATGATAGGCCCACCTATCGCTACTGATGATGTTGATGATAATAATTATAATAATAATAATAATGTGTGTGTGTGTGGGGGGGGGGGGGGGTGCACTTGGGCCCCAACTGCAATAAACCAGCTTTGGGGGGGCCCAGCTTGCAAAAGGTTGAGAACCCCTGCTGTAGACTATGGAAAAAATATATAGCTTAAAGGGGCTAATAATTTTGTCCCTAAAATGTTTTTTAAAGAATTCAAATCTGCTTTTATTCTAGCCGAAATAAAACAAATAAGACTTTCTCCAGAAGAAAAAAATATTATCAGACATACTGTGAAAATTTCCTTGCTCTATTAAACATTATTTGGGGGATATTTAAAAAAGAGAAGAAAATTAAAAGGGGGGCTAATAATTCTGACTTCAACTGTATATAATATTCAGTGTTGCATATAAATATCTAATATAGCCTATGCATACACATTTATTACACAATACACAAAATTGTGAAATTGTATTTTTTTTCAGAATAACTTGCTCATCTGCACAATCCCTTATTGACTACAAATCCTGATGTAGTGCAGCACAGCCATAACTAAAGGGTTTTACTGTCATGTTCGTCCTCGAGAGCAGATATTAATTTAGCATGAATTGCTATTAGCGTCTATTCTCAAAGCTGACGTTGCAAACCGCTTCTGCACTTAGTGGCCCCAAGAGAAGCAATAACGCTCTGTCAGACACAATCATCTCCATCCACTTATTAAGTCGTACACATCTTCATGCTGTCACTGGAAAAAAAAAAAAAACACATGCGAATACTGCTGCTTCTGGCCATCAGTGCCAGCGACTGTGGAAACAGCGAAGTGTGGGAAGTTGAACATTGTTTAAAGCATTAACCTTCAAACATGTCACTCCAGAGTTTTCAGAGCTTTTAAGTGACTCAATTCTGGTCTGCACACCCACTATGGTGATCTGGAGATGGAAAGGCCAGCGCTGAAGAGCATGGAAAAGCATAGGCGGAAAAATAAAAAACTCTCTCACCAGGAAACCATTTAGTGTTACATTTTCCTACCTGGACTTTAAAGGACACATATCATGAAAATCTGACTTTTGCCAACTTTAAGTGCTATAATCAGTGGCTCAGTGGTTAGCACTGTCACCTCACAGTAAAAAGGTCGCTGGTTTGAGCCCCAGCTGGGCCAGTTGACATTTCTATGTGGAGTTTGCATGTTCTCCTTATGTTGCGTGGGTTTCCTCCGGGTGCTTTGGTTTCCCCCACAGTCCAAAGACATGCGCTATAGGTGAATTGAATGAACTGAATTGAACGTAGTGTATGAGTGTGTGTGAATGTGTGAATCTCAATACTGGGTTGTGTCTGGAAGGGCATCCGCTGTGTAAAACATATGTTGGACTAGTTGGCGGTTCATTCCGCTGTGGTGATCTCCAAAATAAGAGACTAAGCCAAAGGAAAATGAATGAATGAATTGAATTTTCTACAGCAAACAATTTGCTGCATCCCTATCCAAAACTATAGTTGTCTTGTTTTGTCACTGAATCGTTTAGAAAAATGATTTATTGAACTAAGAAGATTCGTTTAGCACTGGACTCTTAAGTGCTAAACGAATCTTCTCATTTGAATAGATCGTTTTAATAAATGATTCAGATTTATTAAAGCAGAAGCAGAATTTATTTATGCCTCAGAACAGCACTGCAGATTTTTGATCCTGAATTAATCTGTTTTTGAACGAATCATTTGAGTCAGTGATTCTTTATAAATATAGACACTTCAGCGCTAAACGAATCTTCTCATTTGAATAGATTGTTTTAATAAATGATTCAGATTTATTAAAGCAGAAGCAGAATACATTTACACCTCAAAACAACACTGCAGTGTTTTGATTTTGAATGAATCTGTTTTTGATCAAATCATTTGAGTCAGTGATTCAGTGATTGATTCATAAAGATTATGAATCAATCACTGACTCAAATGATTTGATCAAAAACAGATTCATTCAGGATCAAAATGCTGCAGTGTTGTGCGGAGTCATAAATATGTTCTGCTCCTGCTTTGATAAATCTGAATCATTTATTAAAAAGATTTATTCATATGACAAGATTCGTTTAGCACTGAAGAGTCTATCTTTATAAATGAGTCACTAAATCACTGACTAAAATGATTTGTTCAAAAACAGATTCATTCAGGATCAAAACACTGCAGTGTTGTTTTGAGGCATAAATATATTCTGCTTCTGCTTTAATAAATCTGAATCATTTATTTAAATAGTTTATTCAAATGAGAAGATTCGTTTAGCACTGAAGAGTCTATCTTTATAAATGAGTCACCAAATCACTGACTAAAATGATTTGTTCAAAAACAGATTCATTCAGGATCAAAACACTGCAGTGTTGTTTTGAGGCATAAATTTATTCTGCTTATGCTTTAATAAATCTGAATCATTTATTTAAATAGTTTATTCAACTGAGAAGATTCGTTTAGCACTGAAGAGTCTATCTTTATAAATGAATCGCCGAAACAGTGACTCAAATGATTTGTTCAAAAACAGATACATTTAGGGACAAAACGCTGCAGTTTTCTGAGGCGTAAATATATTCTGCTTCAGATTTATTAAAGCAGAATCATTTATTAAAAGAATTTATTCACAAGAGAAGATTCGTTTAGCGCTGAAGTGTCTATATTTATGAAGGAATTACCGAATCACTGACTCAAATGATTTAATCAAAAACAGATTCATTTAGGATCAAAACACTACAGTGTTGTTTTGAAATCTGAATCATTTATTAAAATGATTTATTCAAAAGAGAAGATTCGTTTAGCACTGAAGTATCTATTTTTATGAATGAATCACCGAAACACTGACTCATATGATTTGTTCAAAAACAGATTCATTGAGGGACAAAACGCTGCAGTATTCTGAGGCCTAAATATGTTCAGCTCCTGCTTTGATAAATCTGAATCATTTATTAAAATGATTGATTCAAATGAGAAGAATCATTTAGCACTGACGTGTCTATCTTTATGAATGACTCACTGACTCAAGTGATTTGTTCAAAAACAGATTCATTCAGGATCAAAACGCTGCAGTGTTGTTCTGAGGTGTAAATATGTTCTTCTCCTGCTTTGTATTCGACTATTTTCATTGGCAAAACAGATAAAAGACAAACTTTTGCCCAAAATGTAACTCACTCAATAATAACTTGTTTGTTTGATGTTTTATAAATCAATATAACATTTGTGACAGAACTCGCAGTGATATCTGAGAAATCAACACTCTTTCCTTTATAAATAGGAAAAACACAAACCCATACAGGGCTATTATTTGCTTTCATAACTACAATTAAAGACTCATTCTAACAGCATACTAATCACAGTCAATGCTTTTGGAAGATGTGTTTTTGTTTGTTTTTTTGCACAGTGAGAGACACTATCAAAATTGTCAGCTCACACAACAACAATTAAGATATCATCCCTGATGATAATTATCACACACTCCTAAAAGAGCGACTGAATGCAACAGCAAGTGAACCAGAAAATAAAACAAAGATCTGTATGAAGAGATTAATAATGATGTTAGCGTTTAGCATTCTGCGTTGCTTTTCAGTGTGACACCACATGACTCTCCAGCATTTCTGCACGCACAAACGCTTTTAAGTCACTCATTATTCCGCTTTTCATAAGATGTAAAATAAATCTCTGGTGCCCTCAGAATGTGTCTGAAGTTTCAGCTCAAAATACCCCACAGATCATTTATTATAGCTTGTCACATTTGCATACATTTGCATTAAAATGCAAATGCGCTGCTGCTTTCTAGAAGAGGGCGGAGCCTTTACCAAAGACGACAGAATACACAAATATGTAAGGGTGTCACTCGTATAGTTTTAAATGGGGAGAGATGTAATGGTTAATATAATCTCTCTAGTAAACAAAGACACGCCTTCAAGAACAGGAGCCAATCATCGATCGCTAGGCCTACACGGAATCTGTGCGCGCAGATTTTTAGCCCATCATTGCGTCTATGTATTTACTTACTATTATTATTACTATTATATTATGATTATATAATATTATTATTAGTACTTACTAGTATTTATTTCACTAATATTAATGTGATATAATAATAGTAATATTAATATGTTGATATGATTTATTTACAATACAGTTTGTAAAGTAATATTTTCTGTCTTTTAGTAGATATATTGCATGGGAGAGTTAGAAAGTTGCTTTGTTTAGCAAATAAGTGGATCTAATTGGATTTGCATCGTAAACTTTAAATAAAAGTTACAAATGTATTATTTTTATTAGTAACTAAATAGTTTTAGTTATGATACTCCTAAAATTATTCTGCATAAATCTGCAGATTTTTTTACAAAATTCTCAGCAGAAATAGCAAAACATGTCCGCAGATTCTGTCTGGCCCTATCGATCGCTATACAGTAGATTTACTATGGACCCTTTTCACATTTCCGGGTTTCTCAGTAGCGGAAGTCGTCATAGTTCAAGACTTTCAGAAAAAGGATGTGAGATTGATAACGACAGAAGAGAGAACATCAAATTTACTGTCCTGCATTACAAACGCCTCAGACAAGTGGTAAGTCATTCATTCATTCATTCATTCATTCATTCATTCATTTTAATCAGGGGTCGCCACTGTGGAATGAACCGCCAACTTGTCCAGCATATGTTTTATGCAGCAGATGCCCTTCCAGCTGCAACCCAATACTGGGAAGCACCCATACACTCTTTATTTAGCTTATTCAATTCACATATAGTGCATGTGTCTGGACTGTGGGGGAAACCGGAGCAGCCTGAGGAAACCCACACCAACATGGGGAGAACATGCAAACTCCACACAGAAATGCCAACTAACCCAGCCGGCGTTAGAACCAGCGACCTTCTTGCTGTGAGGCGATTGTGCTACCCACTGCGCCACCGTGATGCCACAAGTGGTAATCCGTTTTTTGTAATTTGATGCAAAGATGATATAATACATACATAAATGCATATAAATTTACATAGTTTAAAAGAAATCTAAATATTAAAAACTTTCAAGGATTTAAGATGGTGGTGACTGTTAAATGCGTCATAACAGTCTAGTGAAATTCAGTGGGGGAGGGGCTCGGTCCAGATGTGTGTTTTAAAGACAGTTTCTGCAGCTTCGTTTTTATGAAACCAAGCATACTGGAATCTCAGTGAATACTTGCCTCACAGACATGAGAAATACATACACATAAAGCTTGAAATCTCTACTTTTAAATAAACCAACTACACTTGATTAAACATTTTCTGGTTTTGTAATATGTGTAAACGCTGTGTGAAATGATTTGGTCTTGTCTATCTTCATAATTTCCCGCCTTCGCCATTAAAGGTCCCGTGAAGTGCTTTGAAATGTGCATTTTTTTTTCATGTTTGATGTGATCTCTGAAAACTGAAACACGAAGAAAGGGTGGGACATAGTGTAGCTCCTCCCCTTTAAAAAAACAGCCAATAGAGTTTTGTTGTATCACCGCTCTGCCTGTGAGTGGTTAAGCTTAAGCGCATCAAATGAAAAGCAAATGAGAAGCGTCTTGAAGGGGGCGGGGCATATAAAATACTAAAGAACATCTGATTGGTTATGATTTGATGAGAAACAGAAGTATGAGATGACGTTAATAAAATAATATTAATAATAATAATAATAATAATAATAATAATAATAATAATAATAATAATTCCTTACATTTATATAGCGCTTTTCTGGGCACTCAAAGCACTTTACACATAGGGGGGAATCTCCTCATCCACCACCCAAAACTATTTATCCCTTTAGGTGGAAGTGACAAACTACAAGCTTTACATGTTTATATCAGTTTTCTATCTTCTAAACGTAAATTTTGTCACTGTTTTGGAGCACACTAGCTTATAGATATCTTAAAAACTATAAATTCTGATACTAACATCTAAAAAAACTTAAATTTCATTGGACCTTTAAGTGCAAATCACAGCAATTACTGGTACGCCCACTTGCAACTTGTAAACAGTTGTCTTTTTAGAAGGATTTTTGCCACCAGGAATAAGTTGGAGATTACTACAGGAGACCAGCGCAATTAGACGTGTCTTCATTCTGAGGATGATAATGTGTAAAGCCTCATTCACATTAGCAGTGACTTTGTAGCTGCCTGTCGCTCTGGGTGGCGATTGAAACCATTGGGCGTTTCCACCTTGAGGTTGCTTTGGTAAAGTTTATGGTGATATTCACAGTGAGCGATTGAGTTTATGTGCCGTTGTTCAGAGAAAACACTAAATATGAATGGAATTAGTACATAAAACACTTAATTAAACGTCTGTTCAAGTTTTAGAAACAACAAATAATAACTTGACTTCTAGTTGATCATTTGGTATCAGAAGTAGCTCATATGAAAGGCAAAGGCCTCTAGATTACGCTTATTTTACCAAAATAAAATATGATCATGCCTTGATTTTGAATTATTTAATTAGGACAGTAAGATCTGACTTTGCTTAGATAAAAGTCTTGTCACTTAACAGAAATAATGTACAGTTTAGAATATAAAGTCATGGTGCAGTGGAAACAGAATGAATATTGTGTCTGACTCCCATGAGCTTGGAGGACTGTGTCCATACATCTCTGCAATGACTCAAATAACTGATTAATAAAGTCATCTGGAATGGCAAAGAAAGCGTTCTTGCAGGACTCCCAGAGTTCATCAAGACTCTTTGGACTCATCTTCAATGCCTCCTCCTTCATCTTACCCCAGACATGCTCAATAATGTTCATGTCTGGTGACTGGGCTGGCCAATCCTGGAGCACCTTGACCTTCTTTGCTTTCAGGAACTTTGATGTGGAGCCTGAAGTATGAGAAGGAGCGCTATCCTGCTGAACAATTTGCCATCTCCTGTGGTTTGTAATGTAATGGGCAGCACAAATGTCTTGATACCTCAGGCTGTTGATGTTGCCATCCACTCTGCAGATCTCTTGCACGCCCCCATACTGAATGTAACCCCAAACCATGATTTTTCCTTCACCAAACTTGACTGATTTCTGTGAGAATCTTGAGTCCATATGGGTTCCAATAGGTCTGCAGTGTTTGTGATGATTGAGATGCAGCTCAACAGATGATTCAACAAAAAAATCTACCTTCTGCCACTTTTCCAAATGATCAACTAGAAGTCAATGTATTGTTTGTTGCTTTTACAACTGGGATCGACAAGACTTTTGTCAGGTAGTGTAGACAGGATCACATGAGCTCTACTCATGCTCCTATTCGCTGTCGCTCAAGAAAGTCGCTCTTCGTTGGCATAAAGTTGAAGAATTCTCAACTTTGTTGCATTGCTTGACATTTCCACCTTGTTGCCGATGGTTGCTGTCGCTCACGTTGACAGAGGTTACCAGAAGTCGCTGACTCCTCGTTGAAATGAATGGTCGCTTGTAATAAAACGTAAGTTAATTTATTAATTTTCCTTCAGCTTAGTCCCTTTATTTATCAGGGGTTGCCAAAGCGAAATGAATCGCCAACTAATCCAGCATGTTTTACACAGCGGATGTCCTTCCAGCTGCATCCCAGTACTGGGAAACATTCACACACATCCACTACACCCAATTTAGCTTATTCAATTCACCTATAGCGCATGTCTTTGGACTGTGGGGGAAACCAGAGCACCCGGAGGAAACCCACACTAACACAAGGAGAACATGCAAACTCCACACAGAAATGCCAACTGACTCAGCCGGGACTCGAACCAGCGACCTTATTGCTGTGAGGTGACAGTGCTAACCACTGCGCTATTGTGTTGCTCCAACATGTAACTTAATAATTCTAATTACATAGTTTAATTGATAGAATAGCATCTGATTGTGTCCTCCAACATCCATAAAGAAATTTGGTGTTGTGATGCAGTTTTTTATTTGATTGGAAGGTTTAGTATTTTTTAACAGCAAAAATGCATTAAATATCATGATCTTTCAGATGTGTTTTCCTAAATGCTTGTGGTTTGCATCCAGTAGTGTTTTTCTGTCACTCCCGGTGTGATGTTCACTACGCATCTGCTTTTTAATTGTTGATCTTGATCTGTGGCCTCAGAGAGATGGAGTTTTCTCAGCGGCGGTGAATGAAAAACAGCCGTCACTTCAGTTATTATGAGCTTCAAGGCTAGTGAAGGATCTGCTTCAAAAGGAGATGCTTAAAATAGACCATAAGGCGTTTTGGTTTTTGTAAATGGCTTTTTTTTTCTTTCTCTCTCTCTTTCTCCTCAAATCATCCTCCCACTCCGGTAAAATGCATTCCTAATCAGCCAGCGAGTCCGAATATTCAAGAGTTAGACGAGCACTGGATTTATTTCTTTGCAGTGTTGATTTAGCATGAACACAGAATGACTTTACTCTAATAGACTGAAATTTATTTATTTATTTATTTATTTATTTATTTATTTATTTATTTATTTATTTATTTATTCATTCATAATCATCATCATAATCATCATCATCATCATCATCATCATCATAACAATACATTTTATTATTATTATTATCATCATTATTATTAATAATAATAACAATAATAACAATAATAATCATAATATTAATAGTAATAATAATACATTTTAATAATTAAATTATAATTTACCTCACATTTCAAATCTAATAATAATAACAATAATTAAAATACACTGTTTGAATGTTATTATTAATTATATAAGATATTGATATATTATATAATTAAGAATGTATTAAGAATGTATTAAGATATATTAAGAATGGCATATACAATAATAATAATAATACTAAATAATACCTTACATTTATAAAGCGCTTTTCTGGGCACTCAAATCGCTTTACACATGGGGGGTTGGGGGGGGGGGGGATCTCCTCATCCACCACCAGTGTGCAGCATCTACCTGGATGACGCGACGGCAGCCATTTTGCGCCAGACCCCACACCACACACCAGCTGATTGGTGGAGAGGAGACAGAGTGATTAAGCCAATTATGGTATGGGGATGGTTAGGAGGCCATGATGGACAGAGGCCAGTGGGCAGATTTGGCCAGGATGCCGGGGTTAAACCCCTACTCTTTTTAGAAGGACATCCTGGGATTTTTTTTAAGACCACAGAGAGTCAGGACCTCGGTTTAACGTCTCATCCGAAAGACGGCGCTCACTGAGCAGTATAGAGTCCCCGTCACTATACTGGGGCATTAGGACCCACACAGACCGCAGGTTGGGCGCCCCCTGCTGGCCTCACTAACACCACTTCCGGCAGCAACTTAGCTTTTCCATGTGTCTCCCATCCAGGTACTGACCGGGCGCAGCCCTGCTTAGCTTCAGTGGGCGACCATGTGAGAGTTGCAGAGAGCTAGCTTTACAATAGTAAACTGTAACTACATATTTATTACATTTTCAATCAAATATTAATAATAATAATCATCATCATAATCATAATAATTTCAGATAGCATATTCCATTGTAAACCGTAACTACATATTTAATAAAATGTACAATCTAATAATCAGATTTATAATAGTAATACATTTTATTATTATTATTAATATTATTATTATTATTATTATTATTATTATTATTATTATTATTATTATTATTATTATTATTATTATTATTATCATTATTATTATTATTATAATTATTAATATTAATAATTCAGGATAGCATATACAAGTCAACTGCAACCTCATACTTCGTAAATTTACAATCGAATTATAATCACAATAATCATAAAAAAACATTATTAATAATAATATTAAAATCAATTCAGAATAGCATATACAATAGTAAACTATAACTACATATTTAATAGATTTTCAATCTAATAATAATAATTAAAAATAATAATAATAATAATAATAATAATTCAGGATAGTGTAAAATATAGTAAACTAAATTTACAATTTAATAATAATAATAATCATAATAATACACTGTTTTAATATTATTATTATTAATAAAATAAATTCAGAATAGCATATGTAATAGTAAACTGTAACTGAACATATTTCATAAATTTTCAATCTAATAATAATAATAATTTGTAATAACTTGTTTTTAATTTAAAATTATTATTATTATTATTATTAATATTATTATTATTATTATCATCATCATCATCATTATCAATGTTTTTACTATTATTAATAATAATTCAGGATAGCATATACAGTACCATAGTAAATTACATTTACCATACATTTACAGTCTAATAATAATAATAAAAGACATGTTTTAATATTAGTTCAGAATAGCATATACAATACACTATAAAACCCATTAGTCAACTTTATTAAATGAAATGAGTGTAGTTAACTCAAAATTTACTGAAAGGTAATTCTACTCATTTGAAAAGAGTTTTGAACTCCGTGTTGAAGGTAATGAGTTAATTAATACCTCATTACTTCAACTGAAATGGATTAGGTTCACAGTACTCATCTAGATTAGTTTTTTTTAACTCAAATGGTTTGTAGCAATCGGTTTCCTTAAACAGTTTGAGTTGCCTTAACTTACTGGGGTTTACAGTACTCAGTTGGTTTGAGTTTTCTTCATTTATTGGGTTTTACTTTGCACAAATTGCTTCGTTTACTCAAATAGATTAAGTTCACAGTACTTATTAGGATTAGTTTTTGAACTTAAATGGTTTGTTGCAATCGATTTCCTCAAATGGTTTGAGCTACCTTAACTTTTTGGGTTTTACAGTGTAGTAAACTACAACTGTATATATTAAATAAATTTTCAATCTAATAATAATAATAATAATAATAATAATAATAATAATAATAATAATAATAATAATAATAATAATAATAATACATAGTTTTATTATTATTATTATTATTATTATTATTATTATTATTATTATTATTATTATTATTTCAGATAGAATATACCATAGCAAACTAACTACATTTTTAATACAATTTGCAATATAAAATTAATAATAATAATTATTATTATTATTATTATTTCAATAATAATAATAATAATAATAATAAATTATATAATAATAAATTCAATCTGCCATTTAATTTGTTACTGAAACGAGTGTAGTTATTTGCACAAACATTTAATATGATAACATTTCTAAATATTATGATCTAATACAAACACATGCGTGACTGTAGGTGTAGACGTGTCATTCATCGCCATGACATTTTCTTTCAATCCCGCAACTTTTTTCTTTTTCATTTCCGACTTGAAATTACATTTCCGATGCGCACCTATTCAACGTTGTCTCAGACTTTAGGGAGCCCACCTTTATATTTTGATATATATACATATGAAAAAGCCGACTTCTTTTCAACAGAAAGAAGATTTGAGATTCAAGTGCGACATCAGAAATGACAGCGATGGAAAGAGTCCAGACAGGAAGAGATGAAAAAAAGAAAGTCTGAGACAGCTAGAGGTGGGCTTTTTTTTTTCATCTACATTCACCCCGGGGGGGATCACAAGAACTCGCTGGACAAAACACAGCATGATAATGGCTTCAATCAGAATGCAGATTTATTTATTTTTTTGCTCTGGGTCTGTCAGCGCTGTCGCTTGTCTTCTGGCCGGTGTTTACCTGTCCAAACCGATCACCTTCTGTCTGACGCATCAGGACTGACACTGTGGGTGAAAGAGGACCTGAAGGACACCTTTATTTAGCAGTACAGGGTCAAAACTGGGGAAACTGCAGGCACATAGCTGGCAAAGTCTAGAATTTGTCCCCTATATGAGGTAATTTGTCTCATTTTTGACAGTATGCCATCATAAATTGTAAAGATAACCGATAGAAGAAGGCTTTATGACATTTAATTTGTAATTATTCAAATGGACAAATTCTGAGTGAGGAAATGAGCTGGCCAGATTGTTATTTGCCTATATGCTTATCTCATGTGGCCATCATTTAAAAAAAAATAAAGTGAGGCTGTGGGAAGAAACCCGGAAGTATAGGATCAGCACTGTAAACATTACAATAACATACTGCGGACTACAAACCTCCAGTTGTTGCCATGATTTCAGTGCAGATGGGGTGTAACCATCACATTAATATCATTCAGTTCAGTTTAATTTAATTAATTTAAAGCATATTAGGCATCAAACAAAATCACAATCTCTTTAAGAGTAATAAGCTTAAGGCCCAATCCCAATTCTATTTTTGTACCCCTACCCCTTCCCCTTCCCCTTGGCCCTTACAACCGAGGGTTAAGGGGAAGGGCTTCAAAACTTACCCCTAAGAATTGGGACAGCACTTCAACACCTGCACACGTCATCATATGTCATCACAATCTCTTGCTTCATATGAGATCAGACGATCGCGACTGCTGCAGTTATTCCAGTAGTGTTATTTTGTGGTGTTTATCTTCAGGAGATCACTGAAGGCATATATTATGTTATCATAATGATCTAATGTGGCAATAAGATCGTAACTGTACTGTGCATTTACACAGTGGCCGTATTCATCAATGTAAACACACCAAAAGCAACATTAACATTATAGCAGACACTGTAAAAAGCTCATTTTCAGCCACTAGACTGCTCTGACAGGGTATTCGAGTGACAGAATGTTGTAGGACTGCTGTACAGGAGTTATTATTAGGGATTATAGATCGCGAAATTTAGCGTTTTTTTTTTGCGTTTTTTTTAAAAGCATGACCGTAAAACATGAACCCGGTTATGAATATAATAAAACATGTGTTTGTTTGTCGTAAAAATTCGTAAAAATGACAAAAAATACTAATTTGTGGATCTCCTTACTTCCGGGTTCAGCGATACTGCCGTTGTGGCTGGTGTATTCTGGGAAATATTCTTACCCCTCCGTTTCAAGTGTGGTCCTGGAAAATCTTCGTTCGAAGGGGTGTATAGCCCTTGCCCTTAGCCCTACGCCTTCAAGCTAAAGAGAATTGGGACAGCCCTACCCCTTGGCGGGCATGCGCAAAACGAGGGGTAGGGG
Source organism: Danio kyathit (assembly GCA_903798195.1). NCBI lineage: Eukaryota > Metazoa > Chordata > Actinopteri > Cypriniformes > Danionidae > Danio > Danio kyathit. The sequence goes on from LR812525.1 coordinate 13,743,368, forward strand.
TAAGGGGAAGGGCTAAGGGGTAGAATTGGGATTGGGCCTAAGTGTCCTCCTATAGGCTTCAGTTTATAGCACCAGGTAAACACCATGGGGACGTGTTTAAGAACGTGTTCAACAGTACTTAAATGTTAGCAAGAAATTAACGTCTTTCAGTACCAAAATTCCGTATTGTGACAAGTCTAATATAGTAAAAGAATCAGTTCATTAACTTGAGTTTGATAAATGGCATCTAAAACGTGTGTTTGGGAAAGAAAACGTTAGCTAACTAGTGTCATTTCCTCTAACTTAGCTAAAAATCAGGTCTGATATTCCTTTTTATTTTCACTTTCCATTCAGAACGGACCTTCGGGTCAAAAAGCGGTGAAATGATAAATTTGTGTCGCTTTCTCTCCGCTGATAAGATATACAGCCAGGTCACAGACGCCGTTCATGAGTGACTCCAGGTGATACTTCCAGGTTTCTTCCCACGTAAAATGGCGACCATGTGAAATCAGTCTATAGGCTACTGTTTTTAAAGGTCCTGTGCGGGGGCGGATCTAGGGGTGGGGCCACAGAGGCACCGGCCACCGTTTAAATCGGCATGGCCCCTGTTGTGCCCCTCTCCTCAAAGTCATTGCTGATTTATATCAAAGCTCGGACATAAAGATGTGATTTAATTCATGTCGAACGCCGGGGATACCCGTTACTTCAGCTATTTTTTCTTGTATGATGAGTGTTTTCATCCCTGCAGAAACAGGGATTAAAATTGTCACAATAATGCTTGCCATACAGTTCGCTTTTAAAACGGACCAAAATTGATAGTCATATGCGAGTAGACTAAACGTCATTCGTTGATCATTCGTTGACCAGAGTTACAAGGTTTATTTTCTGCGATTCCGCTCATAGCTGTCATATATGCGTTATATTAAATTACCATTTTGAGCTGTTATGTCAACGGTAAAGGTGCGCTTTATGGCGAAATCGTTAGTGAAAGCAAAGATGGCTTCTGTCGTTAACAGTGCAACACGGACACTTTCTGTTTAAAATTGTGTGGCTGACCACACATCGTCACCTTGGAATTATAAGGTGCTATCTGACATTTTTGTCAGAATTGAGTTATTGACATATTCTTATCAATTGACAACTTATTTACATTATAGGATGTTTTTTTATAAGTTGTTTACATTTTAAGACATTTTATTTAAAAAACAAATCTTACACACATACTGTTTGCTATGGAATGCAAAAACTTTGAAGATCAATATCTCAAAATCATTCAGAACGCAGATAGAACCTTATAATTCCATGGTGACGACATGCCAATGAATACCATAAATATTGACCGAATATTCATGTAAATTGCCTGTATTGGACACCATTGCTCAGTTTGCCAGTGTCAATTTGTTAAAAATCAGTGCAACACGGATTCTCAAGCCAACTTTTCGCATCGCTTCCAGCTGACACCTGTGTGTGACGGCTAATGTATTCTGTACGTCGAGCCTTCAAGCCCCGCTGCGTCACAAACATAAGGATGATGGGAGTGTAGATTAATGGGGAAATACGCCGAGTTTCCATCATCCTCTGCGTGTCAGGACTGCGCTCTAACCAACTGTTTAATACCACGCATTGGGCTCGGAAACGCCACACGTCTTGGCACATGGAAATGAGCGGAGCTTGTTAAAAGAGTAAAGCTGGGATGAAAAGTTATCAGCGGCACACATCGCTTCTCTGAGGATGGGCAATTCATCAAATGTTTTGCCAAGGTATTTGCCAGCTCGACAGGGCAACTTCGATGCAAGGTGTAGTTTCAACGTTGTGAATGAAGGGACTTTAACCCTCCTGTTTTCTTATCATTCTAAATACACCAGTCCAAAAAATGAAATGCCTTAAATAAGTATTTTAATTTAATTTTCATTTTCAATTTCATTTATTTTAGCATATTAGCATATTGGAATGATTTCTGAAGTGTTGTGTGATTTTAATAATGCTGAATATTCAGCTTTATATTTGCATGAATATTTACATGAATAAATTACATTTTAATGTGTGTTCTATATGTCTTCGAATTCTGTGTAGATCGTTTGCCCTTCGGGTCCAAAAAATGAAACGACTTAAACAATTATTGTAAATAAAGAATAATTTAATATAATTTAATTTAATTTAATTTATTAATTTTCTTTTCGGCTTAGTCCCTTTATTAATCCAGGGTCGCCACAGCGGAATGAACCGACAACTTATCCAACACATATCGTTTTATGCAGCGGATGCCCTTCTAGCCGCAACCCATCTCTGGGAAACATCCATACACTCTCATTCACACTCACACTACAGATAATTTTAGCATACCCAATTCGCCTATACCGCATGTCTTTGGACTGTGAGGGAAACCGGAGCACCCGGAGGAAACCCACGCAAATGCAGGGAGAACATGCAAACTCCACACAGAAACGCCAACTGACCCAGCCGAGGCTCAAACCAGCAACCTTCTTGCTGTGAGGCGACAGCACTACCTACTGCACCACTGCGTCGCCCTAATTTAATTTTGTTTTGTTTTGTTTTAAAATTTTATTTTATTTTATATTATTTACATTTTTATTTTTACATTTTAAAGCATATTTGAATGATTTTTGAAGTATTGTGTTATTCTAATAATGCTGAATATTCAGCTTTATATTTGCATTAATATTTACGTGAATTAATTACATTTAATGTGTATTTTATGTCTTCGAATTCTGTGTAGATCATTCACCCTTCAGGTCCAAAAAATTAAACAGCTGAAAGAATTATTTTAGATAAAGAATATATTTATTTAATTTAAATTACATTTTTTTAATTTAATTTAATTTAATTTTATTTAATTTAATTTTATTTTATTTTATTTTATTTTATTTTAGCAAATTAGCATATTTGTATGATTTCTGAAGTATTGTGATTTTAATGATGCTGAATATTCAGCTTTATTTTTGCATGAATATTTACATGAATTAATTACGTTTTAATGTGTATTGTATATGTCTTCAAATTCTGTGCAAATTGTTCGTCCTCCGGGTCCAAAAAATTAAACGCCGTAAAGAATTATTTTAAATAAAGAATTATTTTATTTTATTTTTTTTTATTTTAATTAGACAAATCAGCATATTAGAATGATTGAAGTATTGTGTAATTTTAATAATGCTGACAATTCAGCTTTTCATTAATTCATTCATATCCTTTTCAGCTTAGTTCCTTTATTAATTCGGGGTCGCCGCAGCAGAATGAACCGCCAATTTATCCAGCACATGTTTTATGCAGCGGATGCCCTTCCAGCTGCAACCCATCTCTGGGAAACATCCATACACACTCATTCACACTCATACACTATGGACAATTTAGCCTACCCAATTCACCTGTACCGCATGTCTACCACGCAAACGCAGAGAGAACATGCAAACTCCACACAGAAACGGCAACTGACCCAGCTGAGGCTCGAACCAGCGACCTTTTTGCTGTGAGGCGACAGCACTACCTACTGCGCCACTGCGTTGCCTTAAGCTTTACATTTTCAGGAATAAATTACATTTTAATGTGTAATTATGTGTTTTGCCAAGTTATTTGCCAGCTTCTCAGAGCAAGTTTGATGCAAGGTATGGTTTCTGTAACCTTCTGAATGAAGGGATTTTAACCTTCCTGTTGTCTTTCGAATTCTGTATGCACCGTTCGCTCTTCAGGTCAAAAAAATGAAACACCTTCATTAAATATCGAATATTAAGCAGCTAAATTTAATTTTAATCCTCAATTGTGTTTTGCATGAAGAAACAACGTCATCTTCATCACAAGGTCTGAGAATATTTAGGTTTTCATTCCTTCATTCATTCATTTTCTTTTCAGCTTAGTCCCTTTATTAATCTGGGGTCGCCACAGCGGAATGAACTGCCAACTTATCCAGCATATGTTTTACTCCGTGGATGCCCTTTTAGCCAAAACCAAACACCGGGAAACACCCATACACTCTTGCATTCACACACATATATACAGCCAATTTAGCTTATTCAGTTCATTATTGAAAATGTTTTACAGTATGCGATAATCCAGTTTTGCACAAGTTTAATTCACACCTTTAGATGGAAATATACCTCTTGGCTGCCTTTCCCTAACACTTCTCATAATGTTTTGTTTCATATTAAACTGTAGAAATTCATAAAAGTGTAAATGAATGGCGAAGAAACTCTCATTTGTGTGTCAACTATCCCTTTAATGGCTTTCTTTCACTTCACAAGGAATTAAATGAAGGAATATTTTATCCACCGTTTGGACTCTCATTCAGAAGATCCAATGGTGAGATACTCAAATCTGTTCCGATGCGAAAACAAGCTTGCTTTAGCAAATTTCCTTTTAACAAATGTTCATTTTTGTCAGAACTGTTCCTTTAAGGATGATCCGTGATGTCTTCTTTCATGAATAGAAGACACATTCTCTATGATTGCACTTTAATGTGACTTTGACCGTCATCCACCAGTTAATTTGATTGCAGTCGGTTGTGGCAGAGGTACCGCTGCTCTGATTTGGAAAGATTTGATTCTTTTGTGTGTGTGTGTGTGTGTGCTTAAGAAAGTGTGACTGCTTTCTCTTGTCTTCAGTGCATGCAATTCATTCTTTGAATTCCTAAATGCTAGTGGCAGAGAAAAGGGAAAGCGTGTGAAGGTGCGTCCTGAATGCAAATAAAGACCTCTCTCCTGGCGTATCTCTATAGCGAGGATGGGCTCGTTCTTAACTCTTATCTTGCTAACTATGTCAAACGATTAGTGACTGCCTACATCCACAGAGGTACGAGTCTGTCAGCGAGTGTTGAGCAAACTCTCTCACCTCTGTCCCAGAATTCATCCTCACCTGAATCTCAAACACCGTCTTTTAGTTAAATTATATGCACATTGTTGAAGCAAACACAATGAATACATAAGTGCTGCAGGGATGATTCATTTGTTGTAGGACAGGTAATTTGAATTTTTAGCAACAAAGCTCAAATTAAACCTGATTCAAAGAGTCACGAGTAGGGTTGGGTAGCAAAACCTGATGCCATTATGGCACTGATACCTATGTAACCGGTATGCACCGGACAGAATCAGCATATGAATATTGGTGCCTAAGTTTGGTGCCAGAAATAAAGGTATATGAGCTGTTACTGGGGCAGAACCTTTTTAAAAGGTCCATATTTGTACCTGAAGGGTCCATAATGGTACCTCAGAAGTGCTTTTTAGGTACATTTAGGTGCTAATATGTTCCTTTGAGGTACCACTGTGGACACTTTGGGTACAAATAGGTATCCGCAGTGACAGTTCCTCTACCTTTATTCTTGAGAGTGCATCCAAGCAACCAACTCAAGGTTTTTCTATTAAAAGATCCATCTGGCACCAAAATTTTAAGAGCAAAGGCGGATAAAACAACAAGAATCCCCGCAAACCCTCTCAGACCATTAAAAAAACATACTGAAAAGACAGTGTACAATCAATACGATTCTGTAGCAGCATTGTTCTTCACAAAGGTCAGAAAAAGGTTAGCAAGTAGTATAGAATCTATTAGTTGATCCCTCAAAGACCATCAGAGCTTTCTTAGCGGCATATTAAATGAGGTGAAGGGGAAATAAGGTGAGAAATCTTTACATTTATTCAAAATCAGCCTCCTGGCATGAGGTGTAGCGAAAACAACATCAGACTGGGATTTCTCAGAATATCATCTCGACTAACAACCCCAAATGAGAGTGTCAGCATTGTTAGCGAAATAAACCATCTAAGTATTTTGAGAGAAGCTCCCAAAAACTGAACACCCACATTCTAGTAACTTCAGACATGAGGTAAAACATAAGGTTCAAAAGGGAAAATCTAATTTAATCTTTGTCAATACAATACAATCCGGCCACGGGAGTGACAGAAGTATTTTTTACTAGTCTCAGTACAGCACTGATAATGTTTTTAGATCGTGTGCATTGCTTTATTAGTAAATCATTTGTTTTCATTAGTGTACCTACAGGAGTGCCAGATAGAAAAGGAGGTGTGTTAAAGCACATTGTTGTCATGTTTCTATTTTGAGGCTACTATTTTGAGGCCTTGCCATTGACCTGCTCTAATGGCACAGTTTTTTTGTATTATTTAAAAGGAGGGTCCAAAAAGTAAATACATATAGCTTATTACAGACGCAGGGATGTGCAGCAGCACAGTAATATATTTAAATATGAAAATTTAAAGGATTCAATTGTAAAACATCGTTATTGTTTACACACATATATACTGTATATATATATATATATATATATATATATATATATATATATATATATATATATATATATATATATATATATATATATATATATATATATATGCCTTCTGTACCTCAGGTGACTAAAGGGAATTAGAGACTTTAATGTACGTTACACCCTGAACACACCCATAACTCATTTCAAGAGTTCACACTTAGCTGATGATTGATTATAAAGCTTGTTTGCATGCTGTCCCGGGAAAGAGCCCTAAGCTCATAAGATCATCGAGCCCGGGGCTCCCTCCCGTTTGCAAGGCGAGAGGAGAGTTTGAGCTCAGGTAGATCTCTTGAACTCCCCTTCTGTAGTAGCTAATGAATAGATAGTGATTGCTCTTAAGAGATAAGTACTTACTAGGAGCACGTCTATGGTGCAGATTTAGATTAGTCAATTAACTTAAGTTGCATGTTTTTGGACAGTGGGAGGAAACCGGGGAACTCGGGGAAAACTCACGTGAGCACGGGGAGAACGTGTAAACTCTGCACAGAAACATCAGCTGGCTTGATAAGGACTAGGCCTAGTGACGTTCTTGCTGTGAGGCAACAGTGTAAACCACTGGGCCACCGTGTCACTCATCTAGGAAAGGAGGAGGAGTGTAGGGGTGACAGGGGGATTTTTCAAAACGAAGATGGCTGTTAGGAACTTAGGGTATTTCTTGTGGCCTGGGAATCGTCTGATTGGTGAATCATGAATTGGATAATGCGGGACTAGCCGCAAGCAATCATAAGCACGTGATCCTCTCCAAATTAGTTTAAAAATAAACTTCACTAAGTGAATAAGGACAACCCTTTTAGAACATGCAACAGGCACGCTGACTTTTCTTCCTGTTCTTCAAATAGCAAAAGTGGATTTGTACATGCTATAAGTGCGCTTATATGCGCTTTAGACTATGTGCTTAGATCGTTAAAATAAAGCCCTATTGGTTGGGTTTAGGGAAGGGTTTAGCTCATTTATTCACTGGTGTAGGTGATCAGTACAACAAGCCCCGCCTTCTCATAGACGTGTACAACAAGGACGTGTATCTGAAACTCACAACAAAACACATTCTAAGTACTTCAGATTCACAAAATTGTAGACTACACCTTCTAGTGGATTTGTCATCTGAAACGTGCAACGAAACCTACCCGGAGCAACGTATTTTAGGTTTCACAAAAATGTAGACTGCATCCTCTAGTGGATTTGTCATCTGAAACGTGCACTGAAACATACCTGGAGCAATGTATTTTACATTCCACAAATTATGCAGACTGCGCCCTCTAGTAGATTTGTCATCTGAAACGTACAACAAAACGTACCTGGAGCAACTTATATTAGATTTCACAAAAATGTAGACAGTGCCCTCTAGTGGATTTGTCATCTGAAACGTACAACAAAACGTACCCGGAGCAACGTATTTTAAGTTTCACAAAAATGTAGGCTACGCCATCTAGTGGATTTGTCATCTGAAACGTGCAACAAAGCATACCCGGAGCAACGTATTTTAAGTTTCACAAAAATGTAGCCAGCACCCTCTAGTGGATTTGTCATCTGAAACGTGCAACAAAACGTACCCGGAGCAACGTATTTTAAGTTTCACAAAAATGTAGGCTACGCCATCTAGTGGATTTGTCATCTGAAACGTGCAACAAAGCATACCCGGAGCAACGTATTTTAAGTTTCACAAAAATGTAGACAGCACCCTCTAGTGGATTTGTCATCTGAAACGTACAACAAAACGTACCCGGAGCAATGTATTTTAAGTTTCACAAAAATGTAGACAGCACCCTCTAGTGGATTTGTCATCTGAAACGTACAACAAAACGTACCCGGAGCAATGTATTTTAAGTTTCACAAAAATGTAGACAGCACCCTCTAGTGGATTTGTCATCTGAAACATGCAACAAAACGTACCCGGACCAATGTATTTTACGTTTCATAAAAATGGAGACTAAGGCACATATTATCAATGAGCCTGCATTGATATTAGCTATCATTCTTCTGTGAAGAGTATCATCATAAATAAAATGTGTATAAATCTCAAAAATGTGTGTAAATCTGTGGTGGTCACAGATCTCACTTTCATCAATAAGCTGCAAAAGTCAATGGCAAAATCTTATTAGGTTTTCATTTAGATAAACAGGGTGAAGCTAACTGGGTTGGCCTAAAAAATACATCATCATGGCAACACATTATGACAAGCATGAGATAATCGTCCTGTCCCTTTAAAAGAATCTCTAAGAAGCTCTTTCCTCAGGCCAGGCTCAGTGGAAAAACATGACATTTCAGCAAATTGATTGATTATGTTGTGTCTTGCACATTTCGTGCCACTTTGAAAGTGAAATTTCCATTGAGTAGTGCTTAAAATGATTCAGTTTCATCCCAAACAGATGAACGTGAATCTGCTGATGATTTTATGGTTATTGTAGCTGTTTGTAAATGTAGGTAAATGTCCAGTCAGGGTGAACCTTAAGGTGTTTTTTTTTATCACTCATTTAGCTACAAACTGCAGTGAAAGTACAGTTGAAGTCAAAATTATTGAATTTTTTTTCTTCATATACTTTTTCAAATAGAAATACAAGAAATTTGTCACAGTATTCCGATAATTTTTTTTCTTCTGAAGAAAGTCTTATATGTTTCATTTCAGCTAGAATTAAAGCAGTTTTAAATTTTTTAAAAACCATTTTAAGGTCAATATTATTAGCCTCCTTAATATATATACACTATATATATTGAATCTGATTGGCTGATTGGTGAATATAGCCGTGCGATATTCTTCAATAACTGCACTTGTACAGCGTCCTCACCCTTGTGTATTACTCTGCCCACATAGTGACAACAGATCAATAAACACTACAGTTTGACAAATGTTGCAGCTGTTGGACAACATAATGTACTTCTGAGGCTTTTTTAGTAGAGAATGTAGTTAGTTTAGATTGCAACTATGCAGTTTATTTTCTAAGGATAGTGCCTATTTAAAATATTTATAATTTCGGAGATACAGCACATTGGCATCCATCAACCTGTCATACTGAGCAGAGCAAAGACGGTTGACATTGTCTATCCACAAGATGGCGACAGTGACCACATAATAAGCCCCTAGAGTAGAGTGTAATTTTAATCTACAGCTGATCAAATTATTGTTAAACTGGTAAGTGACTTCCTAAGTCAATCTCTCTCTTTTGTATGTTGTAGTGGTGTATTTATACTATAGTAATCTGGTAGTGTTTGCTTTGCTGTGGATTTTTTGGGGTTAATATATCCAGATTGCAACAGAGAAATACTGGGAAATCTCTTGTTCAGCCTTATCTTAAAATGTGAGCAAAATCAGCTGTTTTGTCATCACTTCAGACATTACGCTAGAGAATCATTCAAAAACCAGCTCTAAAGTGACGTTGGGGAAGAACGTGGGCAACGCTTTCTGCTGTTTTTACGTCAGCTGCAGATGTGAATGAATGTCGGAAGAAAGTAGTTCCTCATATAAAAGGATTTTTAGACTCTCTGTGTTTGATTTTCTTTTTTATATACACGATTATGCCGTCAAACTGTTGTATAAAAGCAATATCACACTGGTAGCAGTACGATATGGCTGTATAATGTCACTGGTGGGACACCAAGGCACTCGGCCTACGACCTCGAGCCAACGCTTGCCTCCCACCAGTGCGGATATACAGCCATATCGCACTACTACTCGTGTGATATTGCTCATGTATAGCATCCTATAGAGCATATTAATTTAAAATATTTAAACTGCATATACTGTATATAACAGTATACAAAATCTAAAATACCACACATCATTTGTAAGAAGGGTTAGGGTTAAGAATTACTGTAGATGAAGTGCAGAACAGACTCTAATTGATGTATATGGCGCTTCAGATCAGTCTAAGAGCTTATGATTAATGTGTTTTGACAGATGTCACAAAAATCTCTCAAACCCAATGAAGGAAGATCCTCAAATAAACGCTACGGCTGTTTCCAATGGCACTCATTTTAACAACACTTTTCCCCAATCCATTTAAAGAATATAACAGCACAGTAATGATGTTTGTGCTTAATTAGGTGAGCCGCCGTGAAGTCAACATGTCAGAAAAGTGCAAGCGTTGCGAACATGTGAAGAATTATCACTTTAAAAAAATAATAATATCATACAACTGCATTCATCCTCCAGAGAACGGCTGTAAAAATAGTCCAAATATGCAACAGACAACAAGCATAAACCTGTGATCAAACCGACAGCTGAATCGCAGATGTGTCATTCAGGCAAAATAAAAGCCTCTCCGGACTGACAGATTTCCCTTCTGGATAAATTGCAGATGTATAAATGGAAATGCATGAATATAAAATGCTATGCTCATTTCTGTTGGCAGTTTAAGTGAGTTTGAGAATGTTTGGCTAAATTATATCTATAACCTGCATCCAAAAAAAATGATTATGCTATCAACACAGTGATGTTATTGGATGATATTTCTCTACGTTAATTCTTTAATGATATTTAGTTAATGCTCTAGATATGTATAATTTTCAGTGCTTATATAAGATGCAGATTAGAATGCACATAATAAGTTAAATGGATTAAAAGTGAAGGTAAACACCTTTATTAATGTAAATATAATAATAATAAAAAGACTCAAACTTCATTTGAGGCTGCACGGTGACGCAGTGGGTGGCACGATCGCCTCACAGCAAGAAGGTCGCTGGTTCGAGATTCGGCTGGGTCAGTTGGCATTTCTGTGTGGAGTTTGCATGCTCTCCCTGTGTTCGCGTGGGTTTCCTCCGGGTGCTCTGGTTTCCCCCTCAAATCTAAAGACATGTAGTATAGGTGAATTGGGTAAGCTATATTGTCCATAGTGTATGTGTGTGAATGAGTGTGTATGGATGTTTCCAATGTTTGCAGCTGGAAGGGCATCCGTTGCGTAAAACACATGCTGGATAAGTTGGTGGTTCATTCCGCTGTGGCGACCCCAGATTAATAAAGAAAGTAAGCCAAAAAGAAAATGAATAAAGGAGTGAACTTCATTTGACCTTATTTTTTTATTAAAGATCAGAGTTTGCACAAAATATTATTATTATTATTATTATTATTATTATTATTATTATTAATAATAATATATTTCAAAATTATATATTTTTTTATAAAACCCACAACTATTAATTAAAAAGGAAATTCCAGGTGTTAGAGAAAAAATGTAATTAAATAAAATAAAATCTAAATATATGTACATGCAGTGCTTAACTTGTGAATTGCGAGGTCCCGGAACAGATCGGGGTAATGGATCCGGCATGTTACCCGAGGATGGAGAGGTGTCGCGCACGAAAGTGGAGAGGGTTGGGGAGTTGCAGAAGAAAGTGAAAGTGAACAGCCGACGGGGGAGGTGGGCGGTTGAGGAGGGGGATCGGTAAAATGAGGTGCCGGATCAGATTTCAGAGGTGCCGGATCTGGATCTGCCGTGATCCGGCACAAATTAAGCCCTGCGTACATTTAAAAAAAAGATTTTTAGACTAGAAACAAGATAAAAACTCGTTGGTCATCCTTGTATGGTGCATGTAATAAAGCATTTATTTACTTTCTGGTAAACATTGTGGCAATATGTGGAAGCAAATCGACAATTTTCTTTCTTTAAAACAGACACACAGTGAGATGGAGTTGTTGCTGTGAGGTACAGTACGGGTCACCGTCATCAGGCTTGCGTTTCCACTGCTAAAAGGGTACCAATGGTTCTCTTTTGGTGGGCGTGGTGTACGACAGAAAGTTGCAGTCAACGTCATTTTCCCTCGAGAAAATGTCTAAAGTAAAGCTGTACCAGTCGCTCACATATCATATGAGAAGCACTTCTCACAAAACAGATGCTTTATACACATAAATACTTCTGTATAAATGTTTATTACTAACTTTTCTATGAACATGAGTTGATTATAACTGCAGATCAATGACAGTGCGAAATAGCTTACTGTAATATCTGCTATTATATAAAATAAATAAATAAATGCAACATATATGAACACATATAGACCCTTTCAGTCTCCGATATGTTACCAATTACAGAAAAACTACACACAGCATACATTTAGTCCTTATTTAGGTTCAAAACAACACGAAATATAGCCCAGTCAGTGCAAACCTCTCATGATTAAATGTGTCTTTAATCTTCAGCAGCACGTGTAGCCTCTTGTTAGAAAGTAATTCCGTCATTCCGAGATAATAATAGTCCAAAAGGTGATGATAATAGTTAAACATGGCAGTTTGTTCACATTTGCTGAAAAAATAATGTGCTTCTTTTTTCCAGCTTCTCCTTTGTTTTTTCGCGTGTCACTCTCGCGTTTGTCAGTTTCTGACAGGATCAGGTTTCAAAAGCACTTCAATAATCAAGCGCATGTTATTATCATCAGCTCAAGAAGTTTGTTATTTCAAATATAGATGCGCGGCGAGCGCAAGCAAGAAAACGAAACCACTCGCGCTTCAGACCAACTCGTAAAAATCTACGGGGCACAGAGTAAAATCTGCTCTTCTTTTTGACTTTGTGGCTGTTCATCAAGACGACGACAAGTTTCGTTTGAGCCCTAGTTGACCATGGCTCATTATTATATGTATATATCATTACGCTGTAATCTCTCGGCTGTGTATGAAAACATGGCGGCTTCTTTGTTTTCATTCTGTTGCGTGAGCGAATGACGTATCTCTGTAAACCAATAGCGTTCAGCTGCGCATCTAGCTCCGCCTTTTGGTACCCTTTCTCGTGTTTGGTACCCTTTCGAAAGTGGTTCGGTTCGGTACGCCTTTTGACAGTGGAAACGGGTCATAATGGTGCTGGGTGAAAATGAGAACACGCAACCGATGGATAAGTGAAACAAAAATTAACAGTTTATTAAACAGAGCATGCAATGCAGTGGCGCAGTAGGTAGTGCTGTTGCCTCACAGCAAGAATGTCGCTGGGTTGCAGGTTCGAACCTCGGCTGGGCTGGGTCATTTGGCGTTTCTGTGTGGAGTTTGCATGTTCTCCCTGCGTTCGCGTGGGTTTCCTCCGGGTGCTCCGGTTTCCCCCACAGTCCAAAGACATGCAGTACAGGTGAATTGGGTAGGCTAAATTGTCCGTAGTGTATGAGTGTGAATGTGTGTGTGTGGAAATTCCCAGAGATGGGTTGCGGCTGGAAGGGCATCCGCTGTGTAAAATTGTGCTGGATAAGTTGGTGGTTCATTCCACTGTGGTGACCCCGCAAGGGACAAAGCCGACAAGAAAATGAATGAATGAATAAACAGAGCATTTTCCCAGAGATGGGTTGCGGCTGGAAGGGCATCCGCTGTGTAAAATCGTGCTGGATAAGTTGGCGGTTCATTCCGCTGTGGTGACCCCAGATTAATAAAGGGACTAAGCCGACAAGAAAATGAAGGAATGAATAAACAGAGCATATCAAACAATGAATATAGGAATTTAGAATGTAATTGTAAATAACCGAATTAAATGAAAAAACAGAAGTGTTGCCAAAACAAAGAAATTAATAAAACAAATGATCTAACTAAACCCCAACCCACTAAATAGATAGATAAATAGATAAATAAATGAATATACGGATGGATGGACAGATAGATAGATAAATACATAGATGGATGGATGGACAGATAGATAAATAGACAGATCCAGATGGATCCAGAAGGCAAAAAAACTGAAAATGTATTAGATTTGGCCTGAAAATCCCTGCTAATACACAATTGGAAACTAAATTCACAAAGGCCCTAAATTCACAAAAACACACAACATATTTGATGAACTCACGCAGCTTCTGTAAAATCAGCCCAGATTTAGCTGTATTATAATTGGTTTGTGGCGCTGCGAGGGGCCCGTACAGCAATGCCAGCAGAGCAGAAATTAATTAAGCTCAATGTTCAACACATCTGAGGGTTACAGAACGTGAAAAAGCCCAAACACCTCTGTGTCAGAGGCCGGATCGGATCGGATGAGTCCAATGAATAGATACGAACAGTCACATGCCTTTTCCAACTGTCTTTTAAAAGCTAAAGCATCAGTGCTGGACACAGTTCATGTTTTGATGATCTCCATGTCTAATCGTTCAGCAGTGGTGTGTAAACAGGCGTCAGATGGATCTGATTGCTGTCTGCTCATCCGACAGACTTTCACTTTAAGCACCGGGAAGTGGACTGTAATTAACAGCAGATATCCAGGATCTCATTAGAATGGCTGGTAATGGAATTTTTTTTGTCTATGTTTTGGCTGTGGTGTGGTAGTTAAATTGCTTTGTGTGATTTTAGGGGTCTTGGGAGGCACAGACTGGGTTTCCAAATTTTATTGACCAACCTGCAGCATATAGAGGAAATGAGCAACTTTTATAATGGAATGGAGTATTGTTTCTGAATTTGGCTTGATGTAAAATGCAGGATGCAGAGATGCAGGTTAAACTTGAACGCAAGCAGAAATGAACTAATTAACAAACATGAGTTATCAAAGATGGATGGATAGACAGATGGATTGACGGATGGATGGATTGACAGATGGACAGACAGACAGACGGATGGATGGATGGATTGACAGATGGACAGACAGACAGACGGATGGATGGATGGATGGATGGATTGACAGATGGATGGATGATGAATAGATGGATGCATGGGTGGATAAAAGGATGAATAAATGGATTGACGGACAGATGGATGGATGGACAAATGGATGGTTGGATAGATGGAGGGACGAACAGATGGACAGACAGATGAAAGGATAAACAGATGGATGGATTGACGGATGGATGGATGGATGGATGGATGGATGGATGGATGGATGGATGGATGGATGGATGGTTGGATGGATGGATGGATGGTTGGATAGATGCATGGATGGATGGATGGATTGACGGATGGGCGGATGGAGGGATGGATGGACAGATGGATAGATGGACGGACAGACAGATGGATGGATTGATAGATAGATGGATAGACAGACAGATGGATGGATGGATGGACAAATAAATTGACAGATGGATGGATGGATGGATGGATGGGTGGACAAACAGATGGATGGATGAATTGGTGGATGGATTGACAGACAGATGGATAGATGAATGGATGGATGGATGGTTGGATAAATGGACAGACGAACAGATAAATGGATGGATGGATTGACGAATGTACAGATGGATGGACAGACGGACGGACAGGTGGATGGATGGATGTATTGACCGATGGATAGATGGACAAATGAATTGATGGATGGGTGGATGGATTGACAAACAGATGGATGGATAGACAAATGGATGGATGGATGGATGGATGAACAGATAAATGGATGGATGGATTGACGAATGTACAGATGGATGGTTGAATGGATGGACGGACAGGTGGATGGATGGATGTATTGACCGATGGATAGATGGACAAATGAATTGATGGATGGGTGGATGGATTGACAGACAGATGGATGGATAGACAAATGGATGGATGGATGGATGAACAGATAAATGGATGGATGGATTGACGAATGTACAGATGGATGGTTGGATGGATGGACGGACAGGTGGATGGATGGATGTATTGACCGATGGATAGATGGACAAATGAATTGATGGATGGGTGGATGGATTGACAGACAGATGGATGGATGGACGAATGGATGGATGGATGGTTGGATAGATGGACGGATGGACAGATGGAGGATTTATAGACAGTTAAATAGGCAGATGAATTGATGCATGGATGAATAGATGAATAGATAGATTGAATAGATGGAGGATGGATGGATAGACGGGTAGAAATATAGACTGATGAAAAGATGGATAGATGGACAGACGGATAGATTGACGGATGGATGGATGGATGGATGGATGAATGGATGGATAGATAGATAGATAGATGGATGGACGGATGGACAAATAGATTGACAAATGGATGGATTGACACGGATGGATGGAGGATTCATAGACAGATAAATAGGCAGATGAATAGATGCATGGTTGAACAGATGATGATTGAATAGATGGAGGATGGATGTATAGACAAGACAGACAATAAGATGGATGGATGGATGGATGAATGGACACTCGGATAAATAAATGTACAAATGGATGGATGGACGGATGAATAGGTAGATAGATAGATAGACATACAGACAGACAGACAGACAGGTGAGTGAGTGAGTGAGTGAGTGAGTGAGTGAGTGAGTGAGTGAGTGAGTGAGTGAGTGAGTGAGTGAGTGAGTGAGTGAGTGAGTGAGTGAGTGAGTGAGTGAGCCTCTGTCTGTTAATTGTCACCAGATGCTTCTTCTGTATCTTCATCATTGATAAATGAAGCTCTTCTCATATTCTAAGAGGGGTCAGTGAATCTCAGGTTCAGGTTGAGTAAAAACACTTGAGTTAATGATGAAATAATTCCAGGAGAGTTGCATGGGTGGTTTGCCTCCCGTCGGCACACAGCGACAAATCCTCCTGAGAGGAAGAAGCGCAGGCTAATTATTCTCACGTTAGAAAGATTTAAATCCTCGTTAAGATGAAGCCAAAATAACAACTACAGAAAAAAATAGAAACGTTTAATGCATGATGGATATAATGTGTGCGGTAAACACCTTTGACACACACATCACGGCAACACAAACCCACAAAGCACATCACAGATCTGTCAGAATGCCACAAGCATCGCCCGGGCTTAATTAAAAAAGACAGAGAGAGAGAGAGAGAGAGAGAGAGAGAGAGAGACTGCAGTATTGGCTTCAGATAAGTGAAAATCCTGCCTTGTATACCAATGACAAACCCGACAAATCACAACAGCTTCACAGCACTCAGATACAACGACAAGATCAAGCTTTAGAACTGGATATTCACTCACCATCGTGTCCAAACCAATGCAGTATTAAAATCTGAAATTGTATCCAGCCGCAACCCAGTACTGGGAAACACCCATACACACTCATTCACACACATTCAAACACTACGGCCAATTTAGTTTATTCAGTTCACCTATAGCGCATGTCTTTGGATGTGAGGGAAACTGGAGCACCCAGAGGAAACCCACGCCAACACGGGGAGAACATGCAACAACAATAAAAATCTTCTCAGCCTGTATATTGCATATGTGGTGTTTTTTTTTAGAAAGGTTTCATCATTGTCTGAGATATTAAGTAGAGAAGAAGAAAGCCTGGGAGTGTGTGTTGGCTCTCACTGCTGATAAAATGATAGCTTTACAGTTGGTCTTATCTACAAAAGAAGAAGAGGCTTTTGGTCCATTGTCAGTGATGGCAGAAATAAAGGAATCTGCCTTCAGTTCAGTCTGACAGGTATGAGCCTCGACTTCACACATCAGAGATTAGGCACACACACTGGCACACACACACACTCTCTCTCATGCAGATACAGCAGAACTCAGAGAATCACTCCAGTTTTCTCCTGCTTGTTTACTTTTGTGCGTTTTGTTGTACATTAGTCATAATTTCTATATTTTTGGTTTTCACATTAGTCAAATCTTTGTTCTGTGATTTTCTGTTTTGCATTTGTCAGATTCAATCATTCATTCATTCATTCATTCAGCGATATGTAAAAAATCTAAATTTTGAACTAATGAAATAAGGTTCAATCATTCATTTATCCATCTGTCTGTCCGTTCATTCATTCATTCATTGATCTTTCCATTTTCCATTTTGTATTAATAAAATAAGTTTCAGTCATTCATTTATCCATCCATCAATTCATCATTCATTCATTCATTTAGCGATAGGTAAATGTATATTTTGGACTAATGAAATAAGTTTCAATCATTCCTTCATCCTTTTGTCTATGTGTCTATTCGTTCATTCATTAATTAATTTATTTGTTTGTTCATTCATCCATCCATCCATGTAAAATGTATATTTTGTACTTATCAAAGTTTCAATCATTAATTTATTCGTTCGTCCGTCCGTTCGCTCGTTCGTTCGTTCATTCATTCATTCATTCATTCATTCATTCATTGAACTTTTCATTTTCCATTTTGCATTAATAAAATAAGTTTCAGTCATTCATTTATCCATTCATCAATTCATCAGTCCATCAATTCATCAGTCTATTCATTCATTCATTCATTCAGCGATAGGTAAATGTATATTTTGGACTAATGAAATAAGTTTCAATTATTCCTTCATCCATCTGTCTGTCTATGTGTCTATTCGTTCATTCATTCATTTATTTATTTGTTTATTCATTCATTCATCCATCCATCCATGTAAAATGTATATTTTGTATTTATCAAAGTTTCAATCATTAATTTATTCGTCCGTCTGTCCGTCCGTTCATTCATTCATTCATTCATTCATTCATTCATTCATTCATTCATTCATTCATTCATTCATTCATTCAGCGATATGTGCAATGTTTATTTTGGACTAATCAATTAAGTTTCATTCATTCATTCATTCATTCACTAAGTGCCAAAATGTATATTTTCATTCATTCAGCGAAATAATCAGATAAGTTTCATTCATTCATTCATTCATTCATTCATTCATTCATTCATTCATTCATTCATTCATTCATTCAGCGATATGTGCAATGTTTATTTTGGACTAATCAAATAAGTTTCATTCATTCATTCATTCACTAAGTGCCAAAATGTATATTTTCATTCATTCAGCGAAATAATCAGATAAGTTTCATTCATTCATTCAGCGATATGTGCAATGTTTATTTTGGACTAATCAAATAAGTTTCATTCATTCATTCATTCATTCACTAAGTGCCAAAATGTATATTTTCATTCATTCAGCGAAATAATCAGATAAGTTTCATTCATTCATTCATTCATTCATTCATTCATTCATTCATTCATTCATTCAGCGATATGTGCAATGTTTATTTTGGACTAATCAAATAAGTTTCATTCATTCATTCATTCACTAAGTGCCAAAATGTATATTTTCATTCATTCAGCGAAATAATCAGATAAGTTTCATTCATTCATTCAGCGATATGTGCAATGTTTATTTTGGACTAATCAAATAAGTTTCATTCATTCATTCATTCATTCACTAAGTGCCAAAATGTATATTTTCATTCATTCAGCGAAATAATCAGATAAGTTTCATTTATTCATTCATTCATTCATTCATTCATTCATTCATTCATTCAGCGATATGTGCAATGTTTATTTTGGACTAATCAAATAAGTTTCATTCATTCATTCATTCACTAAGTGCCAAAATGTATATTTTCATTCATTCAGCGAAATAATCAGATAAGTTTCATTCATTCATTCAGCGATATGTGCAATGTTTATTTTGGACTAATCAAATAAGTTTCATTCATTCATTCATTCATTCACTAAGTGCCAAAATGTATATTTTCATTCATTCAGCGAAATAATCAGATAAGTTTCATTCATTCATTCATTCATTCATTCATTCATTCATTCATTCATTCATTCAGCGATATGTGCAATGTTTATTTTGGACTAATCAAATAAGTTTCATTCATTCATTCATTCACTAAGTGCCAAAATGTATATTTTCATTCATTCAGCGAAATAATCAGATAAGTTTCATTCATTCATTCAGCGATATGTGCAATGTTTATTTTGGACTAATCAAATAAGTTTCATTCATTCATTCATTCATTCACTAAGTGCCAAAATGTATATTTTCATTCATTCAGCGAAATAATCAGATAAGTTTCATTCATTCATTCATTCATTCATTCATTCATTCATTCATTCATTCATTCAGCGATATGTGCAATGTTTATTTTGGACTAATCAAATAAGTTTCATTCATTCATTCATTCATTCACTAAGTGCCAAAATGTATATTTTCATTCATTCAGCGAAATAATCAGATAAGTTTCATTCATTCATTCAGTGATATGTACAATGTATGTTTTAGACTAATCAAATAGTTTCAGTCAGTCATTCATTTATTTATTCATTCAGAGATTTGTGCAATGTGTATTTTGGACTAATAAAATTAATTTTATTAATTCATTAACAAATAAGTTTAATTTATTCATTCATTCATTTATTCACTAAATGTATAATGTATATTTTGGACTAATCAGATAAGTTTAATTCACTCATCCATCCGTCCGTTCGTTCGTTCGTTCGTTCATTTAGTGATATGTGCAATGTATATTTTGGACCAATCAAATAAGTTTCTTTCATCCATCCATCTGTTTGTTTATTTATTCAGTGATATGTAAAATGTATATTTTGGATTAAACAAATATGCTTCATTCATTCATTTATCCATTCATTCATTTATTCACAGATTGCATATGAACATTAGAACTGTGTTGGTCACTCAGCATGTACATTTAAATTAAAGAGATTTAATATGTATTAATTAGATTATAAATCAGGCCATTTGGTTGGGACTGCAGTGTACTTCACTGAACTTCTGGTTGGCTCTGTCATTTATATTTTTCTGTTGTGTCACATCAGGTGTGCGCTGCCAGATTGCTTTTTGCAAGAATCTTGTTATATCGCATGCAGTTAGGGCACAGTGTAAAAATGTTTTTGAAGTTTCACACAAATTCAGACTGAAGCACATACAGTATTTACAATGAGCCTGTGCTGCAAAATCACATGTGAAACTCAAGAAAATGTTCCAAAACTATGTTTCACGTGTTTCACTTTGATTTTAACAGGTGATTGCACATGTGAAGCTCTTGCTGTTTTAAATTAGATATAACTATTCTCTATATAGACTGAATTGTATTCTAGTATATCTTGAAAACATTTTTTGTGCTCTATTTTTTATTTATTAATTTTGTTCCAGAAAAAACTAAACATTCAATCATTTTTTTTTCATGCGGTGTACAGCTGAATTCAATTTCTCATCACACTTGATGGTTGAATAACTTTAGGGCTTATGATACACCATGGCAAAGAAGTTTTCACACAGTCAGAAGTTTCCAGCTCATACTTTGTGTGTGTGTGTGTGTGATGATGATGATGATTTTGATGATTATGTGGACAGGATTTTCAGCAGCTCCTCCAGTTCATCTCTTCTCATGTCATCTTCATCAGCGTGTGTTTCTTTGTACGCAAGTGTGTGTCTGAGTGACGGACATGTCAAACGTTTCTTGGCTTGTGGATTTTGCAGAGGGTGTTCACTTCCTTCCTTCCTCACACAGTCGTGACCCTTCAAATATGCTTGACCTTTGAGATTTGAGGAGAAACGTTTCCACCAGCTCCTGCTTCTTCTGTTCAGTCACACATGAACATTTCACTGTGTTTTTTTTTTTTTTACGAGATGATTTTTTTTCCTTTTGGCAGCACTGTTTATATATATATATATATATATATATAAAAAGCAAGTTTATATTTACATAAAGTCCACCTGAAATCAAAATTTAAGTTATTTATATGTTGATTATGTAAGCCCAGCACACACACAACTTCTTAAGGTTAATATTAGGTTAGATTTAGGTTGCCAGCATCTAAGGAGAATTCTTATTTTGACGTCCAATAACGTCGCCAAATGACGTTGATATTTGGTTGATTTTAGGTTGTGTTGGAAAGTGACCAAAGTGACCTTATTGGCTATTTTTTTAAAGTGGGAGGAGCTACTCTTTATGTTTCAGTTGAAATTACGTCACACATCAAAAGGCCACTCCAGGGAACCTATAAAACATCTCTGAGTTTGCGCACTCATAAAAACTGTGACAAATCCTGGTTATGATGTATAGTATTGTTTGATAACGCATTGTCTCTGTAATGATGGTTGTCAGTGTTCAGTCGGAGCATGTGTTTATTGGTGTGTTGATGATCAGCTGCAGGTGTTCAGGGCCACACAGGTGCAATGCAGAGATACTCCAGACTCAATGCACTGAAATAATTATCCCTCATTATCATACATCTGCCAAAAACATCCAATCCACTCACTCTAAAACACTGTCAAAACCTCTTGGAAAAGAGCATCA
The DNA here is from genome assembly GCA_903798195.1 of Danio kyathit. Lineage (NCBI taxonomy): Eukaryota > Metazoa > Chordata > Actinopteri > Cypriniformes > Danionidae > Danio > Danio kyathit. Next base: position 13,765,491 of record LR812525.1, read on the forward strand.
GGAGTGCTGAGTGCAGGTTTTTCTACTTTTTTGAAATTGACTTCATCTGAGATAACTGTACGTGTGATTTTATCAGTCATGAAGGAATATTCACCTTATTTTGCAGTTGTGAAATGAATTCTGATTCATATTATGAGGACCAGGAATAACAAATGGCAGTAAACAGTTGATTTACGTGCACTGCAAATCAGTGTTTTATTATGACAATACATTCAAATAAGAATAATATATTATGAAAATATGGGTGATGCAGTGGCGCAGTAGGTAGTGCTGTCGCCTCACAGCAAGAAGGTCGCTGGGTCGCAGGTTCGAACCTCGGCTGGGTCAGTTGACGTTTCTGTGTGGAGTTTGCATGTTCCCTGTGTTCGCGTGGGTTTCGTCCGGGTGCTCCGGTTTCCCCCAAAGACATGCGGTACAGGTGAATTGGATAGGCTAAATTGTCGGTAGTGAATGAGTGTGTGTGAATGTTTCCCAGAGATGGGTTGCGGCTGGAAGGGCATCCGCTGCCTGAAACACATGCTGGATAAGTTGGCGGTCCATTCCGCTGTGGCGACCCCGTATTAATAAAGGGACTAAGCCGAAAAGAAAATGAATGAATATGAAAATATAAAATTTGCAACGTTCATTCATTTGTTTTCCTTCGGCATACTCACTACAGCGGAATAAACCACCAACTATTCTGGCATATGTATTATGCAGAGTATGCCCTTCCAGCCACAACCCAATACTGGGAAACACCCATACACTTTCACATTCATTTAGTTCTTCCAATTCATCTATAGCGCAGAATTGTCAACTGGCCCAGCTGGGACTCGAACCAGCGACCTTCTTGCTGTCAGGCGACAGTGCTAAGCGCTGAGCCATTATGCCACCCTAAATTTGCAACATCAAAAGATCTGCAAAACATCAAGCAGCATATTAAGCTAGTTTTAAAGGTTAAAAATCAAAAGAAGACTAGAAGCCTTGACACAAGTTGCAATTACAATATATATTTTTTTGTTACAATAGCAGCTTGTATGAAAATTAAGATCAATAGTGATGCAGGGAATATGTTGACTAATATATCGGTAATGGATAATAAATTATCATTCCAAAGAATTATTACTGTAATTAGTGCTGGGCCGTTATCGGCGTTAACGTGCTGCGTTAACGTGAGACTCTGATCGCGCGATAAAAAAAAATATCGCCGTTAATCTATTCTCAAAGTTAGGTTGGGAGCTGGGTCTATTTTACCCAAGCTGTGATAACTTTCACCTATTAGCGCGGATGGATACCTGACCGGTGAGCCGTCTGCCCTTCTGAATCAAATCAGCAGGCTGCCTGACTCTAACTGCAGGTCGGCAGTTTCATTTTAACTCACGGATATTTCATTCATTCCTTCGTGACAAAGTGGGGTATTAGACGCAAATACGGAGAGAATGTTATGGAATTTAATATCGCATGCCAAATGGTAAGAAAAAAAACTTCCGCATTTCGCGATGTATGTGTGTGTGTGTGTGTGTGTGTGTGTGTGTGCAGTCCTTTACTGACAGCCGCGTGTGGATCTTGGCGGAAAATATGGCGAAAGGTCCTAAAGACCGCCGTGTTTACTTCAATAATGCCACTAATATCTGCATACTCCACATCTAAATTCCATTTCTGTTTAGTTCAGTTATGACTTTAGATGGATTAAGGTAATCAAAAATCGCTGTTTGGAGCTTATGTGGGCCTACAGTTCAACATTGATGTTTAACTGAATAAACAGTTAGTAAACACAAGTACATCTTATGGAACATCATTTATTTTCATCACCAATTATCATAGTAGAACAGTTTCTCAAGCAGTTTGTGATGCATTTTTGAAACGGGAGATGAGCCCCTGGTCTAATGCGCCACCTGGCTTGAGAAACCTGTTCTCAAAGACTTATTATTTGGGTAACACACATATTCTGAATGCCTTCAGCAGAATTCAAATGAGCCATTTTAATCTAGATTAATCTAGATTAATTTCAAAATTAATCTAGATTAATCTAGATTAAAAAATTTTATCTATGCCCACCTATAACTGTAATATATATTATAGCTGATAAATTATGGATTATTTCCACCAGTTAATGCAATTTGTAAATGATGTTTCTTTGCAATTTACTTGTTTTCTTCAGTTCCCATATAGAAATTTGATATATGGAAATATATGCAAATTACATATATTTATTACATACAAGTACATATTTGGATTTGACATATTTAAAATATGTCACACATATCTAAATATTATTTAAACAAAACTATTGACATATATTTTGTTTGTGTGTATGTGTTTGTGTGTGTAAAGGGCCATGTTTGCAATATTTAGAAATTTATGTTGCATATATGACATTTTATAATTGTGAAATTCAAATATGAACTATATGAGCAATATCACACGAGTAGCAGTGTGATATGGCTGTATATCGGCACTGGTGGGAGGCGTGCATTGTGCTTAGTGTCCCACCAGTGATGTTATACAGCCATATCGCACTGCTATGAGTGTGATATTGCTTTTATACAACAGTTTGTCGGCACAATCGTGTGTTTAAAAAAGAAAATCAAACACGGAGAGTCTTGAAATCCTTTTGTATGAGGAACTACTTTCTTCCGCCATTCATTCACATCTGCAGCTGACGTCAGAACAGCAGAAACAGTTGCTACTTCACCAACGTCACTTTAGAGCTAGTATATGAATGATTCTCTAGCGTAATGTCTGAAGTGATGACAAAACAGGAGATTTTGCTCACATTTTAAGATTGTAAGGCTGAACGGCATGACATGCCATCAGTCTACAGAGATTTCCCAGTATTTCTCTGTTGCAATCGGGAGATCACAATAAGTAACCCAGAAAAAGCCAAAGCAATGCAGACACCACCAGGTTGCTGTTGTGTTTGCGATAAGGAAAAACGCTAAACACATGGATGGACCGTGTCAGCCGTCTTTGCTCTGCTCAGTATGGCTCTTTCTGAAATTATAAATATTTAAAATAGGCACTGTCCTTATAAATAAACTGCATAGTTGCAATCTAAACAACTACATTCTCGCCTAAAAAAGCCTCAAAAGAACATTATGTTGTCCAAAAGCTGCAATATTTGTCAAATTGTAGTGAGTTTATTGATCTGCTGTCACTCTATGTGGGTGGAATAATACACCAGAGCGAAGAGGCTGTACGAGTTCTGATATTGCAGAATGTTGCATGGCTATCAGCCAATCACATTCGAGAACAGAACTGTTTTATAAATATATATATAATTCATACATTTCCATATATCACGTTTCTAGATAGGTTTAAGGTTTAAAAAAAATCAGTTGTTTGCAGTTTTTTCTCTTTTGTTTTGTAAACAAGCTTAAAAACATGATTTCAAGATTTAGTTTGGCCTATATATTTGTAATTGGGTTACAAATATAGCATAATAGCTATCAGTTATCAGCCGAAATGTACTTATCTGTGCATCCCTAAAGTAATATTCAGACTTTTAGGCAGGCTTAAAATCACATTAAAAACAGCATATGCAGCAATCTGATATACATTTGAAGTCAGAATTATTAGCCCCCCTGTTTATTTTACCCCCCAATTTCTGTTTAATGGAGAGAAGATTTTTTCAATACATTTCTAATCATAATAGTTTTAATAACTCATTTCTAATAACTGATTTATTTTATCTTTGTCATGATGACAGTAAATAATATTTTACTAGATATTTTTCACGACACTTCTATACAGCTTAAAGTGACATTTAAAGGCTAAACTAGGTTAATTAGGTTAAAGGTTAAAATTAGGCAAGTTATTGTATAATGATGGTTTGTTCTGTAGACTATCGAAAAAAAATAAGGGGCTAATAATTTTGACCTTAAAATGTTTTTTAAAAATTCAAAACTGCTTTTATTCTAGCCGAAATAAAACAAATAAGACTTTCTCCAGAAGAAAAAATATTATCAGACATACTTTGAAAATTTCCTTGCTCTGTTAAACATCATTTGGGAAATATTTAAAAAAGAAAAAAAATCAAAAGCGGGCTAATAATTCTGACTTCAACTGTATATGTTGTGCACATTATATGTTGTGGCTGTGTGTTTATTATTTCAACTAATGGTAATGGTTGACTTTCATTTCATGAATCTTCTTCAATGTTCTACTAAAGATAAAAGCCACCACAGTGTTTCCTCTAGGATATTTTCCAGCAGTGGCGGCAGGACTTTTTTTTCACAGATCTGCCAACTATTTCAAAGACAAATATTACACGCAGTATAACAAGTCGAGATAGCATTCATGTAATATGAGCATGCGAATCTCTTTGCTTGCGCGCCGATTTCCTCTGTTCGAGCACAGAACTTCTTGCACGCACTCAAATTTTCACGTTCAAGTGCAGATTTTCTTGTGCGCTCTCCAGTAAGCGCTGCTGAAGCGCGATTTAGTGAGTTTTTGTGCGTTTTCCAACATTAACGCGTCCTGAAGTAAAGTGAAACGGCATTAAACTCCAGCAAGATAAAGTCATTGTATGCAAAGCCATTGACCTTTATCAATAAAGTATACTTATGGAAACTGTGTTCATCTTAACTGAAAGCTACGCGGTGTTTGCTAGACTCGCGCACCTGTCAGTCAGTCTGTCAGAGAGTCAGTCAGCATGTCACCTTGAACAAATAGCGCACAGCACTACTACGGTTACAGAAAAGTTTGCGCGGTTTACCTCTAATATGTTTTTGGTGCGATTATAATCCGCTATAAAAAACACGACTAAATGTTTTAAATAAGAAGCTGTAATGTAGCCGTGGCGGGATGAATTTTGGCGTGGCGGCCCGCCACGGATGAATGAATGTAGCGGAAACCTTGCACCACCATCTTGTATACATACAGTAGCATGAGGGCGAGTAAACTAGCCAAACATTTTCAGGCATGTTTTTTTAAAGTAAAAAGGCAAAAACAAACTTTAAACAGACTCTCTCTCAGTTATGATGATTATTATGGCCTGGTGATGAATATTACAAATGATATTCTATTGTTGTTCATTTTAGTAAACTGAGAATTAGCATAAAAAGCCAAACTCACAGATTAATGCCTCTTTCATTCAGAGGGGAAAAATGGCTAATATGCAGATCACCACCTGTTGGTTTTGTAAAAAAAAAAAAAAGTTTGAAAGGCGAATCGGTGGGTTTGCTGGCAGTGGCCCTGCTGAGCGTTGGCTTAGCAGATGAGATGACATGAGGAATTAAAAACACTTTTGTCACAGGGTTACCGCCGCGCGATGGCTTCTGCTCACCAGTCGACCGTATCGCTGCCGGCTTTCTCAACCCTCTTATCTCCCATCACGAGCTCAGATTCCAGCCTGTACCAGCTGAGCCTGTCAGAGGAGGAATCTCAAACATTCAGACAGATTTACCCCATGCAGATGTCACAACGTTTGCATACATGTTCTAGTGCACAATCGCTCAATTAGCTTCAAAAACCAGCTGCAACATGCTGGTTAAATCAATGATCCTGCAGGTGTGTGTATGTGGGAGATGGTTAGATTGAGAAAAGTTGGTTATTTCTACACCAAAAAGCAATGCCACTGTAGAGGTTTATGCTACGGTTTTACAGCTTCACTGAGGGAATAATCAAAGTTGTTGTTGTAAAGTCGAGGTGGGAAATTAACACCTGCCAGCAGATAAATGCTGATGCTTTTTGGACAGCTGCTTCTATTTCAGTGTTGTACTAAGCAGATCCATCAGAGCCACACCCACAAATTATGTATTCATCACATGGTAGTTTAAATGATAGTCACTAGAAGGAGGCGGAGTCTGAGACACAACTACAAGTTACTTATTCATCACACAGACATATACCAAGTTCACAGTCCTGTTATAGACAATCCCACAAAGTATGTATTCATAACATGGATCAATGGTAGTTGACTATTCCACTAGAAGGAGGCGGAGTCTCAGAGACACACCCACAAGTTATTTATTCATCACAAAGACATCTAAAAAGTTCTGTTATATACACACTCACAAATTATGTATTCATAACATTCATAAATAGTAGTTAAAAGTACCATCAAAGCCCCACCCACAAATATTCTATTGATCACATGGACCAATGGTAGTTTAAAGGAACAAAGCGGAGTCTCAGAGACACACCCACAATTACCTATTCTTTACACAGACGATTCAAAAATGCTAAGTTCTCTCATAGCCACACCCACAAATTATGTATTCATAGCATTCATAAATAGTAGCGAAAAGTACCATCAGAGCCACACCCACAAATGTTCTATTGATCACATGGACCAATGGTAGTTTAAAGGAACAAGGCGGAGTCTCAGAGACACACCCACAATTACTTATTCATCACACAGACTATTCAAAAATTCCAAGTTCTGTCATAGCCACACCCACAAAGTATGTATTCATAACATGAATCAACAGTAGTTAAAATTCCATCCGAGCCACACCCACAAATTAACTATTGATCACATCGACCAATGATAATATAACGTTTTACTGGAAGAAGGCGGAGTCTTAGAGACACACCCACAATTATGTATTCATCAACTCACCAACAATGAATTATTCATCAACTCACCCACAATTATTTATTCATCACACAGCCTATTCTAAAATTCCAAGTTCTCTCATAGCCACACCCCCAAATTATGTATGCCTAACATTTACCAGTAGTAGTTAGGTTCCATCAAAGTCACACTCGCAAATTATTTATTGATCACATTGAATAATGGTTTTTGAAGTTTCATCAAAAGAAGGCGGGGTCTCAGAGACACACCCACAATTATTCATCACACAGACTATAAAAAATTCCAAGTTCTGTCATAGCCACACCCACAAATTATGTATTCATAATATGAATCTAAAGTAGTTAAGTTCCATCAAAGCCACGCCCACAAATTATCCATTAATCACATCGACCAATGGTAGGTTACAGGAAGAAGGTGGAGTCTCAGAGACGCACCCACAAGTACTTATTCATCACACAGACTACTCAAAAACACCAAGTTGTGTCATAGCCACACCCACAAATTATGTATTCATAACATTCACAAATAGTAGTTAAAAGTTCAATCAGAGCCACAGACAATTTTAGGCTCTTCAGCTAAAAGGCATGCTACTGTACTAACCTAGCATGTTTCTGCTAAGGTTATACAGCTCCACTAAGGCAATAATCGATCCTGTTGTAAAATCAAGATTAGAATTTAACACCTGCCAACAGATAAATGCTGATGCTTTCTGGACAGTGGCTGATCCTTTTTTTACGACGTAGTGGGCAAGGAAAATATGCTAGAGTAAAAAATGATTTATGTTTTGAAGAGATAAAAGCTGTCTTCACTTTCACTGAGATGTCCAGTGGTACTTCACAGCTTCCTGGCAAATTCAATTTTATAAAAATGACTGGTAAGAAATCTAAGTGGGCAATAAAGTTAGACGTTTACTAGATACTGTGATTCGATATTGTGTTGAATTGGGTTGTTCGGGGCAGTTCATTTCAATCTATTTGTTCCCACTGAAAATATATAAATATATATTATATTTTGATACTTTGTGGTGTGGGATTTATTGATTTTCAGTGTGATTTCTGACTTTTTTTTGGTTATTAGTTCTATGCAGCTACAGTATTTATTAAATGTTGGTGTTCTGTGAATGTGTGTGTTGAAAAAATGATCGATTTGAGGGCTTGTGTGTAATTTAACACTTTAAGCAAAACTTCTTTACATATACTTAAGTGTTGTTCATAAAGTATTAGGGGCCAATCATGCAGAACACAATTTTGCATTGAGAAGTGCGTCTTTTGAATAGTTTACTAATGGCCGTGAGCATTTTGTGTCCTGCTTATGCGCCCTCCGCACCTTGCGTTTTAATCACATGGGCCAATGTCAGTAAGAAGGTGGGAGTCTCAGAGACACACCCACAACAAGTTACTTATTCATCACACAGACTCTTTAAAAAAATATGTTCACTTATAACCGCACCCACAAATTATGCATTCATAACAGTCATAAATAGTAGTTAAAAGTTCCATCAGAGCCACACCTACAAATCATGTATTCATAACATTCATAAATAATAATTAAAAGTTCCATCAGAGCCACACCCACAAATTATGTATTCATAACATTCATAAATAATAATTAAAAGTTCCATCAGAGCCACACCCACAAAATATGTATCCATAACATTTAAAAATAATAGTTAAAAGTTCCATCAGAGCCACACCTACAAATTATGTATTCGTAACATTCACCAGTAGTAGTTAAAAGTTCCCTCAGAGCCACACCCACAAATTATGTATTCATAACATTCATAAATAATAATTAAAAGTTCCATCAGAGCCACACCCACAAAATATGTATCCATCACATTTAAAAATAATAGTTAAAAGTTCCATCAGAGCCACACCTACAAATTATGTATTCTTAACATTCACCAGTAGTAGTTAAAAGTTCCCTCAGAGCCACACCCACAAATTATGTATTCATAACATTCATAAATAATAATTAAAAGTTCCATCAGAGCCACACCCACAAAATATGTATCCATCACATTTAAAAATAATAGTTAAAAGTTCCATCAGAGCCACACCTACAAATTATGTATTCTTAACATTCACCAGTAGTAGTTAAAAGTTCCCTCAGAGCCACACCCACAAATTATGTATTCATAACATTCATAAATAATAATTAAAAGTTCCATCAGAGCCACACCCACAAATTATGTATCCATAACATTTATAAATAATAATTAAAAGTTCCATCAGAGCCACACCCACAAATTATGTATCCATAACATTTATAAATAATAATTAAAAGTTCCATCAGAGCCACACCCACAAATTATGTATCCATAACATTTATAAATAATAATTAAAAGTTCCATCAGAGCCACACCTACAAATTATGTATTCATAACATTCACCAGCAGTAGTTAAAAGTTCCCTCAGAGCCACATCCACAAATTATCTATTAAACACATTGACCAATGGTAGTTTAAAGGAAGAAGGCGGAGTCTCAGAGACACACCCACAAGTTACTTATCACACAGACGATTCGAAAAGTTTTGTCATAGCCACACCCACAAATTATGTATTCATAACATTCACCAATAGTAGTTAAAAGTTCCTATAGAGCCACACCCTGTGTGCTCGCTGTTGCAAAAAAGTCAACTGAGCGGAAAAAGTGTTACGTCAGTCGCGTCTTTTTCATTCTCCAATCAAATTAAAGCAGAGGCGGGGTTTCCGTTGAGGTGACAGTAGTGTTTGTGTTGTCAAGACAATTACGGAGACTTTTAAAGATGGAAGAGAGACTATTGGTCGCTGTTTTGAATTATCTAGAGCTGTATGACTTTACAAATCTTGATAATCACTGATTCTAAATCAGCCATACTGATAGTGTTACGTAATCTACTAACAAATAGCCAGAGCTCAAAAAGTCATGAGTGACCAGTCACGACCCAAAAACCACTACAAACAAATTACTAAATCCAAGTGTGATCCACCATCCACTTCAGTAATAATTAATATGTCTGGATATTAAGGATATTTTATCCCGGACGAGCCCCCATTAAATGTTACGATTTAATAAGGTGTCTAGGAAGAGAAAACGTAACATTTAAAAAAGTATATTATGACTGAAGAAAATGGATGGAAATACAAACAAGGACAAACAATTTTTACATTTAATTAGTTTATTCCTCTGTAAGGAAATATGATAATGCCAACAAAAGAGCATGTATGAGCTTTGCACAGTGCATTTAAAAATAAATAGATATAATCACAGAAATATAACCAAACCAAAAGTTACAGGGAGGGAAAAAAACTAGAGTGACGCCAAAGCAAAGGACTAACAAAACCAACAGCCACATAAACTAGAACACAAGATCCCCTCTAAACTTACTAAAGAAAATACTAATGTGAAGAAGAAACGGAAATCTTCAGCATATTTGATGCCAATAAATACACTCCCTGAATTAATAAACAAAAATACAAAAAGCTGCGCTCACCCACTTACCTAATGTTTCTGAACACTCATAGCTATATACGGGCAAAATGTATGTCACGCGACCTGTTAACCTATTCCCCTTTCCCCAAAAAGGTATGATAAACTTTTAAACCATCTTGAAACTACAGATATTTGGATTAGTTCAGAGACAATAAGGAACCAATCGTAGTACAAAACCAGATGTGAGCATACACAACACAAACTCACACACACAGCACTGAACAAACAAGGCGTGCTGGTCAAATTTAAAGTCCGCAGAACGAAGCCTGATTGGTCCACGAGGAAATGCCCTAATGAGGAGTGACAGGCTCAGGATCAAATCAACAGATACCTGTGAAGGCGAAAATAAAGGAAGAAAAGGTGATATGGCGAGAGCAAGAGTGAATGACAGACAAGGAGAGAGAGAGAGACAGAGAGGGAGAAATCAACAAAAGTCCCAACAACTCCCACAAACTGTAACAATCACAGTATTATAAAATATTACAATTATTGCAATATCAACAGCAACACTCGTGCACAGTACGCAGCTGATTCAGTCGTTCCATAGCGACATAAAAAAGTGCACCATGCTTTGTTTTTTCTCGTCAGCAAAAAAGGCAGTGTGGTGCGCCTAAAAAACGTAAAAAGTGCACTCTGTGTGATCGGCCCCTTACTGTATTTACTCACACAGGTGAGTGGGCTTCACAAACCACCCGAAATAAACGCTCTCTTTTCATAAATTTTTATTTTAGTTCACTGTACCTTTTTATTTTCATTTAATTTCTTAGAAATAACATTTTTAGAATTTCCTTGGATGTACTTTTATTAGATATTCTATCATATATCTGTATTTATTTTAGCAATATATTTATTTTAATTTTAGTTTTAAGAATGTTTAAGAATGTTTCAGCGTAAACCTGTCTATTTCAATTAGTTACAAAGGCAATATTTCTAATCATAAAGTAATAGATTTACATGTATTACTAATAATAATTTCAGCTGAGAAAATAAGTATTCAACACATCACCATTTTTCTTAGAAAACATATTTCTAAAGGTGCTGCTGACCTAATTTTTTCCCCGGATGTTGATAACAACCCAAGGAAACCCACATATTCAAAGAAAACAAATCTAATTAGTTTACAAATGAAGTTCTGTGTATTAAAATGATATGACACAGGGAAAAAAATGTATTGAACACATGAAGAAAGGGAGGTGTAGAAAGGCAGTGAAAGCCCTAACAGCAGCTGAAATCTCTCAGTAGTTCCTCTGCGCTTCTTCACTGTAAATGAATATTAGCTGCTTCAGTCCAACATCTACATTAGCAGGATGATGAAGATTAATCCAGAGTGGACATTTCAGCAAGACAATGATCCAAAACACAGCCAAGCAAACTCACAAATTCTTTTGGACTTGAATCCAATAGAAAACACAAAATAAAGATCAGATTTGATAGACGAGACCCACAGAACCATCAAGATTTTTACACTTTGTTGAAGTCTGTGAAAAACTCTCACCTGAGCAATGCATGTGACTTCATTCTCCATATGAGAGAGGTGTCTTTAAGCTGCCATCACCAAAAGAGCCTTTTATATAAAGTATTAAATACATTTCAGTAGTTCAGTACTTTCTTATTCATCATTTAGTATAAACAAATTGTAATATTTTAGTCATAGTTAACAAAAACAAACACAATTCTGTATCGATCAATGTAAAATATTAGCAGATGCATTTAGTTGTTAATGCATTGAAACAACACAACACAAACATCCATGGTAGATTTATCCAACTGTGTTTTAAATGAATGCCTTATCGTCCTTATTTCCACCTATCGGAAACAGCTTTTAATAGTCTTAGTTAAACTGACCATGAAACTGTATTACATTATTGTTCATGAAAACCAAAACAGCAGTAAATAAATGATAAGTAATACATTAAAACGGAGCGTCTAGCTTTCAAGTACTAAACATTTCTTTAGAACACAAGTAAACAGTGAATAAAAAAAAGAAGAACAAAGCAATAGATTACAAACGAAAGAACAAAGAGAGCTCTTGATGTTTCTCAGTATGTAACTACAGAAGCAGATTAAAGCTTTTCAAATGTTTTCCAGATAAGAGCAACGAGAGCTTTTCTGCTTTTTCTCTATAATGCTGAGGTTTGCTTGCTATTAATCATGTTACTGAGAGCATAAGGTATATTAGACAGCATTTATACCTGACACACACATACACACACTAAAGATATAATGGTATGAAAATTTCATGTCATGACTATAGTGACTAAATTTATCACTGTGTGTCAGCGTTATCGTGGTTTTGTTAAAACGACCAAAACACACACTTAAGACATTCCACCAAGTTTTATCTTTGACATGATTAAACAACAAATAAAACATGTTGTTATTTCAAAATTTTGTGGCAAACAACATAAACAAGGATCTGTGCATTTCTGATTTCTTTGCTTATGCTTGTATTATTTCGAGTATAATGTTTTTTGTGTGTTTTATTGGTAAATACGATTTTTTTTTTAATTAAAGGTATCATTTTTTAAAATGTTAATTTGTAAAACGACCTCACAGAGATCCACGTTTACCTTGTTATTCACTAAACAATTCAAAAAGTGTTTGACGAAAATATTAAACTGCAATTTTTCAGACACTGTCACCTCACAGCAAGAAGGTTGCTGATTTGAGTCCTGGCTGGGAAGTTTGCATGTTCTCCCTCTGTTTGCGTGGGTTTCCTCCAGGTGCTCCGGTTTCCCCCACAGTCCAATGACCGTATAAGTGAATTGAGTAAACAAAATTGTCCATAGTGTGTGTGTACGGGTGTTTCCCAGTACTGGGTTGTGGCTGGAAGGGCATCCACTGTGTAAATCATTTGTTTTAATAGTTGGCGGTTTATTCCGCTGTGGCCACCTCTGATAAATAAGGCACTAAGCTGACGGAAAATTATCCTTGTTTATCATGTTATTCACAATACAAGCCAAAAAGTGTTGTGCAATTTCACGAAACTGTGATTGTTCAGACTAGTTGCGATTTAAGTTACGATTTATTTTTAATATTGCGCAGCACACACTGTAAAGGGCATCTATTTTACCCCTTTTTTGAGATGTAATATTAATATTATGGTTCTTCTGAGTGTGCCAGTTTAGGTTCAGTTCAAAACACAATTCAGATTTTTTATTATAATGTGTTAAAAAGTGCCATTTTGGGGGCGTGTACACAGTTCGCTGTTTTAGGGGCGTGTTGCTTCACATGAAAATTAGTTTCGACTTCCCGCCCAACTTAACAAGAGGGCGGAGCCAAGAGCTCCCCCCCTTTGTGTATGGCAACAGACAGGGAGACAGAGAAAAGCAACATGAGTGAGAGGACCAGCATTCAGCCGTACATGTGCGACTCGGACACAGACCAAGCAGAGACTACAAAATCATTTGTGTCTTTGTATAGTTTTACAGCCAACTGTGTGCTAGTTTAAAGCTCCGAGCTTGTAGCCTACACCGAGACTAATAACCAAGCACACTGAATTAACTTTGACTGAAGGGCTTCACACACCGGATGCACCACGACGCAGTGCGCACATGACCGTTGAAAGTATCGCACACTTGCGGGGCCGGTGTTTGTCACCTGATAGAAACTTATGTTTAGATTTCAGAAATGCATGCCGCTGCGTGGCGTGACGCTGCTTGTCGCCGAGCGGCGCTTCTGGTGTACGACCTGCTTGAGGCTATAACTAAAGGGCGTCATACACGCGATGCGTCGCTCAGAGCCACGACACGGCACACCAGACGCGCACATTCACATGTTATTTCAAATGAAACTATTCAGATAACGCTCTGTGGCGCGGCAGAAATATGAAGTGTCCTGAGCAGGGCCAGCGCGTCCAGAGAGGCGCTTCCAGAGAATAGTAAGGAACCCCCGGTCTTCACTTTCATCCGCAACACCGCGAAATGCATGGCGATGCGCGTCGTTAGTCGTTATTTCCAATGGAGGGACGCGCACGTGAGGCACAGCTGCACCTAGTTAAGATGACAGGGAGCTTCTGTGACCGTGGGAAATACAAACCGCTGAAGTTTAAGGAAGACGCAATGAAGTGTATGTTTACACACCATGCAAACCATGTATGCAAACACACCAAAACTTACAAACACTGGCGGCGAGGAGAGCGATAACTTGGTGAATGTTGAGCCCAATGAGCCTTACATGATCTAAAAGTAGAGCAAGGGTGTTTTTTTGGTGACATCGCTTTGACTCACACGCTGAAAATGGCGGACGTACAACAACATAGGGGATATGGTAATGCGCACCTGTCAATCAATATTGGTGGGCGGGGGGACCACACTTCTACGTAAAGTTGCGGTCGATCTCAAAACCGCTCCAATTGGTCCACCGTTTTTATGTTGTTAAATTTAAAAAAAAGGACTGAGTGTGTTTATATCACCCCAATATGACAGTCTATACACTATACCTGGACATATGTCTGTCCAAACAGCTTGAAAAGTAGATTTTTTACCATAGGTGCCCTTTAAATGCACAACATTCTTAAATGTATATATAAATATATATTTATTAACTGTCAATATAAACGTGCATTTACATAAAAGCTAATCGCAATGTTACAGGATTTACTAGCCTGATCTTATGAGATAACATAAATATATTACGTTTTGTCAGTTTAGTGGCTAATTCGTACCAATTCATTCGAGTTGTACAAAAATGTACGATTTTAAAAAGGAGGTGTGGCACCCAACCCCACCCCTCAACCCACAGTCATTGGGGGATAAGCAAATCATACTAAATTGTACAAATTAGATCGTACGAATTCATACGAAATAGCCACTAGATCAAAAAATTATGAATTGCCATGAGATGTTGGATTTACAGTGAGTTTTCAAAATCACGATAATCAATCATAATTTTAACAATAGTGAACGTTTGAAATTGTAATACTAAGCATCAGGAAAATCACTGAGGTTTTCCTGTAATCATGACAACACACTCACAAACATTTTAAACATAAAAATATTAAACCGTCACTTGGAAAACTACCTTACAGAGATCCATGTTTGCTTTGTTTTTGATAAAACAAACCAAAAAGTGTTGAACAATTTGACGAAAGTACCTAATTGCATTATTTTAAAATTTGCGAGTTAATTAGGTGAAGTCCAGCTATAGCTGAGTATTCTCAATAATGCACAGCACACACTTTAAATAAAAGAAGTACAACATTCTTTAACTGTTGATAAAAAATAAATATTTATTAACTACCTATATAAACAAGCATTTACATAGCAGCTAATCCAGCGCTATCTCACGGCAATTTGTAACTTTTTGATTTAGTGGCTAATTCATATGAATTTGTTCAATGTAGTTCATAAAAATTAGTTTGATTAGCTCATCCCCCAATGACGGTTGAGTTTAGTAGTGGAGTTTTGTGCCATGTCTCCTTTTAAAAATCGTATGGATGTAGGATTGTATTTTTATCAATTTGTTCTATGTCATTCATAAAATTTAGAACAATTTGCTCATCCCCCTATGATGGTTGAGTTTAAAGCTGCGGTCAAACTGCACTTTTCTCCCCATAGACTTCCATTTATATGCACGTGAATGTGTCAGACCAGAAACGCAAGGTCATGTGTCAAGTTTCGCAGGTCGCTGCGGTGCAAAGTTCTAGCTTTGTGAACTCTGACCTGCAAAATCGCATCACTTGACTGCATGAGATCAATCAAGGATCAAAACATCACCTCTTTGGACAGAATGTCCAAATGTCTAATTATCTTGTTTAATCCTGCCCCTTTTCGCAGCGCCGTACGACAGAATTGCGCACGCACAAACTCTAGTGTGACCGCAGCTTAAGGATGGGGTTTGGGGCCACACCTCCTTTTAAAAATTTTACGTTTTCGTATAATTGAACTTGTATGAATTTGTTCGATGTCATTCGTAAAATTTTGTACGATTTGTTCATCCCCCAATGACGATTGAGTTTAAGGGTGGAGTTTGGTGCCATGCCTCCTTTTAAAAACCGTATGTTTTCGTATGATTGAACTCGTATGAATTTGTTCGATGTCATTTGTAAAATTTAGTACAATTTGTTCATCCCCCTATGATGGTTGAGTTTTAAGGTGGGGTTTGGTGCCACACCTCCTTTCAAAAATCGTTTGTTTTCGTATAATTGAACTTTTATGAATTTGTTTGATGTCATTCGTAAAATTTAGTACGACTTGCTCATCCCCCAATGACGGTTGAGTTTAAGGGTGAGGTTTGGTGCCACGCCTCCTTTTAAAAACTGTACGTTTTCATACGATTTAACTGATGATTGATGATTGTGTGTATGAATTTGTACGAAGTAGTCACTAAACTGACAAAACATAAACTTGAGATCAGGCTGGCTAATCGCTATGTTAGAGGATTTACCATGTTTACCGTGTTTTCAAAATTGTGATAATCACAATAATGAAAATATGAAATGGTAATACTAATACCAGTGATGACACATCAAAACCACTTCTACAAATTACATATTCAGCACCCAGTCAAATTGTAGTTGAGAGTCCTGTCAGAGCCACTCCCACAAAATACATATTCATATTTACAGAGGTTTACCTGTAATCGTGATAACACATGCACGCGCACACACACATGCACACGCATACCAATATCAGATTCTTCAAGTCATACGCTCAAATTTAAATGACTGTTTACATTAATATATTTCCAAGCTCAGCATATGTCCTTTAAAATTAATTTGCATGACAGGTCAGTGATAAAAAAAAAAAAAGATCATCAAACTCCTCCATTCACCGCTCTTTTCCTCCAAGAAGTGAGCTGGGCTAAAGGTGCGCCGGCCTCTGGGGTGATGAGCAGTGATGATTAATTCAATGAGAGCAGTGTGTGTGTGTGTTAACAGAAGATGGTGAAGGTTATAGCCGCTCTCCCGAGGCCAGGGGGAATCTGAGCCTTCAGAAAAGAGCCGGTGTTGAAACAGCTATTTTTACAGCCGGCTCTCTCCAGGACGCTGTAATCCAGCTGAGACTGGGCTGTGCTGACGGAGGCAGACGGTGACAAGTACAAGAGACTCTTTAGTGCTAACACAGCATCGCACCTCTGACCTCAGACTCCTGCAAACTCCTGGAGGTCACCGATAGACCCAGAATCTTACTTTGCAGAGCCGGCGGGAGGTGAAGGTCATCCTGAAAAGGATTACTGAATCAGCTTCTGATGATGGTTAATAGACCAAACTGGCCTGGATGGTTCATCAACTGTCTGGTGTAGACACATCTCTGAGAAGAAGTCAACGAAGTTCAAAATACACAAGAGCGGCGTTGAAATGAGTATGTAAATATGTGCTTCGCGTTTCCTCACAAAAAAACTAAATAAACACATGTAGTCCACTCGATGTTATGTTATTATATTTATAGGCAAGTTTAAAGTTTTATCAGAGCCACTCCCACAAATTGCATATACATCACCCAGACAAATGGTTGTTTAAAGTTCTGTCAGAGCCACTCCCAGAAATTACATATTCATCACATAGACAAAGGTAGTTAAACATTTCTTCGGTGTTCCAACCAAGCCATTCCCCAAAATTACACATCACCCAGACGAATGGCAGTTTATTGTTTCCTCAAAGCCACTCCCACTAATTAGATATTCATCACCCAGACGAATCGTAGTTCAGTGTTTCATCAAACCACTCCCACAAATTACATATTTATCACAGACAAATGTAGTCAAACATTTCATCAGTGTTCCAACATCCTTCAGTGTTTCAACCCAGCCACTCCCACAAATTAAATATTCATCACCCAGACAAATGGTAGTTTCGTGTTCCATCAGAACCATTTTCACAAATTACATATCACCCAGACAAATGGTAGTTCCATGTTTCATCAGAACTACTCACAAATTACATATTCAAATTCCATATTATCAGAGCCAATCAAATGTTGTTAAATTTCACCAAAGCCACTCCCATAAATTGCATATTCATTACTCAGACAAATTGTATTGTCCTGTCAAAGCCACTCCCACAATTTACATATTCACATAGACAAAAATTCCATCAGAGCCATACACAAAGTCAATGCTTTTATTTGCATAATTTATTGCATCATTCATTTGCAAAAGATTTATTTTAATTTTTTATTTTTTTTTGCAAACTTTGAAAAGATTTGCTTAGCTATAAAATGGAAACCTGACTATTACAGTTTAAACGTTCGGTTTTGTTCTGAGGTAAATTATACATTGCTGCATTCAGTATGGCTATAAAGGTCACTCAAAAGTATATTGAAAATCACGTTAGCCATTTTAAACGTTAAATGAAGCACATAATCAGTACTTGAGGAATCATAATTGCTGTGGTTCCAGTGCTTTTGTTCCAGAAGCAGAAACCGTTTGTGCAATATAAAGGAAACTGCCACTCGTCATGTATTGCTGTGGCCACCGGTTAGGACAAGAATGCCAATCAACAGAAATTATACACTTTTAATCATGTGTTTTGTTGCATCACATATGGTTTGGGCATAGCGATGCATTGCATTGCATTTAATATTTCATATATATTTCTATTTGTTGTGTTGCTGTCATCAAAGTTTTAATCATGAAATTACACTGGCAGGGATTTTGTGACAACAAATTTCTTATATTCAATTTTTGTCAAACATTCACATCTTCATGCAGCATATTGAAAATGTTGTTTAACATGCTGTTGTACTGATATTTTTATTATTTTCTGATTATTTTTAGTGAATGTGGACTGTTTTGATCTTTTTTTCTGATGCGTGTAAATACAGAAAAAAGAAAAAATATATCTATAATTTTTTAAATATATTTTTATGTCATTTTAAAATGTTTTTTTCTATATTTACACATAAAAATATAAATATTTAATTAATACAAAACATTGAATCAATTTTAAAACAACTTTTAATTTTCCTTTAATTGTATATGTTAATAAATTAATCATATTTATGTCAATTTCTAAATAATAAAAATAAATAAATGTCAATCATTGCCATGCATTGAAAATATTGTTTAATATGCTGTTGTACTGATAATTCCATTAATTCCAGACAATATGGACTGTTTTGATTTTTGATTTTTTGTAAATACAGGAAAATAAAAATATATCTATAATTTTTATATATATTTTGTATATATTATTTTCAAATGTTTTATCTGTATTTACACAAACTTATAAATATTTAATTAATATAAAATATGAAATAAATTTTAAAAACATTTTCATTTTTCTTTAAATGTATGTGTTAATAAATAATCAAATTTGTGTCAACCATAAATAATAATAAATAAATATTGATTGATATTCCATTAATTCCAGACAATATATATAAATAAATAAATAAATAAATAAATAAATAAATAAATATATGAGAAATATCACACTCGTAGCAGTGCGTTATGGCTGTATATGTGCACTGGTGGGACTGGTGGGACGCCAGGTGCGAGTGCCTTACTGTCCCACCAGTGATAATGTACAGCCATATCGCACTGCTGCAAGTTGCAATGTTGCGTTTATACAACAGTTTGTACAACTTCAACAGTACAACTTCACTAATGTCAATTTAGAGCTAGTATTTGAATGATTCTCTAGCGTAATGTCTAAAGTGATGACAAAACAGGTGATCTTTCTCACTTTTAGGATTATAAGGCTGAACGGCATGAAATGCCATCAGTCTACAGAGATTTCCCAGTATTTCTCTGTTGCAATCGGGAGATCACAGTAAATAACCCTGAAAAAGCCAAAGCAGCACAAACACTACCAGATTACTGTTGTTTTTGTGATATGGAAAAACGCTAAACACATGCGGCATTTCTTCTTTTTTTCTGTTTACTGAACTAGTCTGCAGTAACAAAAACAGGAGTCTCATTAGAAACAGATGGCCAGCCAAAAAGTAACTCAGGGTTATACAAAGAGTGGCCAACACAAAAGACACACATTCCTGATATGTGAGTCCCATCTCACACTCAATACATTACAATTACTGTGGTATCAATACAGCACTACAACATACAAAAGAGAGAGATCGATTTAGAAAGTCACTTGTTTAATAATGATTTGTTCAGATGTAGTTTAAAATTACACTGGGTTTTTCCTATTCTAAGGGCTTATTATGTGGTCTATGTTGCCATCCTTATAAATAAACTGCATAGTTGCTATATAAACAACTACATTCTCACCTAAAAAGCCTCAGAAGTACATTATGTTGTCCAACAGCTGCAATATTTGTCAAACTGTAGTGAGTTTATTGATCAGATTCGAGAACCAGACAGAACTGTTGTATAAATAAATAAATATACAGTATAAATATATTTTTTATATAAAGAAAATATATATATATATTTATTATATATATATTTATTATATATATATATATATATATTAGAGATGCCACAATTCTCAATACAATATTGAACCGTTCGGTACGACATCCACGGTTCAATACGTGCTTGTGAATTCCGGTTTTACGTTTAAATAATTTATGTGCGTTTTATTTCTCTCCGAATAGACTGTTTGTGTGTCCCTGTAAGTTTACGAGCTGAGATGAGGAAACTCCTCCCCGCGAGTAAATATTCAATCACTACAGGGCTCGAAAATAAGGACTGCCCGATGGCCCGGGGCCAGCATGAGAGACGCTCGGGCCAGTGTACAGAATGGCCCGATCTGGCCAGTGCTGCCTTGTCACAAAAGTTTGGCTGCGACTGTCTGTCAATTGCGTGCAAATACAATCTTAGGGTGCTTTCACACATAGACGTTTGTTTCGGAATCTGTCTCTTTGCCCCCGTTAGCGCGGTTCGTTTGGCATATGCGAGTCCAGGAATCGCGCTCAAATCAGCGCCAAATCAATCGGTCCGAGATCGCCTGAATGAGGTGGTCTCTGCTCGACTGAGCGGATTGATTGTAGTGAGAAAACAAAACAATCCAACGAACTAAGGACCCAGGCTATATCACAGTGTATTATGATTGTGTAATAGCCATATATACGAATGACGAGCAGGGCGGGATGTCATTCCTACCGGTAAATGTGCGTTTCGTGTCTAATGCGAAAGTGAAAGCATGCTGAAATATTAACGAGAGCTGTTTATCAGTTAGGAAGATTGAACGAAGTTACCAACTGATAATCTTTCCATATTTTAATCTTATAATATGTTATATTAGGCCTGTTGTTTTGTTCATTTCTGCACTGACAGCTCGAAAGAAAGATCAACATTGATCTGCTTCATGATCTAATGCATGATCTGATGATCAGTTCATCTATTTATTTGTAATTTAAGCCTATAATGCATAATTCTAACCAACGTTTCTTTAATAGATGAATTCAATAGATTTTTACAAAACTTGACAACTTAAATGAGGCTCTGTATGAGAAAGTCTGACCTCTCTGATTTGTATTTATGTCTGTGGGTGTCAAAATTAAAGTGCACATTTTCACTTATAAAATATATACACAACTGCTCAAAAGTTTGGGGTTAGTATGATTGTTAAATATTTTAAAATAAGCTTCTCCTGCTCACCAAGGCTACATTTATTTCATCATAAATACAGCACACATTGTTAAATTGTAAAACGTTATTGCACTATAAAATAACTGTTCAAAAGTAGTTTATAATTTAATTTAATCATTTATTCCAGTGATTTTAAAGACGAATTTTCAGCTTCATTACTCCAGTGATGAGTCACATGATCCTTCAGAAATCACTCTAATATTAATTATTCTTGTTTTTATTATTATTATTATTATTATTATTATTATTTTAATGGTAATAGTAATAAAAGCAATAATGTCTGGAGTAATCATTTTATTTGAAACTACATACAATAAGAAAGCAGTTATTAAAAAGATTTAATTAATATTTAATGCCCAGTTTGTACATAGGCTACCAGCAGCTGTGAGATTTTAGTGTAAATTTTTTTTTATTATACAATACACTAGGAACTAGTGTACCTTTCTTGGCTTTGAAGTAAAATAAAGGAGTATTGCAATAAATCGTTTTTATTTTTTTCTCTTTCTTACTGTTCCTATTGCCTAAGCATAGAATAACAATAAAAAAAAACACTTATGTGTTAAGCCATCAGAACCGAACCGAACCAAAAACCGTGTTAAAAAACCGAGGTATGTATTGAACCGTAAGCTAACTGTATTGTTGCATCCCTAATATATATATATATATATATATATATATATATATATATATATATATATATATATATATATATATATATATATATATATATATATATATATATATATATACACACACACACACACACATATACAGTTGAAGTCAGAATTTCTGTTTAACGGAGAGAAGATGTTTTCAACACATTTCTAATCATAATAGTTTTAATAACTCATTTCTAATAACTGATTTAGTTTATCTTTGCCATGATGACAGTAAATTCAAGACACTTCTATACAGCTTAAAGTGACATTTAAAGGCTTAACTAGGTTAACTAGGTTAACTAGGCAGGTTAGGGTAATTAGGCAAGTTATTGTGCAACGATGGTTTGTTCTGTATACTATTGAAAAAATATATAGCTTAAAGGGGCTAATAATTTTGACCTTAAAATGGTGTTTAAAAAATTAAAAACAGCTTTTATACTAGCCGAAATAAAACAAATAAGACTTTCTCCAGAAGAAAAAACATTATCAGACATACTGTGAAAATTTGATTGCTCTGTTAAACATAATTTGGGAAATATTTAAAAAAGAAAAAAAAATCAAAGGGGGGCTAATAATTCTGACTTCAACTGTGTGTATTTATATTAAGTTTCTTTTTTTATATATATTTTTATCTGTATTTACACATAAATGTATACATATTTAATTAATATAAAATGATAAATTCATTTAAAAACATTTTCATTTTCTTTTAAATTTGTATATTAATCAATTAATCATTTTTTTTATGTTCATGGCCATTGGGCTGCTTATTTTTTGTGTAAAAATGGTTGATTATATCATTATTTCTTTGATGTAAATACTTGTAGGTGTCAAGGACACATTACATTGAACAAATGTGACAGTTTAACCATGTCTAGCGTTTCTCTTCATCAAAAAAATACTGAAATGCAAACTTTACCTTTAAAAAAAAACATAATTTCAATGCTGAATAACATGATCCAATGCTGATAACTATAGCCACCATTAATACCATTTAATTCCCTTCATCTTTAATGAGTTCATTTGTAGTCAAATCAGATTTAATTTCCGATATATCTTTAACCATGAGCTAGACAGGTCAGGCTTTTTGTATGCAAAAGAATCTGCTTCAACATTCAGCAGGACACCAGTAATAAATGATGACAGAATTTCACTTTTTGTGAATTATTCCTTGAAGGCGTCACATCAGCAACTTTCCCTGCTCCGGATCCTTCCCTAAGCGGCTGTTTTTTATGTGTCCAAGATCCTCAGTTTGACCCAGCAGGCTAATGAAAATGTCTTTTAATCTGCTCTCAGTAGTCAGTCGTCCCATGACTTTTATAGGCCCCGGTAATTGCATTTATATATTAAAAGCTTGCGGTTCGGGTTTCCAGCATGCATGTTTCTTACATCATCGCAGCAAAATGATGGAGATTATAAAAGCGAACGCCGCAATTAAATAAATGAAGAGTTTTCCTATCAGAAGTGGACGCACGTTGTTTTCTTGGGATCGTGGAGATTGTAAACTTTCCTTTAACTGCCGCTCTGGGTCAATCCTGTTTGCTCCTGTAAAAGTCAGCCAGTATGTTTGAGACATATTTCAGAGTAATGAAAGGGAACAGAAAAACCTCCCATCCTCTTGTGTGCTCTCTCTCCCTGATCAGCAGATTGGCTGTGTTTATGGTGCAGTTGGAGACGGCGAGTAGATATTTTACTGTAGCATGTACCGCACAGTAGACATATCTGTGGAAATTACACTGTTTACACTTGAGAGTGATCAAGATTTATATACCGTACCGTGGTGGTGTTCAAAAGTTTGTGGCTATTAAATGTGTAAGGCTGCATTTGTTTGACCAAAAGTACAGTAACATCTTATTTTAATTTAAAATCCCTCCTTTCTATTTGAAATTGTTTTAAAATATACAGTCAAAGTCAAAATTATTCGGCCTCCTGTGACTTTTCTTTTCTTTTTCAGATATTTCCTAAATGATGTTTAACAGCAAGGAATTTTTCACAGTATTTCCTATAATATTTTTTTCTTCTGGAGAAAGTCTTATTTGTTTTATTTCGGCTAGAATAAAAGCAGTTGTTAACCTTTTAAAAAAAAAACATTTTAAGGTCAATTTTATTGTCACAATCATCTGCGATACAGGCTTGTAGATCCCTGGGAATCATTCACTTTCACTCAGGACTACAAATCTGTCACCATATGGACTACAAATCCTGTCATGCACCACACACTCACACCTGTTCCGGTTTCCCATTGATTGCTAACACACGCAGCTGAAGCTGTTCCGAACTGATTACATGGACTTTAAAAGCAGCACAGACACACACACCAGTTGCTGAGTCTTGTTTACATTACGACGCGTTTGCCTTGCCTTTCTGTGCTTGACCCTTGCTTTGTTTTGTTTGTTTTTTTTTTTACGTTGAATGCTGCCTGCCTTTTGACCATCCGCCTGTTCATGACCACGACTCTGGATTTGCCTGCATGTACCTGTTTGACCCTAATGACCATTGCTTGCCTGACCATTCTCATAATAAATCCTGCATTTGGATCTGCACCTCTGTTGTCAGCGTCCCTTCACATTACAATTATTAGCCCCCTTAAACAATATTTTTTTTTATTGTCTACAGAACAAACCATCATTATGCAATGACTTGCCTAATTAACCCAACTTGCATAATTAACCTAATTAACCTAGTTAAGCCTTTAAATGTCACTTTAAGCTGAATATTAGTGTCTTGCACTAGCTGAAAAATATCTAGTAAAATATTATTTACTGTCATCATGACAAAGATAAAAAAATCAGTTATTAGAAATGAGTTATCAAAACTATTATGTTTAGAAATGTGTTGAAAAAATCTCTCTGTTAAACAGAAATTGGGGAAAAAATAAACAGGGCGGCTAATAATTCAGACTTCAACTGTATATATATTTTTTTCTTTGGTGTTTTTTTTTTATCATAAATAACTAATATTAATAACCATATTCATTAAAGATGCATTGAATTGACCAAATGAGAGAGTACATTGATAAATGTATGACTTTGACATTAACATTGATTTAGCAACCAATGGCAATTGTGAATATTAGAGTAGCAAATAATGGCACAGTCCCACTAGAGTTAGAGCATGCAAAATTGTGCTGTATGGCGCTGTGAAAAGAAGTGGGGTTAAACAAGATGATTACACATTTAAAAAAGCATATTTTACATTTCTGTCCAGAGAGGTCATGTTTTGAGCTTTGATTAGTCTCACGCACTCAGGTGATGTGATTTCGCAGGTCAGAGTTCACCAAGCTTGAACTTTCCAATGCAGCAAACTGTGATACTTACTGCACGACCTTGTGCTTCCGGTCTGTCGCATTCGCATGTGTATGAATGGAAGTCTATGGGGCTCAAACTTTAGTGTGACTGTGGCTTGAGAATGATTTCTAGATACTGGAGAAACAAATCTGAAAATTGTGAAAGTCATGATGTGGCCAAGTATAATGACCCACACTCATGTGTGCTCTGCGTTTAACCCATCCAAGTGTACACACACAGTAGTCAAAGCTTAAAAGTTTAATATTGTTTACACAGCTATGGAGAAAAAAAGTGAGACCACGTTCGATTTCTCTGGAGTTTTGATCGACAATTATGTATTTGAGTAAAAATGTGTTTTTTTGGTTTTATCAGAGGATAACAGAAGACGTATTTTGTTTAAATTCACATTCAGTCAATTAAAATATCAATGCTTTAACTTCAGAAACGGAACCAATCAAAATAACGAAACACATGCTGTGTTTTATGTGTGTATTCACATTCATTCAATCAATCAAAATACCAATGTTTTAACTTCAGAAACCTGATTTTCAGTCTCAAATAAACCCTTTTTTTTACCAATTGTCATTTTATTAAAAAAAAGTTACTTGGATGATTTATGCCTGATGATTTATAACTGATCAAAAAAACTTCAAAAGATGCTGTTTCATGTTTATATTCCCATTCATTCAATTAATCAACCAAATTACCAATGTTTTAACTTAAATTAACATGTTTATTTTGAGCAATTGTCATTTTATTAAAAGAAAGTACTTTGCATAAAAAGGCAACAATCAAAATCACAAAAAAGATGCTGTGTTTTATGTTTATATACTACCTGACAAAAGTCTTGTTGCCTATCCATGTTTTAGAAACAAATAATAACTATCTAGTTGATCATTTGGTATCAGAAGTGGCTTAAATGAAAGGTAAAGGCCTCTAGATTACGCTTATTTTACCAAAATAAAATATGATCATGCCTTGATTTTGAATTATTTAATTAGGACAGTAAGGTCTGACTTAGACAAAAGTCTTGTCACTTAACAGAAATAATGTCAAGTATAGAATATAAAGTCATGGTGCAGTGGAAAAAGAATGAATATTGTGTATGACTCCCATGAGCTTGGAGGACTGCATCCATACATCTCTGCATTGACTCAAATCACTTATTAATAAAGTCATCTGGAATGGCAGAGAAAGCGTTCTTGCAGGACTTCCAGAGTTCATCAAGACTCTTTGGATTCATCTTCAATGCCTCCTCCTTCATCTTAACCCAGACATGCTCAATAATGTTCATATCTGGTGACTGGGCTGGCCAATCCTGGAGCACCTTGACCTTCTTTGCTTTCAGGAACTTTGATGTGGAGGCTGAAGTATGAGAAGGAGCGCTATTCTGCTCTCGCACGCCCCCATACTGAAACGTAACCCCAAACCATGATATTTCCTTCACCAAACTTGACTGATTTCTGTGAGAATCTTGGGTCCATGCAGGTTCCAATAGGTCTTCTGCAGTATTTGTGATGATTGAGATGCAGTTCAACAGATGATCCATCAGAAATATCTACCTTCTGCCACTTTTCCAAATGATCAACTAGAAGTCAAGTTATTATTTGTTGCTCTTAAAACTGGAATTGACAAGACTTTTGTCAGGTAGTGTAGTAAAATAGCAACATTTTAACTTCAGAAACCTGATTTTCAGTCTCAAATGAACACATATTTATTTTGAGCAATTGTCATTTTATAAAAAAAATAAAAAAAATCCAAATTTGGATGATTTATGCCTTTGCATAAAAAGGCAACGATGAAACAAACCAAAAAAAAGATGATGTTTTATTTTTATATTCACATTCATTCATTTAATCAATCAATCAATCAGTCAACCAACCAACCAACCAACCAACCAACCAACCAACCAACCAACCAACCAACCAACCAACCAACCAACCAACCAATCAATCAATCAATCAATCAATCAATCAATCAATCAATCAATCAATCAATCAATCAATCAATCAATCAATCAATCAACCAACCATTCAACCAATCATTCAATCAATCAATCAACCAACCAACCAACCAATCATTCAATCAACCAACCAACCAACCAACCAACCAACCAACCAACCAACCAACCAACCAACCAATCATTCAATCAACCAACCAACCAACCAACCAACCAACCAACCAACCAACCATCCAACCAACCAATCATTCAACCAACCAACCAACCAACCAACCAACCAACCAACCAACCAACCAACCAATCATTCAATCAACCAACCAACCAACCAACCAACCAACCAACCAACCAACCATCCAACCAACCAATCATTCAACCAACCAACCAACCAACCAACCAACCAACCAACCAACCAACCAACCAACCAACCAACCAACCAACCAACCAACCAACCAACCAACCAACCAATCAATCAATCAATCAATCAATCAATCAATCAATCAATCAATCAATCAATCAATCAATCAACCAACCATTCAACCAATCATTCAATCAATCAATCAACCAACCAACCAACCAATCATTCAATCAACCAACCAACCAACCAACCAACCAACCAACCAACCAATCATTCAATCAACCAACCAACCAACCAACCAACCAACCAACCATCCAACCAACCAATCATTCAACCAACCAACCAACCAACCAACCAACCAACCAATCATTCAATCAACCAACCAACCAACCAACCATCCAACCAACCAATCATTCAACCAACCAACCAACCAACCAACCAACCAACCAACCAACCAACCAACCAACCAATCAATCAATCAATCAATCAATCAATCAATCAATCATTCAACCAATCAAAATTCCAATGCTCAGTTTTAAATGAACCCATTTATTTTGACCGATTGTCAATTTTATTGAAAAAAATGAAAAATAAAAACCCAAACTAAGATGATCCAAGGCCATTTACTAAAATGTTCATAATGTCTAGTTGTCACGTTGATTGATGCAACTAATTACCTTTAATTCCATGAATGAATCCTCATACAATATAATTAACTCAATTAAAACCCTAATTGATCGACTATCCTAATTAAACACAGTTTGTCTTCATTGAACTTCAGTCGGTAATAACTGCACTATAGTGCAGTGAGTTGTATTTCTGAAACCGCAGACTCTGTTCCCTGTGAGTTTAGTTGATGCTGATAGGACCAGGTCAGCATGAAGGCCGTCTGGAAGTGTGTTATCCAGCATAAAAGCCGTCTGGAAGTGTGTTATCGACGCGGGTCGCGAAGGCCAAGCGTCTCTGGGAGAAGATAGACAGTCCAGGAAGAGAGACTTGACTGGAGCGCTGATAGCACTGGGAGGTAAAGCCAGGAGGCGAAGTTTGGATGTTTCTGCTGGCTGATGTAATGTTTTTGAGGAGACGTTACGGTTCTTGGTGTTGGGGATTTGTGAAGGAGGCTGAAAGGGCAGCAGGAGTGGAAAAAAACATGGAGAGAAAACTCAACTCAACTGTTTCTGGAGGGAAACCTCTAAATATGTTAGCCTTGATGCTTGTGTTGTAGTTCGCTGTTTGGATTTTTGGAGTTTGCTTGGTGGGCTCAGCTCCGAGTACACTGTTAAAAATATATCGGTAACACTTTACTTGAAGGGGTGTTCATGAAACCTTTATAATCATGACATGAATGTGATGTTACGCATGCTTTTGACAACTGTTATTAAGTGTCATTAGTCTTTGTCACGACAACTTGACAATAACACTTGTCATAAATCTGTCATAAACATGATTGATGACATGTCATGATTATAAAGGTTTAATGACAGTCTTACGAACACCCCTTGACGTAAAGTGTTACCAAAATATCTGTTAATTAACAGTTTCTGTATTTTGTGATTCGTAAGTGTTCATTTACGGTTGTGAATTGCATTATGGGATGTTGATCTCTGCTCTTTCCATTTTTGATGTAGAAAATTCAACTCTACAGTTTAACAAAGTGACTTTTATTATCATTTTAGCAGTTTGAAATAATATAATGTATAAGATATTAATCATTCATTAATTTTCCTTCGGCTTAGTGCTTTATTTATCAGGGGTCGCCACAGCGGAATGAACCACCAACTATTCCAGCATATGTTTTACACAGCGGCTTTCAGCGGTGCTTCAGACTGAGCCAAGTCCAGTTTGATGAACTGTTGCTCGGTGTCAGCAGGAGGATTTCCCTTCAGGACAACAACTGCAGGTGCTACGCCATAATCACTCCTCTACAAGAGCAAGCTCCTGATTGGTTAACGCGGCACGAATGTCTGCTAAAGTTTAGATTTTCCAACGCAATTCACGCGTTAAGCGTTAAGCGTATTTGCGCTGCTTCATTTGTGCCGCCTCATTCGCTCAAATCACACCACAGGATGTCTTATCGCGTCTTTGACTTAACAAAGACTTAACATTTAAATCACTCGCACTTGACGCTTCATCTGCGTCTGGTGTGAACGCAGCATAACACATAACTGTAAATGAGTGTTTTTCCCCGTTTATTTATGCTTTTGAATTGCATTATGGGATCTTGATCTTTTATTCCCCTGTGGTGACATCTAAAATAATGACTAACCGGAATGAAAATCCATGAATGAATGAAGGAATGATTGAATTAATGAATTAACCTGATAATATACTATATACATAACCGTAAAAAATAAGAAACAAATTTTACCTCCGCTCAACAGAGAAAACCACCAACGATCAAGAATATATGATTATGCGCTCTGTTATGCAAGTCAAAAAATGTCATTATAATGGAAGTCAATGGTGCAAAAACAGCCAACAATATAACGAAAGGGCAGTAAATTTGAGTGCATTGTTGAGTTTTTTAAAAATGTTTTCATAAAATATGTCTCAAAATAAGATTTGACACCAAAAATGATTCCATTTGCTAAAACACAGAAAAAGTTGTGGCTAAATTAAGCTTCAAAATCACCCCAGAGTGCATGAAAACATGCAGCACACAAGAGTTAAGCATTTTTAATGTGACAGTCCAAAATGTGGATAAAAATAGGTGGATGGAAACATGGCAACACGCACAGGCAGATGACTAAAATGTGCTTAAATGAAGAGGAGATTGGGATGGTTAATAATGCACATTAGTGTTAAAAATGCATGTCGAGCTGTGATAAAAGATGCATGTCACCTTTGAGCGTCAGTTTCATGGATCGTGTGCTATTTGGCTCGAGGGAATCAACATGCGTTAGAAAACCCAATAAGGGGATTTTTAATTTAGTTATTTTTTGGCAGTCAATTTTCGCTGAATTCCATCACGGCAAATATAGTCCGTGTGCTGAAAGTAAGAGAGGGCTTCACTGTAAGTCTGCTGACTTCGACTTTTTTAACTGCAGGGGAAAGAGAAGGAGATGCTATTTTTGTCCAACTTTACGCCACAACATCTATTTACCTGCCAAACGTGTTTTTCCTCAGTGTGCTGCATATCTGGATGTGATTCTGAATGGCAATTTGCACAGTGTGACGGGGATTTACAAACTCGAAAATGCAACGTCAGGTGTTGCTAAAGAGTGTAAGCAATATCTGAAGTTTGTGGTCGGGACAGATTTGTGAATGAAAACATAGTTGGATCAAAATATGAAAAATAGTATTGAAGTTATTCAGCTTATGCTACATTTACCACACTTAATCACACTGTTCAAGTGCTGCATTTCAAGGGATTTGTAAGTTTTTTTTTGTCCTCATGAGCAATGTGTGTATTACTCAACACAGGCTCATTGTGAATACGTACCCCCGTATACATTTCTGGAGAGTGCGAATTATATATCCAGAGCTACGTATGGCTGCTTTTGTCTTTAAAATGAACACTACGGGGTGGTATGTCGACGCCAACGGCTTCTGTTTTTGTTTTCCGCTACCAGCTGACCGCTTTCCCCGATGTGGACAGCTTTTCTGCTGTTACCAGTTTGCCCAGTAGCTCACCATGTACAATGGCGGACTTGAGACGCAGAGAGGAGTTTGAGACGACGGGGTTTGAGTCTGGTGAAGAACGGTTTTAGAAAGCAAAAGGCAAAAAATAAATAACATAAGTAAATAATAGGGTGAAAACGATGTGAAAATGTGGTAAAAATCAGGCAAGGGCATTGCTTTTTCTGTATTGCTTTTAAAAACACTATCGGTTGGGATTAGGGAAGGAGGTGATTGGGTCAATCTGTGCTTTTGAAAACACTATCGGTTGGGTTTAGAGAAGGGGGTGGGTGGGGGGTTCGATTGGTCGGTCAGTCAGTCGACAGCGGCCTCTGGAGGATTTATGCGAGAACCACAAAAAAACGTACCTCCTGGGACGTATTTCGCAATCTCCAGAAATGTATACAGGGGTACGTATCAATAATGAGCCTGGGTTACACTTCTCATCTAAAGCCTTCTGATATGTTTTAATGAGATCTTTGATTGTTGTTGCTATGAAATAACTGATATCCTTTGGGCGTCACGGTGGCGCAGTGGGTGGTATGATTGGCACAAAACAACAAGAAGCTTGCTGGTTCGAGCCTCAGCTGGGTGAATTGGCATTTCTGTGTAGAGTTTGCATTTTCTCTCCGTCTTGGCGTGGGTTTTCTCAGAGTACTCGGGTTTCCCCCACAGTCCAAAGACATGCACTATAGGTGAATTGAGTAAGCTAAAATTGTCTGTAGTGAATGAGTGTGTATGGGTGTTTCCCAGTACTGGGTTGCAGCTGGAAGGGCATCTGCTGTGTAAAACATGTGCTGGATAAGTTGGCGGTTCATTCCGCTGTGGTGACCCCTGATAAATAAAGGGATTAAGCCGCAAAGAAAATGAATGAATGAATGAATAAAGAACAAACCATCATTATATAATGAATTGCCTACCCTAATTACCCTAGTTAAGCAAGTTAAGCAAGTTATTTATATTCACTTTTTTATTAGAAAACAGTGACTGTTGGTTTTAGGCAATGTGTGTTTTAATTTCATTTGTTCAACGTTGATGTTTAATAAATAATAACAGATAGTAGATAGTGTGTGTTTCTTTCAATTATTTTAAAATCAAGTAATGCACCCGTCATTCAGAAATCTCTCACTTGTAATATGTGAGCATATTTACTGTACAAAACCTGTCAGTGAACTATGAGGGGGAGATAAATAAATAAAACAATCATTCATTAATCATAATTGAGTTAAAATGTTCAATTAATCGAGATTTTGATTTTAGGCCAAATCACCCAGCAAATTTTTTAGGCCAATTTTTTATTTATTTTTTGCTCCTTATTTTGAATTTCTGCAGTATTTTAATCCATTTTGGTGCTAT
Source organism: Danio kyathit (assembly GCA_903798195.1). Taxonomy (NCBI): domain Eukaryota; kingdom Metazoa; phylum Chordata; class Actinopteri; order Cypriniformes; family Danionidae; genus Danio; species Danio kyathit. The sequence goes on from LR812525.1 coordinate 13,798,219, forward strand.
GTTTGCCTTCAAGTATACTTTCTGAATATACATTAATAAAGAAAACCTGGGTTGGTTTAACCCAACATTGGGTCAAACAAGGACAAACCCAACAGTTGGGTTAAAAAAGTGTAATTTCCCTGTAATTGAAAAACTTTGCACCGATATTGGGTTAAGTTTTTCAACTTATAATATTATTAGCCCCCTTAAGCGCTATTTTTTTTCTCGATAGTCTACAGAACAAACCATCGTTATACAATGACTTGCCTAATTAACCTAACCTGCCTATTTAACCTAGTTACCCTAGTTAAGCTTTTAAATTGCACTATAACCTCTTAAGGCCCAAGTCGTTTTTTTTACATGCTTTTTTTTATTTCTCTTTGCTATTTGGGCTTATTGAAACCTAATTAGAATAAAAATCTAAGTATCATCTTTTGATATGATGTACTTTTAGAGGAAACTGATGTCCATATATGTGGACTCGTGGTCCGAATTTACATAAAACACTTTTTCCCGAATTTTCTTTTATGCATATTTAACATAAAAAAGTTTTTTTTTTTTTAACTTGCTTTGACTATCAGAGAGTACAAACAACATTTTTTCCCATTTTGGACAGTTAAAAATAGGGTTTGGGACATTTCATATGCTGCAAAACAGTTGCAGGATGACACTGTATGTCTGTTAAAAAAAACGTAAAACATTTAAAGTATTTTAAATAGCCACTTAAGAGCTAAAATGTGCTGTCCACTTATGTGGACACTCGGGCCCTAGAAGGATAAGTTGAATACTAAAATATCTAGTCAAATATTATTTACTGTCATCATGGTGAAGATAAAATAAATCAGTTATTAGAAATGAGTTATTAAAACTATTATGTTTAGAAATGTGTTGAAAAAATCTTCTCTCCGTTAAACAGAAATTGGGGGAAAAAAATCCAAGGGGAGGCTAATAATTCAGGAGGGCTAATAATTCAGACTTCAACTGTATATATGTTTAAAGAGCAGTCTGCTACATCGTTTCTATAAGTATTTTACTGGTGATTCAATCATAATAACCTCTGTCATCTTTTTTTTTTTGCAGGTCTAAAAGGAAAAGCCTTGTGTTTGACCCGCCGACGAAGCATCTTTTTTTCAGAAAGCAGAATAACTGACTCGCGGATCCTCTTGAACACTCAAATAAACTCTGTCTCCTTCCACCACAGGCTTGGGTTTTGATTTTTTCCTTACTTTGAGCCGCATTACATTTCCTGCTGCGCTATCAGATGCGCTCTAATCTTAAAGCGACAGAGCACCAAAAAGAAAAAAAAATGAAGCATGTTTCATCATCCTCTTGCTCTGCTGTTGCTGAAAACACATTTCTTTTTCACTGTAGCACAAAAGGAACATCGTTTCTAGCTTGTACTTTAGTGTACAATGGGATACTTTACTATAATATTATTCATTCATTTTCCTTTGGCTTAGTCCCTTTATTTGTAAGGGGGCGCTACAGCGGAATGAGCCGCCAACTTATCCAGCATATGTTTTACACAGCGAATGCCCTTCCAGCTGCAACCCAGTACTGGGAAACACCCATACACTGTCATTTACACACATACACTACAGCCAATTTAGCTTACCCATTTCACCTATAGCGCATGTCTTTGGACCGTGGGGGAAACCGGAGCACCCGGAGGAAACCCACGCGAACACAGGGAGAACATGCAAACTTCACACAGAAACGCCAACTGACCCAGCCGAGGTTCGAACCAGCGACCTTCTTGCTGTGAGGCGACAGCACTACGTACTGCGCCACTGTGTCGCCATTATTATATATGTAATATATTATTTATATTACAGAAGTATTAATAATTAAATTAAATGAACTTAAATGAACTTAATGATCTCAAATACAATTTTCAAAATAACTTTGTTGCATTAAGACAATGCAATGATACAACGCAAATATGTTGCTTATTGTATAAATATTTTATTTCCTCTTTGTTTATGACTGTACCATATTATCACCTCACATGCAGACTTGCATTCGATTTTAAATAAAGACCCAGACAAACAACCTTTTGCGTTCTCCCAGAATCCTCTGCGCATTCCCGATGGGAGAGGATGGAGACGGAGAGATGACGAGGAGCTGACAGTCGCTGGTCATTATCTCTCAATATAACACACAAAACATGTTCGACAGGTCATGATGCAAACCTTACGCCTCAGGCAGAGCAGCAGAGCTAACAAACACACCACAGAGCAATATATCACATAATAAACAGATGGAAACACTGAAGAGGAAGAAAACAGCAGCCTTTTATTTGCTGGAAAACATACTCTGACAAATATAGGCAAAGGAAACATTTCAGTTTGAGAATTGAATACTAAATAATTAAAATACAAGCATTACATAAACAAGTAAAAAGGGGCTAATTTGCTTTTATGTGCAGTAAAACAATAAGGTAGTTTAGTCAAAGAAAGTCTTAGGGCTCTATTTTAACAATCTAAGCACAAAGTCTAAAGCGCATGGCGCAAAAGCATTAAGGATGAGTCTGAATCCACTTTTGCTATTTTAGGGTTGGGAAAATATGCTCTGTGCCCCAGCGAGTGGTCTAGCAGGGCTGTGCTTATTCTCTTAATGAGTTCAGGATGTGTTTTGAGCATAACGTGCATTAAAACAATCAGAGTCTCATCTCACCTTTTCTTTAAGCTATTTGCACGGCGGACTTTGTAAGTGTAAAAACTGAACACTTCACTAGCGAGAAAACAGTTAAACAGACCATCTGCAGCGCAAGGATAAAGAATGAGCCTCCACCATTCGGCCTCTTTACTTTTTTTTTACTTTACCTTTACTCCTTACTCCTTTACTTTTGTGGATAAGGAAACAGTGTTGTACTCACTCCACTGAAGATGTCCATTAGCCTACGCATTTAATTTTGTTTGTTAAGCACAAAGATTTGTTTCAAAACTATTTCTAAAGTCAGTTCTAAATTCCAGCAAATATAATATAATATAATATAATATAATATTCATTCATTTTCTTTTCAGCTTAGTGCCTTAGTCGCTACAGAGGAATAAACCGCCAACTTATCCAGCATATGTTTTACGCAGCGGATGCCCTTCCAGCTGCAACCCATCTCTGGGAAACATTCACACTCATACACTAAGGACAATTTTAGCCTACCCAATTCACCTGTACCGCATGTCTTTGGACTGTGGGGGAAATCGGAGCACCTGGAGGAAACCTACGCGAACACGGGGAGAACATGCAAACTCCACACAGAAATGCCAATTGACCCAGCCGAGGCTTGAACCAGCAACCTTCTTGCTTTGAGGCAACAGCACTACCTACCTACCTTAAAGCACTCTGAGGTAGCCTATAGTTTAGTCAAAGGAAGCATTGTCATGTTTCTTCAAAACCTAAGTTATAATAATAATTAATAATAATAATAATAATAATAATAATAATAATGGTCTGACCCTGGTTTAGGGTCAAGGACGTAGCATAATAGAACACTGGACAAATAAAATCACTTTTATGAACCCTTGGAGTCGGGTCCGTTTATTTTTTGTCTTTTGCACCCAAAACGTGACCCACAGAAAAATAATAAACAAAAATATATTCCCTACCTAAACACCCAAATGAAACTAACTACACTTAACAAAATAACAGAAATAAAATAACAAAAAAAATACTCCCACCTCCCTGACTATAAAAAACAGGAGCAAATATTTACAGAAAAGAAAAGTGTGGCATCCAAGCCCTACTGCTTCTCACCGTGTATATACAGAGTACAATATTTACAATAACAACAAACATTGAGGGGGGCTTTAATAATAATAATTACAACAATGGGCAACGCAGTGGCACAGTAGGTAGTGCTGTCGCCTCACAGCAAGAAGGTCGCTGGTTCGAGCATCAGTTGGCGTTTCTGTGTGGAGTTTTCATGTACTTCATGCATTTACGTGGGTTTCCTCCGGGTGCTCTGGTCTCCCCCACAGTCCAAAGACATGCGGTACAGGTGAATTGGGTAGGCTAAATTGTCCGTAGTGTATGAGTGTGAATGAGTGTGTATGGCTGTTTCCCAAAGATGGGTTGCAACTGGAAGGGCATCTGCTGCGTAAAACATGTGCTGGATAAGTTGGCGATTCATTCCGCTGTGGTGACCCCGGATTAACAAAGGGACTAAGCCGAAAAGTAAATGAATGAATGAATAACAACAATAAAAACAATACTAATCAAATTAAATGATTAAAAGAGGAAAAAACAAGCCTTTAATGTGCCAGAAAGCACTCTGAGTTAGCTTATAGTTTAGTCAAATGTTTCTTTAAAAGGTTAAGTTAGAATGTTCATTTCATTCATTCATTTTCTTTTCGGCTTAGTCCCTTTATTAATCTGGGGTCGCCACAGTGGAATGAACCGCCAACTTTTCCAGCACGTTTTACGCAGCCGATGCCCTTCCAGCCACAACCCATCACTAGGAAATAAGTTAGAAAGATAATAATTAAATGAAAACACTCTGAGGTTGACTCGTTCAGTCAAAGGAAGCATCGTCATGTTTCTCTTCCACATCGAGCATATCTGGATTCCAGCATTCAGAGTCTACAGTATGTCTATTTCTGTTATGTAACTTTTTATATAACTGCATTGAAGCCAGCAGACTATTATTAGCACGTCTGTACCTGCGAGCCCTCGAACCCTCGCAGACTTTTGATCCTTTATGGAGGCTGAAGTCGCACCGTCGATGCTCTTATAATCTCTTTGAAGAAATCCAGCTAACCTTCAGAGCCGCTGCTTTCAAAGCAAAAAACCATCAACACATTAACATTCTTGCAAATGGACAAAATCACTCGCCTGTTTGTATGGTAAAACCGCACACTTTACACCGCTGGTCAAAAGTGGAACGCAAATGTGATGAGGAAAGTGCTATTCAGTCATAAGATGTACAACCATTTCTGTGTGGAGTTTGCATGTTCTCCCCGTGTTCGCGTGGGTTTCCTTCGGGTGCTCCGGTTTCCCCCACAGTCCAAACACATGCGCTATAGGTGAATTGGATGAACTAAATTGGCCGTAGTGTATGAGTGTGAATGAGAGTGTATGGGTGTTTCCCAGTACTGAGTTAATTGTGGAATAGTGTTCGCTGTGTAAAACATATGCTGGGATAGTTGGCGGATCATTCCGCTGTGGCAACCTCTGATAAATAATGAACTAAGTCAAATGAATGAATGGATGTTTGGTTGAGAAATAGCATAAATAGGTAAAAAAGCCTGGATTATTTTTGCAGTGAATGTTTGGGGGTGCAAAATCGACACACTTTGGCTTTGGATGTCTGTGCTGTAATTCTAATAACTGTTGTGTTTTTGTGTTTGTGTTGCAGGTGAGGTGCCTTTACTCTCTGGACCAAACCACCAGTGCTGAAAATGAAGATCTGTGTTGCTTTTGTTGTAGTAGCTGTTCTTCACATCGCTCAGGCTGGTGAGTTTGTGGCTCTCATGATCTGATGTGTCTGTTTTGTGACAAAGTGGTTTTAATGGCGTGACTTTTTGCATTGAATAAAATAAAATAAAATAAAATAAAATTAAATAAAATTTAATTAAATTAAATTAGGGCAACGCAGTGGCGCAGTAGGTAGTGCTGTTGCCTCACAGCAAGAACGTCGCTGGGTCGCAAGTTCGAACCTCGGCTGGGCTGGGTCAGTTGGCGTTTCTGTGTGGAGTTTGCATGTTCTCCCTGCGTTCGCGTGGGTTTCCTCCGGGTGCTCCGGTTTCCCCCACAGTCCAAAGACATGCAGTACAGGTGAATTGGGTAAGCTAAATTGTCCGTAGTGTATGAGTGTGAATGTGTGTGTGTGTGGAAATTCCCAGAGATGGGTTGCGGCTGGAAGGGCATCCGCTGCGTAAAATCGTGCTGGATAAGTTGGTGGTTCATTCCACTGTGGCGACCCCGCAAGGGACAAAGCCGACAAGAAAATGAATGAATAAATTAAATTAAATTAAATTAAATTAAATTAAATTAAATTAAATTAAATTAAATTAAATAAAGGGGCATCACGGTGGCGCAGCGGGTAGCACAGTTGCCTCACAGCAAGAAGGTCGCTGGTTAAAGCCCCTGCTGGGTCAGTTGGCATTTCTGTGTGGAGTTTGCATGTTCTCCCCTGTTGGCGTGGGTTTCCTCTGGGTGCTTTGGTTTCCCCTACAGTCCAAACACATGCGCTATAGGTGAATTGAGTGAGATAAAAAGGTCGTAGTGTATGAGTGTGAATGCAAGATTGTATGGATGTTTCCCAGTGTTGGGTTGCAGCTGGAAGGGCATGCGCTGCGTAAAACATATGCTGGATAACTTGGTGGTTTATTCCGCTGTGGCGATCACAGATTAATAAAGGGACTAAAAGAAAATAAAAATGAATGAATGAAAATAGCAACGCAGTGGTGCAGTGGGTAGTGCTGTCGCCTCACAGCAAGAAGGTCGCTGGTTCGAGCCTCGGCTGGGTCAGTTGGCGTTTCTGTGTGGAGTTTTCCATGTTCTCCCTGCGTTCGTGTGGGTTTCTTCTGGGTGCTCCGGTTTCTCCCACAGTCCAAAGACATGCGGTACAGGTGAATTCGGTAGGCTAAATTGTTCATAGTGTATGAGTGTGAATGAGTGTGTGTGGATGTTTCCCAGAGATAGGTTGCGGCTGGAAGGGTATCCGCTGCGTAAAATCGTGCTGGATAAGTTGGCGGTTCATTCCTCTGTGGCGACCCCGGATTAATAAAGGAACTAAGCCGAAAAGAAAATGAACGAATGAATGAATGAATTGACTCGACATTGACTTGAATTTACTTGACTTGACTCGAATTGACATGACTTGTTTTGATGACTTGAATGGACTCGACTTAGCTTGATTTTACTTGATTTGACTTGATTTTACTTGACTTAAATTTAACCCCAGATTAATAAAGGGACTAAGCCAAAAAGAAAAAGAAATGAATGAAAATAAAATAAAATAAATTTTTTTTATTAAATTCAAAAAATTTAAATTTAAAAAATCAAAATACAATAATAAAAATTATAAATAAAATAAAATAAAACAGTTAAACTTGTATTTTGTGTGTATTATAACGAAATAAAATGAAAACAATATTGCATCAAATATAAAATAAAATGTTAAGTAAAATAAATAACATTTTAGAGATAATTAAATCAACTGAAATTAAATTAAATAAAATAAAATAAAAAGTAGAATATAATAAAATAAAATAAAAAGTAGAATAAAATAAAATAAAAGTTTATGTACAAAATTCATTGAACTTAGAAAGCCAAGAGTGTATTAAAAAAATGTAAAATGAAAACAATATTGCATTAAATCTAAAATAAATTAAGTAAAATACATACAATTTGAAATAAAATATAATTAATTAAAGCATAAATGATTAAAAACAATGTTAAATATAAAAATGTAGAATAAAAATTAAGAAATTTCCTTGTCACAAAGCACAAATTGTAATTTAGAATAAAATCTTTAATAAAACCAACTAATATATAAAATATAATAGTCATTCATTCATTCATTCATTCATTTTCCTTCGGCTTAGTCCCTTTATTCATCAGGGGTCGCCACAGCGTAATGAACTTATTTTAGTTTAAAATAGAACATACAAACTCCACACATAAATGCCAGCCGGGACTTGAACCAGCGACCTTCTTTCTGTGAGACGACACCATGACATCTTTATATATTAATCAAATAAATAAAAACTGAGTAATGTATTAAAAATTCAATTAAATAAGTCTTAAGTCTTAAAATAAAATTAAATAAAATAAATAAAAAAATAATAGGAAAAAATATATTGTATTTTAAAAGCATAAAGAATATGTATGATAAATAAAATAATACATAAATTAAGTTATAATTGTGAATTATTAGTAACTCTTTCCCTCAGTGTTTCTTTAAAGTTACCAGTAACCACCAGAATTTTTTTATTATTTTCATCTAAATCTAAATAGAATATAATATAAAATATTTTCTGCTAAGATTATTTGAACATATTACATATCAAAATAAAGAACCAAACCTCTACCTTAAACAAAAAATAAACATATGCTGTATTCATGTGTTCATATGTTTTATCACCACTTGAATACAGATATGTTTAATCAAAAGTACACATTTTTTTCATTCATTCGTTTATTCTCATTCGACTTAGTCCCTTTATTCATCTGTGGTCACCACAGCGGAATGAACTGCCAACTTATTCAGCTTATGTTTAAACAGCAGATTCCCTTCCAGCTGCAACCCAGTATATTAAATATTATTTTGTAAAATATGAACCTTATTTTGCATTTAACGATTAATCATTTGACAGCACTAAAATAAATATTAAAAGATTTTTTAATCAAATAAAAGAGTTACATTTATTTTATTACAAAAAGGAACTTATTTATTTTAGTGCTGACAAACAGTTATTCATGATTATTCGCATCCAAAAATAAAAGTTCAAGTAAGCTTTCACTAATTAAATTAAATTAAATTAAATTAAATTAAATTAAATTTAATTTAATTTAATTTAATTTAATTTAATTTAATTTAATTTAATTTAATTTAATTTAATTTAATTTAATTTAATTTAATTTAATTTAATTTCATTTCATTTCATTTAATTTAATTTAATTTAATTTAATTTATGTATATTAAAGACATAAATTAAATTAAATTAAGTTACGTATATTAAAGACATATTTTTTTCCTAAAATATCAAATAAAGTGAAAATATGTTAAATTTTTTAGTTAATATACAGAAGTATTAATGATGTAAGTTAAATTAATAATAAAATTAAATTTACTGAAATTATTTTAAATGAATCAGTCACATTAAGACTAAAATATGTTGCTTATTGTAAAAATATGTCTTAAATTAAATTAAATTAAATTAAATTAAATTAAATTAAATTAAATTAAATTAAATTAAATTAAATTAAATTAAATTAAATTAAATTAAATTAAATTAAAATGGTATACTTAAAAAAACCGTGACAAGAATACAATCATCGTATAATTCCTCTGCTCTGGTATTTTGCGATTGTCCTCTCCGTCCTTCATTGCCATGTTATCAGCGCTCTTCTGAGTTTCCCTCTCTAGGCTGAACTGTGTGACATTGCCTGATGTACAGTATCAGAGATTAACCAGCATGAAGCCCCGAAATATACAGACATCCCTTCAGTCTCGACTTAATCCATCCGCCAGAGACAGAAGCGCATGACTAAGAGTCTTGTTGCAGAAGAAGGCTTCTGGATTTAGTTTTGTCAAACCCACTGAATTCCTTTGAGACTTTTCTCCTCTGCGTTTCATTCTAGTCCAGCCAAACTCAAACTCACTTTTCAGCCAAAAAAACCCAGTTGTACAATCCATGTCTTCACAGGCCTGAGAATGTAGTGTTTCTGCTCATTACTCAGCTTTACTTCGCAGAGCAGCTTTACTGTGATTTAACAAACAGAAGCTGCTTGTGGAATTTGTTGTGGCGAATGTGATTTACAAATATACTGTATATATATATATATATATATATATATATATATATATATATATATATATATATATATATATATATAACAGTTAACAGATAACATTCTCAAAATCTTCCATTGAAAACAGCGAACTTGTGTGCGCACATGATTATGCAGTAACAAGATGGCATCAAACAGTCAAAAACGCAAAGCTGACGTAAAAGAAACTGCTTGAATAGAGAATCTACTAACAAATGTAGTATTATTCATTCACAAGATGGCACCAAACTGTGGTCAAAAACTGTGGTGTGACAGACTAGCAAATATAAATGAATGTAGATGTAAGTTTATAAATGTAAACGTATTCACTGATCGTCAAGCTGATTGGAAGTTCCCGGATGAGTGTTATTTAGCGGTTGTAATCTCGGAATAACATACCTTGGAATGATGCAACTTACCAATCAGAAATCGAGTATTCCAGACAACTGTGCAATAAATTATTGTATATTGCTTTGTCATGAGACTTCACTTGACTTGACTTGTTTTGATGACTTGAATTGACTGGAATTGAATTGAATTGAATTGAATTGAATTGAATTGAATTGAATTGAATTGAATTGAATTGAATTGAATTGAATTGATTTGAACTCAATAGACTTGACTTGAATTGACTTGTTTTGATGACTTCACTTGAATTAAATTGAATTGAATTGAATTGAATTGAATTGAATTGAATTGAACTGAACTGAACTGACTTGACTTGAATTGCCTTGACTTGTTTTGATGACTTGAATTGAATTGAATTGAATTGAATTGAATTGACTTGAATTGACTTCACTTGACTTGTTTTGATGACTTGAATTGAATTAAATTGAACTGAACTGAACTGACTTGACTTGAATTGCCTTGACTTGTTTTGATGACTTGATTTGAATTTAATTGAATTGACTTGACTTGAATTGACTTCACTTGACTTGTTTTGATGACTTGAATTGAATTAAATTAAATTGAACTGAACTGAACTGAACTGAACTGAACTGAACTGACTTGACTTGACTTGACTTGACTTGACTTGACTTGACTTGACTTTAATTGACTTGACTTGTTGTGATGACTTGAATTGAATTGAATTGAATTGAATTGACTTGACTTGACTTGACTTGACTTGACTTGACTTGACTTGAATTGAATTGAATTGAGTCGAGCGGCAACACAGTGGCGCAGTAGGTAGTGCTGTCACCTCACAGCAAGGAGGTCAGTGGTTCGAGCCTCGGCTAGATCAGTTGGCGTTTCTGTGTGGAATTTGCATGTTCTCCCTGCATTTGCGTGGGTTTCCTCCCGGTGCTCCGGTTTCCCCCACAGTCCAAAGACATGCAGTACAGGTGAATTGGGTAGGCTAAACTGTCCATAGTGTATAAGTGTGAATGAGTGTGTGTGGATGTTTCCCAGAGATGGGTTGCGGCTGGAAGGGCATCCGTTGCATAAAAACGTGCTGGATAAGTTGGCGGTTCATTCCGCTGTGGTGACCCTGGATTAATAAAGGTACTAAGCCGAAAAAAAAATGAACGAATGAATGAATGAATTGACATTGACTTGAATTTACTTGACTTGACTCGAATTGACCTGACTTGTTTTGATGACTTGAATTGACTTGACTTGACTTGACTTGATTTTACTTGACTTGAGAGCAAGAAGTTTGCTGGTTTGAATTCCAGCTGGGTCAATTGGCATTTCAATGTGGAGTTTGCATGTTCTCCCCGTGTTTGCGTGGGTTTCCTTCGAGTGCTACGGTTTCCCCCACAGTCCAAAGACATGCGGAATAGGTGAATTGAATAAACTAAACTGGACATAGTGTATAAGTGTGCTGTGGTGACCCCTGATAAATAAGGGTCTAAGTCGAATGAATTGAATTGAATTGAATGGAATTGAATTTACTTGACCTGACTTAAATTGGCCATCGAGATCTGCAGTGTAAATGAAGCCTATGTGTCAAGTCAGGTGTGAGAATATGTTAAATTCAAAGGGAGCATTACAACAAATTGTGTTGTTAGGCGAAGCATCTCAGCCTTGTAATCTAAAATGTGAACTTGAACTAATCCTAGAGTATCCAGTCATAATGGACACATGATTCAACACAATACTCCAAATCAACCAAAACATGTTTTTTTTTTTTCTGTTCATTTGGAGAGTCTGATTCTCCATGGTTTGCACTAACACTCTGATTTGCCTGCAGCCAGTGTATCCCTGTGAGAATAGAGTTGTGTTTTGGGCATGTGCTGTATTGTGTAGTGTATATTGTGAAGGCTGCTGATGAGATGAATGTGTCTCTGCAGGACCGCTAGTTAGTGGTCACATGAAAGCGCTTGTTTGAAACGACAGGCTGTCTTGTTTTCTTTGATTTTCAGCTTTTTCTGAGAGCCGAGTCCAGGATCAATGAGCTCATTTATTAAAGACACGCTTTATCTAATAGTTCTTTCATCGTCTGTCCCTTATAGCCGTGCTTACAGCTTTTCTGTTTCATAGAAAAACAGGAAAGTTTTAGTAAACTGCTTATGAAAACAACATTTTAAGGCAGTCTGTGTTCGGAATTACAAAAGTTATATAAAAGTTATATGTAAATATATTAGAAAAAAAAAAAAAAAAATATATATATATATATATATATATATATATATATATATATATATATATATATATATATTTATTCATTCATTCATTCATTTTTTTTTTTGGCTTAGTCCCTTTATTTAACTTAACTTATCCAGCATGTTTTACGCAGCGGATGCCCTTCCAGCCACAACTCATCACTGGGAAACATCCATACACTCATTCTCACACATACATTATGGAAAATTTAGCCTACCCACATGTCTTTGGACTGTGGTAGAAACCAGAGCACCCGGAGGAAACCTCCGCGGTAACGGGGAGAACATGCACACTCCACACAAAAATGCCAACTGACCCAGCCGAGGCTCAAACCAGCAACCTTCTTGCTGGGGTGTAGATCGTGCTACCCACTGCGCCACCGTGCATATATATATATACACAGTTAAAATCAGAATTATTAGCCCCCCTGAATTATTACCCCACCTGTTTATATTTTTCCCCAATTTCTGTTTAATGAAGAAAATATTTTCAACACATTTCTAATCATAATAGTTTTAATAACTCATCTCTAATAACTGATTTATTTTATCTTTGCCATGATGACAGTAAATAATATTTGACTAGATATTTTTCAAGACACTTCTAAACAGCTTAAAGTGACATTTAAAGGCTTAACTAGGTTAATTAGGTTAACTAGGCAGGTTAGGTTAATTAGGCAAGTTATTGTATAATGATGGTTTGTTCTGTAGACTATCGAAAAAATAAATAGCTTAAAGGGGCTAATAATATTGACCTTAAAATGGCTTTTAAATTAAAAACTGCTTTTATTCTAGCCGAAATAAAACAAATAAGACTTTCTCCAGAAGATTTTTGCCAGAATTCCTTTACTTTATGAATTGACTTGACTTTACTCGAATTTGCTTGAATTGACTTGACTTGTTTTGATGACTTGATTTGACTTGAATTGAATTGAATTAAAATGAAGTGACTTGAATTGACTTGACTTTACTTGAAATTGGCTTTCATTTTTATATTTTTAAGTTGTTGTTTTTTTTGTCTTACATTTTTATAATTCTATTGCTTGATTTACTAGATTTTTAGCAATTTTTTTTTACTTTTGCAAAATGTTTCATAGATTTTGTTTTAGATTTTTTTTTATAGCAACAGCAGTGATTTAAATGTATTTGTAAAATAGATGTCATTTTAATATATTTTATTGCTTTAATTTTATTGCTTTAATATATTTTATTGCTATAAATATATACACACACACACACACAGTACACACACAGAACACATACACACAATAATATTTATATAACTACTAATAATTCATCTTTAATATATATATACACAGTTGAAGTCAGAATTATCAGCCTCCCTGAATTATTAGCCCCCTTGTTTGTTTTTTTCTGTTAAACAGAGAGAAGGATTTTTTCAACACATTTCTAATCATAATAGTTTTAATAACTCATTTCTAATAACTGATTCATTTTATCTTTGCCATGATGACAGTAAATAATATTTGACTAGATATTTTTCAAGACACTTCTATACAGCTTAAAGTGACATTTAAAGGCTTAACTAGGTTAATTAGGTTAACTAGGCAGGTTAGGGTAATTAGGCAAGTTATTGTATAACGATGGTTTTTCTGTAAATAATAAAAATTTTGACCTTAAAATGGTGTTTAAAAAATTAAAAACTGCTTTTATTCTAGTCGAAATAAAACAAATACATGAAGCAAAAACATTATCAGACATAATGTGAAAATGTCCTTGCTCTGTTAATCATCATTTGGGAAATATTTAAAAAAGAAAAAAGAATTGAAAGAAGGGCTAATAATTCTGACCTCAACTGTGTGTATATATATATAGCTCTATTCAATGTTTCAGAGTGTTAGGCCACACTTGTCAGTAATTGCCAGACATTTGTCTATTTATATATTTGCTACAGTAAATGTGTATATAGACTGAGCTGATACAGTAATTGAGTGAATCTAAATGATTTCCTTCAGTCTCCTGCGCAGTGAACTTTCCTCCGAGTGATCATTACTGTCAGTGTCGGAGAATAAACCGCTCTGGAGATCTGCTGTGTGCATTTAGATCAAGAGTGTGTTGTCGCAGAGGTTTTTACCGCACTAAAGGGAGGAATGAAGACTCTTTTAATGTGTGAGGACTCTTAAAAGTCAGACTGCAGTGGCAAACATCCTCTAGATCAGGAGATGACTCTGTTGATCAGAGCAGTGAAAGAAGATCAACTAAAGGATTGCAGCGCTTCTTTATAGTCTAGACGTCCCAGATGTACAGTTAGACTGTATCATGTCATATATAACATAACTTTAGGATAGTAAAATAGTGTGTGTTTTCAGTTTTAGAGCATTTATGCTCATAGCGTTAATTCATGTTTTTGACTCCTTTTTTGACCTAAAAGTTATGGTTGGTTATAGTAATGGTATGTTTTCATAAAATTATGTCAAATGATTGTGGAAAATTTATTTAATCTGGTTTCAGTTTTAGATCATTTTAGAGCATTCATGTTCATAGTTTCTGCTTCAGTTAATATTTTGGACTTTTGGGATTTTTCTTTTCAGTTAAAGGTTATGGTGTTTATGGTATGTTTTTAAAAATGATTATGGAAAATCTCTCTTTAAAATTAAGTGAAGTTTCACAAACTAATTTCGAGAGGAGCACGTGATATGATCGACTACAGCTGATCCTCATCGCTAATCAGTAGCTAGCCTATCAGATCATTCTAAAACTACCATAAATACTCTTCCTAAACGCCATTCATTATCTTCGTTTTTGGAAAACCCTCCCCCCCTCCCACTATCCTTCCCTCCTCCTCTTTTATGATCGAGCAACACGGTGGCTCGGTGGATAGCACTGATGCTTCGCAGAAAAAAGGCCACAGGTTCAAATCATAATCGAGCCAGCCGGCACTCCCTGCGCGGAGTTTGCATGTTCTCCCCGTGTTCGCGTGGGTTTTCTCCGGGTCCTCCGGTTTCCTCCCACAGTCTAAAAAACATGCATTGTAACACAGTCATAAGCACTTAACGCAGACATACATTGCATACTAGAATTCACCTGAATTTAAGGGAACATTCGAGAAACACCTGATCTCGTATCCCTCCTAACGCTCATTGACCAGGCGGGAACCTTGGGCTCATCTATCTCCGAGCTCAGGGTTCTCTCCCGGGACAGCATGCCAAACCTGCTATCTCAGTTGAGCATTATCTAAGTGTGAATTCTTGAAAGTTGACAAATTGATCGTATTTCTGCACATTAACATCATAACTTGTTCTCGTAAGATATTCTTTGTGACTGATGTCTATATATTTGTCTGTATATGTCCAGTTTGTCCAGATCAGTGGCCTGGTCTTCAACCCTGGACGCCGGGTCACAATGAAGCCCACAGAGTCACCATCGGATACGGCCGCAGAGTCGTCCTCACCTCATCTGCAACCGTCCATTCCATCGAGATCCTCAACGGAGGTACATCAAAACCACTCGCAAAAAAACCCCATTAAACTGCCACGCAGATTTACATCCTCATGATGAAGGCAGAGCTTGACATGAGCTTTGACAGGCTTAAATCAAACACACACGTTTCAAAAAGCATCGCCCTGAGCTCGGAACATTCCGGAATTCTCAATGGGGAATTCCATCACATTCCGTCCCAGTTATCAACCTCTTCTGATCTTTTTGAACTGCAGCAAAAAGTAAAAGAATAGATGCATTAGTGCCGCCCATGTTTCAAAATATTATATTTAAATTGGCAAATGCTGATCTGCATACATTCATAGCACACAAATCAGAATATTGGATGATATTGGTCGTGTTCAAAACTCTTATTTAATAAGAAATAATAATAAAAAATTCCTTACATTAATAAAGTGCTTTACACAATTGGGGAATCTCCTCATCCACCACCAGTGTGCAGTATCCATTTTGCGCCAGAACACACACTAGCTGATTGGTGGAGAGGAGAAAGAGTGATGAAGAGTTATGATATGGGGATGGTTAGGAGGCCATGATGGACAGAGGCCAGTGGGCAAATTTGACCAGGATGCCAGGTTTTCGAAGGACATCCTGGGATTGTTAACGACCACAGAGAGTCAGGACCTCGGTTTAACATCTCACCCGAAAGATGCCGTTCACTGAGCAGTGTAGAGTCCCCATGTGGTCTCCCATCCAGGTTCCGACCGGGCTCAGGCCTGCTTAGCTTCAGTGGGTGACCATGTGAGAGTTACAGAGAGCTAGATGCCGGCTTTACTTTTCTTTTTCACATATTAGTAGTAAAGGTTTTTATAGATTTTGGATATGTATGTTTTTTTTTACATTATGTATGCACAAAAGAAAAAAAAATAAATACGTGTAAATATATATAATATACACACATAAAACAAATATATATATTTTTTTAAAATGATTATTATTAATAATAAATATGAAATGTTGTTATTATTATTGTTACAACCCCCTAGGAGAATGGGGTTGTACACTTGAACTGAGGATTTGGTTATGCAAAAACCCATAACAAATTGTAAAGATGGACAAAAATAAGTGAAAAAATAAGTGATTTATTTACAAAAAGTGAGGTATTTACAATATATACAATGTCAAAGTCAATAAACAACGAAATGTTAGAAAGACTGGCCGTGGGTGGCGTTAAAGAAAAGAACCAGTCTTGCTAATATTCACAACAAATCCCTTCTAATCTAATAAACAAAAGATATGAAAAAAAATCTATCTATCTATCTATCTATCTATCTATCTATCTATCTATCTATCTATCTATCTATCTATCTATCTATCTATCTATCTATCTGTCTATCTGTCTGTCTGTCTGTCTGTCTGTCTGTCTGTCTGTCTGTCTGTCTGTCTGTCTGTCTGTCTGTCTGTCTGTATAATAATAATAATATTAATAATATTAATAATAATAATAATAATAATAATAATAATAATAATAATAATAATAATAATAATAATAATAATAATAATAATAATACAACATCAATGACATCCCAGCTAATCTACACTGACTAACAATTAAACCAAAAATACACTGGTTGGCACACACCCTCTTACCTGGTGTATCTAGACAAATGTTACAGTTTTTCTCAGTGGCTTTAATGCATTTCTCACATCACTATTTACATTTGCACAACAGTTAATGCATTTCTCAAAACAATTAGTACAAACTGCAAAACCTAGTTGATAACCTGCAAAAGTGTGTCACTTGCTCAAAATAGAAAGCTCATTGCTCAAAAGCAAGTATTGATGTCAATGAAAGTGTCAGTGTCATCAAGATGAAAAGTCCTGACAGCATTGTTTATGAACAAGATGACTTAGTCATGTTTTCATTATGACACTTTACTCTGTACATTTGTTCCAATGCAAAAAAGTCAGATTTTGGTGACACTTCCTGAAAATGCTCAAGACAGCACTATATACTATTTGCACAGCCATTTGAAAACTACAGTAAAGTTAGACATCACTGTATTTAGTGAGGTATCTGAGTACAAGACACTGAATATGTGTGCTTCACATTTTTACTGCATTTGCTCTTTACAATTCTAATTTATTCACAGCATTGTGTAAAAGAATAAATACACCCTTATTTACAACAAACATAAACTTCCTTTGGGTAGAGCTGTGCACAACTGTAAACAATATTGCTGTACATACTGGAACTGAACCTACAACATACACAGGTCTGTAAATCATTCATGAAATTGTTCAATTTAGAAGACATTTGCAGGAAAAAAAGATTTAACATTTTAAAAATAATATTTGCTTGACAGATTTGGACAATTAGTTCAACATTTTTGTATGTAATGACTCAAGTAATGAAATGAGGACTGTTAGTATTATATGGAATGACTATTCAGCATTCACAAGTTTAGTTAATTTTGACTGACATGACATAAGCAAATGATAATGTTACAAACAGCAGAGAGTTGTAGGAAAGCAATTGATGCATGTCCAAAAGCATTTGCAATTTGTTGAAAGGCATGAGAAACTGCTACTATGATGTGCACAAATGAGTAATTGTTTTGAGAAATGCATGAACTGTTGTGCAAATGTAAATAGTGTTGTGAGAAATGCACCAAAGCAACTGAGAAAAACTGTAATCTACGTGCTGATATGTATGTCACTTGATGTACTTACCTACCAGCCTTTCTAAACTCACAAGGAAACATGAGGATAGGGAAGATATTGCGATACAAAGGTAACAGACAGTAACAAACTCAAACAACAATAACAAAGCGTAAATCAAATAAAGACGAACAATACTGATAAATGGGGATAACAATAACCAATAGGAGAGCAGGAGAGATGGGGTTGGTTGCAGCAAGAATAAGTGAAACAGCCAATCAGAGATGGGAGTAGGCGGAGCAAGCACAGAAGTGGACTGGGTGACAGACAGAAACACATGATGAGACATAAAAATAAACAATAAAATAACCACATAAGTGCTAGCATGTAACAATTATTATTATTATTATTATTATTATTATTATTATTATTATTATTATTATTATTATTATTATTATTATTATTGGGGCGACTCAGTGGCGCAGTGGGTAGTGCTGGCGCCTCACAGCAAGAAGGTCAAAGGTTCGAGCCTCGGCTGGGTCAGTTGGCGTTTCTGTGTGGAGTTTGCATGTTCTCCCTGCTATTGCGTGGGTTTCCTCTGGGTGCTCCACTTTCCCCCACAGTCCAAAGACATGCGGTACAGGTGCATTGGGTAAGCTAAAATTGTCCATAGTGTATGAGTGTGTATGGATGTTTCCCAGAGAATGGGTGCTGCTGGAAGTGCATCCGCTGCGTAAAACATGTGCTGGATAAGTTGGCGGTTCATTCTGCTGTGGCGACCCCAGATTAATAAAGGGACTAAGCCGAAAAGAAAATGAATAAATATTATTATTATTATTATTATTATTAATATTATTATTATATACTTATAATAATAAAATATTTTTATTATTTAGAGAATACTTTTAAAAATATATATTTTAATTGAGTAATATAGTAGTATAATATTTAGTAGTATAATATTTATTTTAATAAATAATATAAATATATAATTAGTAATATAATATGTATGAGCAGTATCACACGAGTAGCAGTGTGATATGGTTGTATTTCGGCACTGGTGGGACACTAAGGCACACGGCCTGTGGCCTCGAGCTAACGCACGCCTTCCACCAGTGCCGAAATGCAACCATATTGCACTGCTACGAGTGTTAAAATCAAACATGGAGAGTCTCAAAAGTCCTATTGTAAGACGAACCACTTTCTTCCGCCATTCATTCACATCTGCAGCTGATAGTCAGAACAGCAGAAACTGTTGCCACTTCACCAACATCCCTTTAGAGATAGTATATGAATGATTCTCTAGCATAATGTCTAAAGTGATGACAAAACAGGTGATTTTTGCTCACATTTTAAGATTATAAGGCTGAGCGGCATGAAATGTCATCAGTCTACAGAAATTTCCCAGTATTTCTCTGTTGTAATCGGGAGATCACAATAATTAACCCCCGAAAAAGCCAAAGCAAAGTAAACACTAGCAGATTACTATGGTATAAATACAGCACTACAAAATACAAAAGAGAGAGATTGACTCAGAATGTCACTTACCTGATTTGTAATGATTTGTTCAGCTGTAGTTTGAAACTTGCTGTTTTTCTCCTCTAAGGACTTATTATGCGGTCTCTGTCGCCATCTTGTGGCCAAACGTCAACCGTTACTTTCTTTGGTCTGTTCAGACTGATGGCGGCCAATGCACTGAATCCCAACCGATGCTTTGAAATTATAAATATTTAAAATAAGCACTATCCTTATAAATAACCCTGCATAGTTGCAATCTAAACAACTACATTCTCGACTAAATAAAGCCTCAAAAATTCATTATGTTGTCCAACAGCAGCAATATTTGTCAAACTGTAGAGTGTCCTCTGCTTGTTGCTGCATGTGGGTGGATTAATACACAAACATGAAGGGTGAAGGGTACGAGTGCTGTTATTTGCACAATATCGCACAGCTATCAGCCAAGCAGATTCAAGAACCAGACAGAACTGTTGTATAAAATACAATATTTAATATAATTTTAAATATTAGTAATGGAATAGTTATATTATTTATATTAACCATACAAATATATTTTTATTATTTTGAGAATACAACCTTTAAAAATAAGTATTT